>CM049306.1:21871018-23071018 GCA_026874595.1 Sipunculus nudus
GGATGAACTTTGTCACATTATAACCTATTCTCGTTTATTACTACCTGCTTGGGTACACCTGTAATTCATAAAATAAAATAAAATCTAAAGGTGAGAAACCTCTACTGGGACTCAACTACGTTGATGTAAGCAGACAAGAGTGGACTGGAAAGAGAATCAATGGTACTTTGTGAAATTACAAAACATGAAGGGGGTATTGACGTTTCATGTAACAGCAAAGGATCTCCATTAAGTCAGTGAATAATGATGGATTGCACTTACAATGACTTGTGTCTTCAATTGGAATCAATGAAAGGTTTAATAGAGATAATGTTTAAAACCAGATGCTAGGTTGGCACTAGTCCAGCATTGTCGTTTAATGTCTTGCATAACGTGTTACATGAACACATCATTCCCTAAGTACGATTAAATTAGACGTATATTAGACTAATTCTATCTCCTCTCTCTCTTTTTTTCTCTCTCTCTCTCTCTCCACACACACACACACACACACACATATATATATATATATATATATATATATATACTGAATTGGTATATAATAATACATAATATGTTGACCAGGACCATTTTCACCTAAACAGGCATATCCACCACATGCAGCGGCTTTACTTGTAATGACGGCAGCTGTCTCCCGGCGGACCGGAAGTGTGACGGCAGAAAAGACTGTCCCAGGGGCGAAGACGAGGAAGGTTGTACTCGCAGTAAGTCTGACAAAGCTTTGCTGTAGCTGTACGTTGTGAAACTGTTGTTTACGGTAATTGTAACCGTTATAATCAGGGGATATTTTGCCTGGATCTTGAACCTTGTCTAAAATGTTCGAATACACCTGCTAATTATACTTGAAACACAGAAGGCTCGCTTTCCTGGAAAATGCTTTATGACACTTATAAATACTTTTGAATTTTTTTTCTAAAACCTAATCAAAAATAGAAACCAAACCATCTCTCATTAGGCCTAACAAAAATATGCTTTTTATTGTTTATGTATACACATGTGAAAATATTTTTTTCTATTGTCAATGAAATATACTCCTAGATAAAATCTTCATCAGCTACAACTCCAGGATATAATAGTTTACGTTGTCCATTTTTACTTTATAATGCAAAACAATTATGGAAATATAGAAATGGATAGACCAAAATACCGGCAGCCATATTAACTTATTGTCTATTTGGGGCCCGGACAGTCGAGGGGGTAAAACGCTCGGCTCTCTCCGCTGGCAACCCGGGTTCAATCCCCGGCGTGGCTTTGAGAGTGGGTTGAATTTACCCGTCCAAGGCCGGATATTTTACTCCGGGTTCTCAGGTTTCCTCCACCTCTGAACACTACCGAACGCCACCATATGAGCAATTGCGAGGGCCTCAATTATAATTATTAAATTAATTAAATAAACTATTTGTATAATTTATGTAAAATAAATATGCTCATACTTTATTATTGTCTATTCATATTTTGGTAAACTGAGCCCAAATACGGTTAAAATGTGTCACATTTTTTTTTTTTGTTATAAGAAGAAATTGGTTTAAAGGTAATCAGAATAATTGGGGATATCATGGGTGTATGATAAAGAACTTTTCTTTTATATGAATGGAGCAAAGATCGAATGGAGTAACAAAAAATACCTCTGGCATTGACTGCCTAAATTAAGGAAACCAATGGAATCATGTGGTCAGTGACCACAAACATCCATCAAATTCTCAGTGGGCACACAGCTGTCACGATCCAACAACCCCGTCCCAGGTCATCTTCAAAACAAAGCCGCAGATGTATACAAATGAATAGCTCCATTATAATATATTGATATATGTCAGAATGGGAAAAAAACCTTTGAATTACGAATATATTAGGGTCATACAGATTATCTTCAACATTTAAGGGACCTAACCCAATTGATAGCGCCCTGATAGGCAACAGACATGTTCCATTAAAAATGGAGAATACAAACCTTGTATATTTCTTTTATGATTCCAGATACGACATGCTCGGATCCCAGCTTCTGTTCTCACATCTGCAGGACTCTTCCTGACGGGAAATTCAACTGTAGTTGTCGTCCTGGATACCAAGTTGATCCTAAAGATCAGACGAACTGTATCGCACGCGGTGAGGGACCGCGTCTCTTGTTCAGTGCCAGGAAGGATATTTTTTCCCTTGAACTGAGGTCGGGCAACGCAAGCATTGTCAAGAGAAACCTGAAAAGTGCCGTTGGTCTGGGAGTGGATGTGAGGAGAAGCATTCTGTATTGGAGTGATGTCACTGAGGGCACAATTAGCAGGTCTGATTATTTAAAAAAGTTACTTAAATTTTGTTTTACATTCAAAAAGGTTCAATTTTATGCTTGAATAATGTTAAATGTAAAAGTGTTTATAACGTATACTATATATGGCTTTCAAGAACGTAAATTGAGCGAAATTTCGTATATTATAGACGCTCAGGTTTTGGGGTAAAGCGTTAAATTCTGCCTTTAGGACCTTGAGGATCAAAGTTTGCCTTGTAGCGTGCATGCAGTCACCGACCATTGCCAGCTGTTTAAGACAAACCGGTCTGTTGTAGGCTTTTTATGGCAACACTGCGCCGACATATATATATACCCCTATATTTCACTATTATCAAATAATAATATTATTATAAAATTTTTAATCATATTATGATGTGATAATGACATAAAATACTAATTATAAATAAGCCTTCACAATGTGACACATTCCTCCCTTCAGGTCGCTGTTAATTAAGATGGGACTCTCCAATAAATTGTCCTTAGCTCCCCTGATTCTTCACATTTTCTTCCTATTGAGAGAACTGATATATATATATATATATATATATATATATATATATATATATATATATATATATATATATATATATATGTTGTATTTACGGGTTGCAAATTAAAGCAGACTGAACTATCTGTCTGATGAAGCGTGCTTTTCTAGCGAAGTTTGGAACGCCGGACATGTGCACCACCAATATACGTTCGAACCCGTGATTGGGCCAATATAATCCCCTGAGCAAAATGGTTAAGTATCAATGGGGGGCTCGTCCGGGATGAAATCAAACTTTGGGGACTTCTTTTTGAAGAAATTGGATTTAAGCGCCACCTATTAAACTAAAAGGCGTGACTCCCGGCTTTATAATCTCGTGCTTTTACGGAAACGGACTAATATTTTCCGCGAAACACAATGTTTACGTAACAAAAATGTGTGTGTGTGTGTTTTGCAGATGTTGTATAATAAAGTTCACCAACACTATATTCCACTTAGAACATTTGACATTGCTGCTGCTAAAAAAAGATGTGAAACAATAACATTATGATGCTGTGTATCCTTAGGGAACATATTAAAAAAAATATTTTTTCATTATAAGTCTGAGGTTTAGGAACTCGTCAGCCAAGGAACAGGTACTAGTTCGGGGCCTGGGGACACCTGACGGTCTGGCACTGGACTGGGTCCACCGGAACCTGTATTGGACCGATACAGAGTCTGACAACATCAGTGTCATCAATGTTGTATCAAAGAAGAGTTCCGTACTAATCAGTTCCGGTCTCGAAGAGCCCAGAGCAATCGTTGTTGACCCACGTAACGGGTAAGTGGAATCTGTCGTTTCAGGGACGGACCTGTGATTTTTGAGAAGGGCATTTTTATGTTTAAAAGTCTGTATCAGTGGCGTATCCAGGATTTGAAAATAGAGGGGGCGCAGCCCCAAAGTCGGGAAAGGGGGCTGTTCTGCGTCTTTTAAACATGTCATATATATATATATATATATATATATATATAAATATATATATTAATACTTTTTTTCTAAATTATATTGATATTCCACAAAGCCCTATTAGTAGGAAGCAAGCACATTAAAACTTGTTTGAACACACTGCGTGGCTGTTAAATTTTCTCCTACTAAACATGTAAAATATTGTTAGCTCGTGCATAATTATTATGATTATTATATGTAATTTCGTAAGGTATCTAGTTCAAGTTGTTTATTATGTTAACCGTGGGACCCTCATCTATATATATATATATATATATATATATATATATATATATATATATATAATGCATTATTTTAACAACAGAAAAATACATGCATCAATAAGTGTAGTGTTGTAACTTATTTGTAACTTTTAAGTAGAAGATGATGTAAAAAAATTGAAATGGATTAACTATTATATGTCATTGCATCTGTCAAAGGATACTACATCTATTTTTCATGTAGAGCTTCTGATAATGAATTCCATAATAAATTTGTAATATATTTTTGCAGAAATTAGGTTCGAACATAGCCATTTGGAGTTAAAAAGAAATAAAGATAGCCTTACCTGAGGTAATTAAAGTACATAAACACAAGAAATAATAGAAGTGAAAAAATGCTCATTGACTGTTTTTTGCATACCATTTTCAGGTTTATATTATTATTCAAAATGCAGCTTTCTGACATAAATCCTGGCCATCTAGCTCCAGAGACAGTAGCTGGGTATTTAGAGGTGATTTTATTTACCCCAGAGTCAAGAAACCGGATGCTTTCATATAGTCTTTTGGTGTATTCCAGGGTAAATTTTAAAATGAGGCATAGCAAGCGTCTAGTGAAAGTACAAATAGCTTGCATGGATTGTTTAACATTTTTTGGCCATCCACGATCATGTAACAGAACAATCAAATGGGGGTTGGGAGACTTCACTTCTGCACACAAACAAAATAGAAAAGAGAGACGGTAAAAAATGAGAGAAATGTGTATGTATATAATCCCTCTACTGTTTAGATTTATTTTAGAAATTTTCAAAGTCTGAAACTCTTCAATTTACATTACGAACAATATCTTGCTAAGCTTTTGTTCTTTCTTCACAAAATTTCAACAAATACAACAAAACTAAACTAGTTTCTCTTGAGGTCAATAGGAACCTTAAGAACTGATAATAAATATAAATTATTATATAAGATATATATATGTATATATCTGTATTTACATTACAGACAAGATCTTTCTTGTTTTTCTTCTTTCTTTTCTGTATGGGAATAACATTACCATAACCGCGCATAGAGAAACGTGAAAATATTTTTTCTACTTAAAACGCCATATTTTATATCTGTGTGTGCATATTCAATTGAAATAACATAAAATAAATTTGAGTTAACAAACATAACACTTGCCAGAAGTTGACTGGTATAAGTGTTAGCAGAATTTTAGGGGGGCGCGCGCCCCTTTGCGCCCCCCTATGAATACGCCCCTGTGTATACAGTTTACATTGAATTTATATTTCGTTTTTGCATTTCTGTAAAAGTTTGTGTTAGATTCACAAAAGATAACCACTCAGACATTATCTAGAACCCATGAGTTTCGAAAGTATATGACAAGATTACGGTTATATTATGTATCACATATGCTATGTGTTTAATGCTGTATTTTATAATTATACAAATACGAATATAGGTAATACATTTAAACATCTAGATACATCATGCTTTAAAAACTGAATCGTAAGTCGGAATGTAAGATCATAATCAAGCATTCGTCTAAGCTAATGTATACATTTAGCTTTAGAAGATAAAACAATTTTAAAATAAAATTCTAAAACTATTTAGCTGGATGTACTGGACTGACTGGGGAACATCGAGGATTGAGAGGGCAGGAATGGACGGATCAGACAGAAAAGTCCTCTTAAACGAGGGCCTGCAGTGGCCAAATGGTCTGACCATCGGTGAGTCATTCACAATCTTCAAGTCTCTCCTACAGGATAAACTGTTACATTTTGTTCTTCATGCATGGAGTTAGAAAACGGAATCTCATCAACAGTTTTTACAGTGCAAAATAAAGATGACGAATATAGTAAACTTACGTAGTAAAGCTACCAGTCCTACTAAATTGTCCTTATTTTCGTAATTATTTCGAAGCTACATATCGTTGATACCTGAATTCTATTTAAACAGCCCAATGAGTCCTTTCACAGGATTTAAACAGAGGTTATTTAATAGAACACAAGTGTTTTATTTTAGCTACACAACGCGCCTGGAGCTATTGGTAATTGAAGTGCATATATAAAAACAAAATAAAATTCTACGTTAATCGAGCATTTAAATTTACAAACTTGATTTTAGATTACGGGTCCAATCAGTTGTTTTGGATCGATGCACGACTTGACGTCATCGGAACGTCAGACTTAGACGGCAACAACCAGCGCAACCTGGTGAACGACCCACTTCTTGGTCACCCGTTTGCAATCGCTGCTTTTGAGGTACTTATTTTTATAGGGAAAAGAGAATTTTATTAAGGACAAAATGATGTTAAGTATGATATTCACCAATAGGCCATAATGCATCAATGTGAAAGATATTGCCCATTTATTTATAAATAATGTAAGCTGGGCCTCATTTTGTGATGTGTGCCTTTACATTTCTAGGGGTCACTACTTTACTGTACATTTTAAAAATGTAAACGTTGTGTCGTGAAAGGTTGACTTGTGATTTCAATGGCAGACACTTACTGAGGGTAACTCTCTACTGCTACGGGCAGTCTAACAGTATTGTACAGGTACAAATTTATAATATATTTGTAACATGTTTGCTATTTTATTACTTGTTTGTGATTTATGTACTTTTGTGATGTTATTGTACTTTTAAGAGTAATATTTGTGAAAACAATGTGTTTCACACAATACTGACTGGAATATATGTACATCATCGGATAATGAATCAATGGAGGTTAATTTGTTTATGTTTCATCATTGAGATTTGTTTTATTCTGACATGGTGAATACAAAGTAAGAGTCTGTTACAGGACTATTTATACTGGAGCGACTGGAAGCAATCCAAGATCTTCAGGACAAATAAAAGAACGTTATCTTCGATCGACGCCATCACCACTCACATTAGTAATTCTCCAATGGACATAAAGGTCTTCCAAGTCGCCGCTCAGCCGCCAGGTAAGCAGATAAAAATAGAAAAGAAAGGTAGCCTATAAGGCTATAGATTCTGATTTTTATTTTATTTTTTTTTTTTGCTGCATGTTAAATATAAGTTAATCTGTAAACAAATAAACCCGTAGTTACAGGATATCAGCACAGTAGGTGATGTGCTACTGATATGCTTCTTAAAGCAAAAGTCTCATGATACCAATTTGTTTATTATCTAACCAGGATATAGTTTTATATTTAAATGACTCGTCTTCAGACTTACGGTTACTATTTGTTACAAAAGTGCTGCATCCTACCTGAACTTCCTACCTAAAACATTCATTTAGAGAAACAACAATTTTTCATCTTGTAATATAATTCATTGATGTCTTACACACACACGCAATATATATATATATATATATTATGTGTGTGTTAATGAGAAATGGATTATATAGGGCATAATCACCGACGCGATTAGCACAACTGCTATTATTTTATTTGAAGCGAGGGACAGGTGTGTACGGAATGGAGGATGTTCAAATCTCTGTCTGCCTTCCCCGACCGGAGGTGCGACTTGCGCATGAGCACCATCCTTTGTTCTTGGTGATGACGGGCGTCAATGCAGGAAATCATCTAGGACACAAGAACGTCTTGAATAACATGTCAACTACTTTCTTTTAAATTCTATGTATTGGAGTGTAACAATTATTTCATTATTAAGATTTTATTTAAATGACATTACATTGAAGTGTTTTTATTTCGGAATGAGTACATTTACGTTATGTATTCTGGGCTGAAATAAGGAAAGAAAGAAAATTAATATATATATATATTGTCGGGTCTCTGATATATTTGTGCATGCCTCTTCAGCACAATCAGATGTAAGATGTTCATCATCAAGGTAAAATACAAGATGTACTTTTTTCTTTTAAAAAAAACTTCCGTACAATATATATTCAGTCTCCTTTGCTTCACTGAACAATAAAGCCATGTGAATTGTAAATGTGCCTAAGACTTCGCTCTACGCTACGGTAAACAAGTTTATCAGTTTACTCTTCATTTAGGGTTTAACAACTTAACCTAATTTGACTGAATTTCCTGTTGTAAGGCAGAGAGACCGGTCCAGACACCATAAACGTAGCCAAAAGTCGTTCTCTACTTGTGGCTGGTCTTCTAGATTACAATTCCAGACATGATTTTAAACAAAATCCGCAAAAATCCCTGGCCACCTATCTCCTCTGCCTCCAGGATGGATCACCGCGAACTTGCCCAGAAATGGCAAACGATACATCAATAAAAGTTCACGTACCATGCAAACCTTGTTTGGCTCGTCGGCCTTGCAAGTAATGGATACAAACGACTAGGTGTGAAAACAAGGATTAACCAATGGTCCTGTTTTCTTTTCCGATATACATTAATCATGACTATAGCCCTTATTTCTTGCTGGTATTGTATAAAATGTACTTTGTTACGCTCTGCCTTGCTGGCAAGTATTTCTCTTATGACCAAATTTTGTTGTTAACTTGTTTATTTTTTCTTTTCAATAGCCTGAGTGCTTTCAAGGCCAAACCAAATTTCCCTGTACTTTTAAATTTTTCAGTGACTTCATCTTGTTGAATTTCACAGGCTTCATCAGTCTTGCATTATTCATGCATAGATAAAATGCTAATTTATTCACATGTGATAGTTTAATATTATTATAAGAATAAAAAAAATGAATTACAGTATGCACCCATTAGGAGCAAGCCATTGTTTACTTAAAATGTCATTTTATCAGGAATGACGCGTAATTTAGCTGAATTTTGACAAAAAAATAGCATGTACGTATAGAGTTATCTATATCACACACCCATTCAATTCCAATTTCATCATAAAAAATATTAGTTGAATTAGTACATAACTGAAACACAGAATATTACTAGAGATTGAATAGCATAAACACTATTGGTTGTTTATTCCTATATGAATTATGATTATGATCGTCCTCCCATTAGAACAGGTTGAGAGCCTGCCAAGAGGAATACCTCGGGAACCTAAACCAGACAGATTCCTTTTGGAAAGATATATCATCGTATAAAAGTAAGAAAAGTTCGGGTAAACGAGTCAATGCAATGGCTTTTGCAAAGTATGAACATATCTAAAAATTATTAAATCTACATATCCAGATAATTCATAGGTTTAGGGACACTGACTACTAGTTTATGTATATTTCTGGAATTTCACTGAACGAATACTTTATCATAACGCTGAGAATGATTGCACAGGAACCAACAGGATGTCATTAACAGTCAGTAATTTAACTGGTTAAAATTACCATCCCGTCTTTACATTTGCATTTGGACAGCCGAGTTGTGCACGAAATGTACTAGTTTTAGGTTTTGTGTTTTCTAATTTAATCTATAACAAATTACCCAACGGGCAGAAGTTGAATGATTAATACATTTAAAAAAATATTTTTTGGTCAATTTTCATTATGCAGACTTGAGTCCCTTTCAAACAGTGTATTCAAAGAATCAACCACAGTAAATTGTCACGAGGTTTCCCAAGCACACATAATACGAAGAATTAAACCAATCTGTTGCACCTGGACTGCAACAATTGACAAGAAAGAAAAATATATTTCATCTCCATATCACCATTGATTCTGTTTTGGAATAAGGTTCATGCATCACCGTAAAGTATGTAATTCTACATTGGTGTAGTTTTAAGAATGCCGGGGTACCAGGATCCCCTAATTAAGGCTTCTATGTATTGTAACACGCTTCAATAACACGGGTTCACCGTGTCAGTTACTAAACAAATGCTGCCCTAATGAGCATGAATGGGGATGCCGGTATCTTTATACCTTTTAAATTTAACAGTCTAACAACCAAGGAAGGACATATAACACCAGTTAATTAAACTTGTATTAGCTATCAAGAAGCTTATTTTTTATGCTTATAAATTAGGAAGTCTGACGAGCGGCTTAGAAAATGACTACTCGAGCTCATTAAACCAGTTGTAAAAACTCCATAAATTCTTATTAAAATCAGCAAGGATTACGTTTAATTTAAGAAATTGATAACTAAGATGAGGCGCTCACAGTAAATCCTCCAATTAGGAAAGACAATGCATATCAAATACCAACCTAAAAAAATACAATTAAAGCAGAATCCTTGCACTTAAGAGTGGATTACTGAATCATGAATTATATCTTGTACAAAATTCTGAACCAACGTCTATTTTGCATGGTTCGATTTATATATCATTCCCGGTTTCTGTTCACATTTAATCTCGGTGGAAATTATGGATTATAAAACAAACTTCAATTTTAAAGAAACTGAATGAAATTTGTTGAGGCGTTTTCTCATCATCGAGCCAGACCAGTATTCAATTCTTATGCTTAAATCTGATTTAAACGTACAACGGAGGGATATGTGTTTGACCTGATTTTAGTTTGAGTTGTCGTGCTCGCTTTTATCAAATTTATTCTATTATGACAGGTTGCGTTCTTTATTCTCATAACATTATCTTAATATCAGGTGCACATAGGTATACAAAAAATCCATTATCTGGCGTGTATGAACACGCAAACTCAATGGATTCATCATTTATCGGCTCTACCCTCCAGAAGGCGATCCCGTATACCAGTTACTCTAATTTTGCAATGGAAAAGAATCCTTTAAAACGCTTCATTGGTCCCGATTACTTCAAGAATATAAGCGTTCCTTTCGTGGGTGATATCATCAGCGTCCACAAACTTTTATCAAAATGTCATAATTATTTAATAAGTAAAGGGACAAACAGACATAAACACCAAAGAATTAACCAACCAACTGTGATTAAGAAGTAAAACCTTAAGGCACAGGTGTTAAGAAACTGTATAGGCTAATAAACGCATCGATATTGCCAGGAATCAAAGTATTTGAGATATTATATTGGTTAATATTTATGTTGAGTTTCATCAAAATCCACCATATTCCTGCTAAGTTATCGCAGAGACACCATTAATATGTGTGGATTTTTTACTATAATAAAGCTCGAATTAGTTAATCTATGGGTACCGGACACAGAACACAAGTTTAAAATAAATATTTTTATTAGCAATGGAGCAGTGGGCCCTACAAAATACTTAAACCTTACTTTTTCATGAATAAAGGTTTGCTGTGACCTTGGCCTTTAACCCTCTAAATTATATGGGAGATTCCTACCCCCCCCCCTATATAACACATATATAAAATATGAAAACAATAGGGTGAGTGGAGGTAAAGTTGTAAAGAGTTATTCCAAACCTCAACCTGAGCTGGGTTTGGATCTGTACAAAGTTTCTTCGTTAAGTACAAATAACTGGTGAAAAAATTAGAATATATGGAAGTTTAAATAGCTGCAACAGGTATTGTAACTGTTCATCAGGGTACTAAGTTTACCTGAAATATCTTCATCAGGGATGAAGCAAAGAGCTTTACAAAGACTTGTTCATGAACAACGGGGGCCTGTAACTTGACCTTTGATCCCCCAATCATACAGGGGATTCCTATCGACATATGCAATAGATATGTGAACTATGAAAGCAATAGTGTAAATGGTTGCCGAGTTACAGAGAGTTAACAAAAAACTTTAACCTGAGCCGGGTTGGGATCTGTTCACATTTTTTTTTTTCGTTAATTGCTATTTACAGGCTCAGAAATTAAATATTGGGAAAGTTTAAATAGCTGTGCTGGGTATTATATCTGAAAATCAGTGTATACTAAGTTTAATTAAAATATCTTCATTGGCAATGGAGAAATGAGCCCAACAATAAAACTTTAACCTAACTCGTTCATGAACAACGGGGACCTGTGACCTTTTGATCCCCAAGTCATAGGGACATTCCTAACCTCCTATACAATACTTATGTTAAATATGAAAGCAATCGGGTGGTTCCCTTGTTATAAAGAGTTAACAAAAACCTATTACCTGGGGTGTCGACGGATCATGCCGACGACGCCAGGGGTACGGTATTAGCTCTCATGGATTTCGTTCCGGCGAGCTAAAAAGTGGATAATTTGAGAAGCAATAGGATAAAACCAAGCATACCGAGGAAAACGACACAATCGAATAATTTTACCAAATAAAAATATTATTAGCAGACCTGTTTCTATGTGAAAGCTCAGATTACTCAATGACATATGATGTTCGGGAGGAAAATGCTCGGCAACAAAAGCAATATACAATGGTGTAATTCAAGGGATATGATATAAAATCCATGTTTTTTTATTTTTTTGCAGACAATGGTGGGCGGCTGCAATTTTTATCTGTTGCTTGGTTTGAAATGAAAATATGTATCCTGAATCAAAAACGAACGACAGGAGACAGTGGCGGATCCAGGATTTTGCTACTTAGGGGGAACAACTGCCTCAGTGGTATGATTTTGAGGTACTTCACTAAGCATCTTCATAAAAAAGGAGCCTCGAATGTTGTATAAAAAATAACATGGCCTTATAGCCAGTCTCTTTGTGACCTTAAATAGTGACACTTGTGATAGAAAATATGTGATAAATGGTTATTTAAATCTTAAATAAATTTAAAATCTAAAATTAGTTAATTCAAAAGAACTTTTATTAAACTCACTATGTCTCACTCAGCAGCATAGTTAAAATTTAATACATGGCATCACAGGCGCTTGAATTGCATGGTATTAATGTAGGTTTCGATTAAATTTGTTCCTTTGCAGGGTCATTTCCTTATAACTATTACTTATCTGACATTTTCTAGCGTATTTCACACTGGATGGCCCATATCTTTATTATCTTCTTAATATTAAGTAAATTAGAAATGTTATTAAAATGACCCACATTGTGTCCTCAAATATTTAGCAGCAATTGCAATAGAAATGATTCCCTGCATGAAACGCTTTAATTATGAAAAACTACTATATAAAAAAAAAAAACTGTTAATGATATTACCAACCTGAATTTACATGAGGTTCCTCCTATCTCATCATGATCTAACAATGAACATGTTTCAGAAATATGAACACCAAACACAGTTTCAGTCACATGGAGTCACCAGTTCTTCACACATTCGATAATTTAAACACTTCCATATTGAAGCATTTGTTTAACATTTCATTTATTGACTAAATGTATAATACTTTCCTTGGTAGGTTTCACTTAGTTTCTTTCAGTATCCTTCCTTGTTTTGAGGCTGAGGGAGACTACTTTACCACCACATCCGAACCTATTATTTATTTGGACCATATTGTGTTTATAAAATTATATCATTATCAGGGTTGAATCCAGGATTTTGAAAAAAAGGAGGGTCCAACCCAGGAAGTCGTATAAGAACTCTTAAAAATAGATCCCCAGATCCCGAAAGGGAGGGGCCCAGGCTGAAAAAAAATTGGGTTAAAACCCTGAAAAAAGGTGGTTACGGCCCAAAAGGAGGAGGTCTGGACCACCCCCCCCCCCCCCGGATCCGCCACTTATTATCATTGATTAAACCAAAATATGAACAAACCTTATCCGGATCCAACTATTAGACTGTTGAATGAAGACGAAATTCAACATCTTTTAGCAACAAACTTTGTTGAATGAAAACAAATTTCTGCATCTTTTAGCAAGGTTTGTGGAAGCTGCACTATCACAGACTTGGTAATATGACGATGCTGAAACTTTGTACGTGTATTCTCTTGGGCAAACTTCATTTTTTTCTCTAGGAAATATGCCTTCGAACAATAACATTCACCTGTTCATGTATTCAGCTTATTCTTGTATACTATCGATATAATGGGTTAGAAATTCCCCAGGAAGAATATATGCCCTTTAAGGTATGAATTGTGCTTCAAATGCTGACATTTGCACATGTAACTATATTATAAAACTACATGAAAAAAGTGGCACTATTTCCACAACACTGTAAAGTGCATTGTGCATGCAAGTAAACAATGACGTATGCTTTATTTCTGTTTTACTTCATCGGCGAGTACATAGTGGTGATGTGTACACATTTATGTTCACACCTTAGTTATCAATAGTACGGAGGAGGGAGCATTTCCATTCGGAAAGGTATTGAGTAATGCAGCCTAAGGTCTGGCGGTCCCTTTACCAAGGGCGGTTTCCAGTCACTTGTATTGATTTGGACCTCTTGAAAAAAAGAGTGGGTTACTGTCAGAGAGGAGAGAACGTTGGTCAATTATCTCTGTTTTTTATGATAAAAATTACAAAAATAAGTCCGTATGAAGTATGCAAGACAGCATCAACCACAAAAAAATGATATAAATCATTAAAATTACGAAAGCTTAAAAAAAGGGGGGGGGCATTTTTCAATGTTTTTCAGTTATTTACAGATAGCATGTGACCAAAATGATGTCCCCTTCTCGCATGATCATATAGGAACGTTATCAAAAAAACGTACACAGTTTTGGATTATCAAAAATTTGTGCATCCTTTTAAATTAAATTTTTTATCTGCGATTTCGTTCTTTCTCGTTCTTTCATTATTTATAACTGAGTAAGACGCTGAACGTAGTGACATAATTTCATTCAAACGCAAAGTATTAGCAAAGCTAGTAGATATCAGGATGATTTAATATTTATAGAGGTATTTCCTTTGGGTGTCGTTCACACATTATATTTAAAGCCATACTCCAGTGTCAACAAATTAATTAAAGTAACAGCTTGTATCATTACAAACAAAGATTTCAATGTTCTCAAATATATTTTTTGTGTAATTTTCACACTATGAAACCTTGCATGGAAGTAATTTGTATGGATACGACTATATATATATATATAGATATGTATATATATATATATATATATATATATATATATATATATATATTTGTGTCAATATATTAAATTGAGAGCTGTTTGCATACTTTAAAAAGACATAGTTCAACTGTTGACACATTCTGATTTTGTGTATCATACCAAAAATTAAAATTGCTGTGAATGTCTGCGTGTGTTATTATGAAATGTTAATTATATTCCTGAACCAGACTACAGTCAAAATTAACTGTAATAGAATGCCCGGACGACAAGGGAAGTGCCACGAAAGGAAATCGGCCTGTGGAACACAAGTACAATAATAAAGCATCGCTCTTTGTCAGTTTAGTATAACTGTGGGTTTACTTTGAGTAACTGAATGACCGTACACATTCCTCAGACTTAATTTATTGTTGTTGTTGCCGCGCATCATTGTTGAAAGGACTGGCATAAAACCATGGTTACCTCTCATAAATAAAGGTAATAAACAGAGAAACCTTGATACGTATACAGAATAGAACCAATATATAGATGAATAAAAGATAACATGTTTTGTATCTTATTTCCCTGATACTTGAAAGATCCTATGTATTAGTTTATTTACCAGTGAAAATCCTGTAATCTAAATAATACAGGCAAGTACAGTGTAATTCTGAAAATTACATTTTCCATTCTTTAAGAAAGTGTTATTTGAAAATACTTTTTTTTTTTCAAAATGTTTACTTAAGAAATATATTTACTTTCTTCAAAATATATATTGGAATACAATACCATGATGGCTGTCATGTTATGCATGAAGTTATTCAGTTCACTCTGTTAGATCGAGTCAGTCCGAAACTGTCGAATTTAACTGTGTCTTGATTCCTAAAGGCAACCACTCGCTACCCAATATTGTCGGTAGATTGTAAAGGTAGATTTTCCGAAAAAAATGGGCCAATTTTGTCAACTGATTTAACGTGATCGATACACACGTTGTGTATGAGCCCTCGTCAGCGATTGTTTGCCCATAAAGTCAATACTAAAATTAAGAAAATGACACTCTATGTGCATGTTTGTGTGATATCTATAAATTCCTGTTTTTAGGAATCCAAGACATTGATATGTATGCTTCTGATATGTATAAACAGCTTATACCGTATGATCGTTTTTCATTTGACTGCTACATACAAGAAACGCCAACAGCAGCAGATATTTTGCGTGATTAGGTTTTAATTATTGTCATAATATGCCGTAGAAGTGTGATGAGCAAATATATATCAGACGATTCTCTAAAATCTATCAGATGAATATATTTAAATTTTATTAGTGAAAAATCACCAAATATAATGAAAAATCACTGCTTTCAACTCAGTGAATAAAGAGTGTAAGAGATCTGGCCCCATGAACGATATTGGGTTTACCTGTAAATATTATTAAACAAGTATTTTGAGTACCCTGGACACGATTCATAGTTTTTTTTCTTCACTCATTTCCCTCACTTTGGGCCTTACATTTAAATACTCTCTTTACTGTCACCTTTCTTCTTGCTGAAGGAGAGCCAGTGACAATGGCGTCAATGGAGTAATTATATATATATATACCTTTTATTGTCTGTGTGACGCATTTCATTTCACATATTTTACAATTGAGTTTAAGGTTTATAAAGAACAATGTATCATGTTTCCAATATAAGGTAATTCTAAAATAGTTTTAGATATATAATATTTCATGGTAAACTCAGAAATGGGAATTCTGACCAAACCATAATAAATAAAATCGACCGACTTTGTCGCAACTATTGGCTTACTACACGATTTCTCTGATAGCCCGATAAAATCGGCCGATTTTCTTTGACAGTGCAAAACCCTAGCGAAGGCGATTTTTTACGCCGACAAAATGACGGGACTGAATTGTTCACATGTCGGAATATAGTCGGCCGATGGCATGAATAGGCCGATAAAATCGTGTAGTTATGCCATTGGTTTTAATCGCCTTCATTGTTGAGTTAAATATTGTTACGGAACCTAATATAAACAGATCACGTATGCGTGACGAACATAAACTTTGTCATGGAGATAAAAAAAAATCAGATTCTGCAACACTAGGCAGCGTGAAATGTCTAGGGGAATGAATAAAGAAGTCAGTTTTTTTTGTTAACAAATAATTATAATTTATTCTTAAAACAATCCTAACATTACAATACACTAAATCAATACAATTACACAGTATAATAACAGTATAACAGTTAATCAATACAATTACATAAATAAAGTGTAAAGTACCTGGATACCACCACTGTCACAGCGACAAAAGGTCCTTTAAAGCATATAATTCAGATGAACAATTCACATAAATCTACTCAGAGAATAACATGCCAGTTCATTCACAAAATCAATCCTTTGTAATCCAAAGTGAAGTTCCTGTCATAATCCCGAAAGCAAACTGAAGACTATATAAGATCCGTCACAAATCCAGAAGAAAATCTTTAACTGCGGCACTTATCGGAATAGGTCCCACAAACTGATTTACACGCTTCTGTGTACGCTTGAATATTCTCTCACCTCTCTCTCGGCTCTAAAAGCCTCCTATGTATAACTTCTGACCTCAAGCCGAGAACTTTCCACTTCCCGAACAATCCAAAGAATCTAACATATTACACAGTACACACGCGTTACAGGAAACATCTAGAACAAGAACGCTGCATTTGTACATGTCAGGGTTCACACGTGGGCCGACCCAGCTCGGCCAGGCGAGAAGGCCCCAGACTAGCATGACTGCTGTGTTTACACGTCAGACCCCACGCGCGGGCCTGGCTATGCCGTCAAAGCAACAGACAACGCTAGCGCTGAACAAACACACTGCTGCATACAAGAAAAGAGACATCTATAACAATAATCATACGCTCCCGAGGCAGCGGAAATCTTGCGCTTCTAAAGAATCAACTGATTTTCACGCTGCCAGCTTTGACCGTTTATCATATATTTAGACACCAGATGGCGGTTCGTTGTCCGCTGAAATTAGCGTGCGTATGATGTGACAAGCAGCCAATCAGATGCCAATAAACAAACACTCGACAGGCATCCTGGCTCCGCCCATTGCTGTGCTTCAAGCGCCGCTTGATGAGTTTCCGGTCGAATTTAAATTGCTCCCTCTGCATTTTCGCATCATCGATCGATTCGATTATGACATTATGACTGTGTTAGCGTAGCCATGTATCTGTTGTCTGCAGAACTGAAACAAGCCAGCGAGGTGTGCACGCACGTTTCGTTTGAATTACAGCTCATCGGCCGAGCATCTTATGTGCCCAAGGCCCTAAGCAAACCACGTCAGGGGCAATTCTCTCTGAGCCTGTGGCCTGTTCAGACGGTTATGCGGGGCGATGAGCTGTCACTCAAAACGAAATAAACATGATTGGCTCCGTGTATTCCTCACTTGCCTTTGTCTTCCAGCACAAGGTCTCATCTGATTGGACAAAAATACAGTGCTCCCCTCTGGTGTAGCAATTCAGGATACGAGGTCATAACAAACAGCGCCTTACCATATAGGTAGTAGCCCTATAGGTAAAGCGCTGTGTAAAGAGCGTACAATATTCAAAACTTATGTAAGTCAGTACACTGCATTTATAAAATCTCGAACAGCCTCTTTTATCTTTGGGCGTCCATTCTGTGGCTCCCGTGGCCTCATTGAACGATTCAAATACTGCCCGTCAAAACTGGATTTTCTTTCACAGTGCCGATTTAGGCTTGGCGTATCACGCTACACGATTTTGTACCGATAGAATAATGTCCTGAGAGGCTGGCTAAAAAAATAACACATAAATACAGCCAACATTCTGCACACCTTTGTTTTTGATATACAATAAAGCAAACTAGATTTTTCTGGCATTTGCTTCAGAAAATGCATGAAGCGCCGCATTGATAGCCAATCCAAGAGAAACTGCACATCTCATCGCAATTAAGAGCAAGAAATAGGTAACCTTCAGTGTAATGTGACATTGTGACCAAAGGTGAAGGTGGCATTGAATGTGGTAACTGGTATATAACGCACTGAACACTGCACAGTTGTGTTTAATTCTGATCAATACGCAGAAGGACAATTAAAATAATACACATAGGCTGGCTGAGAATCATATCTGAACAGGGTCATCTCTTGGTATCGGTATACGTCCTTGGTCACACTGACATAATGTCAATAAATGTATGTTAATTAGTTAGATAGTGCAATACAAAAATATGAGAAAAATGACTTGCATGCAAAGTTTTGCCTCAGATAACATTAAAATGATACCAAGTCAGTTCTCAAAATAGAAGGAGCTTATAATTTCAGCAAATTAAGGTCAAGGTCACCCAAAAAAGGGAGTAATGTGTCGCTGCTTTCCACATAGTTTAAACTGATTCGGATGCATGTAAACTCTGAAAGTTTTCGCGCTAAGGAGCAAATGATGCTGAAATGACCACTGTAATTTGACCTTAAAAGATAATATCAAGGTCATGACTAAACCAGTTACTGTTATAAAACAATGATGATGACTATATAGTTTAGTGAATTGGAGATGTTATTAGTGAAGCTAACAACACTATTAAAGTGATGCTGGTTTATAACAACATTATATCGCCTTGCCTTAATTTCAAAATATGGTGATCGTGTTAAAATGGGGCAAATATGACAAATTTCACAAATAAAGGTCAAGGTCACCAAAAAAAATTAACCAGAGACTCATACATCGATGCCTTCCACCAAAATTGAACCAAATCCAGTGAAATCTCTGAGCAATTTGGCATTAACGAGCAAATGATGCCCTTGTCCTTGTGATTTTAATGAAAATATTGGGTCACAGTGACAACATTTCAGAAAAATAGTGTTAGTCCTGTGTATTAAAATTTATACATGTGTGTGTCCCATATTGTTATGTTATAATGCTTAATTGAGTTCATACCTAGATGTATTATTAATCATATATATGATGAAGAGTACCGCGATTAGTATATATGCTGCTTAACTTGTACATTTCAATTGAAGTAAATATGGTTAAACCAAACCAACAATCAACGCCCGGACGGAACGCATGCATTAATTCTAAGGTCATTAAATGTTTTAAAGATGCCTGTTCTCTATCAAGCTTACCGTTGTTGTCTTTATATTCGCGAGGGTTTCAACATAGCGATATTTGCGAAAGAGGAATTATCGCAAAAATGTAACCATAAATAAGAGATCCCATCATCGAAGACACAGCTAGTAGAAAAGGTTAACATTATGATTGACAATATAAGTCGTGTATGTTCAAAGACTTTTATTAAAAATATATCAGATATTTCAATTGTCTGTCACTAAAGAACATTATTTTTGTAAATAAAGCTTTGTGCACAAAATATTTGATATTATTTATTTCATTAATGATTGTTCTACTCTTTGCACAGGTCTTTGTATTCTCAGATCGCGAAAATGGAAATCTGGCAAAAAAAAAACCACGAAAATTAAAAATCGCGAAATGTTAACCCCGCGAGTATGAAGCCAAACGCTGTATAAGGTGTACATGAAATACAGTATTCTCTCCTGGAAATATGAGTGGATGCCAAAATTTCGGTTTGGAATTTATTAAAAGTTTAGGACGGGTCATTAATAGTTCAGCACCTGCAGTTTGACTTTTTGTTATGGAACTCTTGTTAATGGACTTTTTTAATTAATTCCATTTATTATATATGAATGTGAACCGATATATATATAAAATGGCAACATACATCAGATATGTTGAGATTTGCGAAATCTATGAAACAAAAGACCCTTTGAAGAGCATATTTCTGCAAATATTTTACTTGCTTCTTCATGTTTTTTGTGTCTAATCTGGCTGAATTTGGATAATTAATGTTAAATTTGTATATGCATTTCTGCTTAATGATGTTTCAAACATATCAAGACATAAGGGTATGCCTCAATCTTAAAATATGCCTTTTGTACCCATAATATCTGAAAAAAATGTCATATTTTTAGAAAAAAAATTAAGATATAGGGGTACAAAGGTGGCCCAAGAATTTTCAAATGTTACGTGTTCAAAGCCAAATTATATATCATTATAAAGCTAATGTTCTTTCAACTCCATTGATGCCACAATTGTGCACTTATAATGTATAATAAGAAAGTTACGGTCCATAAACCAATGAAAAGTCGCACCAGAAAAAAGTTTTCAAATTGAGGACGCGGTTTATAAAGAATTGATTTTTCCAGGTGTTTGCAGTATTTATATGTTTGGAAACACCTGAAAATGAGTAAAGGCCACCTCAAGGGAGAAAACTAGGGGGTCTCAAAAATTCCCTGGGGCGGACAGGTTTTCACTTTCTGGCCCATGGACTATATAACTTGATAAAACCGTGCTTTACTGCTTGAGCGGACGTTGACATATGACACAATACAAATAGAACCACAATGAGAGAAACATCTCGCAAGGACTAAAGTACTTCGACGTCAGCAGGCAGCGAACGTTGATGATAAAAAAGAATCAAAGAAAACTGCGACGGAACAAAACAGGATACCTGTCATGACATTTTTCATTGATTCTTATTATAAGGTTTCAGAATAAATTGGCGGTAATGGATTACGTATGCAATGACATTTGCCTTCTTAATAAATCCATTCGAATCACATATCTACGTACAAGATGTAACTTTGAATTTACGATGAATTCATACGGAAGTTTACAAAGTGTACAGTATTTTACTTGCATTCCTTTAAACAGGAACTCACTCAGACAGCACATGCACCCCGCCAAAGACTGGATCTGCATCCGGATTGTTGCCGATGAGTCACAACATTTCTTCTTCCTAAATTTCTTCCTGTTTTAGCTCTCCAAAAATATCATTAAAAATATTTTTCGGACAAACAGGGAGACAAACATTTACATCTTACACCTTTTTGACTGATTTTTTTGTGAAGCACTATTGATAAAACCTTGAATAACTATAAAACATTTAATCCTCAGTACTTCTTTAAGTTAAAATTTTCAAAAGTAAATATAAAAAAAAATCTTTAATATAATATATTGAACATCGCTGTGTGTTTTTGCAATCCATATTTCACTTAAACAGCTGCTCTAGTAAAACCAGAGAGATACCTGGAGGTGGCGTGTTACGTTCCCTATTGTAATAACGTCCCCTATTGTAATTATTATTACATTAGGGTTACAAATGAGCTGTTTCTCAAAACCCCTATCGTAATAACGTTCACTATTGTTAAAAATTATTACATAAAGGGTTTTATTTGCAACCCTTATTGTAATAAAATGTTTAATAATAAGGGGTTGCGGTTGCAATGGTTTTTCCACACCAACGTTGGTAAAAAAATGTAAATACTCTGATATTTATTTATACATATATTTTACCAGGATGGCCCATTCAGCATGTTCAGCTGTTTTTCGATGGGGTCCTGCAAATATCACAGAGAAATATATATTGACAAACATATATACATTACATACTCATATTAAAATAGTACATTGAAAATAAAATAAAATGTTTAAACAACGATCTAAACATACACATATTTAAAACATATAGATTGCTACATATATATATGACACCAATGTAATCATATACAATTATAAAGGTCGAGTAACTAAAATTCTGAGTTTAAAACATGGAAATCGTCATAAAAAGGATTTATATAGTTGTTTAAAACGCTTAACATCAGTTACGTGTCTTAAATTATTGGGAAGTTGATTCCAGTAATGCGGGCCTGAGTAAAGAAAGCTTGATTTAAATCTATCAGTTCTCGGTTTTATGATTGCAAGACTGCCACTGGTCGTGTGTCGTGTATTGTATGGGTTACGTGCATATTTGAGACCATTTCTAAAAGTAGGAGGTGCATCACCAAATAAACATTTAAAAACTAAAATATTTACAAAATAGCGATATCTCTGTTCCACGGTCATCCAACCTAACTGAATTATTAATGATGCTGGAGAAGTATTTATATCGAAGTTTTTTGTAACAATACGGGCAGCTTTATTTTGGAGTCTCTGGATTTTTGACTTGTACGTTTTCGAGCATCCACCCCAAACAGAAATACAGCAATCAATATGGCTTTGAATAAGAGAATGATATATAAGTTTTAGAGTTGGTGTTTGAAGAAACTTGCTAAGTCGGTAAAGGACATGTAATTTTGTGATAATTTTATCGTAAATATAATCTACATGATCCTTCCATTTTAAGCGGGAGTCGACGATTAAACCCAAAAGTTTCGTGTTATTTTCGGGAATTAATGTAACATTATTAATGTTAATGTTTTTGGTAAAATTAGAGTTATGGCTAAATATCACAATACTCGATTTAACAGGGTTGATACATAAATGATTTACTCTGAACCATTTTAGGGCCATGTCAATCTTGCTTTGTAAATGGCTGATTGCATTATCGGCGGAATCAGCACAGGTAAGCAGTGTGATATCGTCAGCATAAAGTATACACTTGTTATTCATATAGCTCGGGAAATCATTCATATAAATAAGAAATAGTATAGGCCCTAGTACTGTGCCTTGGGGAGTACCGATGTTTACGGTAGAAGTTTTCGAAATTGAACCACAGGAGGAAACGAACTGGCGCCTGTCGGATAAATAAGAATTGAACCACGCGAGCTCTACATTTTCTATTCCATACTTCTGGAGTTTTTCGAGCAGTATAGAATGATCGAGGCTATCAAAACCCTTCCTTATGTCCATAAAGCACGCAGCTGTAATGTTATTATTATCAAGGTTAGTAAGACATTCATCGACTAGCGTATGTAAGGCTAAATGAGTTGATCGATTTGGTAGGTATGCGAACTGTTTCTCAGTAAACATTTGATTTTTATTAAGGTGTGCGACAACATGGCATTTTACAAAATGTTCTAAAATTTTTGGGACATGTCCAGTGACGGAAATAGGACGATAATTGGTAGGGTCACACTTGATACCAGAACCCTTGTAAATTGGAGTGATACGCGCAGTTTTCCAGTCCTGAGGAACAATGCCAGTTGAAAGAGAAAGATTAAACAGATGAGCCAAGCATTGAGAAATCACAGATGAAGCTATTTTAAGAAAGAATCCAGACATCCCTAACACATCATCCTTTAATGTTGCATCTAATTCCATTAAACGAGAATGGACAAAACGCGTAGAAACACGAGGAAAATAGAACGTTTTTGCAAAAGAATTGATAATAAACGAATTTGTTTCAATTTTCCCTTGGAAATCTTCGTTTATAAGTTTTCCCACAGAACTAAAGAAATCGTTGAATTTATCACAGTCGATATCAGTATTTGTTTTTTGCGTGTTCTTATTTGAAGGGATTACGTGCTTTAGTGCCTTCCAAATTGTACTAGGTTTAGAGACGTTTGAACGAATTAGGTCGGAATAGTATCGAGAGCGATTTTTGCGAATTTCACGAGTAACGGTATTACGAAGACGTCTATATTCATTCAAGTCAAAAGCACTGTTTGTCCGTCTTGCTTTTTTATTCGCAAATTCACGTGCATATATTAAATTTAGTATTTTATCAGTCACCCATCTATTGGAGGTAGATTTTACTCGTCGTTTGTAGGACGGAGCATTATTATTGCAGATTTTTACAAATTCAGATTGCCACATCTTCCTTGCCAAATTCAGTCATGTTAGGAATTAAAGATGACATGAAAAAAGATGAACGTATTTCATGAATGAATTTATCCTTGTTAAAAAGTCTTAAGTTTCGACAGTGTACATATTTTGGATTCTTCTTTTCATCATTTTGTTTCTTTAAAATTGTTGCCGTTAAAAAGTGATCACTCAGGGTCAACTGGTAAACTTTAGAACTGTAATGCATTTCAGGATCTGATGTATAAATAAGGTCTATCAATGTTTTTTAATGTTTGGTAACACGAGTAGGTGTAGTAATTAGTTGTTTTGCTAAATCAAGTTTACTTGATTTTAACCTGTAAGGCTGCAAGTAATCAATATTAAAATCTCCTAACAAAATGACATATTTAGAGATCTTAAAAGCTTGACCAATAACATCAAGCAAAAACATCAATATATTCACTTGATGCATTCGGAGGCCTGTACACGGATCCTATTAAAATAGTTTTCATTCCGAGAGAAATTTTCACCCATACACTTTCAATGCTACCAGACACTGGCTGAAATACTTGCGGTTTTAGGGATGTTAAAATATACATAATTACACCTCCGCCATGTCGGTGTCTATCGTGTCTAAAATACACATAATGTTCGATAGACACCTTAGAATCAAGTACATGTTTGTCAAGCCAAGACTCGGTTAAAGCTAAAACATGTGGCCTGAAACGAAAGCACATTTGGCGAATCTCATCAACTTTTGGTATTAAACTGCGTAAGATGCGCCAGAATTGTACCCTTAGCTTCTAATAAGCTGGGCAACTCATCAGCTAATGAGTACACGTTATTTATTATCGGAAGCTTTGGGTCGTTATTGAGTACAGTAGGTAGGTTGAATGACGTGGAGTTTTCATCGCTAAACTAACTCAATTGATTCTGTACCATTATGATATCACACACAAATCGATGCCTATAGACATGTTGATTGTAATTTGAAAAGTTATAAATATTAATTAAGTACCATCAGTTCATGAATATTATTATCCCTTGACCATCTTACATTTGTGATAAAAAAACACTTACTGTTACAGTGATGAACTGTTAAATACTGTTGAGAGGGCTGATGAATCGCTGCCTTTGCCCGTAAATTAAATTATTATTCATTAAATATTGTTATATATAAATTATATATTTATATATCAAATTATTTATATATCTAAATAAAAATAAGTCAATTGTGACTGTGAAACGCATTTTCATGGAACCAGAATAACATATGAACAGATAATTTAAAGACAATTATTGCTTTATTCTGGAAATTATTCTTTATTTTCATTTTATTCCAAGAACTCTATTGTTATTTGTGCACAATATACCATGATCAATTATTACAATAGGCAAGGTTATTACAATACAGGTTGGACCGGGCAACCCAAATTGTAATAAGTCCAATATCCACGGTATTAGACTAGTATGGCGTGTCATTTATAGGGTTGTATGATAATTGTCAGGGGACCTGACGTTGAATTTCATAAAACGTTTTGTCACTTCAGTATTGGTCAGGACAAGGGTAGTAACAAACAGGTGTTCATACATTTCACTGTCACACCCCTGTTTTGAGTGATCTCCAGACAGATTGTTAGGTTATTGAGATTGACATATTTGTCTGTCTTGCAATTTGAATGGATCGCTTGAGTTCGGCAGGAGTTCTGAGTTTGGGTTTCCATGGACTGAGTTCACCCTGTGGATACCCTAATGTTGGTTCTGATAGATGGTGCTGCTACAGACCTTTCGCTAAATTTCTTCAATAGTGTCAAGGTTAATTTTCCCATGTGTGTATATTTATATAAATTTCTGCAGGTATCTTCTTCTCCGAAACCGTCAAGCTGAGTTGGTTCGAATGGACACTTTTCGGTGATGTTTGGTCATTATTACTTTGTTAACTAATAACAGTCTTCTGTCTGCAAAATGTATCTGCCCTAAAGCTAAAGGCCCATATTGATTTATAAAACCAAGAGAATGACGTCCAAAATAATCATTCTTCTAATTACTTTCGATGGTTCCACTTGAATGATTTTTTGATAAAATATTGATAGTTTACCGTAATCAAATTACAATAAAACTTTAGCTATTTGGAGCTGTAACAGCTGACATGGCACGAATTTAAGCAAATTTCTTGCTATATTCTTATATATATATATATATATATATATATATATATATATATATATATATTAGAGAGAGAGAGAGAGAGAGAGAGAGAGAGAAAGAGAAAGAGAGAGAGAATATATATCCCAAGACAGGGAAAGTTCAGCTACTCAATAGTATATACCAGGCGGCTCCTGCAGACACTCATTGATATATCGGTGGAAATGATAGATCGAGATTTATAAAAAAAAAAAGTAACAATCATAGTCAAGTATGATTTATTTAAGTACTGATGTCACATTTTGGATAAAGTGGCTCTGGTCAGTGTTTGTGTTATTTGCTATCTACACTGGGACTTCGCATGTGACGATGTGGTCATATTTGGAATATGAGTCCTGACGTCATAGAGGACGATGACGTCACTCTTCGTGTACGTGCCGTTTCCTTGAAAGGTATCAGTAGATATATGAAATCATTTTGTAATGAGAAAGTAAATGACTTAAGCTCCCCGAAACCCCCACCCCCACTGCAGATGGGCCCAAAACCCCAACTTTGGCAAGTTTCGTAGTTAAACTCCAAAATTTTCAATATAAGGTCGCTCATAAAATAACAGCACACAAAAAATCCTCTACAATTAGTTAAATTTCCATAAGTGGTTGTGACAGAGAACACCCAAGAAAATTACTGTAAATTATGATATTTACGTATGGCCTATGGCAAAACGTGTCTGTCTCTTGGTTATAAAAACGTGTAAGGTTTCACGATTGTCTTTATTTATATAAAAGGTGTCTGGACTATAAGTCTGAAATGAAAAACAAAGGTGTATGAAATGTCGCTTTTTGTATGTGTATTTTGTGAATAAATTTTTGTGGAGAAAAAAAGTTTCGGGAGCTTATTTCTTCAAGAGAAACGTGAAAGATTCCTGATTTATAGAATACGGAAAGCGTTTTCAGAGATTTCCTATAAACCTGCACGGTGGCATGCATTATTGTATGTGTTGCCTCTGGGTAAAATCCGGAAACTTAAAAAATCGCTACATATAACGATGGTGAGGAATCTCATTTCCTTATTTCTCAATCCGGGTACTATTTTTATACGCATACCGCATCTCGCATTCCGTACCTAAGAAATCTTAGCTTGAGTCTGCAAATATATTCTACTTTACCTGTTTATTACCGGCAGGGGTTGTGTTTTTGCGGGCGTTTGTTTGTTTGATTGTCTGTTAGCAACATTAGTCAAAAAGTTATTGACGGATTTTGATGAAATCTTCAGGAATTCTCGGCAATGATCTAAGGGAAAATTGATTAAATTTTGAAACGGATAACGTTCATGATCCAGGAATATTTTAAAGGAAAAACACTGCTTTCCTGACAGTTGCATATCAGGGTAATGAGCTGCCTTGGCGCAGTTTTGCGCTCTCTGAGTGCTTTTCTAGTTATTATTATTACTATAGGCTATGTATTTTAGTATATGGACATACAATCGTTTTATTAAGGTTAATTACAGGTACATGGGGAGTGTATTGGGAAATTGTTATGTTTTTGGAGAGTGCATGTTTGTCTGTTTATCTCTTTATCTGTTAGCACGATAACACAAAGAGTCCGAAAATTGATGAACCGTTCAGGATATCACGAAAATGATACAAGGAACATTTGATTAAACTTTGGGAACGATTCAAGCGGAAACAACCCCACAATGAGTTCTCCTGCTTTATGGGGGGGGGGGGGGGGTGGAGCATATTTGTTCACGCAAATGACGATATGGCCATATTTGGGGTGCGAATCTTGACGTCACAGAGGACAATGACTTCACTCCACGTGTACGTGCCGTTTCCCAGAAAGGTGACGGGAAATCAACGTACAGCAGGGGGGCCATGATTGTTAATTGTTCGTGGTGAACAGATTTGGATGAAATTATCAGGAGAGCTCGGCAATGATACAAGGAGATTAAAGTATGGGGGCGATCCATGCGTAAATAACTACAGAGTGAGCTCTAGTATTTTATGACGGGGGGGGGGGGGGGGGTCTATTGCACATTTGTTTACACTGGCACGTATAGTAGGTGACGATCGTCGATACGGTCATATTTTGAGTGAGTCGTGACGTCATAGAAGACAATGACGTCTTTCCATTTGTACATGCTACATGCCGTTTCCCTGAAAGGTGTCAGTAAATGAACGGACAGCAAGAGGGATACGATTGTTGTTCATTGTTTTTATAGCCCTGGGCCCTGTTGTAATAATGGGGCTGTCCCACTTAGGCGACTCTACAGGCGACCAGGCTGTCGCCTGTATGGTCGCGTGTAGTCGCCTGAAGTCGCCCCATGACGCGCGACCTCGAAGCTGTCGCCTTTGGATTTTCAAAATGTTCAGAATTCTCAGGAGACAGCTTTTTGTCGCCAGTGAGCGTAGCTTGTCTTCTACTGGCGTAGGTGCTGTAATAGGCTGTCGCCAGGTGACGCGGGTTGTCGTAGGTCCTGTCGTAGGCTGTAGCCAGGTGACGCGGGTTGTCGTGTGTGTTGTAACTTGAAACAAGGCCCATCCTAGTGTCCGGCTCCTCACATAGCACATGGTAGAGAATCGTCGAAGCAAGGTGGACGTAGCAAGAATTCTGGTGTCGTAGGTTGTCGCCAGTGTGGTCGTAGGTTGTCGTAGATGTGGTCGTAGGTTGTCGTCAGTGATTTTTCTTTGTCGCCGCTACTTTGTCGCCGGTTGTTGCCAGTTTGTCGTAGACTATAGTCGTAGCGGAGGTCCTGTCGCCTGTTTTTCGGCGACCATGAGGCGACAGCCTGCTCGCCTGTAGAGTCGCCTAAGTAGGAGAGCCCCATAAGAGAGTCAATGACTAAAGCTCCCCAAATCCCCACCCAACTGGGGGCCAAGAAAATCTTATGGATATTTTGTAGTACATGGAGATACATTAAGAACTGTTATTATTTACAGACATTTCAACAGTTGTAAACCATACAACTTTGGCATTTAAATTAAAATTTAAACACTTTTTTTACTGTTAATGACATATGTAATTAAAGGGTTATTACATAAAGGAAATTTATTACAATAGGGGTTACTCTGACCCAACCACTATTGTAATAACGTCGCCTATTGTAATAAAAATTTACGATAGAAAAATCTCATGGATATTTTTGTAGTTCACGGAGACACATTATGAACAGTTATAATTTACAGACATTTAAGTATTTGTACACCATATAACTGTGGCATTTTAATAAAAATTAAAATACTTTTTTTACCGTAAATGACATATGTAATTGTCTATTACATATAAGAACTTTATTACAATAGGGGTTATCTTTGGTGGATGGTTATCATGTATGTCTATGGAAGTCCATGTATTGAGGTCAGGTTAACCATCACCAGCAGTATCTCTGTTACTGCACACAAATGTCCATCTTTAATAACATAGGAGTATAAAGTAGGAGTATATATTGTTACGGAACCTAATATCAACAGATCATGTATGCGTGATAAACACAAATTTTGTCAGAGAGATAAAAAAATTAGATTCTGTAACACTAGGCAGCGTGAAATGTCTAGGGGAATAAATAAAGAAGTCAGTGTTTTTTTGTTAACAAATAACTATAATTTATTCTTGAAAACAACCCTAACATTACAATACACTAAATCAATACAATTACACCGTATAACAATGATATAACAACAAATCAATTCAATAACACAGTAAAATAAACAAAGTGCACAGTACCTGGATATCACTGTCACAACGATAAGTCCTTTTAAACGTATATGCCGGATGAAAAGTCAACACAAATCCTTTCGGAGAATAACAGTCCAATGTAAAGCTCTTGTAACAATCCAGAAAGTAAACTAGGCAGGCAGCATTAAATTGTATAGAGTTAGTAATAGTAGAATCCCTGAAATTACTGGATAATCGGACAGGTCCAACAAACTGACATACACACGTCTGTGTCAGCTAGAATCTTCTCTTACCTCTCTCCGCTTTAAAACACAGTCCCCTCTTCATAACTTCTAACCCTAAGCCGAGAATTTTCCACTTCTCGAACAGTCTAAAGGATCTAACATAAAAGACAGTAAACACGCGTTACAGGAATCATCTATATGTCTCTACATACCAGGGTAAACACGTGAGCCCGACCCGGCTCGGCCAGCCGAGAAAGCCCCAAGATAGCATGACAACGAGAGTTCAACCAGTGCGGATTAAACCGAGAGTGCAACACGCGGCCAGACACGAGTTACGCCCCTGCCACACAATAAAAAGGGCACCTGTAACAATATGAGTACATGCCAGGTCATTTGACTCATTGTTGATATGAAAAATCGTTCGACTAACGTCGTTATCCCTTTAGAATGTATTGCAAAAAAAAATGGTGTTTTAAAACTTCCAGCTTATCTGAAAATATATTATCTGTAGTTTCCATAAAAAACAGCATAACATACCTAAATTGAAAAAATAAGTATAATAGGTTATACTAATTTGAAATATATTTTTAATTAAATGATTTTATATTTCATCAGCTACATTTTAAGATAAACATGTAACTATAGGGACTGTATTAGTAACCAATATTCTGTGTTCTTCTATAGCTTGGTTTCGTTGAGCCTTTTCAGTTCAAGATGCATTGCAATACGCACGGGAATATAGCGTTTACATGTGTGCTGACGTTATGTCGCATCATTGCCGCGGCATCATTTCCTTTGAAAGGGCATTAAGGATTATTTGCATGATCGTTAATCAATAATTTCATCTTTTATATTTGATATAAAAACAAAGCAAGCATTATCTTACCGACAGAGGTGGCAAAAAGATGCATTCGCCGTTTCTGTCTGCGAACTTCTTAATCTCTTTGTCGCCAAAATATTCTTATATTAAAGTGTGAATTTAAATACTTTTTAAATACTGAACGGATTGGTGAATTTTAAAGCGGATCTGGATAATGAAAATCGACGTTAGCGGGGTATATGCTCCCAGGGTGTTTTTTCAACATTTAGAGGAGTTACAAAGGCCTTGAGCACATGGAGCTGAAAGTACGGACATGGTTGACCAACATCCAAATATACAGTAATTTTTTCACAGCATATTATGTAAAATAAGCCTAAAATATTCATGTTTTAACCTGGAAGAAAATTCCATTACAGGTGCAAATTATCAGCTTTTATTTAATTTTTTGCATTTATTGTAAAAAAAAGTCATAACAGGTCAGATGTTTTGTACATTCACATTTTACATTAATTATTCTGTTATCAACTCCTGCTCCTGATGTTAAGGTATTTTTCCCCGCTATCACGATTCTATCAACCCTAACACTGAAATTGTAAAGTTTGAATTAATAATTTAATGAATGAAAACGTAACAATTCAATTTTGGAGTAGATAAAATCATGATACAGGAAAAATAAAAAAAAAAACTTTTTTGAGATATTGTCATTAAGTTTAATATTATTCCATTAAGAAGCAGATTGTTGTTACTGGGGGCTTAAAGTATTGTGTACCTTTAATTTTTTTTAATTGCTACAAAATCATGTTATACTGATGGACAAGTTAAAATGCTGTCTAAAAATAGTTTAGAATTTAAAGTTTCACAGATCATCTAGCTCAAAGTGACTTGGTCAACCGAACGGGGTTAAAGTTTCCTCCCTCAACACGTTAATCACGCGTGCTCCTTTTGATAATGAATGTGAAACTGTTTGGTTCAGTTGTTCATTGCTCTCAATTGATTTATGTTTTTATTCAGGCATAAAATGGAATTTAAGCAGAAATTCGGAACCAAACTTCAAGCTACAGGTTCTGACCTTACCTTTTTGATGACCAATCCTAAGATTTGCTAATTGAAAGAAGATCCAGTAAACTTATCGACTCTTCATGTTTCTGTTTCTTTGTGCCCAAACACCTTCAAAGGGTATTGCGTGAATTCTTGTTGAATGTTATAGGATTTAAGGGAAGCAATAAGTCAATTAGGTATCATTTGGATAAATTATGAAATGGATCAGTTTTCTTTCCGGTTCTAAAATCTAAAACAGAAAAGAGCGTGCTCGTTGAATTTGTGCACCACACAAATCATACTTTCCAATTTTCACACGAGATGGAACTTTATCCAGGTTCAATAAACAGAACCTAAAAAAACATGCGTTTATTTTACATTGTAGTCACATTCATAACGATGCCCGGCCAAATAAAAAGATTTTTTGTTAAAGTAGGAATCTAGGACTCCCACCAGACGCCTTTGAAAGTTTGCCCATCTATTGTCTAAGCATCGTTCTTCAATCGGCTGACGCTCTATAACTCGACAAAGGCTCCTCGTTTGTCTGTCTGGCCAGTTTGTACCTGTTACATGTCCCTTTTTATATCACTGGAGATGTACGAAAACCCCAGAACACGAAGACGATCTAGCAGAATGATCACCCTAACAATCTGTTAAAAAATACTGATCAAGGGGCTCGTCCCAGTTAACAATGTCTACAATGTCTACAGTGAATAAACATTGTCCGACGGTAGCATCACAAGCTGTAAAAATACTGATAACAATGTCTACAATGTCTACGGTGATTAACCCATGTCCTACGATAACCCAAAACTGCTATACAATACTGATTAACCAGGCTGGTCCCAGTTAACAATGTCTACAGTGAGCAGACATTGTCCGACGATCACCCCCAACGAGCTGTAAAATCCTGATACGAGGCGCGAACAGTTAACAATGTCTATACAATGTCTGCAGTGAGTAGACAATGTCCGACGATCATACCAACGAGCTATAAAATACTGACTGACGGGGCTGGTAACAGTTAACAATGTCTACAATGTCAGCAGTGACTATAAAGAATGTCAAACGGTCATCCCAACAAGTCATTAAATCTTGATTACGAAGCGCGTAACAGTTAACAATGTCGACAGGTATGAACAATATCCGACGATCACTCCAACGAGCTATAAAATATTTACTGACGAGGCTCATAAGTTAACAATGTATATAATGCCTACAGTGTGTAAATAAAAGGGCTTGTTTCATTACGTTAAATTTATAGGAAATAAGTGTTTTAATATTATTTGTCCATATTATCCATATTATCATTAATACTTCTTTATCATGTTTAATACAAAAACACAAACTATAAAGATCAGTAAATTTCAAACACGAAATACTGCAATATTATTTGCTAATGCATTCAGTAAAATACTTACTTGTTGTTGACAGTAGTAAAGAACCATTAAATATCAAAGATTTCTTTTTGGGCTTACATATGCAAATATCTTGCGACTTAGAGAATTCCGTATACCACATCACAAGGTTGCCGTATAGTACTGTTAACTCGACACTTGATCTTCATGCAGTTATAATAAGATGTGTGCAGAAGATATTAATGAAGGATTGATTACTATTCCCATAATGACCGTGTTCCGAACTTCTTTCTTTTTGCAGTATGGGAATTTTAATAGTATGTCAACAAGTCATCGAGCGGACATCTCATGGCACGGATCTTGATCTTTGCATAATAGGCCTACCTGAACATATCTTAATACACGTCTAATGACACGGTAGCACTTCACGGTATGCCTGCCATTATTCCCAACCCATTGAGATGGCATAATTATATCAGAAACATAATTTAATTAAAAAAAAAACAGTTTTTGTCACGCTTGCAAAATATCGATATTTGAAAACTGTGTCGTGATATACCAATATACCGATATATCATGCACCCCTGGTAAACAATCAACCCAAGAATACTGTAAAAATACTGACCGACGAGTGGCCATAGGGCCAATCCTGGAATTTTTGGTTTTCATGCCCCCCCCCCCCCCCCCCCCCTCTATCGTTATTAGGGTTGAAGCCTTTTTCTGTTAAAGTAATTCATAGAGATAATATGTCAGTATATTACCCCTTCTGGAATAGTGTCCAAAAGGCCTGATATCAGCAATTTTTTAAACTAACCTTGGTGCAGATATTTAGTTACATTAGGCTTCACATTTAGACATTGTTATATGGAGAAATGTAGAGTGTTAATTTTAATCAGAGAAACCACTTTAGCTTATTTTAGGGTACAAAATCTATTATAAGTATCTTTTTCAAACAATTTTACAACTTTCAATTTTAAATTTAAGTTTTAAAATATAAGCGAAGCATATAATTTTCAAATCTCTCTGTTATGCTAGGTGTAAACAGTCAAAATAAGTCCTTATCACCAATCTGATGTGCTAAATCGAATACAGTTATTTTAGTTTTTCGGCTCATTTCAAGCCTCATACAAAGTTCATACTTTTTAGCTACTTAGTGTTAATAAATGTGATTACTTGTTTATAATAAGGGTTTTAATCATCTGTTGCGGCCAAACATAACGTAAATTTTTACTTTCGATATACGTGGCACGGGGGATATTTGTTTATCATTTCTTTAATTTGACTGAAATGAAATCACATATTAAAATTGTTAGTTTGAACAATGATTTTTTAAATGAAATTAAAAAAAATATTTAAAAAAGTCACGGAATTTAAGTCGTTCTGGCATTTGAAGAAATAATCCCTGCAGAGTAAGTCAATAACAGCAGTTGTTGTTATTTAGGTTTTATCCTATTTCTGCTTTGTATCCTTGAACTTGTAGAATTAAGAATTATTTCCATGCTCACATTTTTGGTGTATCTTTGTATATTTTTATCTAAATAAAATATTCCAAGTTTTTGTGACTGAGGCAATACGTGAGAAAGTTGCCTCCATGTCACTAATACATATATAAACAAAGCTCACCCTTAACGCCCACTTTGTGGCCGGAATACAACTCGGTAGGGACACGCTGACGTGTTGTGATTGGGTCTGTTGCAGCGACAGCTTTCATTAGTTCCTGTTTACAAATGCCCCTGCTCCTGTACCACCTGGCCTTATTTCTCATATGCCGTGATGTAAGTACTTCTTTCATACCCGAACTGTTCCCGATTCACGGCACTGTACACCTGACAGTGTACGCACCTCTGACATTTAGCTAATTTTGTATTACACCAGTCTGGGTATAGAGGAGTTAATTCATTGTACCACACGTTCCTTATGAGTTCATTCTCAATTCTTCCAAATCATCTCGGAAGCTATTACCGCCTCATGCGTTTCCATGCGAATTGCTCCACGGGAGATCTTATAAAAGGTAACGAATATTTCATTTGTAACAGGATAGTTCGCAACAGAGAACCTTAAAGGTGCCCATTCACCTACCTTTTGAATTTATGTGATTTTTGCTTCCTCTGTGTATATATTTATTATCTGAGTGTAATTCTGGTTAAGTTCTTATAAGGATGTATGAACTTGATTATCAACAATGTGTTTATAAACACAGCTTTATGGACAAATGGGGAAACATGTAACCTAAGGTGGTAGGTTACATATATGCGGAGTTAGAAAGGTCTTTGTTGCAAAACGCCATTGGCAAAGCTCTTGCTAATCTGACTTGCCGCCAGATGCCCTTGCTGAAGCTGTTTTGATTATTTTGGCAGATCCCCCATATTATAAACACGTTGATATAATCAAAACAAGCAGTTTGCCTGCGGTGATATCCACGTTTTCCGGTCTATTTTTTATAAAAGCTCTAAGAGATTACCTTTATCTAATAAAGGTCAGATAGGTGATTGGGACCCTTTAACGTGGTGTGTACACATTGCATTGACGATGATAAAGGAACCAGGGGAATCCCCCCCCCCCCCCCAAAGACATTCTTGTTAATCCGAGCATTACAGACGTGTAGTTTGTTTTGCATGTATGCTCAGTTATCATATATTTATACTTAGACGCGGATAAAATAATAGAAACCATTTGCTCGACTCACTGCTGTTGTGTTGAATCAAGCTGTTCATCCTATCGGGTTAATTGACTGAGTAGCAGCGCTATGCCATAAGAGTTGAGCATTGAAGATGAAACTTTATTAATTATAAAACACATGTTTAACATCTAAACGTTTCCGAGAATAAGACAGAATGGTAAAATGCCAGACTTTGTTTAATAATTTTATTTTGAGGCGGGACAAAGTTCAGAAGGACAAAATGAATAAAGTAATTGAACTACTTTTCGGTTGTTGCGTGTTATCACGCTTTTTTCCACCCTAGGATCTGAATTAACCAAACCATTGTTTTTTTTGTTTTTTTTTTTGCTGGATAAGTAATCAGCTCCAAAGCAGACAAAATTGAAATTTTTTTTCAAAAATTAAATAAAATGTAATAATCATGCCCAGCACTACTCGGTAAACATTTGATTAAATATGTAGTCAGCCATGTCATAAAATGAATCCCTAAGCCTTATAAATTGTTACAACATTCATCAACCTATGATTTTATTTGTTGCTTCTTAAATGGTTACATCATTCATTATTCCCAGCTTTAATTTATTTTCATTGCTTTTAAAATGGTCACAACATTCATTATTCCATGATTTTATTTATTTTCGTTGCTTTTTAAATGGTTACAACGTTCATTATCCCATCCTTTATTTGTTTAATTGCCTTGTAAATGGTCACAACATTCATTATTCTATGATTTTATTTGTTTTCATTGCTTTTTATATGCATGAAAGCTATACAGAAAAGCACATATAAAAATGAATATATATATATATATATATATATATATATATATATAAATCAAATCATGCAATCATTACACTGTGCATGTACATATACAAAAGCATTATTACATATATAGGTAAGATATACTTTGGTATCACTATCACATATGGTGTTACAAGTCTCTGAATGATGATTTTAAAAAGTTCATAATCTGTAAAATGAAAAATTCGCTAGAGATAAAGCAATTACCTTATACCTCAGGGACAGGGTTTGCCAACTATTTACTATAAATAAAAATAAATTGGGTGTACTTGTAATATTCATATAATTTATGAAGATATCTCTTCTATCCGCTCCATAAGTATTCATTTAATAGGAGCCCATTTTTTATATATGTTTTTCCATCTTCCCTCTGCTTAAAGCTATACACTTTTCTATTTCATATATATTCTCTATAAAATGTCGGATTCCCTGCTGTAGGTTTCTGTTTATAACATCTACTGACATAGAAACAAATGGGAAATGATTAAGTATTATATTAGGAAGGAAACCATTATATTTGCAAAGAAATCTAAATATGAAACAGATCAGCATTATTATACATTAATGGAGAGATTGAAAACATTAGAAAGTGGAGGAACTAATAATGAAGAATATTTTGATATAAAAGAGAAGATAAATAATATTGAAATGAAACGAGTAGAAGGGACCATTATTAGAGCTAAAGTTAGATGGAGAGAATATGGAGAGAGAAGTACAAGATACTTCTACCAATTGGAGAAAAGAAATGGCATAAGGAAACATATTCGGAAATTAAAATAAGAATCAGGCTTTATTGTTACAAGTGAAAAAGGTATCCTGGATCATTCTAAAAAAATTTATGCTAATCTTTATAAAAGTAAGAGTACAGAATTAAATTCTTTGGAGGCTCGATATTTTTTTGATAATTCGACCATAACAAAATTGTCAACAGAAGAAAAAGAGCTATGGGAGGGACCAATAACGTTAGGAGAATGTGAAAATATAATTAAAAATTTAAAAAATAATAAGTCTCCAGGAAATGATGGATTAACTATAGAATTCTATAAATATTTTTGGAACAAAATAGGTCCTTAAGTTATTAACTCGTTTAATAAATCACTTCATTTGGGGGAAATGTCTCCCTCTCAAAAGCAGTCTGTGATAACACTTATTGATAAAAAAGGTAAAGATAGATTATTAATAAAAAACTTTCTCTTCTAAATAATGACTATAAAATTGCATCCAAGGTTATTGCAGAAAGAATAAAGAAAATTCTACCTTCAATTATTAGTTCAGATCAACATGGTTTTATTAAAGGCAGATATATAGGGGAAGCATTGAGAACAATTTTAGACACAATAGAATATCTTAAGATAATAGATCAACAAGGGATACTTCTCAGTGTGGATTTTGAAAAAGCGTTTGATTCATTGGAATGGAATTATATGATAGAGGTTTTGAAATTATTTAATTTTGTAGAAAATTTAATATCATGGGTCAAACTTTTTTACACTAACATAAGTTCATGTATAATGAACAATGGATACTCCTCAGGTTATTTCTTAGTAGAGAGAGGTGTGCGTCAAGGGGATCCACTCTCCCCATATTTTTTTTATTATCTGTATTGAAATATTAGCAGAGAAAATACGACAGAATAATCAAATTAAAGGTATCCCTTTAAATAACCAGAATATTCTTAAATGCGTACTTTACGCAGATGACTTAACAGCTCTAATTAAAGATGAAAATTCAGCCATCAAACTCATGAAATTATTATCATCATTCTCTAAAATATCTGGTATTAAAGTAAATGAAGAAAAGTCAGAAGCAATGCAGATAGGTTCAAAACTAAATTCAAAATTTACTTCAGTTCTGAATTTTAAAGATTGTTTAAAACTGCTTGGTGTTTATATAACAAAAAATAAAATAGATATGGATGAAAAGAATATTAAACCAAAACTCCTTGAAGTTAAACAAAATTTGTACATGTGGAGGCTCAGAGATTTGACATTGAGTGGACGAATTTTATTATCAAAGTCACTTGGCTATTCAAAATTTCAATATATTGCTTCAGTAATCGACATACCAAAAAATTACATAAGAGAAATAGAAAGAGAGTTATTCAAATTTATATGGAAAGGGAAAAGAAAGGGGCGGATAAAACGAAGAACTTTGATGGAAGATTATGACAATGGAGGTCAGAAGATGATAAATGTACAATGTATGATAGATGCACAGAAAGTTATGTGGATAAAACGGTATGTGTACGGTGGGTGTAAACAATGGAAAGAAGTGGTAGATTTGATTTTTAAAAGGTATGGTGGACTGTCATTTCTCCTCCATTGTAATTATTCGGTTACCAGATTACAAAATTTGCAAACCTTTTATTTGGATTTATTGAAAGTATGGGAGGTTATACGTCTTAGAACAAGTAGTAAAATAGTATGGAATAATAAAAAATATAATGGTAACTGGAAAACTGTATATAATCAAAATTTTTTGAAAGCAGGTTTGAGGTATATTACAGATTTGGTGGATCAAGATAAGAAAATCATTCCCTTTTGAGAGTGGATAAAAAGAGGTTGTAAAACTAAATGGTATATACTCTGGAGAAGCATTATCTCTCAGACCAAAACTATGATAAACCAGTTTGACACTCACATAAATATTGAAAATATGGAAAACTTAAATTATTTTGTTAAATTCTCCAGTATATAACTTTCAGAAATAAATGCTTAATTTACTTACTCAAACCTGCTGAGGGAAATACCAATAGAAAAGAGCGCTGGAGTCAAGACACATAGCATCTACTGACATACAAGTACCGTTTTATCATCAAAGATAAAGAATTCAACCATTAATGTTCACAGCTACCAAGTAGAACTTTTTCTATGAACACTGTAAACGAAGGGTTTATTGACTTACGTAGTTTCAATACTTGCAGAATTCCATCCCATATGAGTTTCGAAAAGGTGCAGTCCCATAGTACATGTATCAAAGTTTCCTTCTTATTTTGACAAAATATGCAATGAGCACCTTCTACAATATTGATTTTATGTAAGGATTTAAAGGATTATGAAACTGGAAACTTCTTAATCTAACAGATATAGTAGAATAACATATATTACGAAATCCTTTGTTTATTTCATCATCAGATTCTAGCATCAGGTCTTTTTTCCATTTAAGAATACTGTTGCTTGGTCTTCTGTATATTCTTTTATTATTTTCATATACACTTTTTAAACTGTATTTATCTTTAAAAGAAAGTTACTCAGTCAGTCTTAATATGCCCCAGTTTCAATACCAGTTTCCTCTTTTCATCTGGAATTGATGCTAGTATACAATTTTAACTTTAAAAAATCTATATAAACTGAATATTTTTGACAGAATGTTTTGTGGCTCAACCAAAGAGACCTTTTATTCATGTGATCATACAGATCTGAAATGTACTTAACTCCTGCATCGTAAAATGTTTTATAAAACATAACTCTATCCTCCCTTTTAATATGTGAGTTAAACCATAAACATTGAGACATTATTTCCAGAGTTGTTGTTGGATTAAAGAAATTATATGAACACCACCCTCGATGAACATCTTCCCATAACGGGCATGGCAAGTAGATTTGTTGAGTCATCCGTTGCTAAGTTACATTTAAATGACAATTCCTTTAGCTTTAAATTATCTAGGATAAGTAGTCTGTGCAATTACTTTCCTAAATATTATCCGATGTCATTCAAATTTTGGTCAGTGATTGCTGTCATGCTTACCTTGGTTTGGATTTGTTTTGAAGTGTCTGGCTTATGTCCGTCTATCTGTCACTCTGTCTGTCAATTTGTCAGGTTTTTGTTTCTGGGGGATAACTTCTCTAAATATTATCCGATTTCATTCAAATTTTGGTCAGCAATTGCTCTGATGCATACCTTGGTTGGGAATAGTTTTGGGGTGTCTGGCTTTTGTCTGTCTGTCACCGTATGTCCGTCTGTCAGGTTTTCGTTTCCCTGCTATAACTTTCCTAAATATTATCCGATGTCATTCAAATTTTGGTCAGTGATTGCTGTCATGCTTACCTTGGTTTGGATTTGTTTGAAGTGTCTGGCTTATGTCCGTCTATCTGTCACTCTGTCTGTCAGTGTGTCAGGTTTTTGTTTCTGTGGGATAACTTCTCTAAATATTATCCGATTTCATTCAAATTTTGGTCTGTGATTGCTCTCATGCATACCCTGGTTGGGATTTGTTTTGGAGTGTCTGGCTTCTGTCTGTCTGTCTGTCACTCTGTCTGTCCGTACTTTATCAAGCATGAAAACCAACAAGATCTCAAATCGGGGGACATTAATTCCGCGAATTGGCTTGTTAACAAATGGCGTAATCGCTGTTTTTCTAAATTGATCTTCAGGCCTGAAATAAGTTGAACATCTCTGAATACCTCGCATGCAGATTTTATGCTTTCAAAATCTGTAACAAACAAAATTTCGTCATGTGCATATTGTGATAACTTAAAGGTACCTGATTTTTATGGGATGCCATGTTTTGTAATGTATGTTTTTATTTTTTTCTAATAGCAATAGCAAGTATATCTTGTTACAGGTGTCTCTTTATTGTGTGCAGCAGTCTTGCATGTGTCTGTGATGCGCCATGTAGCATTGTCCGTTGCCATGGGAGACGCGCGAGCCGGGCCGGCCCACGTGTCGGGTCTGACGTGTAGAAACACAGCGCTCATGCTTCACGGAACTTTCTGGGCTGGTCGCGCTTTTTGAGCACGTGTCTTGTAATGTTCTTTGGGCGCGTGTGTATTATGTATTGTTGGGATCTTTGGATTTTTCGTGATATAGAAGTTTCTAGACTTTGGGGGAGAAGCTATATATTAGGGGCTGCGTTTAGAGCCGAGGGAAGAGATAGAAATATTCCAGCGGACACGGAAGAGTGTGAGTGAGTTTGTGGACCTTTCCTTTTAATTGCAGCAGTTATAGATCTTCTTCGAAATTTGTAACGGATTTTATTTAGTCTTCAGTTTGCCTTTGGGATCACTACCAGAACTTCACTTTTGGATTACAACAGATTGATTTTTTTATTCAATTTGACTATTATTCTCTTAGAAGATTTATGTGAACTGTTCATCTGGATTATAAGCTTTAAGGGATTATTTTGCTGTGACAGTGGTGGTATCCAGGTACTGTACACTTTATTTATTACACTGTGTATTATTGTATGTGATTGTATTGATTTGCTGTTGTACTATTGTTATACTGTGTAATTGTATTGATTTAGTGTATTGTAATGTTAGAGATGTTTCAAGAATACATTATAATTATTTGGAGACAAAAACCCACTGACTTCTCTATTTATTCCCCTAGACATTTCATGCTGCCTTGTGCTACAGAATCTGAATTTTATTCATCTTCGTAACAAGGTTTATGCTTGTTAAGACTACGTGTTCTGTTGTTATTAGGTTCCGTAACATAAAATTGCGGGCTCGTCCGGCAAGCTTAATAGTTTTGAAAATTTATTGGCCCTTGACCTAGAGACAGTGTTTACAATACATTGTTAAAAGGATTTATCTCAGTGTTTTTTTGTTATTGTTTTAACATCTTAACATGACAGATTTCAAACCTGAGACATTTGTTGAAGATCCCGACCCTGATCAACTTGAACAGTTGATAAAGGAACAGTTGTTGCGTTTGGGACAACACTAAGGGCTAAGTGTGAAAAAAAGCTTTGAGAAAGCCTGATATCATTGCTAAAATCATGCAAGATCTAGTTAGCAAAGATTTAATTGAAGAGAGTGTATAGTTGAAAGATAAAAAAAATGACAGCCTTGCTAAACAAGTGGAATTAAAAAAGTTAGAAATGCAACATGAGCTAGCATTAAAACAGAATTAGAAAAACAAAGAGAAGAGAGGGAATTAGAAAAACAAAGAGAAGAGAGGGAATTAGAAAAACAATGAGAAAAGAGGGAAGAACATATAAGATTAGAAAGAGAAAGACTAGAAAAAGAAAAAGAAATTGAGTTAAAACGACCGGAGTTAGAAAGACTTAAACTAAAACATAGTCTAAGTGCTGCCCCAACTCATAGTTTTCATGTTACTAGGCACATTAGACTTGTCCCACCTTTTCAAGAAAAAGAGGTTGATAAATATTTCTTAGCTGCGGTTGTTTTACAATTTTCCGCTTCACCGATTTCTCCCATCCCCACTGTCCTCAGGTTCCACTCTCTCTGGTATTGCTCTACCTTATTAACTCTTCTTAGACTTTCAGTTCCATACTTTCAATTTGTGCATCTTTGCTTTTATTTTGCTCTTTAACAAGTTCTAATTCTTATATCAGTTCTACTACTTGTCTCCTTTATTCTCTCTGATCCCCTTCAAGTTCACTAACTGTGGTGTCCAGCGTGGTAAGGCCAGTTTCTAGCGTTTGTATTTTTTTATCTTCTTCTGCTCTGTGCACAGACCTTCCAATTGTGTTTTCAGTTCTTCTTGTTTTTTTCCCAAGATTTGTTTTGCCGTGTCAATTTGCTGGTTTTTCTGCCACTCCTACAGACTATAATATCTAGGTAGCGGGAGCTCTGAGAAAACACGTCCTCACTCACTTGTCATGTGACCGGAAGTTCCTGTTTTCATTGCTTTTAAAATTGTTACAACATTCATTACTCATGATTTTATTTGTTTTCATTTCTTTTTAAATGGTCACATCATTCATTATTCAATGCTTTATTTTGTTTCATTGCTTTTTAAATGGTCACATCATTTATTATTCCATGATTTTATTTGTTTGCCTTGCTTTTTAAATGGACACATCATTCATTATTCCATGATTTTATTTTTTTCTTATTGTTTTTAAAATGGTCACAACGTTTATCATCCCATCCTTTATTTGTTTTATTGCCTTGTAAATGGTCACAACATTTATTTTCCCATGATTTTATTTGTTTTTCATTGCTCTTTAAATTGTCACTACGTTCATTATCCCATTGATTTTTGTTTGTTTTCATTGCTTTTCCTAAATGTCACAACATTCACTATATAATTTTTGTTTGTTTTCATTGCTTTTTAAATGATCACAACGTTCATTATCACATGCTTTTATTTGTTTTCATTGCTTTTTAAATGGTCACAACATTCATTATATGATTTTATTTGTTTTCAATGTCTTTTAAATGGTCACAACATTCACAAAATGATTTTATTTGTTTTATTGCTTTATAAATGGTCACGGCATTCAAAACCATATGGATTTATTTGTTTTCATTACTTTTAATGGTCAAGACATTCATAACCATATGGTTTTATTTGTTTCCTTTGCCTTTTGAATGGTCCCATAATTCAGTTAAGTCTCCTGTGGATTAGTTTGTTTTCATCGCAGGACTTTTAAATAAAGATAGTTTTTAAGTTATCTCACAGATGAAATCAATCTCACTCGTGGGTATTTTCGTTGAATTGCAGAATGCGCTGTGAAAGATGGCTTTTACTTAGAGCCACGAGGGAGCAAAATAGAAGATGTAGGAAATGAATTGCCCTCGGCGGTGAAAGTTTTTGGTGCCCTCGGGTTTCCTAGCCGACTGAGAGGTACGCTTACTCTTTGTTTACATGGATGGTAAAAATAACAGTCACGAGAAAAGCGGTGAGTCAAATTTAAAACGAATCGTATCATTTGTGAAGATACATTGTGTCCTATAAAGGCATTAATATACACGCCGTCCTCGGGCGCCTGGACGTCTGAGGATCCAACAAACTTTTAGTTTAGCTGATGCATAGTCACTATTTAAGTGATATTCCCGCCACACTTGACACCTTTTATTGTGGGTCTCAGGTCAATTGAATTAGTGATAAGTTACTTCCCACCTCTGTATATATACGTTTAACATAATGGTAGGACAAGGACCTTTACCAGTGTAAATTAAATTTTCAATAGCTCCAGGCGTTAGCTAATGGAGTAGGTCCATGAAACACCAGGAGGGGTAAACTAATGTTTGGAAGAGCTCATTTTTAATATAATTTAAAATGATATGATAAAACATTATATTATATAATGTAGCATAATTTAATATGATATAATATACTATAATACAATACAATATATCATACTGGCAGAGGCTGTAGGGGCACGCCCCAGAAACTTTTTAGGTAAATTGGATAGCAGTAGACGGCATTTTGCGGTTCATTAGCAACAAAATTTAAATTTCAATGTATCATTTTACCATTCATCGATATAAGTAAATAAGTATGGCTAATCGAATGCGCAAATTAGGGGATAGTGTCGGTGACTTGCTCAACGATTGCATTTTTTTAAATGATAGTATGACAAGATAAAATTATTGTACATTTATTAATGACAAATATCCGGGTAATGTAATATGCTACTCCCGAAAGCTATTTGCGTAAGTTACTGAGGCCAGAGTTCCTCTACTATAGCTGGTAACAGATCTAATTATGGTAATTATTATCTTTTTTTCACGACTCCAGTCTCACTTCACGAGCGATTATTCTTGCTGGGATACTTTGAACACAGCAAGTACATTATCGAGTTTTGCACTTTTCATTAACATATTTTAAACTTCTTCCTGTAGATAGGGAATGATTATTATATTTTTTTATCAATATTTGGGTCAAATTTTCTCGAGTGGATTTTCTTAGGTCCTCTTGAGTGAAAAGCGATCGCTTACTTTTTTTTCTTTGTTTTTTACCAGTGTCTGCGCTAGATCTCCAAGATGGCTTATTTTGAAGAGCTGATCTTAGGGCAAATTATTAGTCATAGGTGAATGCTTTTTTTTTATTTTACTTATACCTTATTTTTAAGGTCGAAGACTCTCTAGCCGTTGCAGATTATCACCAAGTTCCAACTCTTTTTACCCAATACGTTTAATACGGCTGACTATAAAAATATCTTTGGTCAGACTAATACTCACAGGTAGTAGATTTGTATCTATATTTATGTTTGGACCTTGACTTACTTTTCAAGCTGCATGACCTATCCGAGCCTTCCGTCTCGGGGGGGGGGGGGGGGGGGGGGCTTGGAGGGGCAGTTAGTGTGGGATTGGAGTTGGGAGGGGGAGGCTTCGGTATTGTGTTGGCTCAGGGATTGCAGACATTTTGTTTTATTTCTTCCACCCGGAGAGTATGCGTTCATGCCCGTCCGTGTGTGGTTTTGGTGTGTGTGTGTGTGTGCAACATAACTCGCGTTATCATGGACGGAATTTCATGAAATCATTAGTGCATTCCAGGATCCACCAAGGAAGAACCGTATGGATTTCGGTGTTGAACGAGCATCTCCTCCGGATTCCGGAGCATCATCCATGAATATTAACAAATGTACGGTCACTTATGCATGAATCAATCTAGTAATAAAGACCAAAAAAAAAGTGAATGATAAGAAGGTCCTGCCTCATCAATGACCCGTCCACCTGTTCAGGTCACGGTCGAGCGTCCAGCAAACCGGACTGACGGTGTCAACTATGTTCGCAGAGCGTTATTAGCTCAGATGCTAGAAAGTCATCTGAGCTATAGCGATAACTCTTTGTCCGTCGTATGTCCGTCGTGCCGTCCGGCCGTCCGTTAACATTTTACAAATCGTAACCGCTGGACCTAGAAACCTCTTACTGAATACCCATATAGGTAAAAGATCATCTTGAAACCTGAAATTAAGTGACAGCGGCCTATATTATCCGAGCTATTGTGCTCGAATTGACCCCCAGAATGATTAAACTTTGATATAAAAGCTCAAGTTTCTGAATAACTAATACATTGAAACATATGCATGTATATTGATAATGGAGTGTTTCATCAGTTCCCGCAACCGGTGATGCCACCTGTATTTTTATTTTTTTTTTTTTTTTATTTTTACAATATTTGAACTTGGTCTGTTAACAGAGCACAAATCATAACCGTTGGACTTGGAATCATTTAACTTGACATCAAGGGAGGTCCATAAGAAATTTCATTGAAGAGCTGAAATGAGGTCTCCGTTACCCGTACCCTTCGAGTTATGGGGCCCGAAAATACCTCACAGATTAATTAAATTTAATACAAAAGCTCTAGTATTTGTATAACTAATGCATTGTTCGTCATGATTCTTTGCATGCATATTAATCATGGAGTGTTTCATCAGTTCCAGCAGACTGGTGGCGCGATCTGGATTTTTTCGAATGTTTACATATGTTTTCTCTATTTTGGAGAACTACCGTTTCTTTGCAAAACCGCTTCCCAAGCCGGTATTATAGTTTCTCGGAGGTACAATTCGAATAGGTTGGAATATTATGATGAGCCGTCACAAAATTAGCGGGGGAATTATTTGGTGACCAACTGGTGGGAAGAATAAACAGCCGAGGACGATAAATAATAATAAAATTGAGTTAATTCCAGGACTTACAGTAAGTTTTTGACCACTCTTTGGCTGCTCCATAGCAGTCAATTAGGCCTAGACCTATCGTATTCATTTCAGGTTCGGCAAAACGTTTAACGCTCGTCAAAATCGCTTTTCAGTCCACAGCCTCGCTTCCGCATCAACGTCGTGCTGACGTTTTCCTTTCCATGCATATTGATCATGGAGTGTTTCATCAGGTCCTGCAGAGTGGTGGTACCACCTGTATTTTTTTCTCTTTTTTTTTGAGACCTTTAAATGAAGTGGTCTGGCTGTTAATAGGGCACAAACCTTAACCATAAGACCTAGTAATTTCTAACTTTACACCCCGGAAGGTGCCAGACATATCGCCCTGGAAACCCGTAATTAGGTCATGGTGACCTATATTTTGAGTATTAGGGGAGAAAACATGACTTCTAAGCACTCAGTCAGTCCGAAGGGGCACAAATTATATCAATTTGGCATGGCATCCTCATACATGATTTTCAGGGAGGTCCATAAATAATCTCCTTGGAAACCTGAAATGATGTTCCTGTGACATATTTTTTTTGCAAGCTGTGTGAAAGAACATGATTTTATTACTCTGTTAGTCATGTGTGCACAAATGGCAGCAGCTCGATGTAGAATAAGATCACTGTATTCTCTATCTTAGATCTAATGGCAAATTGCATGATTTTGACCACTCTGGCAGTCATTTTCCCATTGTTCAAGGCTCATCGAATTCAGCTGAGCGTCATGGCCCATGGGATACTTGTTGAGATTTGTGCTTCCATGGCGGAGGCATATATCCATTCGAATGCGCATTCTAGTTGTTGCTTTGTTTCACAATGTCTCGGCTTATACATGCGGTGCAGGTATAAAATGTCTTTAGGCTTGGTTTCTACTACATAACAGAGAATAACACCCGAATTAATACTCTATCGGAAAATAAGACGAAAGCCTGACTAGAAAGAAGAATCAGCACATCAAGAAAGATCCTTGGAATAGCACGTTATTTATTCTTTGTCATTTCATAATAATACAGAGTCCATGAGTCTGTGAAGGGGAGGAGTAATGCGTTTTGTCATCCGACATAAAAAGAACATGGAGTTTAACAAACAACATCATAATTTAATAAACCTTCATCGACTCTAAGAGAGGAATTTCGAAAGCGAACAGGGTACATCCATCTTCTTCGTTAGAGTAAGCCCTGTCTTCATTTTTAAAGCCTTGTGTGGTCTCGGCTGTGATGGAACACGAGGGATGTTGCATTTGAAGCGCTCTAATATGTTTTGTCCGCGCCAAGGTGCGAGGTCCTTAGGCTGCTTTGGTTCAGGTGCCGTTGGTTCCTTGTAGGATAAGATTATTCGGTCAAAGGTCATGGAAGGGAAAAGATTCTGTGCTCTGGTGGGTAGAAAAAATATTTGCCTCGGTTCCAGTCTGCTTGCTTTCAAACACTTAAAAAACATGTTTTATTTATAACGAGAACTAAATTTGAATGGTTTAACATGGAGGTATGGAGGGTTTCGTCGAAATTATTCAGGTTTGTCAAACACATTCAGGGATAAGGTAGGAGCGCGTCAGTAAAGACAGTGTCTGCTTATTCTCAAACACTTAAAAACATGTTTTATTTATAACGAGACCTAAAATTGAATGGTTTAACATGGAGGTATGGAGGGTTTCGTCGAAATTATACATGTTAGTCAAACACATTCAGGGATAAGGTAGGAGGGCGTCAGTAAAGACAGTGTCTGCTTATTTTGAAACACTTAAAAACATGTTTTATTTACAACGAGACCTTAAATTGAATGGTTTAACATGGAGGTATGGAGGGTTTCGTCGAAATTATACATGTTTGTTAAACACATTCAGGGAAAAGGTAGGAGCGCGTCAGTAAAGACAGTGTCTGCTTATTCACAAACACTTAAAAACATGTTTTATTTATAACGAGACCTAAAATTGAATGTTTTAACATGGAGGTATGGAGGGTTTCGTCGAAATTATACATGTTAGTCAAACACATTCAGGGATAAGGTAGGAGGGCGTCAGTAAAGACAGTGTGTGCTTATTCTGAAACACTTAAAAACATGTTAAATTTACAACGAGACCTAAAATTGAATGATTTAACATGGAGGTATGGAGGGTTTCGTCGAAATTATACATGTTAGTCAAACACATTCAGGGATATGGTAGGAGGGCGTCAGTAAAGACAGTGTCTGCTTATTCTGAAACACTTAAAAACATGTTTTATTTACAACGAGACCTAAAATTGAATGGTTTAACATGGAGGTATGGAGGGTTTCGTCGAAATTATATATGTTTGTTAAACACATTCAGGGATAAGGTAGGAGCGCGTCAGTAAAGACAGTGTCTGCTTATTCACAAACACTTAAAACATGTTTTATTTATAACAAGACCTAAAATTGAATGTTTTTACATGGAGGTATGGAGGGTTTCGTCGAAATTATACATGCTTGTCAAACACATTCAGGGATAAGGTAGGAGGGCGTCAGTAAAGACAGTGTCCGCTTATTCTGAAACACTTAAAAACATGTTTAATTTACAACGAGACCTAAAATTGAATGGTTTAACATTGAGGTATGGAGGGTTTCGTCGAAATTATACATGTTTGTTAAACACATTCAGGGATAAGGTAGGAGCGCGTCAGCAAAGACAGTGTCTGCTTATTCACAAACACTTAAAAACATGTTTTATTTATAACGAGACCTAAAATTGAATGTTTTTACATGGAGGTATGGAGGGTTTCGTCGAAATTATACATGCTTGTTAAACACATTCAGGGATAAGGTAGGAGGGTGTCAGTAAAGACAGTGTCTGCTTATTCTGAAACACTAAAACACATGTTTTATTTATAACGAGACCTAAAATTGAATGGTTTAACATGGAGGTATGGAGGGTTTCGTCGAAATTATACATGTTTGTCAAACACATTAAGGGATAAGGTAGGAGCGCGTCAGTAAAGACAGTGTCTGCTTATTCTGAAACACTTAAACACATGTTTTATTTATAACGAGACCTAAAATTGAATGGTTTAACCTGGAGCTATGGAGGGTTTCGTCGAAATTATACATGTTTGTTAAACACATTCAGGGACAAGGTAGGTGCGCGTCAGTAAAGACAGTTTCTACTTATTCTGAAACACTTAAAAAAATGTTTTATTTATAACGAGACTATAAATTGAATGGTTTAACATGGAGGTATGGAGGGTTTCGTCGAAATTATACATGTTTGTTAAACACATTCAGGGATAAGGTAGGAGCGCGTCAGTAAAGACAGTGTCTGCTTATTCTGAAACACTTAAAACAATGTTTTATTTATAACGAGACCTAAAATTGAATGTTTTAACATGGAGGTATGGAGGGTTTCGTCGAAATTATACATGTTTGTTAAACACATTCAGGGATAAGGTAGGAGCGCGTCAGTAAAGACAGTGTCTGCTTATTCTCAAACACTTAAAAAAAATGTTTTATTTATTATGAGACCTAAAATTGAATGGTTTAACATTGAGGAATGGAGGGTTTCGTCGAAATTATACATGTTTCTTAAACACATTCAGGGATAAGGTAGGAGCGCGTCAGTAAAGACAGTGTCTACTTATTCTGAAAACTTGAAAACATGTTTTATTTTTAACGAGACCTAAAATTGAATGGTTTAACATGGAGGTATGAAGGGTTTCGTCGAAATTATACATGTTTGTTAAACACATTCAGGGATAAGGTAGGAGCGCGTCAGTAAAGACAGATTCTGCTTATTCTGAAACACTTAAAAACATGTTTTATTTATAACGAGACTATAAATTGAATGGTTTAACATGGAGGTATGGAGGGTTTCGTCGAAATTATACATGTTTGTTAAACACATTCAGGGATAAGGTAGGAGCGCGTCAGTAAAGACAGTGTCTGCTTATTCTGAAACACTTAAAAACATGTTTTATTTATAACGAGACCTAAAATTGAATGTTTTAACATGGAGGTATGGAGGGTTTCGTCGAAATTATACATGTTTCTTAAACACATTCAGGGATAAGGTAGAAGCGCGTCAGTAAAGACAGTGTCTACTTATTCTGAAACACTTAAAAACATGTTTTATTTTTAACGAGACCTAAAAATGAATGGTTTAACATGGAGGTATGAAGGGTTTCGTCGAAATTATACATGTTTGTTAAACACATTCAGGGATAAGGTCCGAGCGCGTCAGTAAAGACAGTGTCTGCTTATTCTGAAACACTTAAAAACATGTTTTATTTATAACGAGACTTAAAATTGAATGGTTTAACATGGAGGTATGGAGGGTTTCGTCGAAATTATACATGTTTGTCAAACACATTCAGGGATAAGGTTGGAGCGCGTCAGTAAAGAAAGTGTCTGCTTATTCTCAAACACTTAAAAACATGTTTTATTTATAACGAGACCTAAAATTGAATGGTTTAACATGGAGGTATGGAGGGTTTCGTCGAAATTATGCATGTTTGTCAAACACATTCAGGGATAAGGTAGGAGCGCGTCAGTAAAGACAGTGTCTGCTTATTCTGAAACACTTAAAAACATGTGTTATTTATAACGAGACCTCAATTGAATGGTTTAACATGGAGATATGGAGGGTTTCGTCGAAATTATACATGTTTGTTAAACACATTCAGGGATAAGGTAGGAGCGCGTCAGTAAAGACAGTGTCTGCTTATTCACAAACACTTAAAAACATGTTTTATTTATAACGAGACTATAAATTGAATGGTTTAACATGGAGGTATGGAGGGTTTCGTCGAAATTATACATGTTTGTTAGACACATTCAGGGATAAGGTAGGAGCGCGTCAGTAAAGACAGTGTCTGCTTATTCTGAAACACTTAAATCATGTTTTATTTATAACGAGACCTAAAATTGAATGGTTTAACATGGAGGAATGGAGGGTTTCGTCGAAATTATACGTGTTTGTTAAACACATTCAGGGATAAGGTAGGAGCGCGTCAGTAAAGACAGTGTCTGCTAATTCTCAAACACTTAAAAACATGTTTTATTTATAAGGAGACCTTAAATTGAATGTTTTAACATGGAGGTATGGAGGGTTTCGTCGAAATTATACATGTTTCTTAAACACATTCAGGGATAAGGTAGGAGCGCGTCAGTAAAGACAGTGTCTGCTTATTCTCAAACACTTAAAAAAAATGTTTTATTTATTATGAGACCTAAAATTGAATGGTTTAACATTGAGGAATGGAGGGTTTCGTCGAAATTATACATGTTTCATAAACACATTCAGGGATAAGGTAGGAGCGCGTCAGTAAAGACAGTGTCTACTTATTCTGAAAACTTGAAAACATGTTTTATTTTTAACGAGACCTAAAATTGAATGGTTTAACATGGAGGTATGAAGGGTTTCGTCGAAATTATACATGTTTGTTAAACACATTCAGGGATAAGGTAGGAGCGCGTCAGTAAAGACAGATTCTGCTTATTCTGAAACACTTAAAAACATGTTTTATTTATAACGAGACTATAAATTGAATGGTTTAACATGGAGGTATGGAGGGTTTCGTCGAAATTATACATGTTTGTTAAACACATTCAGGGATAAGGTAGGAGCGCGTCAGTAAAGACAGTGTCTGCTTATTCTGAAACACTTAAAAACATGTTTTATTTATAACGAGACCTAAAATTGAATGTTTTAACATGGAGGTATGGAGGGTTTCGTCGAAATTATACATGTTTCTTAAACACATTCAGGGATAAGGTAGAAGCGCGTCAGTAAAGACAGTGTCTACTTATTCTGAAACACTTAAAAACATGTTTTATTTTTAACGAGACCTAAAAATGAATGGTTTAACATGGAGGTATGAAGGGTTTCGTCGAAATTATACATGTTTGTTAAACACATTCAGGGATAAGGTCCGAGCGCGTCAGTAAAGACAGTGTCTGCTTATTCTGAAACACTTAAAAACATGTTTTATTTATAACGAGACTTAAAATTGAATGGTTTAACATGGAGGTATGGAGGGTTTCGTCGAAATTATACATGTTTGTCAAACACATTCAGGGATAAGGTTGGAGCGCGTCAGTAAAGAAAGTGTCTGCTTATTCTCAAACACTTAAAAACATGTTTTATTTATAACGAGACCTAAAATTGAATGGTTTAACATGGAGGTATGGAGGGTTTCGTCGAAATTATGCATGTTTGTCAAACACATTCAGGGATAAGGTAGGAGCGCGTCAGTAAAGACAGTGTCTGCTTATTCTGAAACACTTAAAAACATGTGTTATTTATAACGAGACCTCAAATTGAATGGTTTAACATGGAGATATGGAGGGTTTCGTCGAAATTATACATGTTTGTTAAACACATTCAGGGATAAGGTAGGAGCGCGTCAGTAAAGACAGTGTCTGCTTATTCACAAACACTTAAAAACATGTTTTATTTATAACGAGACTATAAATTGAATGGTTTAACATGGAGGTATGGAGGGTTTCGTCGAAATTATACATGTTTGTTAGACACATTCAGGGATAAGGTAGGAGCGCGTCAGTAAAGACAGTGTCTGCTTATTCTGAAACACTTAAATCATGTTTTATTTATAACGAGACCTAAAATTGAATGGTTTAACATGGAGGAATGGAGGGTTTCGTCGAAATTATACGTGTTTGTTAAACACATTCAGGGATAAGGTAGGAGCGCGTCAGTAAAGACAGTGTCTGCTAATTCTCAAACACTTAAAAACATGTTTTATTTATAAGGAGACCTTAAATTGAATGTTTTAACATGGAGGTATGGAGGGTTTCGTCGAAATTATACATGTTTCTTAAACACATTCAGGGATAAGGTAGGAGCGCGTCAGTAAAGACGTGTCTGTTTATTCTCAAACACTTAAAAACATGTTTTATTTATAACGAGACTTAAAACTGAATGGTTTAACATGGAGCTATGGAGGGTTTCGTCGAAATTATACATGTTTGTTAAATACATTCAGGAATAAGGTAGGAGCGCGTCAGTAAAGACAGTGTCTGCTTATTCTGAAACACTTAAACACATGTTTTATTTATAACGAGACCTAAAATTGAATGGTTTAACCTGGAGCTATGGAGGGTTTCGTCGAAATTATACATGTTTGTTAAACACATTCAGGGACAAGGTAGGTGCGCGTCAGTAAAGACAGTTTCTACTTATTCTGAAACACTTAAAAAAATGTTTTATTTATAACGAGACTATAAATTGAATGGTTTAACATGGAGGTATGGAGGGTTTCGTCGAAATTATACATGTTTGTTAAAAACATTCAGGGATAAGGTAGGAGCGCGTCAGTAAAGACAGTGTCTGCTTATTCTGAAACACTTAAAAACATGTTTTATTTATAACGAGACCTAAAATTGAATGTTTTAACATGGAGGTATGGAGGGTTTCGTCGAAATTATACATGTTTGTTTAACACATTCAGGGATAAGGTAGGAGCGCGTCAGTAAAGACAGTGTCTGCTTATTCTCAAACACTTAAAAAAAATGTTTTATTTATTATGAGACCTAAAATTGAATGGTTTAACATTGAGGAATGGAGGGTTTCGTCGAAATTATACATGTTTCTTAAACACATTCAGGGATAAGGTAGGAGCGCGTCAGTAAAGACAGTGTCTACTTATTCTGAAAACTTGAAAACATGTTTTATTTTTAACGAGACCTAAAATTGAATGGTTTAACATGGAGGTATGAAGGGTTTCGTCGAAATTATACATGTTTGTTAAACACATTCAGGGATAAGGTAGGAGCGCGTCAGTAAAGACAGATTCTGCTTATTCTGAAACACTTAAAAACATGTTTTATTTATAACGAGACTATAAATTGAATGGTTTAACATGGAGGTATGGAGGGTTTCGTCGAAATTATACATGTTTGTTAAACACATTCAGGGATAAGGTAGGAGCGCGTCAGTAAAGACAGTGTCTGCTTATTCTGAAACACTTAAAAACATGTTTTATTTATAACGAGACCTAAAATTGAATGTTTTAACATGGAGGTATGGAGGGTTTCGTCGAAATTATACATGTTTCTTAAACACATTCAGGGATAAGGTAGAAGCGCGTCAGTAAAGACAGTGTCTACTTATTCTGAAACACTTAAAAAAATGTTTTATTTATAACGAGACTATAAATTGAATGGTTTAACATGGAGGTATGGAGGGTTTCGTCGAAATTATACATGTTTGTTAAAAACATTCAGGGATAAGGTAGGAGCGCGTCAGTAAAGACAGTGTCTGCTTATTCTGAAACACTTAAAAACATGTTTTATTTATAACGAGACCTAAAATTGAATGTTTTAACATGGAGGTATGGAGGGTTTCGTCGAAATTATACATGTTTGTTTAACACATTCAGGGATAAGGTAGGAGCGCGTCAGTAAAGACAGTGTCTGCTTATTCTCAAACACTTAAAAAAAATGTTTTATTTATTATGAGACCTAAAATTGAATGGTTTAACATTGAGGAATGGAGGGTTTCGTCGAAATTATACATGTTTCTTAAACACATTCAGGGATAAGGTAGGAGCGCGTCAGTAAAGACAGTGTCTACTTATTCTGAAACACTTAAACACATGTTTTATTTATAACGAGACCTAAAATTGAATGGTTTAACCTGGAGCTATGGAGGGTTTCGTCGAAATTATACATGTTTGTTAAACACATTCAGGGACAAGGTAGGTACGCGTCAGTAAAGACAGTTTCTGCTTATTCTGAAAGACTTAAAAACATGTTTTGTTTATAACGAGACTATAAATTGAATGGTTTAACATGGAGGTATGGAGGGTTTCGTCGAAATTATACATGTTTGTTAAACACATTCAGGGATAAGGTCCGAGCGCGTCAGTAAAGACAGTGTCTGCTTATTCTGAAACACTTAAAAACATGTTTTATTTATAACGAGACCTAAAATTGAATGTTTTAACATGGAGGTATGGAGGGTTTCGTCGAAATTATACATGTTTCTTAAACACATTCAGGGATAAGGTAGAAGCGCGTCAGTAAAGACAGTGTCTACTTATTCTGAAACACTTAAAAACATGTTTTATTTTTAACGAGACCTAAAAATGAATGGTTTAACATGGAGGTATGAAGGGTTTCGTCGAAATTATACATGTTTGTTAAACACATTCAGGGATAAGGTCCGAGCGCGTCAGTAAAGACAGTGTCTGCTTATTCTGAAACACTTAAAAACATGTTTTATTTATAACGAGACTTAAAATTGAATGGTTTAACATGGAGGTATGGAGGGTTTCGTCGATATTATACATGTTTGTTAAACACATTTAGGAATAAGGTAGGAGCGCGTCAGTTAAGACAGTGTCTGCTTATTCTCAAACACTTAAAAACATGTTTTATTTATAACGAGACCTAAAATTGAATGGTTTAACATGGAGGTATGGAGGGTTTCGTCGAAATTATACATGTTTGTTACACACATTCAGGGGTAAGGTAGGATCGCGTCAGTAAAGACAGTGTCTGCTTATTCTCAAACACTTAAAAACATGTTTTATTTATAACGCGACCTAAAATTGAATGGTTTAACATGGAGGTATGGAGGGTTTCGTCGAAATTATACATGTTTGTCAAACACATTCAGGGATAAGGTTGGAGCGCGTCAGTAAAGAAAGTGTCTGCTTTTTCTCAAACACTTAAAAACATGTTTTATTTATAACGAGACCTAAAATTGAATGGTTTAACATGGAGGTATGGAGGGTTTCGTCGAAATTATGCATGTTTGTCAAACACATTCAGGGATAAGGTAGGAGCGCGTCAGTAAAGACAGTGTCTGCTTATTCTGAAACACTTAAAAACATGTGTTATTTATAACGAGACCTCAAATTGAATGGTTTAACATGGAGATATGGAGGGTTTCGTCGAAATTATACATGTTTGTTAAACACATTCAGGGATAAGGTAGGAGCGCGTCAGTAAAGACAGTGTCTGCTTATTCACAAACACTTAAAAACATGTTTTATTTATAACGAGACTATAAATTGAATGGTTTAACATGGAGGTATGGAGGGTTTCGTCGAAATTATACATGTTTGTTAGACACATTCAGGGATAAGGTAGGAGCGCGTCAGTAAAGACAGTGTCTGCTTATTCTGAAACACTTAAATCATGTTTTATTTATAACGAGACCTAAAATTGAATGGTTTAACATGGAGGAATGGAGGGTTTCGTCGAAATTATACGTGTTTGTTAAACACATTCAGGGATAAGGTAGGAGCGCGTCAGTAAAGACAGTGTCTGCTAATTCTCAAACACTTAAAAACATGTTTTATTTATAAGGAGACCTTAAATTGAATGTTTTAACATGGAGGTATGGAGGGTTTCGTCGAAATGATACATGTTTCTTAAACACATTCAGGGATAAGGTAGGAGCGCGTCAGTAAAGACAGTGTCTGTTTATTCTCAAACACTTAAAAACATGTTTTATTTATAACGAGACTTAAAACTGAATGGTTTAACATGGAGCTATGGAGGGTTTCGTCGAAATTATGCATGTTTGTCAAACACATTCAGGGATAAGGTAGGAGCGCGTCAGTAAAGACAGTGTCTGCTTATTCTGAAACACTTAAAAACATGTGTTATTTATAACGAGACCTCAAATTGAATGGTTTAACATGGAGATATGGAGGGTTTCGTCGAAATTATACATGTTTGTTAAACACATTCAGGGATAAGGTAGGAGCGCGTCAGTAAAGACAGTGTCTGCTTATTCACAAACACTTAAAAACATGTTTTATTTATAACGAGACTATAAATTGAATGGTTTAACATGGAGGTATGGAGGGTTTCGTCGAAATTATACATGTTTGTTAGACACATTCAGGGATAAGGTAGGAGCGCGTCAGTAAAGACAGTGTCTGCTTATTCTGAAACACTTAAATCATGTTTTATTTATAACGAGACCTAAAATTGAATGGTTTAACATGGAGGAATGGAGGGTTTCGTCGAAATTATACGTGTTTGTTAAACACATTCAGGGATAAGGTAGGAGCGCGTCAGTAAAGACAGTGTCTGCTAATTCTCAAACACTTAAAAACATGTTTTATTTATAAGGAGACCTTAAATTGAATGTTTTAACATGGAGGTATGGAGGGTTTCGTCGAAATTATACATGTTTCTTAAACACATTCAGGGATAAGGTAGGAGCGCGTCAGTAAAGACAGTGTCTGTTTATTCTCAAACACTTAAAAACATGTTTTATTTATAACGAGACTTAAAATTGAATGGTTTAACATGGAGCTATGGAGGGTTTCGTCGAAATTATACATGTTTGTTAAATATATTCAGGAATAAGGTAGGAGCGCGTCAGTAAAGACAGTGTCTGCTTATTCTGAAACACTTAAACACATGTTTTATTTATAACGAGACCTAAAATTGAATGGTTTAACCTGGAGCTATGGAGGGTTTCGTCGAAATTATACATGTTTGTTAAACACATTTAGGGACAAGGTAGGTGCGCGTCAGTAAAGACAGTTTCTACTTATTCTGAAACACTTAAAAAAATGTTTTATTTATAACGAGACTATAAATTGAATGGTTTAACATGGAGGTATGGAGGGTTTCGTCGAAATTATACATGTTTGTTAAACACATTCAGGGATAAGGTAGGAGCGCGTCAGTAAAGACAGTGTCTGCTTATTCTGAAACACTTAAAAACATGTTTTATTTATAACGAGACCTAAAATTGAATGTTTTAACATGGAGGTATGGAGGGTTTCGTCGAAATTATACATGTTTGTTAAACACATTCAGGGATAAGGTAGGAGCGCGTCAGTAAAGACAGTGTCTGCTTATTCTCAAACACTTAAAAAAAATGTTTTATTTATTATGAGACCTAAAATTGAATGGTTTAACATTGAGGAATGGAGGGTTTCGTCGAAATTATACATGTTTCTTAAACACATTCAGGGATAAGGTAGGAGCGCGTCAGTAAAGACAGTGTCTACTTATTCTGAAAACTTGAAAACATGTTTTATTTTTAACGAGACCTAAAATTGAATGGTTTAACATGGAGGTATGAAGGGTTTCGTCGAAATTATACATGTTTGTTAAACACATTCAGGGATAAGGTAGGAGCGCGTCAGTAAAGACAGATTCTGCTTATTCTGAAACACTTAAAAACATGTTTTATTTATAACGAGACTATAAATTGAATGGTTTAACATGGAGGTATGGAGGGTTTCGTCGAAATTATACATGTTTGTTAAACACATTCAGGGATAAGGTAGGAGCGCGTCAGTAAAGACAGTGTCTGCTTATTCTGAAACACTTAAAAACATGTTTTATTTATAACGAGACCTAAAATTGAATGTTTTAACATGGAGGTATGGAGGGTTTCGTCGAAATTATACATGTTTCTTAAACACATTCAGCGATAAGGTAGGAGCGCGTCAGTAAAGACAGTGTCTACTTATTCTGAAACACTTAAAAACATGTTTTATTTTTAACGAGACCTAAAAATGAATGGTTTAACATGGAGGTATGAAGGGTTTCGTCGAAATTATACATGTTTGTTAAACACATTCAGGGATAAGGTCCGAGCGCGTCAGTAAAGACAGTGTCTGCTTATTCTGAAACACTTAAAAACATGTTTTATTTATAACGAGACTTAAAATTGAATGGTTTAACATGGAGGTATGGAGAGTTTCGTCGAAATTATACATGTTTGTTAAACACATTTAGGAATAAGGTAGGAGCGCGTCAGTTAAGACAGTGTCTGCTTATTCTCAAACACTTAAAAACATGTTTTATTTATAACGAGACCTAAAATTGAATGGTTTAACATGGAGGTATGGAGGGTTTCGTTGAAATTATACATGTTTGTTACACACATTCAGGGGTAAGGTAGGATCGCGTCAGTAAAGACAGTGTCTGCTTATTCTCAAACACTTAAAAACATGTTTTATTTATAACGCGACCTAAAATTGAATGGTTTAACATGGAGGTATGGAGGGTTTCGTCGAAATTATACATGTTTGTCAAACACATTCAGGGATAAGGTTGGAGCGCGTCAGTAAAGAAAGTGTCTGCTTATTCTCAAACACTTAAAAACATGTTTTATTTATAACGAGACCTAAAATTGAATGGTTTAACATGGAGGTATGGAGGGTTTCGTCGAAATTATGCATGTTTGTCAAACACATTCAGGGATAAGGTAGGAGCGCGTCAGTAAAGACAGTGTCTGCTTATTCTGAAACACTTAAAAACATATGTTATTTATAACGAGACCTCAAATTGAATGGTTTAACATGGAGATATGGAGGGTTTCGTCGAAATTATACATGTTTGTTAAACACATTCAGGGATAAGGTAGGAGCGCGTCAGTAAAGACAGTGTCTGCTTATTCACAAACACTTAAAAACATGTTTTATTTATAACGAGACTATAAATTGAATGGTTTAACATGGAGGTATGGAGGCTTTCGTCGAAATTATACATGTATGTTAGACACATTCAGGGATAAGGTAGGAGCGCGTCAGTAAAGACAGTGTCTGTTTATTCTGAAACACTTAAATCATGTTTTATTTATAACGAGACCTAAAATTGAATGGTTTAACATGGAGGAATGGAGGGTTTCGTCGAAATTATACGTGTTTGTCAAACACATTCAGGGATAAGGTAGGAGCGCGTCACTAAAGACAGTGTCTGCTAATTCTCAAACACTTAAAAACATGTTTTATTTGTAAGGAGACCTTAAATTGAATGTTTTAACATGGAGGTATGGAGGGTTTCGTCGAAATTATACATGTTTCTTAAACACATTCAGGGATAAGGTAGGAGCGCGTCAGTAAAGACAGTGTCTGTTTATTCTCAAACACTTAAAAACATGTTTTATTTATAACGAGACTTAAAATTGAATGGTTTAACATGGAGGTATGGAGGGTTTCGTCGAAATTATACATGTTTGTTAAATACATTCAGGAATAAGGTAGGAGCGCGTCAGTAAAGACAGTGTCTGCTTATTGTAAAACACTTAAAAGCATGTTTTATTTATAACGAGACTTAAAATTGAATGGTTTAACATGGAGCTATGGAGGGTTTCGTCGAAATTATACATGTTTGTTAAACACATTCAGGAATAAGGTAGGAGCGCGTCAGTAAAGACAGTGTCTGCTTATTCTCAAACACTTAAAAGCATGTTTTATTTATAACGAGACCTAAAATTGAATGGTTTAACATGGAGGTATGGAGGGTTTCGTCGAAATTATACATGTTTGTTAAACACATTCAGAGATAAGGTAGGAGCGCGTCAGTAAAGACAGTGTCTGCTTATTCACAAACACCTAAAAACATGTTTTATTTATAACGAGACCTAAAATTGAATGGTTTAACATGGAGATATGGAGGGTTTCGTCGAAATTATACATGTTTGTTAAACACATTCAGGGATAAGGTAGGAGCGCGTCAGTACAGACAGTGTCTGCTTATTTTGAAACACTTAAACACATGTTTTATTTATAACGAGACCTAAAATTGAATGGTTTAACCTGGAGCTATGGAGGGTTTCGTCGAAATTATACATGTTTGTTAAACACATTCAGGGACAAGGTAGGTACGCGTCAGTAAAGACAGTTTCTGCTTATTCTGAAAGACTTAAAAACATGTTTTGTTTATAACGAGACTATAAATTGAATGGTTTAACATGGAGGTATGGAGGGTTTCGTCGAAATTATACATGTTTGTTAAACACATTCAGGGATAAGGTAGGAGCGCGTCAGTAAAGAAAGTGTCTGCTTATTCTGAAACACTTAAAAACATGTTTTATTTATAACGAGACCTAAAATTGAATGTTTTAACATGGAGGTATGGAGGGTTTCGTCGAAATTATACATGTTTGTTAAACACATTCAGGGATAAGGTAGGAGCGCGTCAGTAAAGACAGTGTCTGCTTATTCTCAAACACTTAAAAAAAATGTTTTATTTATTATGAGACCTAAAATTGAATGGTTTAACATTGAGGAATGGAGGGTCACGTCGAAATTATACATGTTTGTTAAACACATTCAGGGATAAGGTAGGAGCGCGTCAGTAAAGACAGATTCTGCTTATTCTGAAACACTTAAAAACATGTTTTATTTATAACGAGACTATAAATTGAATGGTTTAACATGGAGGTATGGAGAGTTTCGTCGAAATTATACATGTTTGTTAAACACATTCAGGGATAAGGTAGGAGCGCGTCAGTAAAGACAGTGTCTGCTTATTCTGAAACACTTAAAAACATGTTTTATTTATAACGAGACCTAAAATTGAATGTTTTAACATGGAGGTATGGAGGGTTTCGTCGAAATTATACATGTTTCTTAAACACATTCAGGGATAAGGTAGGAGCGCGTCAGTAAAGACAGTGTCTACTTATTCTGAAACACTTAAAAACATGTTTTATTTTTAACGAGACCTAAAAATGAATGGTTTAACATGGAGGTATGAAGGGTTTCGTCGAAATTATACATGTTTGTTAAACACATTCAGGGATAAGGTCCGAGCGCGTCAGTAAAGACAGTGTCTGCTTATTCTGAAACACTTAAAAACATGTTTTATTTATAACAAGACTTAAAATTGAATGGTTTAACATGGAGGTATGGAGGGTTTCGTCGAAATTATACATGTTTGTTAAACACATTCAGGAATAAGGTAGTAGCGCGTCAGTAAAGACAGTGTCTGCTTATTCTCAAACACTTAAAAACATGTTTTATTTATAACGAGACCTAAAATTTGAATGGTTTAACATGGAGGTATGGAGGGTTTCGTCGAAATTATACATGTTTCTTAAACACATTCAGGGATAAGGTAGGAGCGCGTCAGTAAAGACAGTGTCTGTTTATTCTCAAACACTTAAAAACATGTTTTATTTATAACGAGACTTAAAATTGAATGGTTTAACATGGAGCTAGGGAGGGTTTCGTCGAAATTATACATGTTTGTTAAATACATTCAGGAATAAGGTAGGAGCGCGTCAGTAAAGACAGTGTCTGCTTATTGTAAAACACTTAAAAGCATGTTTTATTTATAACGAGACTTAAAATTGAATGGTTTAACATGGAGCTATGGAGGGTTTCGTCGAAATTATACATGTTTGTTAAACACATTCAGGAATAAGGTAGGAGCGCGTCAGTAAAGACAGTGTCTGCTTATTCTCAAACACTTAAAAGCATGTTTTATTTATAACGAGACCTAAAATTGAATGGTTTAACATGGAGGTATGAGGGTTTCGTCGAAATTATACATGTTTGTTAAACACATTCAGAGATAAGGTAGGAGCGCGTCAGTAAAGACAGTGTCTGCTTATTCACAAACACCTAAAAACATGTTTTATTTATAACGAGACCTAAAATTGAATGGTTTAACATGGAGATATGGAGGGTTTCGTCGAAATTATACATGTTTGTTAAACACATTCAGGGATAAGGTAGGAGCGCGTCAGTAAAGACAATTTCTGCTTATTCTCAAACACTTAAAAACATGTTTTATTTATAACGAGACCTAAAATTGAACATGGAAGTATGGAGGGTTTCGTCGAAATTATACATGTTTGTTACACACATTCAGGGATAAGGTAGGAGCGCGTCAGTAAAGACAGTGTCTGCTTATTATCAAACACTAAAAATATGTTTTATTTATAACGAGACCTAAAATTGAATGATTTAACATGGAGGTACGGAGGGTTTCGTCGAAATTATACATGTTTGTTAAACACATTCAGGGATAAGGTAGGAGCGCGTCAGTAAAGACAGTGTCTGCTTATTCTCAAACACTTAAAAACATGTTTTATTTATAACGAGACCTAAAATTGAATGGTTTAACATGGAGATATGGAGGGTTTCGTCGAAATTATACATGTTTGTTAAACACATTCAGGGATAAGGTAGGAGCGCGTCAGTAAAGACAGTGTCTGCTTATTCTCAAACACTTAAAAACATGTTTTATTTATAACGAGACTTAAAATTGAATGGTTTAACATGGAGGTATGGAGGGTTTCGTCGAAATTATACATGTTTGTCAAACACATTCAGGGATAAGGTAGGAGCGCGTCAGTAAAGACAGTGTCTGCTTATTCTCAAACACTTAAAAACATGTTTTATTTATAACGAGACCTAAAATTGAATGGTTTAACATGGAGGTATGGAGGGTTTCGTCGAATTCATACATGTTTGTTAAACACATTCAGGGATAAGGTAGGAGCGCGTCAGTAAAGACAGTGTCTGCTTATTCTCAAACACTTAAAAAACATGTTTTATTTATAACGAGACCTAAAATTGAATGGTTTAACATGGAGGTATGGAGGGTGTCACACCACACACGCAGAGGACATATATTCCCGAGTTCTTTCACACTGAAAAGTCCAAAATACCACTCGTTGTCTGAACTGAAGAACACGGTTTATTCCGGTAACATCCAACAATTGGCCACCGTCGTCGTTGACGACAATTTCACAATAACAACGTCTTCAACAAACACCAATCATGTATATCTTCTAACGCCCTGATCGGCTGCAACTATGTATATTCTCTCCAGGACTAAAACTGTCCTCGCGGAATTTATAACGCACCCCAGGGTTACGTCGAAATTATACGTTTGTCAAACACATTCAGGGATTAGGTAGGAGCGCGTCTTGTATAATGATTATTTATATATGTGTATAGTTTTGTTAATTTCTTGGGTACTCGAAATTTGAGGACAAAATATAAGTTATTATGTTCACGAGAAATCTTATAAATGAAGAAATATGATTGGCTGATTGGACCTTGTAGATCTAGGTCAAGGTCACAAGATCTTACCTTGTCAAAGACCATTATTTTAATGACGTGGTTGCCAGATTTGAGGAGAATATCGTCAGGACAGCACACTTAGATGACCTACGGTGTGTGTATGTGAGGGTGTGTGTAACGGAAACAAACTGTAAGCAGCCATATTAAATCAACTTAAAATCAGATCCGTTTGTATTATTCATCAAAATGAAGACATTCATCAGATGCAATACTTAAAATAAACTTCTCCTCATGGTAAAAACAGAGAAAAGACCGGTACCACCAAAAAAATCTCACAGTCATTTTTTATTTACCTTTTGTTTGCTTTATAGTTGAAGTTTGTGCATTGTATTGTCAGGTCTTTGGTAGGTAGAGTAATTAGTAGGCAATATATGACAAGACTTACATTGCTATTTCCAGACATAATGGGATTCTAAAAAAACCCGCTTCATATATGTTGGACTTGGCTGAAAACTGGACAATATACCTATATAAACGAGACTGGATTGTTATAGAAGAGACAACAGCTCTTACTTTATTTAAAAAAAAAACGGTTCCATGTGGCTGCAATTTTCGCCGTCATTTTATTACAAACATTCCAGTTTTTTTTTTATCTATTTTAATTTGTTTTGCTTTAATATAAAACATGCCCTTTCTGTGAATGCTTATGTTATATAACAGAAAGATATATATATAAATTTCCGAGACATAATGTAATAAAAAGCCTGGGTCCAATTTTTACGTTGCTGCCACGCGTGACAATCGAGACTTTATTTGGGGCTCCAGATTACTGTTGAGTGAGGTTCTGTACACGTTTAATGCTTGACATTCTTCTAAAACATAAAATTATCACAGTGACTTGTCCTATGAAAGAAATTGTCTCTTCGAGTTGGCATTTAAGCTGATATTAGTGCCCCATCAGGATCAGATTTTCGTTTCTCCGTCTGGGCGGGAGGTCTTCATTGGATGATGTTATGGTGGGCGTACTTCAATGAAAACTGCCCTGTTCATAATTGGAGAAGCGCTTTGCGTTACCTCATACTTAAAGGAGGCCAATTTCGTTTAATTTAGGAATTTCTATTGCGTTTTCCTTCCGAGTTCCCCAGTGGAAATAAGCAATCATCTTGTATCTGACCCATGGGGATTTTGGTCATTGATGTATATTTTCAATACGGAACGTTGCCCCAAGTGTTTCTATGAGAAGAAAAGAAAAAAAAAACAACCACAACGACGCAATAGACTACTGTTTTGTCTATGAATGTTTTGAAGAAGGCCATGAATACAAAAATATAAAAATATTATATATCATGATTAACATAAATGTTGAAATTCAAATGTTATGGTTGCTATATCAGTTAAACAATAATTAAATCATTAAGTGAATCAGAATACGTAAGTGATACGGAGTATGCACATCTCTTGTGACCCACTGTCTACTTAAATATAAATTAGGATTCCTGATAGCTGGTATTTACCATATACCAAATATTGTATTTTTTATTTTATATATTTCTGTTACACTGTATTGTCGAAAGTAATTATACACTATCGGGAAATATACTTATCTATTGGCTTTTACGTCTTCCGGGTTTCGGAAAAAAAGTATGTTTTGTGATAAGGTTAGTTTGGCTTTTTATCAAACTAAAACAGTTTATAAATCATGCATGAACGCAAAAGTCTTAAAACAGCAACCTTGTATTTAATTTCTTTGCATCATATATTTTTTTCTCTTTTTTTTCTATTGTATGCAAAAAAAACTATGCTTAAACATCATGTGGACCCATTATCCCTCGATCCTTCGAATACTTGACTGGCTTTAATTTCTCCTCTAAGCTTGATCTATCATATAAAGCAGATGCGTGAAAATGTTGTCTGTTTTGTCGTATTACCAACAACTAAAATGGCAGTTCGGGTTGGCTGTGTTATTTTCAGGTTCATTATGGCTTATTGTTGCGCTCAATTGTTCACTCCGAGTCTTTCATTGAATCCGGGTAATCATCGACGCCATACTGTGTGAATTTTATAATATATCCGAAATGTAAATCCTTTTATTTTTGTGATTTTTTATTTTTTTTTCTTTACTTTCCCAGCATCAATTAATTATTTTAATACCATCCTCAAAACCGTCCTTCCACAAATACCAATCATATCTTCAAAACATAACACCACCTGAATTCAGTTATTGAGTCAGATGGCTTTTGACAAACGTAAGAGTTGATGAACTGTAAACTTTACTGTAATTAGCACATTTGTCAACTTCAGTAGTTATAATAATAGTTATGCCCGAGAAGATATATGGTCTTCTTTGTTGGTTGTGGACGCTTGTTGGCCTTTATCTATCCCCTCAAATCTGTGATCGATCTTTTACTCTTTCAGTGGGTTCCGTACATGCTTATAAAACAAATTTAAAAAGTGGAAAAAGGGGTTATTGTGATTTCAAAGCGGGAATTGGCCAAGTATTGTGATGACTCCCTTTCTTACACTTCCTTTTTCCTCTAGTTGGATGATTCTTTCCGTTTCTGTCACGTCTTCAACGAAAGTAAAACACCCAGGGGCGATAATTTATCTTCAAGGGTACGGAGATCACTCGCAGGCTGGGGGGGGGGGGGTGCTTAAAGTTCGAGTTTTTATAAACACACACACACACATATATATATATATATATTTATACCCTTAAACGTGATGCGGCACATATTAACATGCAGCTAGGAGCGATAAAGTCCAGTTAAACATAGCCAAAATGAAAGCATTCTGTTCCGATTATGTTTTTCGTGCAATCCATCCTTAACAGCTGTCAGTCATAAAATGGATATACCCTGTTTTAGTAGTAGCTTCTGGAGTTGTCTGCCTTCTTTGGTGTTTAATATTTCCTGATTATTAAAGTTATAATGACTGTTAGGGAAATATTTATCTGCCACACAATGTTGTATTATTTAACCTTGATCAAATTATCTTTGTGTCCCTCTGCAATGTCGCTACCATAGCGTTGTTTAACAGACTGTGAAAAACATTCCTCCTTTAACAATTAATGTTTCTGAAACTCTACCTGAGTTTCTATCTGGTCAATGATCCAAATGAAATGGAACAAGGGCACCGCAAAGCGGAGCAACCCCTCGCAAGGGGGAGGGAGGGGGGGGGTGTCATAATAAGAAAGGGTGTATTACACAGTGATAAATGAGGAGGGCAGCTCTCTGCCCTTGACCTTTGCTTCCGGACCTCAAACTAAATAGGGTTCGTGGTTGGTCAAACGGTTTGGCATAAAATGGGTCCACAAGCTTTCACAAGAAGTGAGCGCTGTGGCCGTGACCTTTGACCCCGTGACCTCAAAATCGATAGGCTTCTCCATCCATGGGTGGATTAGCCATATTTGCAAGATGAAAGGTTTTGGTCAAACGGTTTGGCTTTAAATGAATCCACAAGCTTTTTTAAGAAGTGGGCCTTGTGGCCGTGACCTTTGACCCTGTGATCTGAAAATCAATAGGGTTTTTCATCGATAGATGGGTGAGCCATAATTGCAAGAAAAAAAGGTTTTGGCCTAACGGTTTGGCTTTAAATGTATCCACAAGTTTTTAAGAAGTGGGCCCTTTGGCCGTGACCTTTGACCCCATGACCTCAAAACCGATAGGGTTCTTCGTCCATGGATAAGTGAGCCAAATTTGCAAGATGAAAGGTTTTTATTCAAACGGTATGGCTTAAATGGGTCCACAACTTTTTCAAGAAGTGGGCACTATGGCCGTGACCTCAAAATCGATTGGTTTCTTCATCATAGGGGTAAGTGAGCCATATGTGCGAGATGAAAGGTTTTTGTCAAACGGTTTGGCTTGAAATCGATCCACAAGATAATTCCGGACGGACGGACGCACTAATGGAGGCGTTACTATATCCCTTTCGCAGTTTCGTTGCGAGGGGATAACAAGGCACAAAACTATTACCAGGAGAGAAGGAATTAAGCTGTGGTCTATATTGTAATACAGCTAACATATTTTTGAAATTAAAAAAAAATACCTTGACCATTGAAAGAGTCCAACAAATTCAAGTATGACAGAGTAGAAAAAAAGATATAACTTCAACTTATGGAGTCTCCGTCACATTGTGTATTGGGTACATGCAAGGTAATATATGACACAAAACATTGATGTTAAATTACCTTTTCAGTCAGAAATATCGTCTATGATGAAACCTTAAGAGTGACCTTATGCGAGAGCTGCCATTCAGAAGCAGACAGCATAGTATTGTGTTGTCTGTGGTATCACAAACTATCGTGGTTCTACAATTTCGTGGTTATGACTTGAGGAACATAAAACTTTAAAGGTTTGATTTTTCTTGTGTTGTACCTGGTGTCTTTTCCTGACTTTCCTGAAGGCATTACGTACGTTTAAATAAGACAAGCACTATACATGCATGATTCATGACTGTGTTATCTCCTTACGTCTCCACCTAAATAGATGGGTTACTTGAACTATCTATAAACTGCAAATACTTGGACAGTAAAGACAAATATCGGTATGTTGTTTATCTACACATATTCGCTGGTTTGGATGCAGCTACAGCACTCTTTGACCATGAAAAAAAAGTTAAAGAAAGTGCAATGGAAAATGAAGAGGACCGTTCATTGTTTGAATTTCGGTTGAACTATAATTACTTCGAACCCGGTCTACGACACAATGTGGACGCCTAATCCAGCTCAAAATCAAAAATGTAAATCAGAAAACGAGTAAACTTTTTGATGGAGTTTATTAACCTCTTCAACTGGAGAATGGCTGTCTTATCGACCGACAAGAAGGTTCTCCAATTTGATACACTAAACCTGTCGTTCCTGAGAGTTTTAAGGCCTATTACCCAAGATGGTCAGGTCGCTCCTACAAAACCAGATGACGATGCAGAAGACGATTCAGACACTGATTCTATATTATGATGAAGATTTCAACTTCATGGATGTATTCGAAAAGAAACCTGGAATACTCTCAAGCTACTTACTGGTATCTACTATTTTATATGATAAGAAAGTGACATAAAACAGTAAAAACCCATACAGGCCCTGGTAGTAATATTTTCAGGATGGTTAGAATTTAAAATGTAAGATATTTGAAATGTACTTTGAGCATCAAAATTGTCTAAGGAAGGACAGGTTTATTTCGATTAAATCACTGCCACGAAACATGTAAATACATGTCCTTCTGTAAGAAGAAGAGTATTTTGACAATTATACTGAATTTTATGTTGAGCTGACGGAACGTGTCTGCCCTACAATAATGTTGGAACATTTTATATATGGGTATGACTGTAAAATATATTGAAATATGGTCTGTAGTTCAATTGAGATGGAGTCATAATAGGCAAGAATCATCCCTGTGAATATGAGAAAGATCAAGCATGTTCTTGTTGAGATATCGCGGGCGAAAGAAAATCACCGATTGCCCGTGGTGGCCATGTTGGAATTCCGACAGGTCTGTTATTCGACAAGTCTGGAACCTTCATAGGTATCAATCATCCCTTGGAATTTGAAAAAGATGAAGCATGTTCTTGTTGAGATATCAAGCGCGAAAGAAAGCGTCACTGACGGAAGGACGGACGGATGCATGGACGGAAATACGGAAGGACCGAAACACCGCTTTCAAGCGAGGTCCTTATTACCTGCAGATTATTTGCCTTGAATCGACTGTTATCCACTATGTTTCAATGGCCTGTATCTACTGTATTTACATCTACACCATTGGCGGATTAAGAAGCCCCAGTGCATTGTGGAGAAAGGACTGCTAAGCCCACAATACCTAAACAGAGTCGCTTTCTTGTGAGTGTTACTGTGCACACAGTGCTGCGAGGAGCAACCCTTTCAAAGAGACCTTCTAAAGATTTTTTATCCTGCTCAACCCTTTGTCCAAATGCGTCAGTCACAGATTCATTGAACTTTTCCTCAACTATCTAGTACCTTCAGCTAAAGAATTCAGATTCTATTGTCAATTTCGGAAAACATTTTCGGAGGATTAGTATAATATAACATAGCGACAGTCTTCCCTGCATGCTATCAGAGATTGGTCAATAGAAACTAAGACAGCCTTCAGCTGTTGAACACCGTTTACGTATAAGTTAAACTTTTCTCAGTTTCATAACAGGATTTCAAGATTAGATCAGAATTGCTAAAAAATCTGTTTTACATCAAATATGATCAATGACTTCTCTCTACATGAGGCATTCAAAAGACAGATTCCGTTTTACATACAATGGTGAAATAATATTTAAGGTATGGTTCACCTAATTTCATTATCTATTTCAGTCGAAAACAGCAACTTTGATTTTAAAAAAAATGAACAAGGTGTAATGAAAAATTTTAAACTAGTTATAGTGACCAGCACTTCATATTCTAGGACTGTGAAAATGCTGTTTTTCTTGATCAAGTTCCTATGTTAAAATGTGTCTGGTATCTCAAAGCTACTCAGTTGACACTTCTATCATACAAAAATTAAAACGACATAATATATGCTGCTCATGATAACAATAATATTTCGCCAGTCCAGGTGGTACCTGTGACCTTTTCTGGCTTATGTAAATAATATGTAAATAGATCATTTTGTAAGCCGTTTAGTCCACCAACGCACTATGACAACGAATGACCACTGATTTGGTCCCATTTAGCCATGAAATGGGCCCCTGAATCACTGGAGTGGTGGGGACCCGGCTGATTGGACAAGTAATCACACAAGTTGCGCCCACCTTGATGCCGCGCTTCACCAAGCCGTGTCGTGAGTGCCCGCGGTGTGGTAGGAAACCTCAAATGTCAGACCGTATCGGCGTATACTACGGCCTGTCACCTTTTTTTGGGAGCTTGCTGTTTATAGGACACTGTGACAATATTTAGTCCCTTCTTTCCCTCTGTTACTAATTACTATGACTAATTCTTTCATTCATAACTGATATTATTTCACGAAATCGACATTGTTAAGTACCGAACGCATATTGAAGTATAATAATGATAATATACAAGGTACAGCAATGCTCCATCAGTTTCAGAATTTCTGTCGAAAACCTACCAACATGGCTTCTTTCATAAATAGTTCTCTTTAAATTAGCGCTTATCCGTATGAATAGAAGTCGCGTCAGACACACATGAATTAATTATTTGGTGTCAATATGAAGGCATGTGTAAACGTCATAAAATGACCATAGAGAACGCACTGAATCAGCACGTCCAGACAGTGGCGTGTTTCTCTTAACCTACAATAGTCCCGGAAGCAGAGTCTCCGTCGTTCTGATCTCATCTTGCGTTCCAGAAGAGAAGTAGGCAAATCCCTCATCATTTGGGTTTCTCTTTGCCTTTATAAAAGTACATATATCTGAGGTCATCCGTCCCTTGATATTCATAATATTGAGATTCTAACCTCGTGGTCATCTTCGAAATTCGCATATATACGTCCACAGCTTGACCAATATGGCCGATGTTATATCTGTGGTAACGTTAAGGTGTAAGCGACAATTAGAGCACTTGGCAAAGTTGTGAAGGGGAACATACTCAAAATAATAGAAGGGCGATAAGTATGTGGCTTTCTGTTTTTGATAATATATAGGATTTAATCTTTTTAATCATACAAAGATTTTTTTTTGCAAAGAGAAAATTGTGACATCAGATGCAGTCAGGCGCCACTTTCGCGGCATTTTTGAATAGAGATTTTAGACAGTCTGTCATGCCAAAATGCTGAAACTGTCAGAATTTGGGCAGGTGTGTATATAACACAGCTTTATTTACAATGAAACATAAAGTAAAAAATAATGCGTCGTTATTAACAATGAAAACATAAAGTAAAAAATAATGCGTCGGTCGAACCTTTTGTCCCATCCGTTCCGGGGTACTTTATCACATACTTATTTCAAAATTTAATAATGCTACACCGGAAGTCAGGAAGCACTTTATTCGTAAATTCAAAAGTCGAAATTCATGTCTATTGCGGTTGAGAAAAAATGTCCATGGGGGATACAATATTGGTACCCTTTTAAGCGCTCTATAACTGGAAAATGGTGTAAAACCTAGAACGCCTTTCTCAACCAAAATCTCAGCACAAGTGGAATATGACAACAATGCCAATGACCCTTCCAACTTCACTTATTTTGTAATCCAATGCCAATCCCGGCACCTTTTACTTTGTGGTTCGACGCTATTTTATTCGGTCTGTGTCTACTTTTTATTTTGCACTGCAACATCCCCGTTTTTAGTTTAAAAAGAATCATTAAAAAATTCTTATAAAATTCTTTCAACAGTCCGGTAACAAGCTCTATTACCAAAACAACCAACCCTATTGCTTATGTAACTAATAAGTGTTCATGAATAGGTATCCTGTACCGATGATATTTTGCTTATGCATGTATTCGAAACGCCTATATATATATATATATATATATATATATATATATATATATATATATATATAGGGATCAGCAACTACTAAAACTAAAGAAGGCATTCATCAACATGGTATACAAACGATATAACATAGATAAACAATAAAAACAAAGCCACCAAAATTCCACGTGAAAATGTATTGAAGAAAACCCCGAAAAAAGAACTGAACCGAATACCACTGGTTGCAACTTACCACCCGCACCTTAAACACTTAAAGAGAGTTGCACATGAGTTACAACCCCTTCTAACCGCGGACCCTGTTCTTTCTACACTCTTTCCAGAACCTCCCATATATGCCTATAAACAACCAAGAAATCTTCGCAACCAGTTAGTAAAATACAAATCACCCAGAAAAACACTCAAAATGGTACGTTTCCATGTAAAAGACCACGCTGCCTTACGTGCCCACTTATTGTCCAAGAAGATAATGTTCAAATTAACGGGAAAACATGCACTATACATGGCAAATTTACATGCACTAGCAAAGGAACAGTTTACCTGATAACATGTATTTTATGTCCGAAAGCCATATACATCGGTGAAACTAGTCAAAGATTAAGCATGAGAATAAATGGCCATAGGCACCCTATTAACTCTAATCAAAAACTCACTCCAGTTGGCACACACTTCTCACAAACTGGACACAATGCGGAGCATATGAGGATACACATACTAAAGGGAGATCTCATGGACACAAGGTTAAGACAAATTTGGGAATTAAAATTCATTAATAAATTCAACTGTATACAAAATGGCCTCAATCAAGACGAAGGTTTCCTGGCACACTATAAGCATTAATATCTATATAAAAATAATCCTTGCTAGCCACTGGTGATCTTTCTATCTTTTTCTTCCCATTTTTTATTTTTACTTTGTTTCTGTCCCTTCTTTCTTTTCCACTTTATCAATTTGTTTTCATCTTTACCAGTTTTCTCCCTTACCCAATAACCTGCACCTACTTCCCCAGTATTATACCGATTTATTAGTCTACCTATTATCATTATTATTACTTTTATTATTATTTCTGACCGTGTTTCTGATTACGTTACCATTGGCATTATTTTCGGGATCATATTATCTCCTAATCTTTTGAATGTTTAATATGTATTACTTATATTTTATTCAAAAGAATCACTCCTTTTTTTTAAATTTTTGTACACTTTGAATTACTTTACTTTATTTCCTTTTCTTTTAAATTATTCGTTTAAACGGTATAGTACACTTTTTGTTATACCATTATTATTATTATTTTTATTCATATTAGTATTATTTTTATTATTATTATTATTTCTATTATTATTATTACCATCGATCAGTTTTATAATAATAAATATTATTATTATTATTATTATTATTATTATTATCAGTACTACGTTTTTATTTTGTTTATATCTGTTACAACATTTTTTGCATAATCATCACTTGTTTTATTTTTCTTAATTTAGTTTTATTATGTTACTTACGTTTATGTTTATTCTTTCCTTTGCATACCGGCGGCCTAGCATGGAACATCTAACGGGCCCAATGGTCGGGGCGGGAGTGGCAACTCCTGGGCCGGACAGAGCACTGGGAAATCGTACCTCCCCCTCCCTCATAGAGGGAGTATAGGGTTGGGTATCCGGCTCGCGGCACACCCTCGACCGATTAATCGGACCGATTTTGGCATTCGACAGGGACTCGGTGAGGGACTACCATTGGAAATGGCGGGCTGTACCACTGAGGGCCGCATTTGGACCCGGCGACCCTTCGACGTGACGTCATAATATGGATGACGTCGACCTTCATTCGGTTTCGCGGCATTCCCGAGTGAAGCGACGTGTACTCACTGTACCCCGCCCATCCAGGGCATCATGGTTATAATATTACTAAATATCCAATCGGCATGTAAATACACTGTTTCTGGCATTATGGACTCTATGCATTGTCGTTCCATCATATATAATCTCTGTACACGTTCCCACTTAATCACCACCTGACGAAGAAGTCTTTGTACTTCGAAAGTTGTTAATAAACTAGTTAGTCTATCTAAAAGGCGTCACTGTTTATCTTTACTTTCGTATATATATATATGTATCACGCCGTCATTTACATGTGTATGCTTCGCTGTCCATGCATTAATGTTTTGTGTTTAAGAAAGCTACAAAGTGTGAAAAACAGCATAAGTAAATTAAACAAGATATAAGATTTATTCCAAATATACAAATACAGGAATTTGCTTTGCGGAAAATATCATTTATAAGACAAATATAGTGCTGAGTGAAAACAAAAACTAAGTACAAAAAAAAAACATTAAAAAGAAGTAGTAATATTATATTTTGAGTTATCTATATGCATTGTACAATCTAATCGCCTTCGGTACAAATGAATTGGAGAACCTGTTTGTAATGCACTAGTCAAGCTTTTACCTTCAACTTTTTTTTATCAAATTCATAATTTTATTTTCATAAACAATATTTATGCTTTCAAAATTAAGACTAATAACGGTTTCTGCTATTTTTCTTATCCTTTCAACTTTGTGTTCCTAATGGTCAGATTTCCCCACCATGATATCAAAGCATACAATACAACACTTGTTACAGATGTCTGTGTGCAGGGATGTTCCATGTGTTGTTGACATGTGGTCCGTGTCGCACGCATAGCTCGTTGCCATGACAGCATCGCCTGGCCGAGCCGGGCCGGCTCGCGTGTGCACCCTGACATGTACAAGGACAGCGTTCTTGTTCTAGATGTTTCCTGTAACGCGTGTGTACTGTGGATTATGTAAATTCTTTGGATTGTTCGGGAAGTGGAAAGTTTTCGGCTTGAGGTCAGAAGTTATAAATAGGGGGCTGTATTTTAGAGCCGGGAGAGAGTTGAGAGAATATTCCAGCGGACACAGAAGCGTGTAAGTCAGTTTGTGGGACCTATTCCGATGTGTGGCAATTATAGATTTTCTTCTGGGTTTGTTACAGATCTTATATAGTCTTCAGTTTGCTTTCGGGATTAGGACAGGAACTTCACATTGGGATTACGGATTGATTTTGAGAATGAACTGGACTGTTATTCTCTGAGAAGATTTATGTGAACTGTTCATCTGAATTATATGCTTTAAAGGACCTTCTGTCGCTGTGAAAGTGGTGGTATCAAGGTACTGTGCACTTTGATTATCATGCTGTGTGATTGTTTTGATTTGCTGTTACACTGCTGTTATACTGTGTAATTGTATTGATTTAGTGTATTGTAATGTTAGGGTTGTTTTAAGAATAAAGTATAGTTATTTGTTAACAAAAAAAAAAAAAAAACACTGACTTCTTTATTTATTCCCCTAGACATTTAACGTCTGCCTAGTGTTACAGAATCTGATTTTTTTTTATCTCTATGACAAAGTTTATGTTCGTCACGCATACGTGTTCTGTTGATATTAGGTTCCGCAAAACACTCTTGAGTATTAAAGAATAGAATAAACCAAGAAGTTCACTATACATATTAAACAAATTCAGTTTCCTATGAAAGTAAAATCGCTGCTGCCCTTTACGGTATAATATGTTTCCATTATAATCCAATTTAAGCTTGTCATCTAATACAATCCCTAAGTTTTTAAACTATTGTGCAATTCCTCCTTCTGTTGCATCACTAACTGCACTAACTGCTGACAGGTTGGTCTTTGTCAAAAATTAATTATCAATTCCTGTGTTTTTTAAGGATTTAGTAACAAATAATTATTCTTGCACTAATTTACTACTTGTTCAATTTCCTTTCGATATTTATTTTCAGCACAACTTGAAATTAATCCACCAAATACGGTAACCTCTGCACATTTTAAAATTAGACATCCTGTAGCCTGGAAATCATTGGTGTAAAATATGAAAAGGAATGGGGAAAGCCCGCATCCTTGCGGGGCCCTTGCATTCAACCCTAGAACTGATGAATTGCTAATACAAACGATTACATACAGCTTTCTACCAGTGAGAAAGTCCCAACAAACATAGATCATGTGGAACATTTAACAGCTGTTACTGATCAATCATTGAGTGGGGCTGAATGGTGTTAAATGCTGAGCTATCTAATACTTATAAAAGGAATTCTGTCTACCTTTGCTCGCAATGTTGTCTGAAACCGCGTTCCGAATAACACTGTGCCATACCTCTTTATAAAGGTTTTGTTACCGCAGAGACCTCGCCGTTATGAGAATAAATAATATTTAATGTATACACATCATTTTTAGTGATTTTTGCGTGTTTATGACCCGAACGGAGACTACCACCGGAAACAGCCGAACTGCCTTCGGCAAAGACCCGGATTGCTTGATATTCCCTATAGTGCAGAATAAAGGACTTTGGTGCATGTGAATAACCCTGATTTCATGCAGTGAGGGATTTAAGCGTGTTTGGCCTATTATTTGACCCAGGCTCTGACCCACGTGCGTGGACAGTAAATGAGAAAAACCCATGACTCTCACTTTCTGAACAGGAGGGGTTCAACCAAGGGGTTTAATGACAAAACCTAATACTAGGTCCACATTTCCGGAAAAGGTTGGGGGGGGGGGGTGTCGGCAGGGTTTCCAAGCCTCAAAATACGATTAAAAACGGCTGCGATTTCACTTGAGTCCGCTTCTGCTACTAACCAAGTATGCATGTTTCCGTATGTTTATTAAGGAATAGATTCCTTGCCATAAAACGTTCATAAAGCCTGTATCTCAATGGGCTGCGTTAGGTGTTTGACAAATTGCGAATGCATTCGTGAGAGAGTCTCAAAAATGTCTTAGAAAATTCGCGTTGGATCTCAGTTTGATATGCAAATTGTCGCTTTCTTGTCGCAAAAAAATTGAACATGTTAAAAAAAATCGCAAAACAAAATTTCTCGCAAAATAGGTGCACAGGCGTCGCTGGTGTCTCGAATCCGTCTCAAACATGTCGCTAACTATTCTCAAGTCAGTTTCCGCGAGTTAGGAAGTGTGAAAACTGCGAGACAAGTTTGAGAGTGGGTTGCGACCTATGCGACTACATCGCGAATATTTGGAGATAAATAAGAGAATATGACATTCTTGACGCGAATTGTTTTGCGAATATTTCACAAATGTCGTGCGAATGTTCTGTACATCGCACGGCATTTGCACGACGGGTATACGAACTCCAATTGAATTTTTGGCCAAACACTCGCTAATTCGCATATTTTCTCGCAATAGTTGTGTCTCGAACTAGTCGCAAGGCTGTCGCAGCCCAGTGATATACAGCCTTAATTCATCTTTCATGTCTTCCTCACATAAGCCCATGCTTTAAACGTGCAACAATAGCTACCAGTCAAAGATCATTAAAACCTGAATGCACCAGCGCCATATTCCGGTTCGGAAATGTAAACATTACTCACCAATTCTTCAAAGAAAACATACCGGTATATGTATTTCTTGCCACGAGCGCAGCGCCGCAAAATAAATATAAAAAAATACTTCTACATATATTATTGAGAAAGTATCCCACTGAAAATCTATATTTTCTTTGTTACCTTTAAATTAAAAAAAAATGAGCCAACATTCCTCATCTTAATTAATTTTATCTCCCAAACCCCGGTAAAAGGCCGGTAAACCGGGTTTATCAGCTAGTAATCTATAAAAAGCGTTCTAACATATGTATGTGACTGATCTAAATGTTTCTATTCATTGTCCAGGGGCACAAGAATAGCGTCTTCGGTACCACATTTATTCCTGTAAGCATACTGGTAATTATAGATATGTTTATCATTATAGTTATATAGTATATTTTAATACACACTTCTCTAAGCATTTCTTAGCTATTCTTTTTAGGTATAGGTACTTTTTCTGATGTTTTCCATGAGACAGGCACAGTTTTCTCAATTAATGGTCTGCTAAATATATGAAAAAATATCGGTGTTAATTCATCTGCACAGAATTTCATCACTTGTTCAGATAGTTCTTTCCATACTTGCTCTTGCAAGCTTGTTCATCTCTATAGTTAATCGCATCAAATCTCAAGTAGAATTGATTAAGTTGCTCAGCAAAAGCTTTATGATCTGGAATATTTGTACCCATTTCTCCTGATGGTAGCCACTTGCTTTACATAACCCTTGCCAGACCTCGCCTGGTCTATTTGACTGAAATAAATTTTTGATCTGATCACTTTATTCATTTTTTTCACTTCATTATAACAGAATTAAATTAAGTTCGTTTAGTTTTCAAATAGCCTTTATCTTGATATTTTATCATTTCTTGTTTTTCCTTCATGTGTTTCTGAAGTTCCTAAGTAAGCCAGGGTTTAATATTTTAGAAAATTTTGATTTGTTTGGTTTCAATACACAAATCTTCACAAACCACTATAAGTCAAATACGGTATCTGTCAAATTATCATTCCCGGTAACAGTGTCACTAAACACCGACCAGTCCGTGTAAACCGATGCACTTTGTAATCTTTCTAAAGAAGTGTTGTCATATATCTTGACACGTCTCGTCTTAGTCTTGTCCCTCTTCAATAAGTGTTCATACTTAGGGATTCGGCGAATATTGCTAAGGCCCGATTTATCCAAGCTTGTCAGCGTTGTATATAGGCGTCCTTTATGTTACAGAAACATAGGTCCAGGGTAGCGTCATAACTGGTTTTCCATGTCACATGTTACCTTTTCATTTACATGTCACCATCAACGGGTGTTTCAATGTTGATCTTTGAAAACTGTAAAACAAAGAATTTTAAATTTAAAAATTCTTTCCACTTCTCATGATTGACAACATGTCTCCATTGTCTCGTCTTATTGCTGATATTGTGATATTAACCACCACTTCTATTGTATTCATTTAGGTTTATTCTTAGCCTTTGCAAGACAGAAACAGAACACCTCTTTGCCAAAACTTTCCCTCAATAAAGACAGTATCCATCAAGAAGGGCTTAGCGATATCTTTCTATGTAGAGCTAAATGACCAATCCTTTAAAAATACAGCTTTGAGAGATAATTCAAGGGAAGAAAGAAATGCAATGATAAAAGAAAGGTGTTTGTGTTTGTAGCTCAAAGAGATGGATAAACATTGATGAGGAAAAGCTGTCTGGACAAACTAGATACTGATATAAACCACAAACGTCATAAACCGAAGCATATGTAAGTCTATTTTGTGTCGATGGGGAAATTTCAGATTTGTTATATTCTTTTATCTGTATAAGAAAATAACTATAGAGGTTGGCTTCATATTTGCGAGGCCAATTCATCGCGACCTTACCTGTGTTATTGTTTCGCGAGGTTTCCATTTTTGCGATCTTAACATGTAGTGACCTACACATAGTAGATATCAACTTGATTTAACATGATCCTAAATCTTCACATTTTGACGAGGGCTCACCTGAACGAGTAGACATTCATGTAACCGAATAATATGAAAGATGTTCTGATATTATTTCTATTGTCTATCTTTGATTTGCAGGTAACATAAATATATGTTATTATCTATAATATCAAGCTCGTGCTTCTGGACATGCGGGAATAATTTATATTTTATACCAATGAGGCAATATTGAAAATGACTGCATGTGCACCTGTGTAGATGCCTGTGGCGTCTTTTTAAAGAAGGTTGTATTTCAACGAATATTTTCGCTTCGCTAATATCGCAAATTTTAATTCTCTCGAACAAAAGGAAACCACAGTATTGACAATATAGTTTACTGATTTACATAAAAATATTTTTAAAATGTAGCACCCAGCGACTTCATATACCGTCAACAAAATTCTGGATCTTCAGAATTTATTGCCTAAGACATCATAGCACTTTGGTATGTGCTACGTAATATAACATACAATATCTGAATTCAAGCTGTGAGAAATTTATGTCACCTATCGCAACTTTCCATCAAAACTATTTCTTTGGTTTTACATTTGCTATCCACAAAATGTCAGCAGATTCAATCCTAAGTTGCTATCAGAAAAAAACAACTAAAACTTATCATTTCCACGACTCTTAAGTACACAATGCCATTTTCGTTCTGGTCATATATTTGCCAAAAGCGAGATTTCAAACTAATGAGAGTTTTAAGGATCCTGGGGGAAAGTTGCAGAAAAATAAATATTACCAAACCTATTAGTCGGAGGGAAGCTCTAAATCAGTTGAAATGATTCAGAATAAATAAGATGCTCCCTTCAGGCGACTAATGTATCTTCCCGTGGACATCGCCCATAAAGTTCATCGATGGCGCCCAATACTTTTAGCCGGCAGTTTGTACATAAAAATGGGAACCGCCGTCTCCGGCCCGTGTCAGCTTTACGTCATGCTTAAGCCGGATCCCGGACTGGAAGTCTCCCGATTGATGTTTATTACACCATAACTCATTCATAAGGTATCCCTCTCTCCCAAAACACATCTCTCTCTCCTGACCAAGCCTTGTCTTAATGTTGGTTAGTCCGCTATTTAAGGGAGATTTTATCTTTCCCGAAATATCAGAGTAATATATGAAACAAAGCTAAGACTGCGATAGGACCTTACATTTGTTTCCATTTGAGGTTAAAGACACCTCCAAAGCCTGCTTGTTTTGTTTTTAATTTCATGGTATTCTGTGGACTGTCGATTTAGGTAAAGTATTTTATCTTATTATATATATATATATATATATATATATATATATATATATATAAATATGGCGAATCCATTTACGTTAAAATACCTTGTCATTCCTGATATTTCATTTATCGTTCACCCCAAATATTGATCAAAAAGTCATCGAAAATGAGATGTTTTCTCACTTTTTTTCGTTTGTTAGCTAAGCTTACTAAAAGTCATCTGAGCAATAAGGGTGGCCCGTTGTCCGTCTTTTTGCTGTCTGTCTGTCGTCCGTTAAAAGACAACTCGTACCCGTAAGACACCTCCCCTATTCAAATATAAAAAGCCCCATTTTTCTGTATAGAAAATTTACATTAAATTCAATGGAGCTCTAAAAGCTAACCCTTGTAGCATTGAACATAGATTTCGAGACTACATACATCGGGCATGCAAAATTCGTAGAGTATTCCTTTCGTGTCTGTACACTGCCGAGATAACCTATTTCATATAATATTCAAATGTTAGTCTGATATACTGCAGAGGATAAATGATAAAAGATAAAACGGTGGCATGAGGTTGCTTTAAAGTGCTCTTTTAGTTTGATGAGAAACTATGATACAACATAAATAATTATGACCCCACACTGTTTTCTCACCTGAATCACAGTTTGCTTCATTGAAAATAAATCAGTTAAGTCTCATGAAGTCACGATTAATGGTCCAAATATTCCGAAGATTACATCCATCGCAGCGATACGTCCCTGAGGAGATTCTGTGTGATTCCCCCTCCTGGAAAATAAATGTCTATAAGGGTGGCCATTTGAAGGCGATGGAATGATAAGCCGGGCGATCTTGGTTTTTGATTTGGTTTCCTGGCTCCTTTGAGAGCTAAAGTGACCTCCCTAGTCAACTAATTCAACCACATAGAAAACTAGCCAGTCCACCACGACTACAATGGCTTTTAAGATATATATTCTCCTGTCGGTAAACCGCTATTTCATCTTTAAATGTTTGGGTTAACTACATATGATTGGTTCTATGCAGATGAAAGCTTAATCAAAATTTTGCTTAATTTAACTTAGATTCTGCTCTATCTTAACATCGCTAATATGGAAGGATGTGTGGCTGAAAACAATATTATAGATATAATTATTCATAATTATAAACAATTTTTCTTTTAAAAAACTTAGATTGATATTCAAAAGTAGCTGCAATCGCAATCATTTGAGCTGACACTGATTGCTCCACTATACTTCCATCCATAAATATGTAATCTTATTTCAATTTTTTCTATTTTATTCTTATGCAGAAAGAAAGTGATCATGTTTTTATAAGAATCTTGAACCTCCTATATAAATTAACCAACAAGTTACAATTCTTGCTTCGTTATTATAAATTTGAAAAGGTAAATGATCTAACTAAAACAGGGAAGGTAAATATATTAGAATTATTCATCAGATGAAGAATATGAAACCAGCGTACCCGTCACATCAACAGCCTTTCATTCCAGTTTTTCCAGGTCAGCAAGTGCATTCTATATCTAGATAGTTTGTTTCCTTTTATGTAATATATATATATATATATATATATATATATATATATTCAGTACATATATTAATGAAATAACTTGGCAGAACAAGAAAGGGAACAGTTTTAGGTACAGTGACGTCATTGTTTCTCGGCAACTGTCTTAAGCAGGCAAAGTATCCACTTTTTCAGATCAGTGGGGGGGAATTCGTAGTCGTTCATGCTCCCATTTAATCAGTTCATTTATTTGTATCCTGGATCCCATAACACAATGATTTAAACACCGATAGTCACGGAATCGCAAGCATGTTTCAAATAAATGGTTGCATTGCTAATAAAAAATAAATTTAAATATGGTAGGAATTTTGACGGAATAGGACATATCTTTGTAAGGTCAGGAATGCAGGTGCTGGATATAGTTCTTGTAATTTAGTCAAATCGTTTATTAAGTCACAGAAATGATCACAATCGTTACTAATGGTCATGCTTTTTTAAGCTGAAATTCTACTCATCACATTTCTTTTACCCTGGATTTAACTCGACATCGTAGCATGTCATATCTTTAGATTCATCTTGTAAGTTTCATTCTTGGATTTCTCTAACTGTACATACATATTTGTCCTATCTGACAATCCACCATTCAAATGTGAAGGATGACATATAATACATCGAGAAACCCTATCTGCTCCAGTCCATCACTAAACCGTTGTTCATTAATTCATTCCAGGTAAAACCGGATACATGTAAGTTTAACTATAAACTGATGATAATCCCCGGTAATATTACAAAACGAAACTTCAGTCAATTTGATTTAACGAATGAAACCTGACATACAGTTCAGGTATCCAAAAATTCAAATTATAGGAGGACCTGTCACTCAATTTTCTTGAGCAGTTTTTTTTAAGATTCAATGATTCCTACGTCATCGTAAAAATATGTGATTTACTCGTTATCAATCACCAAAGTGCACCTTGATTTCATCGTCACTAAGGAGCTGGGGGCTATCATTCTTATTAAGATCGCAATGTACCCTCTGAATCCCTTCCAAGAGTCTACAAATACTAATTAAGTCTTTCATGAGCTTCATTTGAGCAAGTGACAAATATAATTATCACAGATATTTTTAACGTTATTCACTGGAGCAAAACCAGTTAATACACTGATAGATTTATCTCACAGTATTTTCATCTATGCTTGAAGGAAATCCGAGACACATTTGAATTAATACAGGTGCATAATACGTATATTTCAGGGACATTGATGGTACAAACGATGAAAAAAGGATAGTACTTATGGCAAACGGGTATTATTAGTTCCGCGTTCTACTGTTATTCTAATGAAGTATGTTATCTCTTCTATTGTCATAGTTTTCCTCTTTGCAAAAACTGGGGTATATTGCTGCCTGGCGTGGTAGTTAATCAAGAAACACCAGTACACCACCTCCATTATAAAAACACAAGCATATTTTTTGTCATCAATTTCCTTATATTTCGATACCTGGACAGTCAGGAGGTAAAACGCTCGGCCTCTCCGCTAGCGACCCGGGTTGATTTACCTTGTTGACTCACTTGGTATAAGATGGGGTCAGACTAGACCAATCTCGCTACTGTAAGAAAAAAAAATAGATTATGCTGTTGATTTTACCGGAACTACTGGTTCCGACGACCGTCCGGGATAACTACCTGCTCTGCTAGGTGCTGCACCACAAGACGCTGTTTGGAACACTAACAATACCGTGTGCAACGTATAAACAGGTATCACCGCCGATGTCAGTCTCAACTGACTTCGCACTGCCGTTCCTGTAGCTTTTCTCGGCTACATTGGGAGCACACACCCCCAGCAGCCATTTTAGGTTTAAAAGGTTCTTTGTTCTACATTTCTGCCCATGACCAGGATCCATTTACCCCATATGTCAAGAGAGCGCACACCTATGGAAAAGGCTTTGGCTAGGAGTCTTGAAGCAGGCCGCGGTCAGTACAGGCCCGAACCCACAACCTTGAGGTCACAAGTCGAGCGCTTTATCCATTACACCACGACGCTTCACGTTGACCTTATTCGTATAATAATGTGCAGTGTAAAAGACAAGCTAGTGAATATTACATATTTGCATTCTTGTTTTGTAATTCTTTATTTAAAATATAGTACGGACAGATGCATAACAACAAAGAAAAAGAACTGAAAAGATGAAAATCTGTTCAAGACTGGGTTAATTATTTAATAGGGATAATAATGATCAAATACAAACGCATCAGAAACAGTAAGATTACATAAAAACATTAGTTGATACGATTTCTGAAAAAAAGTTTTCTCTCTCTCTCTTTCTCTCTCCCTTTCTCGCTCGCTCCTTCTCTCTCTCTGCCTGGGGAATTCATATGAAAAATTATATTACTCTCAAGGCCAACGTGTCATCTCGATATTGAGAGGAGAGTATATAATCACGTGATATAATTTCTTGACCTTTCCCGTCTCCCCTGATTATCATTTCGCTGAGAATTTCACAAAACCCTCGGACCAGGGTGGAGCTGGTATTTCGAGTGACGATGTTAATCATGAAATTTCTTAAGATAAGGCATGAAAATCCGTTTTTTTATAAATAAAATGAGTTTCAAAACAAGATTCAAGAAGAAGAAAATACTTTTTTCTCTAAAACAGTAACGCACTGAGATGCAGAGAATTGGTGAGACTAGGTTTTCGTGCTTTAACACTCAGGAATTTGATATCCATTCAAAAAGCGTCATTTAAGGCCACTCATTTTCTCATTAAAATTATTCATGCAACATCATATCACTTGCGTTGCATACTTTCGTGACTCTCGAATCATAATTGAAAGAAAACTGTCAGTACATGCCACTGCTGAGAGTCTTACTTTAACTATCACGCACCTGGAATACCTTGAATTTAATTAAGTGTTGCATGAGATACCAGCTGAAACAGATGAAGAAACTGCAGTAACATGATTTGAAAACCCAGGTCCGGCAATAACGTATGCTCTCGAGTATCACGTAAACTCCATGTTGTACTTTTTTCCTTTCTTTTCTGTCACATTTAATGTTTTGCCGGTAATGTGAGAGTTTGAGCTGCAGTTTTAATAACATAAGAAAACTATAGACGAATGGAAAAGGTTGTATGGCACAGGTTCCCTTTCTGTAAAATGTGTTATATACCTTCGTTTCTCTTCGTTTATTCTGATGTATCAAATAACGTCTATAAAACAGAATGAACGGCATTCATGCGGGTTATAATGGCTATTCTTATTCTTGACAGTCACTGCTGGTTCTGTTTGTGTGCAGTGTTGGTTCGGGGTGACTTTATCATATAATGTATTCCAATGAAAATTACTGAAATTCCTACAGTACAGGTACATACATAGAGTTTACCGTAAATCTCGTCACAGCAGACCCGCGCATTGGAGAAGGAAACACAATAAAGACTTTGTATAAAGCAGCCATGTTAATCTGATTTCACTCCCTTCATAAAACAGGAAAAAAAAATCTGTAAAAATATCGTACCTGACATCTGTAGAGATATAATATGATTTTGCACTGACGAATGAAAACCAAAGTACATCTTAAAAACAGAATAAAAAAGGTTAATTTTACAGCTTCTGTTACACACACATATATATATATTTGAATTATAATTTATTTATCAAGCGATTTATATAATATATTCAGTACATAATCATAAAACACTATCTATCACGTGTGTATACCGTATACCTGGGTTTTGGCTAAACATATATCTGTAATATGTTATAATACATTATTTATTTTTGTGTATGGCATGGTTCATGTATAACATTTTTTTTGCTATATATCAAGTTCTTGAGTTTGCTGCGTATCATGGTCCTTGAATTCGGTCGATGGTATTTTCTCAAGAATTATTCAAGCATTTGCTGTGAAACGTGTACAAGTTTGGCATCCATGAGAGGATGCGCAAAATGAATTACAGCATGGCAGCCAGGCAGCAAACTTGGAATTGCTTTCGTTCTGACTTGATTTTTTTTTTAAATGAAAGTTTTGGGAGCAAGCATTTCTCTTTCCCTCCGTCTCTCTCCCCCTCTCTCTAAGATATTCTTTAAGCACCAATCTTTCATCTTCCTGAGGACAGAAGAGAGTGCTGGTCACGTGATTAAATTTCGAGACTTTTGTTTCGCACGCGTCACCCATTATTATTTTACGGAGAACATAGCAAACCTCTCCGAATATATTTTTGGAGATTATGCGAATCTCGGGTCGTCTAAATATATGGTATGACGATATGGCAGGAGTTATATGAAAGGATGTGGGCTATCGCAATGCAGTCCCATCGGAAATACAGTATGACCATCAGGCAGCGAATTTTGATTTTCTTTTAAACGTATTAGTTCCAGAATAGTTGGTTCAAGATATCGCTATGAATATTTTACCAAATACCAGTGAGAGGACGTGGACTGTCGACTATCAGTCCAATCGGAAATTCAATATGGTTACCAGGAGGTGATCTTGGAATTTCTGCCATGCGTGTTATGTGTATAGAATCATTCAAGCAATGGCCGTCACAATTGTTTAGCAGTTTTACACAAACGGGAGGATGTGCGGCTCCGAATTTTAGATGTATCAAAAGCCACTATATGTCATTTTGAAGATCTAGGCATCGTGGGGCCCTAATCCAACCTCATTATTTTGTGTATTCAGGAAATTAGAAAAACAAAAGCTATCACAAGAACTAAAGAGTAAGTATACGTGGGATATGTCGCACTTCCACTGAATGTATAGTAATCTAATTACACCTTGGAAAGACATTGGTATAATGATATCTTCACCCGAAATAGAGCAATAACAGGGAATGAGTAAGTAGCGTTCAAATTACGCTTCTCCCGTAGCGGTTATACACTGCCCATTTCCTTGTTTTAAGCACTGCTTTGTCATTTTTCAATTGTTAATCGATGTACTGTTTGGACAAAGTCCTCTATCCCATTTTCATATTGTACGGATGTAATCTGTCATCAGTGAAGACTTGGGGTTTCAACAGCAGTTTGACACTGTTTTCCAGGCAAGCCAAAACTAAAAAAAGTCCTCTTTAAATTGATATTTATATATGTTTTTCCTGCATGATATATTGTCAGATGAAAATACCACGTGGTCTATACTGTCAGTTACATACATGTCTTATTGGACCCCATGGATGCTTGTTGTTAAAGTATAGTCAGCGCTCGAGCTGTTCATGGTGATATCCGACTCAGTCGGATCCGCACCAGCTCCCTCAGCAACGATTAAGAGAGACAGAATGACTTTTAGTGGTTGTTCAGGGCTTGTGAGATAAAAGCAGAATATACTGATAGATATGTAGAGCAGACAAACGTTCAGAATGCTACACCAAGCCAAGCACAAAGGGGTCCAAGACGCCTCCCCTGGTCAGCCCCAAACCTCCAGCACCGGGCCCAAGAAGCGAAGTCGAACGAGAGAGCAAAGCAGCAGCAATCACGCCCACGTACACCTTCAGCCGCATGCAGACAGCGCAGCCCTGTCTAGAACCCTTACAGCGAATGTTAAGAGCGCATCCTTATTTTCTTAATCAGCCAACCAATAATTCACCATAATGTTTTACCAACTGTTAAAGGCTGTTTCACAAGCTGTATGTTTTTTTTATACAAAGGAATAATTATTAATAATTTTAATGGATGGGTTCCGCAATGTTGTGGAAAAGGGTGAATAACGTCATATTTTAGTATTCAGTCATTTCAGAAAGACTGTAGTTATTGATTTTGTAGGAATACTATGAAACATTTGTATTAATACCTCATCTTTTTATTGATTAAAAATAAAGTCCTATTTCCATGACATGCTCCCACCCCCCTCCCGTAGGAAATAGTGGGCAAACTTGTCCCCCATCAAATTGAAGAAGGACAAATGTCGGGGCCATTTAAGTAATGCAATAGAAGGACCAGGTTATTTATTTTTGGCCACTCCCATCTCAAATGGCGTTGAAAAATAATCTAAATGATTCATATGTTCTGCTCTGTTTTGATCCATTTGAACCTTTTCAAGACTTCAGGGACATTAAACAAACATAATGATCGGTCCAAGGTATAAGGGAACATATATATTCACTGAATAACGCTTCTATGGTTCACAATGATATGTTACTCAAGACTGTCGCCAAGAGTCTGAAGCATTAAATACATCCAGTTTAATAAGCGGTGAACTAGATAATTACACGACTTTCCTTTGTCCACCAATTGCTTGGTTCTTTCAATAGCTTGGCAGATAACTCAGCCAGGCTCAGATATCTCAAGTTCTAAATAATTCTAGACTGATGAATCTATTGAATTTGTTACATTTTAAACATTATATATAGCGAGCTTAGAGTGCATAGTATATATTTTCAGGTTTCTGAAACATTAATATATAGTATATGACATCGAATAAATAGATTATTTAGCGTAAAACAAGTTCCGGCAAATGGAGTTTTGTCAAGTAGTTTCCCTTCTCAGATCATCTTTTCTGTATGTTTTGAGGGGAACAATAATGATATTTTATTCTTGATCATTTTATCTTACTACATAAATCAAACCAGAATAAACAAAAAATAAACTTATCCAAATCAAAACCCCTAAAATGTGTAAATTTAATAATTCATGTATGACGAAATTTTTTGTCACGGTCTTCGCAGTATAGTTTTAATGAATTAGATATTTTGATATTTCAGGGATATCTAGGGAATTGAAGTAAGCATAATCCAAAACATTCTAGTGTTATCTAGCCATTACGATAGTTTTTTTGTTAACGCTAATCATGCTTCTTTTAAAGTCCTAAATAAACTTTACTGGGAAGAAGTTTAAAAGCAGTGAAACATTTGGCGTCGCCCATAGTACCTGTCATGCCTGAGCTCACTGGGTTCTTACTGATTTATGAGTTTGATAAAGCCTTGATATACGTTCGATATCCTTTATCTTCGTAGTTGTGTATTCATAACATATATTTAAACAAATGTGAGATGTATACTGAACTACACGTATAACTGCCTGTAATCTATCAGTTATTGCGGCAATTAATTAAACACGGAAAATCTATCGTTTCAAGTCAGTTGCAGTCTTATTGATCAAGGGAAAGCCAATAGAGAACTAATGACTTTTAGAAAATCCACATTACATTAATGTAATAATAACATGCTAAAAGATGGCTGTAGATTTATCAGAGTAGTTACATTTTTGCACTCAGAGTTTTGTATGGTTCAATATCCTGGTGTTGCGTGCACCTGAAACAGTCAGGCTTCTATTATTTGTTTAGTATAATACAATGATTTTATCAGATAAAAAACTGGTTCCTTTGCTAGGTATTATGACGGGAACATAAGATCCTAATTTTGTGTCGCTATATGATAATAAGAAGCCCTCCTATGGGGAAGCCTTTGCAAGAAACATGATAGGATTAATACAAATTAATGATTCTCTTTAAAAACATCATATCGATGCTTGTTTAGGCGCATTAAATGTTTTATATTTCTACAGGCAAAATGGATTATGCTTCAATATGTGCTTTGGAACTCAAATAACAGAGATTGTCTTTTCTATGGACAACAAAAACAAAATCATCATAGACGACAGGAAATTTCCACCATGGCTTCATATTGATTGTTGCAAAAGCACCCAGTTAATACAGCAAAGTGAATACAGCAAAGTATCGTGCTAATAGAACTTTAATATTATCTATACAGCACCTGCCACCGAGTAGTCTTGATGCTTGCGTTTGTTTTTTATTTATTTATTTATTTTTTGTTTCATGGTCAAGATTTCCCCGTATGCAACTCTATTAATTGACTGCTTTATGATTTTAGAGCACAGATGTGTGTTTTGGTAGAAGAAGCACGGTGTTTATTAGATATATAAAGTATTGGTTACATTGAAATAATTTTACCTTCTACATTTTGATCATATTTTATTTGTCAGCGTCACTGTTGTATATTCAGCTCGATTTTTTCCGTATTATATTATTAAATGTATATAAATATAATGTAAATCAAAACGGAGATAAACAATTATCACTGCATAAATAAATTAAACAAAATTCTCAGAAACTTTTATCTCTGTAAAATATCAGAATCCCAAATGCCTTATATATGTTGTTTTTGTTCGTAAAGAACTTACTATTGTTAGACTTGACCAAACAGTTTTTGTTTTATTTCATGTCAAGATTCTTGTAAAGGCCTTCTTTAAAGTACATATTGTTGATATCTTATTCAGCAGAAAATTTCTCTTTTCTTTGAAAATCCGTTATTTTTCTGAGTATCTTTTCATGAAGCCAGTTAATGTTTTGTGTTATTTCTTATTTTTCAGCTACTCTGTTTATGTGTATACTAGTCATCTATCCAGTTTCTAATATTTGACCCTTTCTAAACTATACATATTTTTTTCTCCTTTTCATAATAGAAACAAAGACCGTACTGAGTTTAGTATTCAATGTAAAAGGATTGGGAACTAGGTAGGACATATTTATTCCTTTCATCGCGTGTGACGTTAATGGCATGACCTTGTTTCGTTCTGTCATTTAGCCTTGATGACACTTTTTCATATTTCATATTTCAAATTTTTTTTTAGGGGTTTTCGTAATATGACTATTTTACTGTTTTCTGCATGTCCTATCCCCTCCTTTAAACATCAATATTAATAACTGGTCATTACATAGATATTTTTGTTAAAAGATATAAGATTCTGTCGTTTTCATTCCTATCAGTAACCTTGCTGCTGCACCATAATTTTCACCGAATATAAGAAAAGGCAGTATTTTTCTAGGACATCACGAATGGAACATAGAATTGAAAAAAATAAGAAAGCAGTCAGAAACCGTGCGTATACCTCCGCCAACATTCTGGTTAAAGATATCAGGAGTATAATCAGTATCCTGATCAGATGACGATGTGTGCAATGAATAAGCGCATGAATAAATAAAAAAATAGTAAAGGCCGGAGCATATTATCACTGAATAGCAATAACGTGTCTCTTCCTCTGCTACGGATAAAAAAAATTCACTATCCTGCAGTGGCAAAGGATCGTTCGTTTAAAAAAACATGGTAGTCTGAATTCCCTAAACATTGTATTTATTTCTTTCTTTTCTCTACACATTTTTTTCAAAACCAATTCAAAAGTTTTGAGCAAAGACGCCAAATAACCATCTTAGTAAAAATACAGTGCCTCTTGATGAAGTTACAACAAATAGGGAAAATAGTAGAACGTCAAAGATACGGAAAAGGTCATTTATTCATTATCAGATGTCCTGGCACAGTCCCATAATGAATTATCTGTCAGTGACGCTTGACATTAACACCAATTGCACTTTCTTTCCTCAGTAATAAGATCGAAACAGAAAACATACCGCCTTCGTTATGTTAGCTACAGTTTGCTCAATACTGCCTACCATACTGAACAAAAGTACCTGGTAACATTTTGGATGACTTTAGAGTTATGGTTGGCATTTCCATTGCTTGCAAAATGAAGAAACGTGAGTGTAAATTTTCCCGTAAGTTAATGGTGGACTATTCTGAAGCTTTAATCATACGTAATGGTATATATTCTCTGTTTGCTTCATTAGGCCGCAGTAATCATTTTTAATGGACTCCCTATTGCAACGTGTAAAAAAGCTTGGAAAAAATCAGTAAAATTTCCGACAGTATGGCGTATAACATATTCAGATAACCGTCCATATCATTTCTTGTTTATGCAAATTATGTTTCCACATGCCCGTCATGATTGTACCGTAGCTTCCTTGGCAGATTTAAAAGATTTGTTAAAGGAAAACATATGGACACATATTGCTCCTATAGTGCCTGTCAATTCAGACTGTAATCTGGCCATATCGACTCAACAGTGACCCAAGGTACTTGTAAATATTAGAAGTGCCATTTTTTATCTTATGTTTTCCTTGTTTCTAACGGGCAGCTCACTGATTGGAACAAATATAATAATAATAATAATAATAATAATAATTATATATATATATATATATATATATATATATATATATATATATATATATATACAGAGTCTACACCAGTAGCTGCGTGTAAATTTCAGCTTTAGTAAAACACGGAACATAACGAGACTTCAGGGAATAAAAAATATCTAACATACACGTTTAAAATTAACTACACGACCTCTGTTTCAATTGTTAACTATTGTTCTAATGTTTCAATTGTTAACTATTGTTCTAATATTTCTTAAGTAAAGTTTCTAGCCTAGCACCAAACTGTCTGCATGCTGGTGGCTGACGTGTTCAGACGTTCGTGACTGGGTGGGCGTGTTTGCTGCTGCGCTGCTGTCTCTTTCAGCTTCTCGTCTCGCCCTCGCTATCTGGTCTGGAGCTACGCTTGAAATGCATCTTGGTTACTTTTGCTCTTGGCTTGGAGTGGCATCTATAAAATTAAAAGTTGTCATCTATTTCCTCCCTATCACTTCAACATTTTCACCTTACTCCATACCAAACTTGAATCAAAAGCCTATACCTATTCCCTTTACGTTGTTTAGGGAGTTTGATAGCCCCGGTGTAGCTATTTCAGATTATCCCCTCTTCAGATTGCCCTCCCCCTCCGGCCCCTTGATATGGATTTAAGATTACCCCCTACGATGACCCTTAAAAATAGTTGTTTCTTTATGTTTGTTCACTTAAAATTCATACAATTTCTTTCTTCTTGGTTTCTCAAATCAGTTTGAATCTTTATATTTCTGAAGACTCCATGTAAAGTTTCATGTGCTTTGGTGAAGTTTATGTGTTCATATCAATATAATTTACAATATATTTAACATTTTGCGACCCAGATTGATTTAATCCTTTCAAATCTCGTATGATCCATTTAATAGGTTTATTAAAATAATATTTCAAGGGCTAAAAGCATTAAAATTTATCAATTATTAAAGAAGCGATGGGGTAAGCTGAAAATAAGTTCAGACTACCGCCGGGGTAATCTGAAATCGACTTCACAATTCTTGAGGGGGGTGTCTAACCTTAAATATGGGGGGGGGGGGGGGGTGGTTAACCTGAAATCATTACACCGGTTCCGCTCACGTCAACATTAGCTCCGGCACTGCTTCTTTATCTATATATCCATTTCTTATGGATTTTTTTCAGTGAAATTTATTGCCATATTCAGTTTAGCATAAGTGTAACGAGGTCCTTAAGGCTGTATTATATTGTTTATTTTGGAACATGAAAATACATCAACATATAGACATGATCTTTTGTCAAGGAACTGAAGAAAGGAAGTAAGAACAATAAAATGTACAAAAAAAATGAGAAAAAAAAGATTCTGTACTGAAGAAATAAAGCTATAACGGATAAGAAAACTAAAATAATAGTTTAAACAGCAAATAATTCCTGCAAGATCACATTTCCAGTCTTATGAAGTCTGTGTAGGTTATCTTTCTTCGGCAATCATTCTTTACCGAACATTAATTGCGGTTTCTGAGCGCACGAACGTTTTTCGTTGTTTCGTGACGGTCGATTTATGTTCCAAACAATGACCCTATTCTCAATGATATCTTGTAAAATGTGGCTTCAGATCATGTTTTAATCCTTTTTTGGTCGTTAGATTATCGGCGTCTCAAGCAGTAGATTACTAAGGACCATGGGTGTGAGGTGAAGTTTTAATTTCCACTTTCTTTTACACAACCATATTTCTCTTTAACTTCAGTGGAATGTACTGTAGTACAAAACCATATTCACGGCATTTTCATTCTCTTCCTTATACTAGCGTCAATCACGAATTAACGTGTTCAAAACGCACGGGCCTTATCTATTACATGGAATGCTCAAATCAATATTCACAAGAAGCATCACAACTTGCATAACAAAAAGGCTTAACTTAAAATCTGTAATGCTGGGTCTGATTCATGACCATGCCCTCCACATCAATCTATTCGGAACATTTTTATGGACAAGCATACATTCAACCCTCTCATGCATAAAATACATAGAAAGAAAAGAATTATGGATAAACATGTAATAACACATGTAAATGGATTTCTATCGGAAAAAAAAATGTAATTTAATAACTTACAGATATATCACCTTGTGAGCTCTCTTGACATCATCGAAATATATAATAAAAAGATGTCCAATATAATTTATAACTAAGATTTCAATTTTCTCTGTTTAACGTTTTGGTTAAGTTAAATACTAGACTATCGTTTTGTGCTATTATTTACGGCACATGATTTAACAATATAAAAAAAACCTTCCTGGATTTGTTTCACATTGTATCATATCCACCTAATTTAAGTGATTACAATTTGATGAGAAATTTTATTGGCCGTATATAATATATACGTGTACACAGTATATTAGTCTTGATTTATTATTAATTAAGGACAGCTTAACATATGTAATTGGGTTCTGGTACACAGCAGAGTTTGCATGTACAGAAATTTGTTTAACGAATAAAACTGATATTTCTGGAACAATATTCCCCTTATACATCCCATTCATGAAACCACTGAGTCCAATGTTCCTGATAAGTACTTTGCATTGAGAAGTTTTATACCCCTGTGAAAATGTAGGTGTATCATGAGAGTAACGATATTTAAAGCGGCCTGTTCTGGTATCTGGGCTTTATTAACGAAAGGCGATCTCTAGTTCCTTTTTTTTAAAGACCAGAAAACACCGATCCCACCGCACACAGGCTGTTCATTTTTTATATCCATGTGTTTATAATGTGTGAAACCATTGAAATAACTCAAACACATTCTAAGGGGACACCGTGTGAAATATAATTACTTACATTTGGCTACATTTAAACATACGTTACTGGCGATGATCGTAATGAAATATAATAACTTTAATTTTACCAAATTTGTATATTTTCCTGGCAGTTTATCTGCGGTCTTTGGCATGAATTACCTTAACTCTTGAATATGTGTTGACATAGCAGTGACCTGAGCTGTACTGAAAATACTACCAATCATACAACCATACGTACGCTGTATAAAATTACAGATGTTTCTGCTGTTTCGTTATCATCGCGTATCATAAGAAAACAACATTAAACTAGACACAAATGATATAGAAATATAATGTTTAAGTTTGCATTTATGAATAACAACCAAAGTATCCCTCTCTGAGTAGGATACAAAGAAGAAGCACTAGTTTTTTTTCAAGCTGCCTAAGCAGATCTTTTTCTGTAATAGTGAACCGCAAAATATAACACTTCTGCAACACCTATTTCCATTTAAATTGTTGAAGCTGTTGTTATTATTAATTCCCAGAAAAAAAAGAAAACATTGGAATATCATTAGCGTAAATTGCACTCTGCTCTATGATACGTAAGTCAACTCTAGTATCCTTAGAAAATTATCTGAATGATTTTTCCCTTTTTGAGCAGGAGCTTTTTTTTGGGATTGAGCTTTTTGTGGCGCCACCTGCATTAACTTACATATTATGGGGGAAAAGCTAAAACAAACTTCTTCTCTAACACCCTTCGGCCAATGGTTCAATATTTAACAGAAATGATCCCAGGCTTTGGTTTGATAAATTTTTGCCGAGTTACAGGAATTCGAAATTAGTCATTTGGCAAGTAAGCATACTTACAAAACAATCTCCAAAACAATAGGAGCTAGAATCACTGAGTTGGTTACGTGACTCATAATTGAATTGCAGTTTTTGTGACGCCACCTACATCGACCTTTTTTACGGTCAGAGACCTTGTAATATTAGCCACTTTCAGCTTAAAAATGTTTTATGATGAAACCCTCAAACTGAATGGTTTAATTATTCACAAGTATTCTAGTATAGGGTTTCTTTAATTGTATAAGGAAAGGTTGGGTTCATTGATTTTGGTAGAGTCATAGAAAGCTTATAAGTTGGTCTTGAGGCCATTGGTAAGCCTGTTTCATATTGAGGGCTGCAATAGGCCCCTTCTGCAAAACTGGTGTTTCATTTATGTAACATTGCACAAAAAAGATTATTAGGGGACCTTCATTCAAGTTTACTTAAATGATTTTTGGCACAATTATAAGACCTTTAAGAATAAAAGGACTGCATCTTTTATTATTCATACATTTTTATTAAAACATTTTATGAATGCACCAGCTTAAAAAAAAACATTTTAGCCAAAGTCTTTCAGCATGTGTAAACAAATCTAACAACAGGCCAAGATTGTGTCTGTATCTATCAATAGCTTGGCAGACTGCCAACTATTTCAGATTAGGCAGTGGGTCAAGAGTTCATTCAGTGCAGTAGCAGCATTCTATTTATAGCTTTGGCAGGCTGCTCACTCCTTCAGATTTTACACCAAAGTTCAGCCTGGATCTATTTATAGTTTGGCAGACTGCCAACAGTGTCAGATTATGCAACAGGCCAAGCGTACAGCCAGGTACAGGTCAAAAGTTTACTCAGTCTAGCCAGGTGCAGGTCAAAAGTTCACTCAGTGCAGTAGCTTGGGCCAGCAATTTGTCACAGTTCACTCGGGGCAACTGCATTCTTAACTAAGCCTGGTCAGCCCAGTGCATCAAACTCAAGGGATGTTTGGTGTATTGCCCTGATATTTTGACCTGTCTATGCGTCTTTGATGGCTTTTTCATTCACAAGCCAGGTGTCGCCACCTACAATAACTTTTGCACAGGGTAAGTGCTTGCTTATTTCTACGGAGGAATTTGATATATCAGTATGAAATTGGACACATTGTTACAGGTGCCCTTTTTATTGTGTGACACGGGCGTAGCTCGTGTTGTAGTTGCACTCTCGGTTTAATCCGTACTGGTTGAACTCTCCTTGTCTTTTTTGGGGCTTTCTCGCCTGGCCGGGCCGGGGCGAGGTCACGTGTGGACCCTGGTAGGTAGAGACACAGCGATGTTCTTCTAGATGATTCCTGTAACGCGTGTTTACTGTGTATTATGTTAGATCCTTGAGACTTTTCGAGAAGAGGAAAATTCTCGGCTTGGGGCAGAAGTTATAAATAGGGGGCTGTGTTTTAGAGCTGAGAGAGAGGAGAGAATATTCCAGCGGACACAGACGTGTTTATGTCAGTTTGTGGGACCTGTCCGATTATCCAGTAATTTCAGGGATTCTACTAATACTAACTCTATACAATCTAATGCTGCCTGTCTCAAGTTTACTGGATTGTTACAAGAGCTTTACATTTAAAGAACTTGTCGCTGTGGCGGTGATGGTATCCAGGTACTGTGCACTTTGTTTATTAGGCTGTGTGATTATATCGATTTGATGTTATACTGTTATTGTACTATGTAATTGTATTGATTTTGTGTACTATAATGTTAGGGTTGTTTTAAGAATAAATTATAGTTATTTGTTAATAAAAAAAACGTTTCTTTAATTATTCCCCTAGACATTTCGCGCTGCCTAGTGTTACAGAATCTGATTTTTTTTATTACAAAATTTGTGTTTATCACGCATACGTGATCTGTTTATATTAGGTTCCGTAACAATATCTAATCTCTAATAGCTATGTTGTATACAAGACTGGTGGTGCCAGCTACAATCAGTTTAATTTGTGTCGTGTGCACCCATGCCAGAATTTCAGCAGTGATTTTTGTGTAATTGTTTCTTGTTCAAAATGTTTAGTACTTGCATTGTTCAAATACCTGTTACACATGTACTTGAAAAGTAATGGTCCAGCATTGAAGCATTATACCTTGTGTATATCCCATTGAACAGGTTCGCATTAGGCCTGTAGGTCTTGTTTCTAGATACATTAAATTGTATTAACCATCGTTTTATGGAGATCGCAATTAAGATTCCTGTCGGGTAAATAAATTTTATGTAAGTTACGTTTTCAATATATTTATATTGCATTGTGTTTGTATTGTGTTTTATCTGCATATTTTAAAGGTGGCAATAATGCTATCGTCCAATCTTGCTATCAAATAGCAGATACTTTACCCCTGTCTGAGAATGATAATGTTTATGTAGACTTCCCATAATCAAACCGGAATACACGAAAATGAAAATCTCTAAAGCTTAACTCTTGTATAGTGTTGTGAGGTAATCATTTTTTTTTCTAGACAATATTCTGATTGTCTAATCTTCACAATCTTCTTACTTATAATTAGATCTGAAGACATTGTGAAAAAAAGCCTTGTAACTTGTTTCTATAAATCTATTCATACAGTAGCACCGTAAATGATTTATTCATGCATGGAATAGAAACGCGGGTACAATCCATATGATATGGTATAATCTGAATAAACCTGACGCTTAAAAACTTTCTTTTCCTTATTTCTCCTGAGAATCTTAATGGAACTTCTCTCGCACCGACGTTTACAAGGAGAACGTTAGCCATAGATTACTCCTTCAGTACCTGTCAGTTCACGCTTTAATCTGAGTAGACTGGCTCCACCATGGCTCAAGGGAGTGATCAATCCTAAACGTTCGGGGTGTAACGTTTCTTTTATACTTTAAATTCCGTGTTTCATACAGGCTGTTCACTCATAAAGTGGATTCATTATTGAAATACTCGTAACGTATTCTGAACACTGTAAACTGCCCTTAAATCATATCTCAAGAATCGAACGGATCCAGATGAGCCTTAATTCAACGACGTGCAGATGAATATATACCATGGAAAATGTTTAAGATTAACAATACAACTACTTCTAGTGTACACTGTTGTATAGAGATTATTATAGTGCAAACGTCACGGTATTGTGAAAGATCTTTGATTCAGCCGCAGCTTTTATCACCTGATCTCTTCTTCCCCTTCACTTAGCCGTTATAATGCTGAGACACAATGCACATGTTTTATCTGTTTCGTGGCATGTATCTCTATAAATCTTTTTACTCTGTCATCACACAAAACATCGTATAATAGTATATTTTTTCCTGAAATATCTTGCTACTTACAGTACAGACCTGAAACGAGTGTTTATATATATATACAAAAAGAGAAATATTAAATTGTTTTGCAGATACTTACCCATTCGTCATTGGCCGAATCCTCGCGCTTATTATCATGGGATAAGTATATATATATATATATATATATATATATATATATATATATATATATATATAATAAGAATAATAAGAATAATAATATAGTCGACATGAAAATAAAAAATATTTTCTTATTAATCATATATACTTGTCTTATTTTCAAAACACCACCTGTGGTTTCGGAAAGTTTCATGTATAGATTTTGAACACACCTGGCGTTAGCTTGTATTTTATGCAATATGCATATATTTGCGGTTAGCCCGAACAATTTGACTCCATTCAAATTATTATCCATATCATTTTTATTGTTCTTGAGTATAGTCAGATGAGCGGTCTATATTTTTAATTTTTACACTATCTGGATTCGTCTCTAACGTGATGAGACTAAGCAAGTTATTGTTGATCAAGCCTCGGATCAATTCTTTAATATTCATTAAGTGACAGTTCCATACGTCCATACGTGGGAAGGTGAAAAACAAGTAAATATATGCAGAAGAAAAAAATGGAATGCTTGTATACGACATGTTAATCAAACTGGAAGACATTGCATTGTTAAGAAAACGTGTGTATAAGATAATATAAAGTGTGCAATCAAATATTGTAAGACACTATAATAATAAGTGATTTTTTCTTATCCATGGTAATCGATTGTACAAGAGGCAATACGAATCTGATGCGTAACGTGTGCTACATTATTAAGAATATTTTCTAGAATTCTTGAAGTTAAGTATTCTCTTCAGTGAATGGTATTCACCATTAACAAATGCCCTTAAAATGTTATGTGAGCTACAAGCAGAATCATCAAATTCTCGGCATGTTCCAAGCCATAACAGACATGAGACAAAGGCACGTGTGGGCCAAAGTTTTAATCGTCACAGTTCGGGAACTCGATATAATAGTTCCCGTGTCGAAGGCTGAACACAAAGTCAATCAGTCCCTCACGGAGAGTGAAACACACGGCAAGGTACGGCACTGGTACAGGTGTTTTAGACCGATGTTCCCCTTAACAGATGAAGATATTTTGAGATAAAAGTGCCTTGCTCAATATCTGATGCTTGGCCTTTCACGGCGAGCGAAACGCATGGATAGGTGGGGTGATATTTCACTTGCGCTTTGGTTTGAGTACCGGGGGGATACGTTCTTTGCCAGAGGATATCTGATTTTAGTGGCCTTAATACAGGTGCATCGTATATCTGGAGACAATTCCTGACCCACCTTGCATCGAATTAACAGAATGTTTGTGTTGGTCAAGTAAATCCATGTTAATGATACGTCCATGCAGAAATAAAAGGGAGTAACATTCATGTAATTTGCGAGTAAACCCCAAATAATTTTTATTAAATAAAAATCTATGATATACTCTCTGTAAAGGCAAAAAAAGTTTTATTCTACTCTTAACAAACTTCAGGACTATTGTTGATGCATTAAATGAATATGAAAAAGATGAAATATATGATACGTTCTTTGGGTCTTAAGCCTGAAAGGATCAGATCTTGAAAATGATACATAAAATAACAAATAATTCCTTTCATAATCACATCGCCATCGAGCACATTTTACAGATCATTTGTTGCTTTTCATGATGGACGGATCTGATAATAAGGTCGGTATTACGTTGTTTTGTCTCTTGACGGTCGATCTTCATATCTCAAGGAATGACACTTACTCAATGTCGTCCTAAAAGCGGTGCAGTGGGTCACATTTAGACCAAACACTGGAAACACCTGGGACATACTTACGTGTTATATTTGTTCCTTCTGTACAAAAGTGCGGTAAAATGCGATATGCTGTCCACAATGAAAATGAACACAACAGGTACTGAATCTACATTGGCATGAACTCTCATATGAATTTCTTCTTTAGCACAGATAATTTTTATGCCCCAATTTTGAAATGCTATGTCATATAATTATGTACGTGTACATCTGCAGGAATTCTATTTTCAGGTCACGACTATATAAAAGGGCAATGGCACACGCTTCCTCATATGTTATATCCTGGTGACCATTGCTTCTACGGGCCCTGTAAGCGTTCCCATTTGTTTCGTCATACCATCGAGAAACCTCTGAAAGGCGCACTCGTTGGGCGCGGGGGGAGTGGGGTGGGTGGTGGTGGTTGCAACCGTAAAACTCGCATCGCCTTGACTAAGATATAAACACACTCACGGCTTTGCGCCCTGTGCTCTACCCCATATGACTCTCATCTTCAGTTGAGCACTGCCACTCTCAAACTCAACTTCAGTTCTTCACTGCCAATCTTAATTTCATCTACAATTGGCCACTGCCCATATAAATCTCATCTTTAGCTGAGCGCTGCCCGTATGAATCTCATATTCAATTAAGCACTGCACGTATGAATCTTATCTTATGTTGAGCACTGCCGGTACGAACCTCATCTTCAATTGAGCAGTGCACGTATGAATCTCATCTTTAGTTGAGAATTCCCTCTTTCAATTTTATCTTTAGTTGACAATCCCCTACGATCTGAACACAGCGCGTGACATCCTGGTGACCTTATACTCGTAAGCTGTGACAAATAGCAGGATTCTTCAGTTTTTGCAAGGTGCCAAACACCCAGTCAGTTTGCGCTGGATAAACTAAAATCTGATTGCCTCTGCATTTAAACAATTCTGCAGAACTGGTAGAAGAAATCAGATTGGCCTAGCGTGGAAGCAAACATGGCTGCGCCCGTGGTAAGTTCGTGTAACACTGCAAGAGAGGAAATATGCGGGGGGTAACTGACCACAGACCGCACCAGCAAGTCAGTATAAAAACTGTGTTGAAAGCTGAGGATTGCCTCATGTGTATTCCAACGGGGGGATGGAAAAAATCAGTGCTACCGTGCGCTTTCCACCTCAGTGCAAAGTGAAGAACATCCGATTGTGCTCGTTATACCTGCAGTGTGATTGATTAAATATTACACAGGGGGAATTCAACAGAGACAGCACCGCCTGGTGGCCAAACCTGACCGGCAATCGCGGTTTATTGCAGCGGTTAGTGCAGTGAATAGTTGAGCAAAGCGTTACCGGTGCTTATTGAGCGTAAGGACCCCCCGTATGAATCTCATCTTCAATTGAGCACTGCAAGTATGAATCTCATACTAATTTGTGCTCTTACTATATAAATCTCATCTTTGATTGAGAACTGCACGTATAAAGTACATCATATGTTGAACTCTGCCGTAAAGAATCTCACCTTCAGTTGAGCACTGCTCAAATTAATTTCATCTTCACTTGAGCACTGCAGGTATGAATCGCATCTTTAGTTGAGCAATGTCCGTATGAGTTTTATAATATTGTTTTCATGTTCCATATTTATTTTATCCTTATATTATGCTGGAGCTCTGACTCGGTTGACCCTCATTCCATGAGGGGTAATTACGCTAGTCCGTGACATACATGTTTTATCTGTTTCTCTTAAATCCATCTCTATCAATATTGTTTATATCGGCCCATATTTTATCTCTTTCGTCACATAAAACAGCTTCCTGTAACAGGTAGTATCGTTTAAGGTGAAACAATGATTATATATTTCATAGTAGTATATAGGTTCTTACATTTTTATCAGAAAGAGTAAACCACATGGAAGAAATCACTTTAGGTATATGAGGATAAAAAATGTGATTGTGCTGCAAAAGATGATAGAAAAGATATATTGCATATATTTTACGACAAGGATAGAAGAGAAAATAACGAATAATTCCTTAACATTCAGATATTTCTTACATGGTTATCATGATAATCCTGGATAATCAATATTTATAACATAAGGAGCATAATTTGCATTGTTTTATATATATTAACTTGGCGCCAAGCATTAATCACTAAATTTGAAACCTACTTTTTCCTTGAATCCTTGTCACACTGTGTTGCATTATGTACCTGTTTTAGAACGTTCCACAGACTGGTATTCTGGTACATGCGAAAGGCCTGATATTGAAAGGTCCGATTTTCACCTTCACACATTGTCAGCTGGATATACGGTTTTATGCGACGATTGATAAGTTGTAATCAATAGGGATGTGCGGTTTTATATCGATATAACGCGATACCGTCATTCGCATATTGCGTATCCGAATAAAGGTTTCATATATCGATATTTTTTTAACGTGACTGAAACTGACCTACTGAATAAAAAGGTCTCCGGTACAAATTTTGACAACTTAATGAACTTGAGTTCAGTGAAAGACTAGCCGTGAAAGCTGCCAGCGTAGCGGTAGGCAGTTCCCGGGCAGATTAAGCTAATATTTAAGATAAGGACAAGTATAAGTAGGCTTGATGGCCCAAAAGACAAAAGGTCAGTCCCAGGGAATTTTAATTTCTACTTGATGACTTATTGGTACCAAAAAAATGGAACAAAGTGAATTACAGTACTACTGATCTAGAACAGTAGCCTCGCGATGTGGTCCAAAGCTGTGATTGTGCACACCAATAATATTTGTCCGTCATTGCGAAATCAAATGCAGTGCCTAATAATGTAAGGCATAAAAATTAAAAACGGTTATTTTAAATCTTTCTTTGAGTCATATTAACAATAAAATAAGTACTTTATAGAGTGATTTTTGTCAAATTTCCTGTCTGTAATACAATAACTTGCATGTAATTTCATTGTTTCATTATATTTAACATGATAATGGATTAATGGCATATTTAATGCGTTTTATATGAAAGAAAAGTTGATACAATTAAAAATATCGCGATACGCATCGCAAGATGCTCCGACATATTGCAATATATTTGAAACGGAAATAGTCGATATCTTGCAAAAAGACACACTTGTCCTGTATTATGTGAAATGGTTAAACTTAATCGAAACAGTCCTTCCGTTGTGATCGGTTCCAAACAATTCACTTCATTTATAACAGATCTTTACTTTCCACAACGGATGTTGGTTAAAAAAATAGCCAAATCAAGAGAAGATTGAAGAAAGTGACATGAATTTGTCGTACCATTCAAAATAAATGAAACATAACCGTTCCTTATGTAGTATTATTTTATCGTGTATTATCAGTACACGAAATCTTTATAATTCTCTTACGATCCCTTTGAAAGTGACAGCAATGCTCTGTTGTTCCTTCTGTGTATTATATACAGGGAAAAAATCCTTACCATACAAATTGCTTTGAACAAAATAGATAACAGTAGACAGGCAAGGTCTATGTAAGCCAGTGTTATTATCCTAACGTCAGTCGATCACCACGTGCTTATACAATGTTTGACCTGGCTTGCCTGTATAAATATTAATATACGAAAGATGATTCTCGTTTATACGGGATTTTTTGGCAAAATAACTAGCATCTTTTGAACATTGCGCCCGAAGACAGTGTCAATCAAAGGTACATATCATCACGACTATTTGAATATTGCTGTTCATTTCCTTTTAATTTTAATTAATTTAATTTTTATAAAAACCGTTGCCTTTGTCGGTTTACGGTATGTTTTAGTCTCATCTACGTCTCTATAATAGGACTTCCATATATTCTATATTCTTAAATCCTAAATATCTTTGAAGTCTCGTAATGTCTCAGTAGAAAATTCTCTTTCAAGTTCGAAACTGTTTTCATATTTGCTTTCACCACTGTTTTTTTTTCATTTGTGGTCTTTCTAATGGAAAAACAGTCTGGATTTTCAGTCTAGTGTTTAATCAGAGGATATGTTGGCGTACTATGTTACAAATCTTGCCTTTTTTTCAACTCTCGGGCATCTGTTTACAAGTCTACATCCATGATTTCTATCTGCCCGCATTTTCGAATTTCTATCAAAAAACAGTTTTTCGGTATATATATATATATATATATATATATATATATATATATATATATATGTCAACATTTTTTTTTCTAGGGAAAACATTGAGCTTATCCCGGATTCGACTTTGGCCAAGGTGTCCAACGTTCCAGCCGCTTCGCTAGAAAAGCAAACTTCAAATAACGAGAGAGCTTGATCCGCTTTTATATGCACGCCGTTACAATATCATTGACGTTATTCAATATTTTGATAAAATTTTGTTTCAAATTATGGATAAATGGATGGGTTTATTATGATTATTGTGGTTAACGTGAATGTTTTATCTATATTAAGTATTTTATCATCATCTTCTCTTCCCTTACATAGTACAGATATAGTATAAGCTTCACTGACTTTATGTTTCTTTATCCTTTGAAAATATTAAGTTTAACATTGTGGACGAGTATCTCCACCATTCATTTTCGCTTTGCAACGCATTAAAACGTCACACATAAAACAGAAAAAGAAAAGAGTGAACAAAAAAGGCATTGTAATCAGGAATGATATGTCATGGCTTGAAACATTTAAGTGCTTTCCAGGTTATTGACGATAAACGTAATGTTTTGACAAGGACAAGCAATTTAACATGAAATATACTGTTCCATATTTTATCGTGATTTGCATTTCTATCTCAGCTGAATATATATGAATAGAAAAACATATACCTGTCATAAGGATATCTGAGTTTATGGAATCTAACCTGTGTATAGAAATTTCAAAGCAAATTAAAAAAGAAAGAGACACCGCTCATTAGCGCATGAGATAAACGTTGTTCATTGCTATAATTATGTGAAACATCTCTCATTCCTTTAGTTCCAGTTCGTAGATTTTCTCATACTTTATTACACATTTAGCATTATCTAACTATCCTTCCTTATTAATATACATTCTTTTTTTCTCACATAAATTTAAAACGCATAATGATGTACTTTTTATTTATCTTGCTTCCTCGGTCTTTTCTTAACCACAAAACACGTCTCTTTTATTTATGTGTATTGTTTAAGAAAACATGCCGTGTCCTTATCTTAATAAATTTTCTAGTCAGAAACATGTAAATGCTTTTTTATCAGTTTGCATCTGCTACACTGTTTTACAAATTGAATAACTCTATTAAAAAGGGGTCTCAATTTGAATCTGACGCTAAAAATACCATATTGTAAGGAAAAAACAAGTCTTTATTGGTGAAAATTGCAGAATAAATTTATTTAAATTACAGTGTGGTAACATTTTCATGATCTCTCGTATGCGTTCTTTCATCAAATATTAGGTATAATCAGCTAAGACGGCATATCCGTTATCAGCACTAGAATGTTGCTGTATCTTTCCTATGTTAGGGGATGAATATTAAAGTAGACCGAACTGTCTCGCCAGTGAAGCTTCCTTTTACAGTGAAGCGGTTTGAACACCGGACATGTGCGCCACCGACATGGATTCGAATCCCGGATCAGCCCAAAATTTGATCAATTTGTCTTCTTAACACTATTACTAAATAAAATTGTAGTATTATCCCAAATCAACAGGAACATTACACGCGCAGTTTCTGACGTATTTGCGCTACGATAGCCCCATCGAAAACTTTAATCAAAATTCCAAGATTTTATGGGAAAATTACCCCCTTTATGACACAGCAGGCCTATGCTTTGACAGATTTGCACCTGATATTAATTTTTGATTTTTTTCGAATTTGATTAAAGTTCGAACCACCATTTCAGATCTCCCCATTGCCCGATTCTGTCTCTGTTTTCCGTTGCTTCAAATGCGACTTGTTACCCATAACGGTCCTTTGGTGACAGGCAATTGATTTGCACCTGAAATTAATTTTATTAACCTAACTTTAAATGCTACAAACCTATCCTAGCTATCCCTATTACTTTTTACTTGAGTGGAAAAGGGTTGCTGGTTGGAGGGGCGACAGGCTTGTATCATGACATTATGACATCATACCTTTTCAGTAATGATACGATGTCATCAGAGAGCTGAGACTTAGGTATTGTGTTCCATGTTCTAGTAGGGATAATAGCCACATGATTGTATTGATAATTTATTGTGCATTAATTTAGAGTATCATTTTAAGATAATAAATGGGAGAGAAATTTGGTTAAAGGACACACGTGTCTGGTTAGATGTGTTTTCCAGGACAGCTTAGTCGTTAGAGAGCACTTGTGTCTCGTCTGATATGTTAATTTCAGTACGTTTAAATTAAGACGGAGCCGCCTCTTTTTTATATCAATCACTAGTGTTTGTTGTAGATTTCAAAGGAAGTGCACCTGTGAAAGTTATGTTTTCTCACACACTGGTACTAGAGGCGTTTCCGTATTAATATTCGCAAAGTGGTTGACGGGCGGCGTAATTTTGGGTAATGATTTGCCGGTTGACAATCTGGAGTTGTGACGTCAACAAAGATTTATAAGGAGTGGAGTGGGACTTTTTGGGGAAAAGGGCTCGTTTCAGCGTACCGGTGTGGTATAGACTGACGAAACCTTCAGGTGTCCCAGGGCCGGCTGCATATGTTACAGTGGAGACATATGAGATGTAATGTCTACTAGCGTGGATGGTCGGTGTCTGAGGAAGCCACACGTGATTTCTCTGTAAAGGAATTCAGAGCAAATAACGCATATTGCCGACGGTCTAGAAATCTGGCGGATCGATACTTGTTGTGTGCGCTTCCAGTGACAGACAGGGGACTTTATATATACGCATTACCTTAGAGGTCTGGATGATTCCAGGAGATATCAGCTGCAAGAGACTGTGATTCAACGCACGGAAAGAATAGTCTGTGCGCGGTACGTGGACTGTAAAACGTGTATACACAGCGAAAGATTGGGGATTATAGAAAAAAAAGTGAATACAGGACAGCGTTACAACCATGTGTTACGTGTGTGCGCGATAGCCAAGTGGTTAGACAACGAGTGATCAGGAACTTTGCTGTTTGCCGTCACGATTGGACTCTGTGTATATATGCGATTATATTCATTGCTGGCCAAAGAATGTAAGTAATTTTTGTTATATGTATTATTTTTTTGTTATCACGGGTCTTATTCCTTTTTTTGAGTGTACGTACTTACGTATATATGCCCAAATCAAGCTTTCGTTTAAATGTGACGCTCACCATGTTAATACAATGAAAGGTTCGAGATAATTTATCTGGTTCACAAAATGCTTATACAGATCATCGGTACGATTAGGCAACACGGTAAACGTATCTGTCACGTAGAATCCTTTTTTTTAATCAACCAACCAAGCCCTGCAATAGTTCTATACAAAGTAATGAATTTAGATTGAGCGTCTGATATATAAACAAGGGACCCATGGGTCACGGCGCTCAGCTGATCGTGATTGGACTATAAATGTTTCTCCACTGTGATACTATATCGAGTCAATAAAGCTTATGAATATCATGTACATGTTGGGCTATTATAAAGGAATGTAATGTAATATGTGAGTAAATGATAAATGAAATAACCTGACTGATGGATTAATAGAGTCAAATAAAGTGGTTTATTTTTTATTTATTTATTTAGGGGTTGAAAATTGTGATATATTTGAGCAAATATGAATGCAATGACAGCAGTAATAAGCAGTAGTAGAATGATGATAAGGCTATTTGTTGAAGGATCTAAAGTGTATGGTAGTCTGCAAGCGTTCAATTTGACAGATATGATGTTATGATTAACTATGCTGATGAAGTGATTTATGAATATGTGACTGTATGACACAATATCTCTTTAGTCTTGACAAGGTACATTATTGTGATGCCCACCATGTCTACATATTACACAATATTGACATAATTTCTGGCATGTACATAGGTACCTATGGACGAATAGTTATACAAAATATTAAAGTATGAATATATCTGATTCATCTTGTGCTTGCTTACTGAGGCTGACTTTGGGATTGGGGTTCGGAGAAGAGAAAAGTGAGGGCAGCACGAAGGTGGATGTAGAAATATTCTATTGTAATGTTTTTCATTTATATAAGAATATGAAAAGCTAAGAGGAAAGGGGCCCTCCTACTTGGTTATAGTAAAGTTCTAAATATATGATTGCAAACTAATACTCTGACAAGACTGTCATGAAGAAAAACAGTAAAAGTTATGAGATACTGTGTTGCATACGAAAATTTACAGATGGACAGGCAAGTGGACAGAATGGACTAATACCTATATTTCACTTTCAAGAGAATAATGCATTTAAGTTTATATATAATCCTATTTTTTTAAGCAGATCCACTTTTTCAATTAAGAAGTTTTTATCTGAATCATTTTTTTATTTACAGGTTTATAAATTTTTAATTAAAAAACCTGAAAATATAAGTTAAAATATTAGAATTGTTGCAAAAGTTGCAATCATATATACAGAGTAAAAAACATTGGGTCATATTATGCATACACATATATTTTATTATTTTTAAATCATAAATGTTTAAACTGATTTTAAAAGAAAATAATGCCACAACATGGCATCTACAAAAATATTCCTTGAATCACTATTAAAAAGTTTTGCACAATGGAGTTTTCAGGACATGCTTAATTTTATTCACCAAAATAAAATAAAAGTAAATTTGATAAAATAAAACATCTTTTCAAATAAAGTATACACACTGTTGGTTGAATGAGGGACAAACAATATCATTATGCTAATTACTATCCCAGTTTTAAATAATTACTGGAATTAATAGTCAATTTCACACCTGGTGAAGTTTTTACTCTTCTAAAGTAAGGAATTACTTATCTCATGAACATCCACACTTTCACAGCAATACACCACTTTGTGGACACAATTAAATGTACACTTTAATCATTGTAACCCTGGTGGTTCAATACAAAATCTAAAATGTAGCATGTCCAAGAATAAAATAAAATACAGAAAAATTATAACATTCATCTAGTTTATGCACCAGCTGGGGGGGGGGGGGGGTATGAGTGCAGGGCAGAGGGGAAGCTTGCTAGTAGTGGCCAAGCTGGGCCAAGGTAAGCTGCCTGGGGTAGGTTACATAATGCAAGTGATAGCTGTGTACTACTAGGTGGGCTAGATGTAAACAACACTTGACATGGTGTATGAAAACATGAATAAAAGCTATTCATTCCAATCAATTTCTTTTGAAAGTTCAGATTTTAAAAGATTAAATCCTTATGCAGATATGCTGGGAAAATTAAATCAACAGTGCCAAAGTTGGACAAAATTTAAGGTATTGATTTTTTATTTATGCTAATAACTTGAAAAATTTGCAAAATTCAGATCTAATTTTGGGTAAACAATTGAATCTTGATTAAATAAAGTTATATTCCTGAAAAAAAGTCTTCAGCTTCAGCAATTCTCATGTTAAGTGAGCAAATATATTTCCTGATTTTTTAAAAATTGCATTATATTTTGGCCTATAACCTTAAAATAATACCCAATATTGACTTAATTTTTGGTATGTGCACAGAAAATATATGGAAGAATATGAATACTAAATACGATCAAAAACAGATCAGTGGTTTTGATGTTAGGCAGCCTTGAAGTGTAACAGTGGCTTTTTTTTATGGAAAACGGATTTTTTTTTCCTTAATATCTCGAAGGTACAAAGTCGTAATGACCCAATTTTCGGTATGGTAGGAGATTTTGGGGACATCTAAAATTATGTCAACAGCCTGGGGAGCATGTGCACTGAATGACCTACAGTCATCAAAGTGGAATGCTTGACAATGTAAGGGAATACAACAAGAGCCTCCCAAAAAATTCAATAACAGATTAAATCCTTATGTATACATTGTGTGAAAATTAAATCCACAGTACTTACAGGAAAAAAACGTGCTATGGCCAAAGTTGGGCAAAATTTAAGGTACCAATTTTATATTTTTGCCAATATTTAAAAAAATTTAACAAATTTTGATCTTATTTTTGGTATACAATTAAATTTTGATTAATTAAAGTTGTATTACTGGAAAAAAGTCTGTACCTTTAACACTTATGGTCTTAAGTGACCAAATATCTTCCTGGTTTTTTTACAAAGTCCATTATGTTTTGGCCCATAACTTTTTTAAATTATATAATACTGACTTAATATCTTGCATGTACATAGGAACTATATAGAGGAATATTTATGGTAAATATGAAGAAAACCAGATGAGTGGTTCTGATATTAGGCAGTCCTGAAGTGTGAAAATAGATTTCTAATAAAAAATTGAGGTTTTTCCTTAATATCTCAAAGGAACGAAGTCCTATTGACCCAATTTTTGGCTTGGTAGGAGATTATGGGGACATCTAACTGTATGTCGAAATTCAGATTCGTAGGTCCAACGGTGTCGAAACGTGCCAGTCTTACGGACGGACATCCAGACGGACAGACAGACAGACGGACGGACGGACGGCCGGACGGACGGACGGACGGACAGACAGACGGACGGACGACGGACAATGGACCATGACTATAGCTCAGATGACTTATAGTCAGCTGAGCTAAAAATGGATCGACAAGGAATTACAGACATAGTGCCTAATCAAGAAAAAAACGGGCATTACCAAACATGGTATAGGCAATACCAGAAAGAGGAAACCTATATATTCACGTAATAACGGGCTAGGAGTTTTCAATGACACACCCCTAATGAACGCCCCCATGAGTCTGAAGCGTTAATTTCATCCGCGTTTATTAGCTGTAGGGTTGTCATGCAGACCTCCCTGTGTCCACTAATTGTCTTAATTGATACTCGGTGCTAATACTGTCTAAATTATTTGGACATGCTCCAAATTAATATTAATGGGTTCTAAAAATTCCACCATATTAAACCTGATGTTTAAGACACTATGAGCTTTACTTAGGTTTACTTGTTTTCGAAAAAATATACATAATGTATGAAAATGAACGGTTTTATGAGTGACAAAATAAAAATTGTAAATATACTTTCATTCTTGTGTAAATTGTCTAATTAGATTCCAATTACTAAAGCTCAGGCCAGATCACTCCTGCTGTTGTAAATCACACACAAATTAATCAATGCCCTGAAATCCGAAGGTCTTTGGTTAATTTTCCATTTGAAATTGTGATGAAAATTTCCCTTCTGAAAATATTAACTCTTGTGGTAATATATGCAACTCTGCTGAGCGATATTAAACCTTTCGTCTCTAATGGTAGGCAGTTTTATTTTCACAAGTAAAAATTTGCAATTTAACGGTCAGATAAGAACTTTCATATCTCCTGATTATGTCGATCCATCCGTAATTTTTGAAATTATACCAGGAGAAATGAGGAGTTTTAATCTTTACCGGTAGGATTTCAAGCATGCATCTTTTAGCATGGTAGAAGATCATTATAGAGGGTATATCAAATAAGATGTGTAAAATTAAACGTGTGATCGGTTTAATAGTTTTACAGTTATATTGCACGAACCATTGTAATTTGAGATACATTTTGGCATTTTGAATTTTAAGACAAGCCCAGGAAATTTCATCTGGTTCATTTGAATCCATCTATGTACCTCTGGGTTTATCTTGGTCAGTGTAAACTTGTCATTTCCTGTTAGGAAGGCCACAGTTATTGGTTGTCTCCTATGTATTATGTATTGTTTTGGAGATTTTGTGAAATCATGACCTTGCTATTGGAACAGTCACAAAAGTAAAATATGCAGACCTGAACTTCTGAAGCAAGGACTCCCATAAGTATGAAGGATATAAATGAAAGTGAAAGGAGGTACAGAGGCTAAACAAAGACACATGATCAAGGACTACAGATAGTTGGGAACGAAATTCAAGATCAGAATAGAATGGAAAAAGAGCAAATAATTCCTTACTCGTCATACTTTTTACACACGCCTGGCACCTTCCCGTTTTCACAGATTACGTTTCATATTTTGCAGAACAATAATGGTGCGTTCTTACTTAAAAACTGTTGAAACATCATCGTTGTCAGGAGTTTTTTACAGTCGAATATTATTTTCCAAGTTTGACATTCTGTAAATGCCGGCTTATAAGGTCACTGTAGCTGGGCCAGGTTTCAAGTAAATCCTGAAAACACGTGGGATAACCATATGTCTTTTAAGTGTATTGTGCTTTTCAAAATCGGAAATTCACGAATGGCATCTGCAGAAACATTTCATTCCTTTACACCTGCTCCTTACTCACCTTTACATCACATTTAGCACAAAAGCGGATTTTAATAATTTTTTTTTTCACGAGTATAGAGGAGTTGTTAAAGACATAAAGGCATTTATTTCAGGGACATGAAGGTTCAGTAAGTTGGTTTCTATATGTGCTGTATTAAATCACTTGCCTTCGCCCAAAGTGTAAACATCCAGGTGCTGCAATATACATTTGAACTAAAATCTTTTCATCATAATTTTACATAGCACATATACATTTCTTCCACTGAATTTCGCAATATCGTTAGGGTTTCTGTCGGTGCGTTATATATATTAACATAGAATATTGTTTTATTATTTTTAACATTATGATTTAAGTGGTTTTTAATTTATGTGGTTCATTTATGTAATGCATTTAGTATATAACGTGTATATATATCATGTCTCCGGAGAGGTTTCATGACCAAATAAGACAAGTTTAATAAAAACCGTGACGAAATCACGTCAATGCATATAATGCCTAGGTTTTATGGATTATAGTGAGGAGGCATGTATTTTACAAAGTGATTATTCGGAACTCAGGAACTGTGAAATGCTGTTTGTGAATTTGATTAGAAAGAGAGAAAACGCTTTTACTCCCTCTTAAATACTTAAAGTGGCAAAAAATAAGAAAATCTGGATAAATTGGTTTAGGTATGGGCAAAATATTCCTTTAGCTTAGTGTTCATGGGTCGCTGTTCAATTGTAAAATAAAGATAAAAAGGATGGTGCTTGGCAATTATAATGTATAAAAGCTAAACTTATAACAAGAAGCGATACCATTTATCACCCAGTTCATTCGTTCGTGTGCCGAAGATGATCATTTTATCAAATGTTTTGAAACTATAAGAGCGCCTCAGTTATTTTAATTTGTAATTGTGAAATACCCCATTGTTACAGTTATCCCATACTGATAATCTTTAGTCGATGTGACATTGTATTAAAGCATTATACAGAGTGCACATGCCCGGTAAAAAAAAATGCTGAGGCTGGGTTTGAGTTTATTCTGTATTACACATGACACATTGTATTTCCATTTTACGCTGCTGTCTAGGTGCACACCAAGAAGCTCAATGCTTTTCGGAATGATATGGACTAGTTACCGAGAAGAAGTGGATCAATCAGGTTATCAAAAGTATGTTTCTTGTGAACCCTGCAATAGCTTGGTCGAGGCTCAGGTGACGGTCTTGAATTGTTTATTTCCTCGTGTTTGCGTTTGTATATAGCGTGGTATCATCAGCACAGAAAATAAATTTACGTGAGAGAGATTTCCCTTCGAAGGCCGTTTTTTATATGTTTTCGCCTTGGATAGCCCCTTACGGCCTCTTGCCAACTGAGTACAAGTAAGAATCAAACAGTGAAACAGATTTTTAAGTGTTTGCAGCCATCCAGTCTTCGAAGTAAACATGAGCTGCAGTTTGACAAGGTTAATTTATTATAAAAGCTGACGGATTATCAAAACAATAAAGTTGATAGGTACTGGAATAAGACCCCCCCCCCTTTTTTTTCCTAAACCCTTGATCCGCCCGTGTTTGTAGTCATACGTTTGTCTGTAATCTTGTCGCATTAGACGTGAGATGTAATATGAAAACATATACTATATGTCACATATTTGAGCGTGTTCTTTACCTAGCCGGCATGCACTTTGTCATTTATAATTAATTAAAATCCACAGGTTCACTGTTACGCTCTACATATTCTAAGCAGAGTAATCAGATAAGATAGTCTCCTAGTTATAACACACACGGATTTTCCATTAAAAAATAAAACATAATGGAGGCATTTTTCATTAAACAAATCACTCATGATGGAAGGATTTATTTTCATTAAGAAAACAATAACACATGAAATAGGTAATTTTTTAAACCAATAAAACATGATGGAGAGATTTTTTTTTCATTAATAATACTAACACATTATGGAGGGATATTTTCATTCAGAAAAAAAATGAGGAGGGATATTTGTAATTAAACACAGTAACACATGATGGAGGGATGTTTTTCATTTAAAATAATAACACATGAAGGAGGGATGTTTTCATTAAGAAAATAACAACATGTGATAGAGGGATTTTTTTTCATTAAAAAATAACACATGATTAATAATAATAACACATGATGGAGGGATATTTCATAAAGAAAACAATAACACATGATGTGCCATCACATTTGACCTTGTGCAAAAACATCTGTTGCTATATATATATATATATATATATATATATATATATATATATATATATATATATGCAATTACCAAGAAATCGTCACCCCATGCAAATCTTCATCAGGAAAATTCAGCACTTAATTCAGCAGTTGGAAGCCATATATACGATTTATATTTCTCCAGGTTCATAATTTATCAAATATTTATCAGTTTGATTTAGAAAAACTTCTTGGTTCATACAAACACTAAGACACACACACACATATATATATTGTTACGGGGTGACATAAAAGCGGACCGAACTGTTTCGCTAGTGAAGCTTGCTTTGCTTGTGCCACCGACCTGGGTTCGACTCCCGGACCGGCCCAGGATTTTTCCCCTCATTTATTTGTCTTCGTAACAATTTGGGGGCTCGTCTAACGTGACGGTTAACTTTGTGGCCCAGGGAATAAGCTCACCAAAGTGTGACTCCTGGGATAATTAGTCTGTTCTGATAGCAGAACGTTCTTAATAGGGGATGTGTTACGGGGTGACATAAAGGCGGACCGAACTGTCTTACTAGTGAAGCTTGCTTTTCTAGCGAAGCAGTTGGGACGCCGGACTTGTGCGCCACCGACCTGGGTTCGACTCCCGGACCGGCCAAGATTTTTCCCCTCAACAATTTGTCTTCGTTACAAAATGGGGGCTCGTCTCACGTGACGGTTAACTTTGTGGCCAGGGAATAAGTTCACCAAAGTGTGACTCCTGGGATAATTAGTCTTGTTCTGATAGCAGAACGCTCTTAATAGGGGATGTGTTACGGGGTGACATAAAGGCGGACCGAACTGTCTTACTAGTGAAGCTTGCTTTTCTAGCGAAGCAGTTGGGACGCCGGACTTGTGCGCCACTGACATGGGTTCGAATCCCGGATCGGCCCAGGATTTTCCCTGTCTTCGTAACAATATATACATATATACCCGCGCTGCTTATGTAACATATCTAGTAAACCGGTACGGCTGTGGAGTTCACTTCTTAGTTTGGATGCCATGTACTTTAAGGCATGGTCCTTGTTTGCTGAGAAAATGTGATTGAGACATTCCAAATGTGTCCCGGCAGAAGCAATAAATGAATTAATAAACAGTGGACCTTTTCAAAGAAACAAAAAGTAAGTTTACAAACTTTGAGGCATCCCTTCAACCGTAGTCTTATCTTGCATCCATACCACGTTGTAGTTACCTAATTAAGAGTCTTGTATTTAGAATGTTTCATCGAAATGTAATTAGGTGGCAATGAGGGGGTCTCTTCTACTGCATGGTTATGAACTGGATCTGGTTCCATTAGTGTGTTCTAATTACCTTTGTGATACAAAGAAACCCGCTGTTTCATGTGCTGTGTACGTTATTTATCTTTCATCCGAGGAGTCCATTTGCTGTCATATTCACAATTTCCATTTGTTGTAATTAAATTCCAATCAAATCATGACTTTCCTTCTGGATTCTGGTTAAACGTGTTATGGAAATAATTGTGATTTTGCAAAATATATTAAAAATAATATTACCGGTAAGCTTTTTTAAGAAGCAGTAAACGTTCTGTATAAAACCCTCATGAATGGACCAAGGACCCTATCAGGTATTAATTTCTGTGATGAATCGAAATGAACCATCTTAAACTAGATAATTTTACTGTTATTTCTGTCATATCTTGAGAATATCTAAATATAAATGCATAAGATTAATTCTGTCAGAGAAAAAATGTTCGCGATGGCTTCACTCTCATAAACTGAGAAAGGTTCTGTAAAGTATATTTATTTAAAGTGTACATTTCCCATAACTATATATATTTCCATATAAATAACAATACTTACGCAAGATGGAAACAAATAAATATTATCTTTTAATGTATTATGACATACCGGTGATATATATATATATATATATATATATATATATATATGTGTGTGTGTGTGTGTGTGTGTGTGATTATTATGTATAATATTATAAGGATGAAACAATTCATGAGGCATAACCAAGGAAACCGGAAACTAACCCAGGCAGCGCGTGAAGGAAATGAAATGAAATGACAAGTGACCCATGGGGCATGACGCTCAGCTGACTAAGAAGACATTCAAAAAAGGAATTTTATCATCTGAGTGCCAAATTTTGTAGATGGTATCCCCATTCAACTTAATTTATGGTTTCTTAGGAGATTTTTCATGGACCTCCCTTGAAGTCAAGTTAGAAGATTCTAGCTGCAACGGTTACAATGTGTGACCCCTCACCACACAACCAAATCTTTGAAAATCTCAAAAATAGAAAAAATACAGGTAGCGCAAATAGTCTGCAGGAACAGATGAAACACTCCATGATGAATATGCCTGCAAATATATTATGGTTGTTCAAATACCTGAGCTTTTGTAACAAATTATTAATTATTCTGGGGGGGGGGGGGGGTTCATCTGAGCCCCAAAGCTCGGAGGATATGGGTAACAGGGACCTAATTTCAGGATTCCATGGAGATTTTTTTATGGACCTATGCAAAAATCATGGAGATCAATGCATTAGTAAATCAGATACTCAAGATTTTGTATCAATTTTTCCATAATTATAGGGGGTACTTTGAAGCTCGATAGGCCAGAGGTTTTTGGTAACAGAAACCCAATTTTAGTTTTTCAAAAAGACATTTCATGAGCCTCCGCGCATGTCAAGACAGAAGATTCTAGGTCTAGTCGTTACGATTTGTGCCCTGTAAACAGATGACCGCGTCTTTTAAGGTCTCAAAAACAGAGGAAGCAAAATCGTAAGAAATTGAAGAAATACAGGTGGAGCCACAAGTCTGCAGAACCTGATGAAACACTCCTTGCTCAATATCAAAGCAATGAATCATGGGGATCAATGCATTAGTTGTTCAGATAATTGAGTTTTTGTATCAAATTTTCCATTATTCTTCATGATACTTCGGAGCCCCATAGCTCGAAGAATATGGGTAACAGAGACCTAATTTCAGGTTTCCAAGGAGATTTTTATGGACCTCTCAGGATGTCAGGTTACAAGTTTCCAAGTCCAGCGGTAATGATTTGTGCCTGGTTAACGGACAGACGGACGGACAAACATACGAACAAAGAGTGATCGCTATAGATCAGATGACTTTCAGTCAGCTGAGCTTAAATTGAATTTAATTGACTTTCAGTGTATATTTAAATCAATGTAGTTATATTCATTTTCGAGTGATATATTAAAAAAGATCGCCCCTTTTTCGACGGGATAAAGTTTCTTCAGTCTCCTGAATGTGATTCCTTTCACCTCAAACCTGAAGCATTCGTGTCATCTGCATCCCTTTCGTGACTTTCATTTAATATTTTTCTCTAGACAAGGAGTTTAGGGGACCCTCGAAACACCTTTGGGCCAGCCTATGTAATGCATTAGTTTTGTTTTTTTTTTTATAAAAAAGATAACATCACGCGCCAGTCGCCGAATCACAAAAACATTTTTTGATAATAGATATGTTACTTTTTTATTTATAAACACGTGTTTATTTGAGATATTGTGATTTCCAGAAAAGTTTCTGTTATTTATCATTACTTATTACTCCCGCTTTCCTTTGAAACCTGAAATGAGGTCAGTGTGACTTATATTCTTTGAGTTACAGTGTGTGTGAGCACCCCAAAAATAATATAAAGGAAATATACAAATGGCCAGATATCTCACGTTAGACTCTCTCTTTTGTGCGGAACACTAGTGGCGACACCTTTGATCATTGTGAGGATTTGTGTCATTAAATAACTAAATCACTGCCACTTGAGTATAGTGCGAATTAATAATTAAAAAAGAATTCCTTTATTTGCAATATAATTTCTGTATGTTCTGCATATCTATTGATATGAATCTTAGGGTGAAGCCTTTTCAAATTGGTGTCATGACCTTTAATATAAGAATGGTGTTTATCTTTAAATTTTTTTATTTTCATGAAAATCTGATAAAACATTACGTCTCATGAATATATGGATGGATTGATACGAAAATCAGGATGATGCAAGGTCAAGGATAGTAAGTTCTCAGATTTGAAAACTGGTGACCCTGAAACTGATCTTCATTGTCAAAGCAGGTTTGCCAGCAGCCAACACAAAAAAAAATTCCCTGATTTTTCCCTGACTTTTTGTTGATATTCAAGAAAAATCAACCAAGAATTCGGCCTCCAAAACCTCCCCTCACAGCCGACCCAAAGCCACCACTTTACTGTTTTAAATACTTTTACAAAATACTTTGTTTTTGATAGAGTGCTACATCAAATATTTAAAAAAGCTTAAATAGTATCCTCTTTAAAGTGATTACAAAAACATGTATTTTAATTTTGATTCCTAGAACATGTACTTAATTTTGTTATCCAAATATGAAAAGGAAAACCTAAATATACTAAAAACAATTTTGTTATGATTCCCCTTGAATAACAGAGAGTACTCGATTAAATATTTTAAAAAAAGCTGAAATAGTATCCTCTTTAAAGTTATTACTAGAACATGTATTTTAATTGTGTTTGATTACTAGAACATGTATTTTAATTGTGTTTGATTACTAGAACATGTATTTTAATTCTGTTATCCAAATATGAAAAGGAAAACCTAAATATACTAACATACCCATTTATATTATGATTTCCCTTGAACAACTGAGAGTACCCAATCAAATATGTTGGAAAAAAATTAAAAAGTGTCCTCTTTAAAGTTAAACAGTTTATCATGTATAATGCCTCACATGTGTTTAATGATAGTAATTTCTGCAACAGAAGAGACTCAAAACTGAGTCATGCAACTTATGTCATGTTTTTCATTCTAATAAAGCTCCTTCCGGGCCTCGTCTAATTCTTTTTGCTTCTTTTTCCCTTTCTCACGAAGAGCATTGCTTTCGGATAGGGCTGTCCATTTTCTTTTATTTTCAGCCTCTGTTGACAGAGTATCTGCTTTTGCCATGAAATATGTTGCCTCAGATTCAAGTCTTTTCACCTTTCTTTTGGCTTCAGCTATATCTTCGTTCAGTTTTCGTTTACGCTCCTTCTCCTGATCTGCCATTCTTGATTTCTTTTTCTTCTCCTTGCTCATTTTGTAGCGGCTATGTGATTGCGCACGAGGTGAGCATTTCTTTGGTAATGGGCAATTCATGGACTTTACATTGGAGTTTTCTTATTCCATCATGGACTTGGCGGTAAGCAACAATTGTGTCTTAATGCATATTATCAGCCAAAACATCTTTGTTGACTGAAAAGCCATGTTCTACTTCCGATTGGCCATGGGATAGTACCAAGCCCATTTTAAAGACCATCCAGACAGTACTGTACCCAGGATCTTGTGCAAGAATTCCAGAGTGGAAAAATGAATCAAGAGGCTGGCTTGGAGAGAAAGAATGAAACTCTTCATGGTGATGATCCTTTACAGCCGTTAAGAATTTCTCATACTGAGTCTTTGTTTCATCACACTGGCTGGCTGTCAGGTGTTTTGTTGCAAGCAACTTCCCAAGGTACCTTGTGAACTTTTCTGTAGATTTTTCAGCATCATCTGCCATTTTCCTTGGATCCAGTGATTCTAGATCTGTGACCACTGGATATCGCAGAGGGCTACGCTCAAGGATTTTCATCGTCATTCTTTTTAAGAATGTTTGACATTCATGGTGAAATTCTCTGATTTGCAGGGCTGATGCTTTGTTGGAGCCCTCAACTTTGTCTACCAAGGTTTTGACAGCAAAACCTACATCCACTTTATGAATTGACTTGAGATTTTCTTTATTATCAAGGTCAATCTTTGTCAGTTTGAGGACAGAATCACCAATTTTCTTGATTATGTCTGGCTTATTGAACTTGGACATAAGGGTTTTCACAGGCTTTGAAAGGTCACCAGCAAGGAATGGTATTAAAGGTGTTTCAGCCTGGTACCTTTCTAAAATGGCTTCAAAAGCTGACACTGTGTAACAAAGAACTGTAGTTTTGCAGTTGTCAGTGGATCTTTGGTCTGGGCTTGCACTACACTGAAACTTTTAATCTTAGGGATCTGGCTTTTAGGCCCAGATTCTACCTTGCTGACATATCTTTGAATGTTTGGCCAGATTGATATGGCCCGCTCAGCTACAGGTGCATCTTCAAGCCATCTAGTTCCACAGAAAGATTTTGGCAGATCTGCACCACCTGTTGCCGCTGCATAGTCTTCAGCTCTGGCAGGAGCATCATGTAACAAATAAAACTAGGATCTCAGCAAGCTGTCAAGGTTCCAGCCAGTTGCCAGTTTTAAGGGCCCCATGGATTACATGTTAACCACAGGACCCAAGGGTAAGAATGCCTACATCATCAGGGCAATTTTCTTCAGGGTGAGAGAAGAATTTGGACAGCAGCTTCCAGTTGGCACTTGGCCCATCCATTGAAATTTGTAAAAGACTGCGTTGGTGATCCAAAGATGACATCCCTGACAGCAGGTTTGAAAGAAGGTCATCAGCCCTTGTGTGTCCCATAAACTTTGATGTGAGGTAATGGGACATGACTTTGTTTTTTTTACAGTGCTCCTAACCCTTATGATCAGATCAATCTATTCTTTTTCTAACACCTTGTTGTATGATTCATCGAACAAAATCGAGAATTTCCCACTTCAACTTCAACTTAATTTAATACCTTCTGTCTGAAATATGGAGCCAGACCATACTGGATAAGGTAAGAACATTTGTTTTTTCCAAATCGGAACTGTTTTGCAATTGATGAATCTGGGAACATAGCTTGAAAAAGCATATGGGATTCAGAACTTGATGAACAAGAATAGTGGTCCATTACAACTTTTGCAGTCCATAAGATTTCAGCACGTGAAACACCTTCCTTTTGGGTTATGCGAGAGATAGAGCTCTGACCAGAAACTGTTGCAGCCTTTTTTTAAGTACCATCTCCAGAATGCTCTACAGTGGATGATCTAGGCTGTCTAGAGGGTGGGTCTGAAGACTGAGGTCCAACTTTAACCAAATATGAACTAACACATTGCTGTTCAGCCTTCTTCTCGCCTTTGGCATGAGACAGAAGTGCCTGTTTACCCATATTTGCAAAACCAATGTCCTTTCCACACAAAACACATCTAGCTTAGTTGGATCAGTTGGGTGCTTTGATACCCACCTGGAGAGTTCAGGATCTGAGATCCACTTTGGATTGAAAATAGTTCTTTTACTCATGACAATGAATATTTTATCATCACAAATACTGTAACATATCAGTCACAATTATCACCACCACCGCCACAAAATACTAGTTTTCTGTTAACTTGAAGCAGATGGCAAACAGCAGGAGTACATGGTAGGCAGCATGCTAACTATGGTCTACAAACTTCAGCATGGAACAGGAATTAAATCTGAAAATAAAATTTAAAATGTTTGGAATTTTTATCCCTCAATCATTAGCTTGATATAGACTTAATGGGGTGTTTTGTACAAAACATATACTTAACAGTAGTATATATATTATTTGTATAGCAATATCAAGAAACCCAATTGGCCAAAGAGAGTATACAAACTGTGCACTATTGGTCTACCTGTCTGTAGAAAATTCAAAGAAAGTGAGATCAAATCTGCTTAAACACCAAAACCTGAATTGAAAAATAGAAATGATATATTATAAATGATTGAATATTGGCTCTGGAGGCAAGGGATGCCAAACCCTTTCGACCTGATAATCAACTACGGTCGCCATAGCCAAATATATTTCCCTGACTTTTCCCTGGCTCCCCTAAATATCAGAGAATTCCCTGACTTTTAATGAAATTCCCTGACTTTTCCCTGACCTTGAAAAAATATTTTTTCCCTGACATTTCCCTGACCGCTGGCAACCCTGCAAAGTGACCAGAACCTGGAATGATTATGATCATATCTTTCAAGTACGTACTGCATATCCCCCTCAAATATGATAGACATATTGTTACAGATGCCTGTGTGCAGGGATGTTCCATGTGTTGTTGACATTAGGTTCGTGTAGCACGCATAGCTCGTTGCCATGACAGCATCGCCTGGCCGAGCCGGGCCGGCCCACGTGTGAACCCCGATATGTGGAGACACAGCGTTCTTGTTCTAGATGTTTCCTGTAACGCGTGTGTACTGTGTATCATGTTAGGTTCTTTGGATTGTTCGAGAAATGGAAAGTTCTCGGCTTGAGGTGAAAGTTATAAATAAGGGGCTGTGCTTTAGAGCCAAACAGAGAGGAGATAAATATTCCAGCGGTCACAGAAACGTGTAAGTCAGTTGTGGACCTTTCCCGATAAGTGCGGCAATTACAGATTTTCTTCTAAATTTGTGACGGATCATATATAGTCTTCAGTTTGCTTTCGGGATTAAAACAAGAACTTCACTTTGGGGTTACAACGGATTGATTTTGTGAATAAACTGGACTGTTATTCTCTGAGAAGATTTATGTGAACTGGGTTGTACATTATAAAGGACTTGTTATCGTGAATAAACTGGACTGTTATTCTCTGAGAAGATTTATGTGAACTGGGTTGTACATTATAAAGGACTTGTTATCGCTGTGACAGTGGTGGTATCCAGGTACTCTACACTTAAATTATATACTTGTATTGATTTGCTGTTGTACTGTTGTTATACTGTGATATAGTATTAATTTAGTGCATGTAATGTTAGGATTGTTTTAAGAAAAAAAATATAATTATTTGTTAACAAAAACCACTGACTTCATTCCATTAGACATTTCACGCTGCCTAGCGTTACAGAATCTGATTTTTTTAATCTCCATTACAAAATTTATGTTCGTCACGACTACGTGATCTGTTGATATGAGGTTCCGTAACAATACCCTTTCAGGCAAGTTCTTTGAGAAGTTCCAAATCTGGCCAACTTGACCTTGAACTAAGCTCAAATCAGAGGAAATATAGGGTATTTTGTAAACCCTATATGTTTTGAAGTACTGGCCCAATTTTTGTGCCAGACCAAAAACTCCTTATCATATGATATGGGAAGAAATTTGAGTTCACAAGGTCAGAGTCAAGGTCACATGCTGCACTTCTTTAGAAAGTTTTTATGCATATAATGGAAAACGTTACATAGAAAACTTTCAATCCTTCAGGTGTGGCTACATGACAATAAGGGAAAAATAATAAGACTCTTCTTAAATGTGCACCTGGATAAATATGAAGCCAACCTTTCATCTGAAACCTTCCATCTCTCACATTGCTCATCTACCAGTAGGCGGAGAATCGTATTGATTTTTCGGTCACAATCAGCAGCAACTCTGAAAAAAAATTCATTGACTTTTAGCTGTAAAACCTTGCAAAATTCAAATTCGATCTCAAAACATCATTTTACTGCTAGCCCTAACCAAGTCCTTATTAAAAAATAATAACAGGAATGCTGCAGGAAAGAAGAGCAAACAAACTAGAAATTTCGATTTTACAATGTAAACTTCAAAGAAACTTGCACTCTGATATCATGCATTTATCAAGTGTATATTTTTATCACACAGTAACATCAAATGGCTTCAATGGACCAAAGTATCTGCACTTTGCTCTGCCTTTATAGGTTTTTACCTATGTAGAGTCATTTCCTTGTATAAAATGTTTTACTAGTATTATATATAAGTTGTGCATAACTGGTTATAAACAGTTCGTCTATCATGAATGCAAGGGTTGTAATACTTTGAAATTTTCCTCTTTCCAACGGTAAAGCCTAGGTCTCAACTACCACGTCCCACTACGATGTCTTACGGTTCATCTACGGCAAGCCAGAACGTGACAGTGTCAGGAATGAAGGTGATGAAATTGAAGACGTTAATTCACGTTCATCTACGGTGCTGCTACAGCACTGAGACGGTTATAACCACGTTCTCCTACGGTATAACGTGGCTTGTCGTTAAAACGTAGATAGGCCCCGTATGTCCCTTGGCTCGCCACGTTCTCTCTACGGTACTGCTACTGTAATCTACGTTCTGCCGTCACGGTAAATATGTTCAGCTACGTTTTTCTACGTTATCTTACAGCAATAGACGACGTTCTTGGATGACAAGAGGATTAACCGTGCTCAGGTCCCAGCTTTTGACAAACCAAATCAGTTCCCTCCTGGGGCAATGAGGCGCACATTCCTGTGTCAGGGGCTACGTTCTGTCCCTACCGGTTTGAACATTTCAAAAAGAACGTCGACCCCGCACCACCATCAACGTCCATTCACGTCCCCTTAAGGTGTCGTATGGTAAAACCCACGACCATGTCCTCCAACGACCTTCAAGACAAGGTGAACTGTAGTCAGAACGTGATAAGTGATACCTGGGCTTTAGGTATTAACACAGGGTTGTCTTTCCGCAGAAAATCCGCTAAAGATGCATCCTACCGTCATATCAATCTTTCAGTCTCACTTCACTCAGTGTAAAACTGATTCTGCTATCTCACATGCCTTCCTACGTGCACACGTGTATGCAAAAAGAATTTGATGTAAACAATAATAACACTTTTGTATCGGAACGCGATTTTGCAATGAAATAAGTCAGGAAAATATAGAAAATTAAAGACCATTTTAAAGGAATATATAGAAAAAAATCGGGGAGTTTATTTAAGACCACCTGAAAATATTTCGTTTTTGTGTCATGTTAGTTACTACTTATCAGCCACTAATGTGGAAAACATCTATATATATATATATATATATTCACCTTTTCAACGGATTTGTGCAAAATGAAAAATGCCTTTTAGTGCACATTTATGCCTGACTAAGACAGTGCATGGGAAAGGCGTTATTACGACCCCTGATTAATGGTTGGTGCTGTGTATTTTTTGTATCCATCCTCTGCATCATAACCCTACATGTGTGTACAAAAATCAAAAGGAAACAAAAAAAACCTTGCTAAACTTCGTGACCTTTGACACATTCACGTAATCGTTAATCTGTCGGCCATTATGCAGCATCGCTTTTTATAGTTAACTAACATGAACAGGTGAATGCACAGTAATTGTCAATTTCTTGAGCTGAAACAAATAAAATGTTTTATGATAAACCAAACCTCCTGAGGAATCGTATTAAACCATTGAAAACATTTGATATATTTATGTGATCGGTAAGCTGTCAGCCATTGGCAGTGAGATTGTTTTTTATCAATAATAAATGAAAACAGGTGAATATAAAGTGTTTTTCCGTAGAAGGTGTAAAATTATAAATGAATAAAATATATAAACTAATGAATTGTGTATGTTGATTTAATGATAATCTATTGTTGCAATTTTGTCCTTCAGTATTGCGGAGAAAGAGCTGAACATATGTCTGTTAAGTTTTTATCACCAATGCATACTCTGAATTTCCCTGTTTTTTAATAAAGGTCAAATCACCTATTATTTAATTAATCCCTTCAATCCATCCCCCAGTAATAACAATAATACTAGATCATGTCCAGGGTTTGTATTTATATATATATATATATATATATATATATATATATATTTAATATAATTAAATGTGCATCAGTTGACACTGGAGAGACGTCCAGATGCTGACTCCTTAGAATACACTAGGAAGGAAAGCGACGTCAGTGCTCGGAATATTTCCAAATTTAAATGATTTCGTGGTATTAAATTTGATGAAGTACATATCAAACAGAGAAACATATATTTATACTGACTTTTTAAAATACATCATAGCATGGCCATGTAACTGGCAGTTTAATTGATGTGCTAGCTCGAATTAAAAGCAATCATTACTACGTCGTTTTTTAGGACAGGTATTTTGAGAAAAATGATGTGAAGGATATTTGAGGGACTAACAGTGGTTGCAACAAATTTTGGCTTCTTTTCTCTTAATTTAATCCATTCTTATTTATCATACCTTATACCTGTATTCATATTCTGCTATATCTCTTAAACAATCAAATGTTCATATTTAAAAATAGGAAAACTTTACATTCTGTGCATTACAGCCTACATGTTGCGTAACTAACCCTATCTATTTATTTGAATTACATCCGCACCTTTCTATATTTATTAATATTCTATTGAGAGCGATTAAGTTCTATTCGATTAGATTCGATTAATTGCATAAGACTGTAAAGATTAAGCTTCCGGACGGCGTGTATAAATAATCAAGCAACAGGCACATCATTAAGTTGTATCCGGATATCACGGACAGTTTTTAAGAAGCCGGTGTCGTGTTAGCGAAGTTTTACTCCAAGTGTGATCCCAGAAAACCTGAAACTCCCACTCAATAGAATATATATTGGATATTGGTATTCTGAGAGTAGCTTTTTCCAGAATCCGGGAGCCTCCAAGTAAATAAACATCAAACGAAGCTTCTTTTTATCTTCATAGCCTCATCTTATTCTGTACCCCTCTGATCGACAAAGCTATGTAATATACTGGCAATGTATCTCAAAGTGCGGCTTTAGCCTTGAAACCCGCCTATTATCACATCCCGGGCTGTGTCATTACGTTGGGTTCAAACGTACGATATGACAATAAATGGCCTCGATTGTATATTTTGCATACTTTACGATACAGACCTTGCTAAATCATCTCAGAAGGTCACCCGGCAGACGATTCCATTGCGCCTACAGGGCGTTAAACCTATTCAGTTACACAGAAATGATTACTTCAAATTGGTATTGTTACCCACATACACAATGGAAAGAGACATATAGAAAACAAACCGTTGATACGTCAGACATACTACATTGCAAAATGTCAACTTGACATGTTTAAATTGACAAGAAGCCCCTTGACGTTAGGCAAGACAGAATAGGAGAGTGGAGAGGGTTAAAAGACTCCATCACCCTAAAAATCCGAAAGGAATTGCGGAATAAATGCGGGATATATATATATATATATATATATATATATATATATATATATATATATATATATATATATACATAAATATATATTCCCGCATCATATATATATATATATATATATATATATATATATATATATATATATAAATATATATATATACGTGGTGTGCCAAATACTCAATTAAATTGATGTTGAGCCGTTTTCTTTCAAAATATTTTAAGAGATACGAACACAAAGTAAAGAACAGCATCAAAACGGAACCTTGCGCTGCCAACAATCGTCCAGGCAAGTCGACTAGATACGGGTGGATTGATGGTTTCATTATGAATACCGATGTACATATCATACTTGGGTCAATATGTTAGGTACTAGTATACAGCTGCTAGATTTCAAGGTAATATAGAAAGTAGATTAAATAATCGATTTATAGTCTTCGGTTGTTTTTATTGTTCAATCATCGCTTATGATTTAATACCCATTCCTATTAGTGATTGAATGGCTAGATTAGAGAGGCTTATTATCTAGAACACGTGAAAAATTATGGTTATTGTCCAAACAGGGTTGATTAGTGGTTAATGTTCTCGTAAAATGTCTTAGAGTGTCAAAAGGAGTGGGGTCATGTCAGAGCTGTATTTTCTTCTGCCCATCATAAACATTCCTAATTATATACATAAGAAGTAATGGGCTTAGTTTAAGACACAGATACCAATATGCTTTCTGCAAATTCTAAATCTTCCACAGACTTCATGATTTACAATGTATACACTAAAAAAGAGCTATTTCTATTTACATAAATGCTTCAGTGCAGTGAATCAAATACATATATGGAGATCTAGGGACTATCATCAGATGTGAACTTAATTTATTAGTTAATTTCACAACATCAAGCAGATGTTCTTAGGAAAGAAGATTTTACCCAGAAAAAATAAAAAGATAAATGATTTTTTTTTATCTTTTGGTAATTAAGAGGATTGGAGTTTTTAGTACGATAATATGTTCAAAAGCCCACTGTGGCTGAACTAAATTATCTGAACTGAATTCTAGCCCTACCTGGGCTTTAGTGTATTTACGTGTACTACTAAAATGCTTAAAATAAAACGTTGTTCCATTTGCCGATAGACGTAACTCAGTACCTGCTTTTATCAATTAAGCCCTGTACAGTCCGTATGGTGAATCCCTGATATTTGCATTTTAGGGCGTCACAAGGCTCCTGACGATTCCCTCGCATTTGCATATCAGGCCGTCACGCCTTCTGTGAATGGCATCGTTTGCTATGTGGACGCTAGCAATATGGCAATATGCAATGGCAACAGACAGCTCAACCCGCTTGGTAACATTCGCACTGAAATCATGTTTTTCAGAAATTCAATACATGGACCTTCGTCTCCTATGATATATATCTGCTGTCGAACACTACGGTCCGTGGGCCAAATGAATGTGCATTGTATAGACACTGTTGCATCGATTTTGTACGGTGTATTTGTTAGTGTTCAAGTTATACTTGAAAGTCTTACCCCTGTTAAGTTGCCAATACGCTGATCGCCGTGATCATTTCAGCCAGCCGGTACATGACTGCATTCGTCGCGCGAGGAACTGAATATCTCACCTCACTCTGATTGGCTGAGCTAGAGATATATTTTCAAACCGGCCTGCCTTGAAAAGCGACAGTCTGATAAACAGTGACACACTGACTCACTGGGGCCGAGTTGAAAGACTTGCCGTACTCAAAATAGCCGAGGACCTTAAAATATTAAGACTGATTAAATGGGTATATACAAAGCAAGCTAGAAACCCACAGTAGGCGGTTACTGGATTACCCATGTTGGTTTTGAAAAAGAAAAATTCTGGGAGAGACCACAATAATTACTCCCTACGACGCTGGGAAAGACCCTAGTTCAGCGAGGCGGTGATGTATGGCGCTGCCTGTCCGGATCGGCCCAAGTTTACCAGTCGATTAAAAAAGAGGGTCAGAGAGTGGTAATTAGTTATAGAAGTAACCGAGAGGTGGCAGTACCGAAAAGTTACTGAAAAGTACCGAAAAGTTACCGAAAAGTACTGAAAAGTACCAAATAGTTACCAAAAAGTTACCCAAAAGTAACTGAAAAGACTTTAAAAGCACATTTTAATTAATGTTATCACTAAAAATTACGAAAAATTAGGTTCAGATTGTCAGTAACGTTACCAAATTGTGTGCTCTTTCTAACCCTTTATAAAGGATGATGAAAAGTGACTAAAAAGTACCATCAAGTGATAAAATGTTATCAAATAATTACTCAAAAATACCAAAAAGTACTGAAAAGTTACCAAAAAGTACCTAAAAGTTACTGAAAAGTTCCGAAAAGTGTCTGAAAAGTACCGAAAAGTAACTTTAAAGTCACAACAATGTACCGACAATTAAGTTACCGAAAGGACTATTAAAGTATTTTTTATTTATTGTATCCGCCGAAACGAAGTTTTGCGGATACTATGTTTTTACCGGGTTCCGCCGCCGCCGCGTTCGTGTCCGGAGAAAATTTCTCTGAGACTACTGGACGGATTTTTCCGAAAGTTACACCAATTATCGGGTCACATATGAACTGATGGCTAACCAATTTGCGTTGGCCTCTGACCTTCCCTCTCTGCCCAGCGTCCATTTTTGCGTCTGTTTCCACACATAAACCCATGTATCTCGGGAACCGTCTGACCGATCAGGAAAACATTTTTGTACAAATGTAGCCCTTGGATAGCTTTATAACATACACAAAAAATGGTGGCGCCACCTGCAACCATGTTTGCACAGTGTCCATCTGTTCATCTGCCTTGGGTTAAAATCACTCATATCTCTGCAGTGAATTGACTAATTCACCTAAAAATTCGGCATGCGTATACATCCTGGACAGCTTTTTTGATTTTATGACAGGTTGCGCCACCAACATTCTAGTTTACGCTGCAGACATCCAAGCTCATATATCGGGAACCGTTTGACCGATTTTTTTACCAAAATTTTGTATGTGTATAGATCTCACATAGCTCTTTTTTATACAAAAAACTGGAGGGGCCACCTGCAACCATTTTTGCACAGACTCTGTCTGTTTGTCTGCCGTGGGCTAAAATCACTCATATACATGTAGTGGTTTGACTTTTCTGCCTAAAATTTTGCCAATGTATACAACTTGGACAGCTTTCTGGATTTGTGGTAGGTGGCGCAACCTACATACTCATTTAGGCTGCAGACATCCATGCTAATATGCAACACACCTCACTTCACCCGTTCCACTCTGATTTAGCGGATACACGTAGTCGCTCGTCGACTACCCGTATTCTAGTTATAACACATAATTACCGAAAAGTTCACATAGTTTGTTTGAAATGCATTCTGATTTTAAAATACATTTAACATTCAAAAGTGTGCTGCTCTTGGTTTTATTTATTTAAAGTTATGGTTACCTCTATCATAAGGCTTTACCAGTACATACTGTTAAATACTGCCTAAAGAAAAAATAACTGTTCAATATTTTAAATGATGTTCCCATTCAAATCAGTTTTAAAATTGAATAAGGCATCTAAACTGTATAATGAGCAGATATTCCAAAATTTAAATAATTATTTTCAATAAAGTAATTCAGTAACTTTTAAGTAACTTTTCGGTTACCTTTCAGTAGTTTTCAGTACTTTTTTATATTTTTTGTAAATATCTTTTTTTTTTATTTTTTAGTACTTTAATATATTGTAACATTTTGTCATTTTATAGTACTTATCAGTTATTTTTCATGATCTTTTAAAAGAGCACACAATTTGCTAAATTTATTGAGTCTAAAACATTTTTGGTCATTTTTGGGGTTTATATTATTTAAAATTGCTTTAATAGTTCTTCAGTAATTTTTGGTACTGTTCGGTAACTTTTCGGTACTTTTCAGTACCTTTTAGGTACTTTTTGGTAACTTTTCAGTACTTTTTGGTATTTTTTAGTACTTATTTTATAACATTTTGTCCCTTTATGATGCTTTTAAAGTCACTTTTCATCATCCTATAAAAGAGAAAAACACAATTGCTAACTTTACTGACAGTTTGAAAAACAAATTTTTGGTTATGTTGAGTGTTTACATTAATTAAAAGGTGCTTTCAAAGTCTTTTCAGTTACTTTTCGGTAACTTTTCGGAACTTCTCGGTAACTTTTCGGTACTTTTCGGTGTTTAGAAAGACCCAGCAGTACCGACACTACGTGCAATACAGTGAGAGCACGTTTGGTTTCTCTGTTAAGAGCCATTTCATTGACTGGGCCAGTCTACTGAATTCAAACAAATTCTGAGATGATAACTGCTACTACTCTTGAATAAAATTTTTATTGATTCGTACAATTGGATGGTATCTAAGTTGGCCAAATATATACACCGAGACGTTTTACGCCCCTTAAATGTGTATATATATATATATATATATATATATATATATATATATATATATATATAAATAAAACTTATAATGACACACTGGGCGTAGCTTTAAAAATAATCATCTGCACATTTCTTTTTTATTGTTTGATGTCATTAATGACAAATAAAATAAATACTAAACCTAGATATCTACAATCTAAGAAATGCAGGCCTCCACCATGTGGGGTTCCTTATTGTGGGATACTCCCAAAACCCTGTTTGCACTCCCATTGTCGGATGCCCCAAATCCGTGTTTGCATTAACCCTTTTTTACTCATATTCCCAGGTTCGGCCGTGCATAAGTGACCCTATATTTTATGAATTTTACTTGACGTTCCTCTATCCGGATCATGTTCCCGATCCACCCCAATATCTAATCTATTCCTCATAGGCTCATTCCCGACATGCCCTAGATATTTTGTGAGATTCCATTCATGACTGCACGATACGCAAAAACACACACACGACCGCGGATGGATGCATTCCCTGCTGGCTGAAGCGATAAGAATCCGGTTAAAGGGTCACGTGATAATAAGGGAATGAAGGAGTATTTGAACGAACAGAAATACATTTTCTGGTCTCTTCGTCATCATGTGCTTTCATTTAAAACCGTTTTCGGTCACTGTCGTATTAGAAAACGGAAAAAAAAACAAAAACTATATTTGTCTGTCTAGATATATATACGAATAATTGTCCTATACTAGATGAGTATGGAGTGCCTTTGTCGAAGTGGATATACAAAATTAGTCCATTATTCAATATACAAACCTTTTTTGTAGATTACATATTATATGTTTACACAATCCTGTTCATACTCTTGAGTTATCTTGAACTAAGCAAGAATATTCTTCCAACTGTCTTGTGCTGGTTGTGTGGTTTTTCTAATTTTATGTCAGGGTATTTTTCGGAAAGTCATCATATACGTCCAATTTTATTGTTTGCTTGGTATTTTAATTTTCATCAATGATGTTTATCGAAACGTTACCACATTACTATTCTAAAGGTTTGCATGGTCTTTTTCAATTTTCTGTATGGTGTGTTTGCGCTATAGCTGTCTGACTAGACAGACGGCCGAATAACATTAATTGAATTTTTCTGGTTTCATTTGGCTTCAATTTTCTCATCCGCATGGAGCAATAATTTGACTGGGGCTGTTTTTTGCTTCACACGTGCTTGCTTCCCATCATACCATATGATCTTGATCAGAGCGCTTCAGATTTCTAATATAATTATGTTGATAAATAAACCCAATGTGGCCTTAAAGAAAATAAAATTACACTATATACAGGAAATGTTAACTTTAAGAAGAATTGAATGTTCTATTGCAAAAAATCTTTTCATATTAGTATCCTGTGTCAGCAAATAAAGAAATAACTTCCGTATACGCACGGTGCTACTTAGGTTTTGCAATTCATACAATGTCTGAGTGGTAAAAAACCTCTAAAAAGACAATAGAATACTAAAAGGTCTTTATAATGGTGAAATACACCAGAATGTGCAGTGAGCTCCTTATTTTGAATAGAAGAAAAACTCGTACAAACGACTGTTCATGAAGGTAAGAACAAATGGTGACATTTAAAAGCCATACCTCCTCCCCACACCAAAACAGGGTTGGGGCCAGGTACCTGTACCTGTACCTGTACCTGCTGGTCATGAGTCGGAATTAAGTACCTTTTACCTGTACCTGTACCTGGAGCTAAAGTACCTGTAGCTGGTACAAGGTACTCCAGGTACATTTTCATATTTTCAGTTTTTTTTTAAGTTTATTTCTCTTTAAGTATTAAATTTGGTTACATATATTTTTATCATTTTCTTTGGAACCTGCGTAAAAAGACTTTTCGCGGGTCATTTGATTTGTTAACTAAATAATGCATACAATACCTGAAATGGGGCCATGTGCCTTCTATATATTGGGCTGGAGACACTTTAGTTATATGAAGATAGAACTTTATCATGGTTCAGGAAACACAACAAATAAAGCGCAAATCCCAAATAAAATAACCAAATTTGTACACATGAATTTTGGACCTTCTAGTGAACACGTCACGCTGCGTTTTTATACTTAACGAAATCATCAAAAATGCCGCCCCTCTAAACGTGCCGCCCTAGGCGGACCGCCCCTGCCCCCCCCCCCCCCCGCTAAGTCCGCCACTGTGTTTTTTTTTTTTTATTTTTACTTCTGGATTTCACTTTTTATGTCCACGGGGCTAGGAACTTAAAAATTACCGGCACCAGTATGTAAAGGAAATAATAAACATAAACTTAAATAACATGATTTATCCTAAAAAACTCTAACATAAAAACTAATAGGGGGAACCGGCTTCTGTGGCTCAGGGGTAGAGCGCAGGACTCAAGGTCGGGAGATCGTGAGTTCGAATCTCAGCCAAGGCGGTGAGGTTTTTTACGGTCGGCCCCCACCCAGGGTGAGCGCTCTGCAGGCTTAATGGGAAGGTCGTGCCCAACGACCGTGTTTCACTCACAAACGAGTGCGCCTTTCGGGGGTCCTCGGTGGTATGATTACCAACCCAGGGCCCGCAGGTGCAGTAGTCAACGGGCCTGGTTAACGCCAGGATATAAATGAGAAGAAGCGTGTGATACTGCCCTGTCACGTAGTCCGAAACCGGAATGGAAATCTGCAGATGAACATATACTAAGTTAAGCAGCATTAAAAAAATGGAGGCGGTTACCTCCGGCAAAAAAAATTAAAAAAAAAAAACTTATAGGGATGACTTATAAAAAATGTAGCACTCTTAAACATAATAATGAATAATAATGATAATAATAATAATAATATAATGATGAAATAAAGTATCACAATACTATGTACTTAGGAGAGTTATAACAAAGTAACACAAGGAATAACATCGTTAAATATAATATATCACATTATAAATATTACATGGTAAAAAAAATAGTTATAGGAAATATAGTACAGAATTAATGTAAATAATCGACCCCTATAGTCATGTTAAGTAACGGAATGTAACAAACACACAATATAAGTCATAATGTTAAATTTAAACAGTTGCATAAATAAATTGTATAACCGTGTGGGTTGAGGCAACGTGTTTAATGAATGAGACCGATTTGGACTGGATAACCGTCTACAGTGCATTCATACACAGCGATGACAGTATAAATATATCCTACGTTCGAGAGAGTCAACTACATGTTTACGTCAAGGGTGGTCCACTTTTATGAAACTTCCTAAGAGATGTTTATCTTAAAACTGTCATTCCCTCCGCTAGGTGGGTTTGCGTTCATGCCGTGTGATAGTCAATATAACCCGAGCAATCATGAATGAAATCTCTTTTTCATGGCATTTCAGGAATGTGCCAAGGAAGAATCGATTCGATTTTGGTGTGTATCCGCCTCGTGATCTTTATCCAGGAAGGACGTCCAGGAATTTTCATAATGTGCTGTTACTTATGCACGAATGAACATTGGCTGAAAAAAGAGAATGGATAGGGTCATACATTGGGGAACACCCACATGGCGGAGGCCTGCATTCCTGAGCATAAATAATTCTAGTTATATTATTATTTCTTCCGTTAAGATCACATTGAGTTACTTCTTTTATTCAAATTCCCTGTGTCAGTTATTTCCCTGTAATCCCTTTAATATTAAAATCTCTGTAATCAGGAAGATTATAAGTTCTTTTCAAGGATTTAAGCAAGTTCTTTAAGTTTCATTAAATCAAATTGGTACAAATCTGGGATTGACGTATCACTCTCTATATTTAGGGAAGATGAAGGCAGCAATACGACAAGGACATTATGTTTTTTTTTTTATTATTTTCCTTCTGTATTTCACTTTTTTATGGGCCAGGAACTTAAGAATAACCGAAAAGTCATAACCTCTCATTCAGATATTCGAGCGAAATTCTGAGGTTCTAATGAGATGTCTCAATTTTTTTATACCTAGGACCGTTTGCCCGGGAGTCCAGCGGAGCAGTGTATGTTTATTTTCTCACGAACCGCTTTTACATTTCTGTCCTCTGGTCTCAGTCAGTGTTTAAGAGAAAAGAGTGTTTTGGAAGGAGCAACAATTCCTAGATATCATTATTTGAGGGTAGCATTATACTGGACTAGTTATGCCATCCAGTCATTTACCAACCTCCCTACTCAGTGTAGCCTGCCATAAAAGACACCCATAAAAAGTTATATAAAGACGACGGGCATGACTTTACACTGTAAACAGAAATTTTCCCGTCTCATCAGTATCGGCTCCTTGATAGTTTTATTATTTATTTAGAACTTTCGTTATAATATTAATGTTACTTACACTCTGTGAGTCCTGACAGTGAATAGAAATCTAGGCATAAAATTTACGAAAGAAATAAAAACTGAAATGCATGAGTAGATTATCAGCCCCGTGAGCTAATAAATGTACAGACTTTAAAGCTTTGGCTTGTAATGTATAAGAAAAAGGGGTGCGCGATATTATCGAAATATCGGTATATACTGCGACTCGCATATTGCGTATACGGTTTTCAAATATCGATATTTTTCATATTGTCATATTTTTTATATGATATAAACTGATCTGTATTAATTTTTATTGTCTGATAATACTTAACATGAAAAATAAAAGAATTTTTAGTATTAATAAATTAATATATATATATATATATATATATAGAGAGAGAGAGAGAGAGAGAGAGAGAGAGAGAATCACTCATTTCCTTTATATGTAATACAATGAAAATATCGCATTAAGTATCTCAATACGCTTCCACATATCGCAATATATTGCAATAAGAAATTTGCAGGCGCTACCAAAAAAAAACGTCAAATTAAAGACCATAACTTCATGATATCAAACGATTCCTTATTTTATATTGATTTCAGTGTTTCAGTTGAATAGCCAGAAAGCACTGAGCCACAGTTTCATCTTGTCTCTGTGTTTCATATCAGCCTTTTCAAATCCAGCGTATAAAACACTTTAGGCCTAGCTTGGTCAGGCCAAAGGTACATACAAAACTTTAAGGACCGGAATTAAATGCGAACATTAAGGCAGATTTGAGACTTGTTATTTTTAAGAAAAATGAGGTCGCAAAGACTCAATTGTGATCATTAGAATATCTTACTCTTAATTGCCTGGTTGTGAAAAAGTTTCCATTGTCTCTACAACACTATAAATGTACTGCACTTTTTGAAGGCATGACTGTCAAACGAATAGATATAAGATTACTTATAGCATAACAATTATGATCGAATTACTGCTCTTTCATGTAAGTTGTCACAAGACTTTGAGCTTTATTTAACGAAGAATATCCAAGTTCACTGTATCGAAACATACAGAAAATATATTCTCAAAAATAAACAGGAAAACTACATCAATTTAAGCTGCCTGTGTTTTTCCGGTCAATTACGCCGCAAACTACCCATACTGTATCAAATCATTGGTAAGTCCAACAAGCAAATGAGTTTTTCACTAAACATAGCAGGACCATAACATGTGGTGGGCAAACATCCTCATCAATACAGCAGGGTGTCCCGGCTGCCTGTCCTTAGAAAAGTCAAAGTGTAAATACACTGCAGCCTTGCGGGTCAGGGAGCCCAAATGGGAAAACAAGATTAGCGAACTAGGTTTCTAGGGCATTTTGGTCCTAGTTCTGACATTTCCTCTGCTCAGCAGAAGACCGCATCTTTTACGTGGAATAAAAACTTGCAAATGCAACCAGAGGTGTCAAATTGTATTCGCTCATCAAGTGACACAATATTCATTCGTTTCGCGTCCAACAATGATGTAGTATAAAGATTAGCATTTTTTTAACAAAGTGAACTTGACTCATTAAAGAATTGACACGTGTATCAAAAGATAAATCCGGCAGTTTGGCGCTTGACGCATTGGTAATTATTATCTTCAGTCAAACTGCTGATAGGGATGAACAGCTGACTTTTCTGAAGAATGACGGGACTAAGGAGACCTATTTTCATTTCCAGACAGCCAGGTGTTTAGCCAGTTTGGACTTGCTGTTCTCTGGAGTCTCCGTGATGTATTGACCGTGTCATGTAGAGCAAAACTATAAGAAAAATTATGCCTTTGAGAACTAGAGTTAAATTTAGACCAGTGACCCCAGAGCACCTGTATGTACATACTGTATAGTTCTTCTGAAACTTGGTTCATTGTCTGGCCGCATGCAACTCTGCACCTAGATATACATACGGAGGGGAGATGGACAACGCGTTTAAGAGAATATATGTAATATTGTCACATTATTCTGTTTTTTTTTTAAAGAAATGATGTTTTAAAATTAACGGGATTCAAGAAGGATTGAAACCTTTACATGAATTCCTTCGGAGTAAATGTATTATACATTGTGTGTCCTGTAATGGAGAAAGTCGATATATACAGATTGGTATCTTTATTTATCAGTCCACAAACCCAGTCACACAATTATGTGGAAATTATTACATACAAAATCATGGATTGATTCGTAAACATCCTGAGTCAGCATTAATCTTCAATAAAATATAAATATTTTATGATAATCCAAGAAGGGGTGTTATGTTACAACCTTTAAAAACGTTTATTATTTTTTACTAAGCAGCAAATTTGGTAAATTATATTAACTTAGTTTTACTAAACAATTATAAGTAAATTACCTGTTGTTTTCTTATGTGACTTGTAAAAAGAGTTTTGTTCTTTAGCAGGTTGTGTTGGACTTTCATGAATCGTCCTCCTCGCCCTTTAAAGAAAGGTTGGTTCCGTCCCTGCAAGGCAAAATAGGGGAATGTATTTTAACAATCTATGGATAATTGAGGAGGAACAATAACTGTTCTGTATCGTATTGAAGAAACCAAATAAATGGTTCCAACTCAACTAATTTTTGCTGGTGTGTGTCAAACGACACTTACCATTTCATATACACAGATTATAAGTGAACATATCCTAGTTTAGTGTGCAGTTTATTGAGATTTCAATGTATTATTCATATAGATTCTTATCTATAAAGTCTTGTCAAAGCCATCAAGAATAGCATCGGTCGCCCATTTGCGATTGATATATCGATATTTCGGTCGAGATATATCGTAAGTATAGATCTACCGAGAGAACAATCGAAGGTGAACGCATAAGTCGTCGCTTGCAGCGGAGCGTCACCATGTGTCTGCGTTAGAGACTATAATGGCCCGGTAACACTGAGCAATACGACAAGATACAAAATACGACCTAGAATCGTTTGAAGTCAGAAACTATCGTAAAATATACTCGCATGACATGTCACTGGTAATGGCTAAAGCGTCCACGAAGCGTCAGGAGGATTCGATCCTGCACAAACCGTGCCTACCACTTGTTGGTCGGGGATTGTAATGGAAGACGGTAAATTGTATCAAATCGTTGGACAGTCTTACGGTGGCTTTACCCAGTAGCTGGATATCTGACCCCGGCGATCGATCATAAAAGAGATCTTGAGAGTTGTAAGGTTATCGTATGACTAGGTCTGACCAGTAGGACATTTGCATCTGTGACATTGGCGTCATTGCTGTTGATCGGAGCTATGGGGTGACTTCATAGTGTGATTTACATAGTTCACACCTGTTTACATAATTTGTGAAGGAAATCACCTCATTTGTTAATGCTGACTGACGAGTTCCTTCTTGGTTTTGGACTTCGTAACAGGGGACGGTAACACTTGCTTTCTGTATCTTTAGTTATATCCCCTGGTCTCACCATGGCCCGACGTCTACCGGACATGCGAGTCTTGGGTGGGTAGTTAATCCCATATAGGGTCATAATACCGAGGATCCCCAAAAAAACACCTCTTGAAGAGTGATACACGGCTGTTGGGGATAGGCTTTGCTTTAAGCATGAGAGCGCTCCCTCTTGGTAAAGTCAACAGTGAATTATCTCACTGCACCTCGGCTGAGATTTGAACTCTCGACTTTCTGGCTTTAACTGAGTCTTATGCTTAGCCTCTAGTCCACAGGAACAGATAAGGTGCACGTCTTCTATAACATTTGGACCATCCACCTTTTTTTTCACACTACTCACATTTTACTCAAAATATATCTCAAAAGAAAGATTTTATTCGAGTAACCTGATCAGGTGAACAGATAATCAAACTTGAAATGTAGCCCATGGCTGAAGCTAAGCTTTAATTAGTTTGTGTCTACCACTTGGCAGAATCATTAACAGCCGCTGGGAAAAGGAAAATAGGGACGACAAGTGATGCCGTATAAGGCGCAGCGCTGTTAAAAGACCGAAAAACCAGACCTCTGTCTTACCATGTTTTAATAGTTTTCCGGACTTCGCATTTACATCTCTGAACATTATACTTTTTCTATTGGACTAAAATCAATTATCAAAGTTACTAAAACATAAAATCTAGAGACGGTTTAAACAATTCACCCTCACAACACATAAACGATTCTAGATAAAGATACAAATAAAATTGCTTTCCAAGTTTGACTTATACCAATAATCGGGGTCTCCACCAAACACAACTTGTAAGAGAAAACTTGTCCAATTTATTCTTCCACAAGTTCCCCTCCCCTTTTCCACTGTTTATTTTTTTCACCTTCCATCTTCTCCGTGCGCAAAACTGGTGCCAAATGTATCATAAATACCCTTGAGTTTAAAGCTTTGCTGTTAGATTAGCTTAATTTAGTAATGGTCTAAATGTTCTTCTGCCCAGTAGGTTATAGGACCCAATACATCCAACCTAATGACCAACCTTGCATTCTCAAAATAAGATCACAGGCTTGATAGTACCAGTGACCTCAGTGGCCATGAAATCCATCAGTTTAAGCCAATTTAAAGAGTCATGCTGGTTTTTATGGACTGTTTTTTCTTGCGCCTGCTTATAAATGTTGACAAAATTGTCTTACGTTAATCAGTGTTCCCTTCTCTGTAGATTAATGTCTAAAATATGAAATCACCATAGCTAATATATTTTGAACATTCACATAAACACTAGCACGATAAAAATCCTTAGATGGATTGAAAAAAATATTATAACATATTCAGAGGAAGAATATCAGCTTATATGATATATCATGCATGTATGATACGTGTTGTACCGATTTCTCTACTAAATATAGTACCTGTTTTTGGATTATATAATTTGAAACGTTTGCGTTTTCCTTTTAAATTTGGGACAGTCGTTCTTTGCGTTTAGTTAGAATACTGGTATACCTTAAATTCTGATATATATTGAAATTCGCGTTACAGCAGGTACCCAAAATCCACCCTTCCCCTTAGTAGTTTCGAAACGTTTAAGAGACCACTGTATGAGGAGGGCATTGATATATGAAAAAATACTCCGAGGATAGTTGTCACGGGGGAATTTATCTGCCGAGAAATTTGGATGGCCTTTAAACCCGTATCTTCAACGTAAAACCCGGAGGAACGCCCTTGGGATGACCGCTCCTTGATCCGCAGAGTATATTACGTAGGATGAATGTTTTCATCAAATAGAGAATAGAGCAGATTATTCCCCTTAGCGTACTTTCCATAATACTGGGTGGATTTATATTAATGTTCAGTTGTTATTGTGGACGTTTCCGTCAACTGAATATATACGTCAATGAGGGCTTCACTGTCTCATTACACAGCACGTGAATGCAATTCATTTTCCCCGCGTACCTAAAGAAGTGTTTTGTTATTCTTAATCAAATTATATTCTTCAGTGAAAAACCAAGCCCTTCCTGAGAAGTGAACATCAATTAGAGGACACTATAACATTGGGAACACCGTTAAGTAGATCAGCTCTGGCAACACCCATGATTAGGCTCATAAGGATTACAGCTGAACTTCTGTCAAAAAAATATGAACCGACTTCCACAACACCCCTGGTCCCCTGGTACCTGTAAACGAACAGGTGCACTGAGGTGCACGAACAGGTCCATCTACGCATGCGCGAAACCCTTTAACCAATCAGCTTTCAGTATTGATCAGCAGGTCGAGGCGTAGACTAGACTGCTGGCTGGCGGTCGGTTCCACATGTATCTTAACCGTCCACGGTTTCAGTTGCTGTTTTCAGTGTAGCTGCACAGGTACAACTTTATTCAGCTATGTCGGCTGTCGATGAGTTATAGTTGTGAAGTGACCGCTTACATGGGAACTTGTAGAGAGAGCGGCTTTTATTTTAACATTAGATGAATCAGCTATTCCTCTTGAAAACTGTGCAAACCTAGTTCTGAAGGCAAGTGGGATTTTCATGAACATTGGGCAAACTTCAAAGGTATGTATATGGTTGTCACGTTTTTGAAGGTATTGGTTTGTTTATAATAAAAAGAATTATTATCGTCGTGGTCCATTAACAAATTTGTGTCAAGGTAGTCTTCAACACACTTGTTTTATCCCATATCTAATTTTTAAGTTGACTATATACTACTATTAACAGCATGGCCGATGGTCTTGCCGGTTTAAGTCGGAGTTGATAAATCTTTTTTTCTTATACATATATATTTAAATAAACACAATCGGGTAGGATCTATGAATTGCAAGAATTTATAATGAGAAATTTATCGCTCCAAAAGCCTTATTTTAAGAAAAAAAAACGTTTGAGGTGTTCCACTGATGAGCCTATCAACCCCAAGTCGTGCGCCTTCAGGATTTGTGATGCGTATTCATTACTTTGCCACAATAGCTCAATTATTTCAACTTAAATTTAGGACTGACTTTCGGGATGTTCGTACAGATAATCGATAAACAATCAATATTTGTTAAATTCTTCAAATGATCCATATTTTTTTCAGTTCAGGAAATTGGGTGCATTTTAAAAAATACAGCAATGCCTTGCATGTCACAATACTATACTATGCTTGGCTAAAATGTCGCAATTTACAGTTACGCAATTTAATTTGTTTAAACACATTGACTGTTCATGTTTTTTCACAATTACCCAGTGTCATATTTAACATGGTATATTCACTCTTAATACTATTGGCTTGAATAAATTGTACTTTTCTGGCGTGTTTATACACCAAACCTTACCTTTATTACAATTAATTTTTATTCAGGATCATAGAATGAAGATATTTTCCTGATGACCATGCATGCGGTATATCAGTGGTCAGATATATTGGTTTGGTCAGTCCTCTTATCTAACTACAATTTTTTTTAAGAACCCAAATTGGATCCCACTTTTATTGTTTCAAGTAAACAATATTTCGGTTAGGCTACTGGACAGAGCTGAGAGAGCGTTTAATTATTACCATACAGCGTTCGGTAATTTTTAAATACCTTCTGCATCAAATGTTTGTTTCATATTTCCGGATTCCATGGCTAAATACTGAATAAATATTAATTTGCATCTTGTTGACGCACAAACAGACAAAATAAATGCGGCTGCGAATCCTTTACGAAGTAGCCAATGTGACGTACCATAGGTTGGAGCGTGCCAACCTTTTCTTTTTTTTTTTTTTTTCTTCTTTTTTTTTGTTGAGTTCTGTGCCGGAAGAGCAGGGGGTTAACGTTTGACTCCCACGTTTGAGAATTTCCCAAAATTTTTTTTTTTTACTTTTGTGGCAAAAATGTGACATTCATATCATTTTAGTGATATATATATATATATATATATGCCCGAGTTTGAGTCATTTCCTTTCATTCTCTTCAATTCGGGGGGAGTTGCAAAAGAATGCAGCATATCACTTAGTGTTTAGCAGTTTAACATTTTAAAACTAGGATGTATCAGTCAGGATATTTTGGAAATGTTCTTTTTGTCAGGGAGGAATACTGGGACAGATGAACGGACAATTTGGCAGCATGGTTTCGGAGAAGAACATTTTTAAATGTTTTCTTTAGCTTTTTCCCTATAAAATCTGAGAAAAATGCAGGTAGCCAAGAATTAAACAAAATCAGATAGAATATTTTAGATGATCATTTGAACAAACTTTGGTGATGCTAGCTCCTGTCCTTTTTGATATAGCCATGGCGCACGACGGACGACGGACGACGCCACACCATCGCATACCAACTTTTTTCAAACAGTTGAAAGATATAGTTCCGCTAGTTTTAATCTGGGCATTCTGCGTCTAGACGTTGTGTCTAGACGTCTAGACACATTTTCTAGACACCAGACAGAGCCAAGTCAGTTGCCATGGTAATGTCTGGACCTCACCTGGTCGAACCGAGTGAACTCTTGACTCGGCATGTTACAACTTGGCATGTTTTTCAAATTTGTTTTCAAACACTGAAAGCATTTGTTTTGATTGGCTACACTGGTTTTTTAAAGCTGCATTTAGCAAATCTATTCTTATAAAATTAGCAAAAACCTACCATAGAATAATTCTTGTAAAGTTTAAACCAATCAGCTTAACAGTTTCATCATAAAACAGTGTATAAGCTAGAAGAGTCTAAAATTACAATTTTCTTTTAAAAACAGATCAATGTAGGTAGCGCCACCAATACCTCAATTTCAGATATGACTTATATGACATCGGCATAAAATTTGGTGATGATAGCGCCAGCCGTTTCTGAGATAATTTGAGTGTAGTTTTTCGGACAGAAGACTAAGTTCAACCTCCTGTTACTCGGCAAAAAATCTCCGAACTGGAAACATGCGAACAAAGTTGAGAGAGATTGTTCCAGGGATCATTTTAGTGAATAATTGGACAATTTGACTGGACAGTTTCGGAGAAGAAGATTTTTAAAGGTTTTTATGCTTTTACCCTATAAAATCGAAGTAAATGCAGATACCAAAAAATAAGCTCAATCGGATGAAGTTTGCCGTTTAACTGATTATTACATGAAATTTGGAGCTCCTAGCTCTCAAGGTTTCGTACGGACGACGGTGGACGGCGGACGAACGACGCTGCGCTTTCGCATTAATTAGCTCACAGGTTCGCTAAAAAGCCTATTCTGTGGGCGCGCGGGACTACTTGTCAAACTTTAAATCAAAGTTCGTTAAATTTCGAGAAAGCACCTAATGTTTACATTTCAGGTGCTTACTAAATATTATTTCTTCCATAAAGCCCTTTTCACAAATACACCCATGTTTATGTAACTTGCCTTGAAACAATTCTTATCCAACACACTCCAACAGCGTACATTATTCTTTTAACTAGGCATTTTGGTCGATGGCGCAGTTGACCTGCTCCTGTATGATTGATATGAGAAACTACGCTTTGCTGTAGCACACTGCATTGATATAATCGGTACCCTGGACATTCCAGAAATCACCGCTGGACAAGACTGACGTCAGACCATTATCAATCAGACAATGCCCTCTCGTTATGTGCCGTCTGATTCGGAATCAATTTGTAGGAATCTCCCTATGTGTTCTGTGTGTATGTCTGTAATTAAGCCCACTGGGATAGCAAGGGGGACTTTGGCGTAGGAGGCCGCCCGTTCGAGACACACTGCTGCCTCGAATTCACCTTTGCGAAATCTCGAAAAACCTCGGAGATTCGCTTTTATGTAGTAACGCCTATAAAACCTGAAACCCAGAGGGCTTCATAAGTAATTACGTACCAGTCCAAGCCTATGGCAAACATCATGCAATTAGAATAAACCAGTACCAAAAGGATATTTACTTATCCTAAAAAAGTCCACTCATACTTTGTATATATACATATATATATATATATATATATATATATATATATATATATATATATATATATGTAAGACAAGATTCGTTTTTCCGCCCTATGCGTAATTAATGGGTTGAATAATTACCTATAGCGGAAGTTTTGCTCCCGACCCGGTCCCCTGTACATAAGAGATCCAGTCAGACTTATTTCCATGTCTTATCAGTCCGGTTACCACGGGTAACTCACCTTCAACGTGTCATTTGGAAGTCTAGAATATCACTGTATTAGATAATTATGCGAAAATCTAATAAATAATATCGGGATGTTTTTGTTTTTATATGTGATTTCATTAGAACAAGATACCTGGCGTTTGTTTTATGAGTATTGATATATTAATCTGTTAATAAATTACGGAAAAAAGATAATAAACACTGTTTTAATTAGCTCCTTAGTTACCAAATCGACTGCACAAGTTATATATGAATGATATGGACATTGAAAGTGTTTAAAACAAGACGCACTATCATTATAATTTAGCTAATAATGAAGTTAATAGACACGATCTATAAATACATAAAACACCATTGAATAATATAATTGGAACATAATTAAAACACTAGAAACAAAACAAGTTGTGTAAATCAGTTCCTGACAGGAAACTTTCAATGACAGAATTATAATAGCATCAACCGCATTCTCGCAATCATTTAATTGACATTTTCTCTATATTTCCCAGTGGCGTCAATTTTTCTCCAAGGGTGGGGGTGGGATGAGTTTGTATATATATCATATATATATATATATATATATATATATATATATATATATATATATACAGTGACACATATATAAATACCTTTTTTCAGCGTCTCTGAGTGTCATATCCAACTATATATATGTATAATTATAATGTTTTAGAAAATAAGTGTATTCGTGAATTCTAAGCAGGGTTTAGATATAACATTTTTTTGTAAATGGATCCAAAGTCTTTAATTCTATTTATTTATTAATTTCATTTGCATTATTATAATATTATTCTCTGAACATTGACCACCCCCCCCCCCCTTGCCAAAAAGTGGGGGGTATATATACCCCCTATCCCCCCCCCTATATTGACGCCCCTGATATTTCCTTCTGCACATAATAATTATCAGGTACATATTAGCTCACTGCCGCCAATATGATACCATTTTAGAGAACTATACCACAATATTAGAATTTTTCAGCACATTACCATGCTATAAATAGAAAAAATATACAGGGGCACTACCAACAATATTTCACTAGTATATCAGGGTACCGTTGAGATATGTTCCCCGCATGGTAAAATCACTTAAAAAGCCAATAACTGGTGGTAATATATATCCCAAGTCTTAAGTCATATCTGGCAGAAAGTGTAAAATTGCACCGGTATTCTTGTCACGTGACCTGTCAAAGCCCGCTCTTCCGATGTGTCCGTGACCTTACTGAAACAGGTTGTCCTGTCTTCTGTCCGTAGCATTGATCGTATTGTAACAGGGATCATTACAAAGTTATATATCACCCGCGCGACTATCTACGAACCGCGGCCAGGCTATCAATGGTCCAGTCTCTGGCCAACTAATGGCTATGGCGTTAGATATAGGGGCCTACGGACTGTAATCGTACGACTTTGATACAGACCACGTCACTGATGCTGCGTGGCTTGATTAGATGATCAAGCGACGGTTACTGCTCCCTCCTTAATCGTCTGCCAAAGTGTAAAAGAAAAGAAAAGCGTGAAATGTTTAATTCTTGGAATATATAAGTCCTTAACTGTTTTTTTTTTAAACTAAAGTACGATTTTATTCGGTTTTAGGGTGTATAAATATGAGCAATCACTGTTTTTAATTTTTTAAATCAGTCTTTCTGAGCTTTATATTGTTCTTACAAGGGCGTCAATTTAGGGGGGGGGGGGGGGTTATAAATCCTCCTCACTTTTCGCAAGGGGGATGGTCAATGATATCATCCCTCCCTCAACCACCATTATGAGATGTATAAATATATATATTTATTGGTGGAGGTTACCGCCTCCATTGTTTTTATTGCTTTGCTTAACTAAGTATATTAACATCTGCAGAGTTCCATTCCGGTTTCGGACTACTTGACAGGGGCTTATATCCGCTTTATATATATCTCTATATTTGGGATGTTAGCGAGTCATCCCCCCTCCCCCCCCCCCCCAACCCTGGATGATAAACTGACGCCACTGTTTTCATATCTTATCAATGACCATCAATGATTTATCATGAATATAGAACACAATTTTGATAAACATATTTGATATAAGAGATATTTCATTAATCTCTTCTGCGCTCTTTCACCAAGATATACATGTCGTACCGGTGATTGGGTAACTGGATATTAATTTAATGAAGGTCGGTAAATTGATAAAGATGCCCTGATATACCCTATATCATCTGCTGTAGCCTTGGTCCCGTTCTCTCTCCAGCCGCTTCTCCGCTCCCATTTTTATATATCATTTTATTTTCCAAAAGAGGACCAGATGCTTGATAATGGTGCGATTCTTTGTGCCGTGGCACAGATTCCCTAAAATTATTCTTAGAAGTATGAAAAATGGGATACAGTAGTGTTGCATAGTAAGTACAGTTTTTTTGGCTACCCTCATGTTGGATTCGCTACCAAGATGTTTAACCGCCACAGTATTGTATAATTGTTCATTCCTACACCAGATGCTCTTGTATGTCTTGATCAGTCTGACTGGTCAATTTTAACCCTGTTCAAGAAGGAACGGATGTAGGCCATCTATAGATGATAGAACCTACTGGAGAAGCCTTATTTCGTACTTTTATTTTGTATATATGATTGCTCATAGATTGGAAATGATCGTCTATAAAAGGAAGCCCCACCCAGTCACTGGCTTTATGAGGCCACATTGCCCAGCTTCGCTTTCATGTCGTTGTGAGATTCCGCCATAACTCAAACGGTTTTCCATAAAGCTTTTACCTGTTCATGGTTTCGCAGCAAAATCTGCGCATGCGCTGATGCTTACTACGAGTTTGTTTCCGGTACTAAAAAGATTTCAGAAATCCACATCTTGTCTCTGCCATGATCTTCTTTGAATAGTCGTAATAAATTTTTATATAAGAACTGTGTATTTTGAACGCACATTTTTATGCTTGTTCTAGCCCTTCATGACCCGGATGCCTATGGCTCTAATTCTTTTCATGTTATTGTGCTAACATCATTTTAGCATTATCGCCTCTTTGACCTTCAAAATGCGTCATCTGTATTCTTATATTCGACCTTAACCTCGCTGTCTATAGTGGAAGATCATCATAAGTGATATTTTTTCGAATGCCGCGTGGGGGGGATGCTTCAAATGAAGGTTAATGTTTAATATACATATTAAATAATATTAATATACACACAATCAACTGGTCATCAGCATCTGCCCGTCCGTCAGATCAATTGGGGGGGGGGGGGGCTGGGGTGTGTGTGTGTGGGGGGGGGGGCGTCTAAGCCGAGGCTGTGGGATTTTCATGGTCGGCCTCCAGCCAGGGTGAGCGTTCTGCAGGCTTAACGGTAAAGTTGTGGTACTCAGCCGTGTATCACTCACAAACGAGTGCGTCTGTTAGGGATTCCTCGGTGATATGACCCACCCATCAATGGGGATGAAAACACACCCAAGCCCGCAGGTGCGGTAAACACAAAAGTTTAGTGGATGCACGGATTATTGGACCAGTTTGATACACAGAGTGCCTATATAAAATAAATTCCTACAACCCATTGTCTTTTACAGGAGCGTGCGTCTTTGCTCAAAGAAGCATTTAAACGTTTTTTTTTTTAATCTGTAACATTAATCTTATGTAAAACTTGACGTCAAACAAAGCATTTCATCCGTCAGTAAAAAAAAAGGCTGAGCCCATTGTTGGATTTTTTTATCGAAATTATTCCAACAACATATTGTTATGCCAAAGACTGACCAAAACACACACACACACATATATATATATATATATATATATATATATATATATAGTGAAACCTCGTTGTGTCGAACTCGGTTAAGTCGAATTCCCGCATGTGTCGAAGTCGAATGTGGGGTCCCTGCAAAAAACAGTTAAAACCTTACTAATTTAACTCCGCTTGTGTCGAAGTCGGATGTGTCGAAAACCCTGATGTGTCGAGGTGTTTTGTTGGTCCCCAGCTAATATACCTATCGCATAACTCGAAGTCATGTTTGGGTAACAGTTGTGTACGGCCCGTCAATCATGATTGGGCCGCGATGACCAGTCATAATTAATTAATACCGACAAGGCTCTCACTCATCATGCGCGATGGGTATGTCGCTCGACTCAAGGTCATTCAGCTCTAATGTTTTGACAACAGTTGTGCACGGTCCAACAACCATACCTACGGCCTCGATGACCAGTTTTATAATAAATACCGGCAAGGATCTTACTCAGTCCGTTGTTTACCTATTTGCCAATTAGTCACTCATAACCATGCCTTAATGAGTAGTTATTGATAAACCAAACATAATCCAATCCTTCCCTTTGATGTGTCTATATATATATATATATATATATATATATATATATATATATATATATATATATATATATATATATATCTATAGGATTACCATACAAGACTTTATATAAAGGGAGGAAGACAAGATCTATATATCAGACTGACTCATATATACCATAGAGTACGTAATACTGTATTACTGCTTCACTTTATATTGTTCGTGTCTTGTTTGCTATGGCGTCGCGGCCTGCTAAGCGTAAGCTTGATGTAAAGACCATATAAACCTCGTTCAATCTCTCTCTTTCTCTCTCTCTGTCTTTCTCTCCACACACACTATTTTTCTGTTTCAGTTTGAAATTCAATTACGCTAAAAGATATCGTCTTAACAAAATTAAAGAATGAAAAAATAATAAGAAATCTTAAGGATTCACTCAAACATTTGAACTATATAATATAGGCTCTATACATGTGCAGTATTTATCGATAATAATCACGACTGAGGAGGGTTGAATATAATGAACACCGGTTGTCTCGAACTCCGGTTGTGTCGAAGTAAATTCACCACTCCCTTCGACTTCGACACAACGAGGTTTCATTGTATATTGTTACGGAACCTTATATAAACAGATCAAGTATGAACACAAATTTTTTAATGGAGATAAAAAAAATCAGATTATGTAACACTAGGCAGCGTGAAATGTCTAGGGGAATGAATAAAGAAGTCAGTGGTTTTTTGTTAACAAATAACTATAATTTATTCTTAAAACAACCCTAACAATACAATACACAAAATCAATACAATTATACAAACAGCGTTATAGCAACTAGTCAATATAATCACACAGAAAGATAATGGTACAGTACCTCGACACCAACACCGTCACCACGATAAGTCCTTTGAATGTAAACTCTCGGAGAATGACAGTCCAGTGGAAAGTTCTTGCAACAACACAGAAAGTAAACTAAAGTCCAAATGTATAAAATGCAGGAGAAAATCCCTCTGTTTCTAAAAACAGCCCCTGTATATACCTTCACAACCCACTTCTCGAACAGTCTATAAGTTTTTGCACAACACGCGTTTCAGGATATATCTAGACAGACAAACCGTGTGTCTCTACACATACCAGGCTCATCACGTGACCCACGACCAGGCATGAAAACCCAAGGCTCACAACGAGAGTTCAACCAGTACGGATTAAACATTAAATGTAACAACAACACGAGTTACGCCCGTGTCACACAATAAAAAGAGCACCTGTAACAATATATAGATATTTCTTTATACAGAGACACATTTCGAATACATATAAATGTGCTATACATAAATGTATACAAGGCAGAAAATGAGCCGTAAGAGAACACAACAGTGCAATATCCCATATCATCCTGCATATGTAGTCCTCATACATATAACATATGACTGCTAGTGCTCAGTTTGGACCAATTATGTGCATTTAAATAACCTCCGGAGCAAAAGATGCTCGTCTAGTAATAGTCTTTCACTAACGTACGTGAATATCACATCGGAATTTCTGTTTTGTTGAACAAAACATGCATGTCAGCCCGGGGGCTTTACATCCATGAAAGATCTTCCAGAATACTTGGCATTCCAAAGGGTATAGGAGTCCTTTGATAAATCACGATACAATCAAATCCCGTCCTGAACATGGCAGTAGATCGCATCCAATTCCTTCTGTCACGCCCGCTTCGTAATAGTATAGCCCTGTGTCCTAAATTTGTCCATTAACGGATGAAGATTGCGTTAAATCTAGAAAATATCTCAAAATGTTTCAAGAGAAAAATGACGAGCAAAAATCTCATCCAAATAAGTTGCAATTAAATTTTTACGTGTTCTGGTACCAACTAAATCTTCACACAAATGAATAATAAATAACTCTTCGGACTAGAAGAGACTCCACGTTGCATTCTTCCCTAAATTTAGTCGTCCTTTTTTCTGATGAGACGAGACTTAAAACCTAGCTGCCAGCCACGTCCACCATCATTCCTAGTGTCAGGTGAAACATATTTCTTCAGCTCACATTTACTTGTTTTTATGATATCACCTGACATGGTATTTTGATCGTGGTTCGCTTGCTGCCATGTTTAGTTCAAATGAAGTTCATATTTTATGTTCTCGTTAGTACTCTTCATATTAATTTTTTAGAAATGAAAAGTTGCATCAAAATGTTACATGCGAACCACACTTTTTAATTTATAATTTGCCACAGTAAGGCAAAAAAAAAAAAAAAAACCTTACTTCCGTTACGCCATCAGCAGTCAAGTGCCATTATTCTGACGTCATTGGAAATTCACGACAGAGTGGGATCTATGTCCCTAGTGTGTGGGATTACTCTCGTGTCTCACCGATATTCCAAGTGGGTTCAAATCGAGCAGGGAAGGTGTGTTGTCAGTATTCCTGGTGTGTCCATCAAGGATTAGAAAAGCCCGGTTTTAATCTAAGTTGACAGACCTTAAGAAATCCCTGAGCTGATCCGGATGCTGCTGCTGAAACCGAGGGATTCTGGTGATGTCAGTCTCAGCTGCAAGTCAGCCTCCCCTGATGACTGTCAGGGGACCTACGGGCTAGTCCTCAGTTCTAATGCGCGGCTTAATTTGATGACAAAGTCTGAGGCTGATGTGATTAGATGGGTTATTCCTACCATATTCCTGTCACCATATTTGTGTAATTGGCACGCCGATTTTCTATAGGCACGTACTACATTGAAATGCCTATTGTATATATCTGTTGAATAAAGATATATTCCCTTATAGCCCACATATGTGGATTTATGAAAACATTATTTTAACGTTTGAAGGAGCCCTAGCTATAAATAAAACAGGGGTTCTTCAATAAAAAGGAACACCTGTATAAGTAAAGAAGATCCTTTTTTATAATTGATAAGTAATTAGATGGAATATATGCGATCGACTTACAACCTACATCTACAAAATTCATCAGAATGGATAAATGATTTGTAATAACTGTAAAAGTAATCAGAATAATTAAAGGAACAACCTTAAATGTCGATTTTGAGACATTTCTTGTATTAATACATCTTATAAGATTTCTGTAGAAAGTAAAGGACCCAGAGGGCACTACTTAGAGTCGCCATGTAGTCTATACAGTAATCGTATTTGTTTTACATTCATAAGCTCAGCTGACTATAAGTCATCTGAGCTATAGTCGTGGTCCATTGTCCGTCGTCCGTCCGTCCGGATGTCCGTCCGTAAGACTGGCACGTTTCGACACCATTGGACCTACGAATCTGAAATTCGGCATACAGTTAGATGTCCCCAAAATCTCCTACCATGCCAAAAATTGGGTCAATAGGACTTCGTTCCTTCGAGATATTAAGGAAAAACCTCAATTTTTTATTAGAAATCTATTTTCACACTTCAGGACTGCCTAATATCAAAACCACTCATCTGGTTTTCTTCATATTTACCATAAATATTCCTCTATATAGTGCCTATGTACATGCCAGATATTATGTCAGTATTGTATAATTTAAAAAGTTATGGGCCCAAACATATGGACTTTGTAAAAAAAAAGGAAGATATTTGGTCACTGAAATTTCAAAGAAATTGATTGGAAAGAATAGCTTTTATTCATGTTTTCATACACCATGTCAAGTGTTGTTTACATCTAATCCACCTAGTAGTACAGCCTTCACTTGCAATATGTAACCCACCCCAGGCAGCTTGCCTTGGCCCAGCTTGGCCACTACTAGCAGGCTTCCCCTCTGCCCTGCACTCACCCCCCCCCCCCCTCCACCCCAGCTGGTGCATAAACTAGATGAATGTTATAATTTTCTGTATTTTATTTTATTCTTGGACATGCTACATTTTAGATTTTGTATTGTACCCACCAGGGTTACAATGATTAAAGTGTACATTTAATTGTGTCCACAAAGTGGTGTATTGCTATGAAAATGTGGATGTTCATGAGATAAGTAATTCGTTACTTCAGAAGAGTAAAAACTTCACCAGGTGTGAAATTGACTATTAATTCCAGTAAAATATTAAAACTGGGATAGTAATTAGCACAATGATATTGTTTGTCCCTCATTCAACCATCAGTGTGTATACTTTATTTGAAAAGATGTCTTATTTTATCAAATTTACTTTTATTTTATTTTGGTGAATAAAATTAAGCATGTACTGAAAACTCCAACGTGCAAAACTTTTTAATAGTGATTCAAGGAATATTCTTGTAGATGCCATGTTGTGGCATTATTTTCTTTTAAATTCAGTTTCAACATTTATGATTTAAAAATAATAAAATATATGTGTATGCATAATATGACCCAATATGAGCTACACTCTGGGTAAATGATGATTGCAACATTTGCAACAATTCTAATATTTTAACTTATAATTTCAGTTTTTTACTCTGTATATATAATGATTGCAACTTTTGCAACAATTCTAATATTTTAACTTATATTTTCAGTTTTTTTATTAAAAATTTATAAAACCTGTAAATAAAAAAAATGATTCAGATAAAAACTTCTTAATGAAAAAAGTGGATATGCTTAAAAAAAATAGGATTATATATAAACTTAAATGCATTATTCCCTTGAAAGTGAAATAAAGGTATTAGTCCATTCTGTCCACTTGCCTGTCCATCTGTAAATTTTCATATGCATCACAGTATCTCAAAACTTTTACTGTTTTTCTTCATGAGAGTCATGTCAGAGTATTATTTTGCAATCATATATTTAGAACTTTACTATAACCAAGTAGGAGGGCCCCTTTCCTCTTAGCTTTTCATATTCTTATATAAATGAAAAAACATTACAATAGAATATTTCTACATCCACCTTCGTGCTGCCATCACTTTTCCCTTCTCCGAACCCCATCCCAAAGTCAGCCTCAGAAAGCAAGAACAAGATGAATCAGATATATCCATACTTTAATATTTTGTACAACTATTCGTCCATAGGTACCTATGTACATGCCAGAAATTATGTCAATATTGTGTAATATGTAGACATAGTGGGCATCACAATAATGTACCTTGTCAAGACTAAAGAGATATTGTGTCATACAGTCACAAATTCATAAATCACTTCATCAGCATAGTTAATCATAACATCATATCTGTCAAATTGAAAGCTTGCAGACTACCATACACTTTAGATCCTTCAACAAATAGCCTTATCATCATTCTACTACTGCTTATTACTGCTGTCATTGCATTCATATTTGCTCAAATATATCACAATTTTCAACCCCTCCTAAATAAATAAAAAATAAACCACAATATTTGACTCTATTAATCCATCAGTCAGGTAATTTCATTTATCATTTACTCACATATTACATTACATTCCTTTATAATAGCCCAACATGTCCATGATATTCATAAGCTTTATCGACTCGATATAGTATCACAGTGGAGAAACATTTATAGTCCAATCACCATCAGCTGAGCGCCGTGACCCATGGGTCCCTTGTTTTTATCTGTTAATTAATTGTTGTATCTACTGTTCCTTCTGGCTTCAGTCAAGTCACCATTACCACCTTCTTTATTCGCCAGTGTTTTGTGATAAAGACAAAGATTTGAAAATGGCCACCATCCCTCATTTTTCTGACGTCATTGTGAATTCACGACAGAGTGGGATCTATGCCCGTAGTGTGGGATTACTCGCATGTCTCAACGATATTCCAAGTGGGTTCAAATCGAGCTGGGAAGGTGTGTTGTCAGTATTCCTGGCGTGTCCATCAAGGATTAGAAAAGCTCGGCTTTAATCTAAGTTGACAAATCTTAAGAAATCCTTGAGCTGATCCGGATGCTGCTGCTGTTACCGAGGGATTCTGGTGATGTCAGTCTCAGCTGCAGGTCAGCCTCCCCTGATGACTGTCAGGGGACCTATAGGCTTGTCAACAGTTCTGGGACGCGGCTTAATTTGCAGACACAGTCTGAGGCTTATGTAATTAGATGGGTTATTCCCACCATATTCCTGCCTGCAGCGTTTGTGTAATAGGCACACAGATTTTCTATAGATACTGAATACATTACTTGATATACCTGTTGTAAATATCTGTAAAAAAAGATAAATATGCCCTTGTAGCCCATATAGGTAGTTTTGTGACAGAGTTATTTTAACATTCCAAGCAGCCCTGGCCATAATTCAAACAGGGGTCCTTTAATAGAAATGGTCAACAGTATGAGTAGAGAAGATTTTTTTAAATGATTTGAAATTAAATTGAATACATTCAACCGACTTACAACCTACATTTACCAAGCTCACTACAATGAACAAATGATTTGTAATAACTGTAAAAGAAATCAGAAGGATTAAAGGAACAACCTTTAATATCGATTTACAGACATTGCTTGTATTTAAACATCCTTTAGGATCTCTGTAGAAAGTATAGAACCCAGAGGGCACTACTTAGGGTCGGCATGTAGTCTATACAGTAATCGTATTTGTTTTACATTCATTTTAATCTGTTAACTAATTGATGTATCTACTGTTCCTTCTGGCTTCAGTCCAGTCACCATTACCACGTTCTCTATTCGCCAGTGTTTTGTGATAAAGCCAAAGATTTGAAAATGGCCACCATCCCCAATTTACTCTTCGCATCTGGAGTACTACAAGTGCTGTTGATGGCTTTGGAGGGCGCTATGACCATTTACAGGCGTAATTTGCTTGACGTTATGTTTATTCATGATCATGGTAATGATTTCAAAGCCATATTTTGATCTCCCTGCGGCAACATAGAAATTACCGTGCTTAAAGGGCTTCAGTTGCTGTAAAAGTTGTTCATCGCATTGTTTGGTTACGTTTCGATCGAGCACGTGTTCAAAATTGTCTGCTACCATAGGGCTTCGACAATTATGTCGTAGTTGCAATTTAACGATGTTTTCAGATGAAATCTTATAAACTATAACATAACATTGTTGAATCTATATTTCATATTTTATCAGCAATAACCAGTCAAAATGTATATTCATGTAGTCCACTATCTATATGACTTACTTTCTTATAAATGTGTATTTGTTTCGTTTAATATGTTTGTTTTATATGCATGGACATTGTCGCCTTTGATACTCCTTTTACCTGTTATAATATAAGGCTTTTTTCAGCTAACTAGCTTGTTGATCATTTCAGTTCATTTTATAATATATGGTTTTCTTTGGTTTTCAATAATTTCAACCCAAAATTTTAAACTGACTATTCAGCTAATGTACATAATATCTATATTTTTTTCATCTGACACACTTGGTATTCATTAGTATAATGATCTCCGCAGGAGGAGCAACTGGTCTACCTCCAGATATTTTATCTACAGCCCTCAGTAGTTCATAGGAAATGCTAATACATAGAAGACAAGTGAGATCGAGATGTGGGTTACAAATATATACAAAATGAATGAGAGTCGATCGTGGGTGTTTGACCTACATCATTACGTAACTATGACGTCACATCTAGAATGGCAAATTTATCAGATTGTTTGCTTCTATGCATTTTCATTAAATTCTTTTTTTGGCAATATCCAAGATTATTAATATACCTTAACAAAATAGGAAACCATGATTGATTCTAGATCTAATCATTTCCCTTATTAATATACCTTAACAAAAATAGTACACCATGATTAATTCTAGATCTAATCATTTCCCTTACATATATTAAATTAATATTCCTCTCGCACACGTGTCAACAGCTAATGAGGGTGTTTTCTTATTAGCTGACGAATTATGTAGTTTTTTTTCAGACATAATCAGGAACACAGAGAGAGTTCGGATTTTTTTTCCGTATTTTGTTTGCAAGAACTGCCAGAAGTTCTATACATAATCGAAACATACTAGAGCGGCACCGAGTGTGCAGCACGATATCATAAACGATTGATACTTCTAGCTTTCCATTCCACTTTTTGTGGGAAAATAATAATCTCCGCAGTTCGAGAAACTGATTCACCTTCAAATCAAAAGATCTATTACTTGGAGTTCACTGCAGTTCATAAGAAATTCAGATAAACTTACGATTAATGAGAGAAAGAGCTATGATATTTATGTGGGTCATCTTTACTTGGGTTCAGGAGTATCTACCTTTTGTGAGTCCATGAGACTGATTCTACGCGTATTAAACTTTACTTCAAATACAAAAAAAGCGCTCACTGTAGATAATATCTGCGAAATCTCATGAAAGAGAAATGAAATGATTGTCGGCATAAAATTGCTCTATATACGCGATTAACTTTGTCTTTTTGACACGCCCATGTATTCTTCGTTTTGGTTAACACCTATTTGCTTAGCAATCTGACCTGAGGTGAATTTTATTAAATAAACACAACGGTGTGATGGACTTCTTGGTACTTTTTTTTTATCTCTGTTGTATACTCGCTGCCTGGAGAAACCTTTGAGTCTCGTGTTCTATGTCCTATAAGTTCTTCATATTTTTCTATTCAGTGACGGGTTTGTATATGGGATGAGCGAATCTGTAAAGGCTTAAATGTTTATAAATTTATTTCATTTGATAAGGTCAATTTAAATAAATGCATAAAACCTGATAAATGTGAGAGATACACATTTAAATATCATTGATAAATTTGCATTATAAAAGAAGCAGTAATAAAGCTAAAAGCAGTCACTGTAATCACCTTAAGACATTTTCTGTGTATCATGAAGTGTTTTATTTCAATTGAAGTTACTCATGCAAAATACACCTCTTTAGGCAATGCTATATTCCTGACATTTCTTATTAAATTGCAGACAAAATGTGTTTTTCTTATGATCACAGTGGTCTAACTTTGACTTGTATCCAATGGTCTCCATTTGCTTGAATATGGCCCTGTTTCTTGAACCAGGCTTGTACTATGTATAAAGACTCTTAACAATTTTTCTTGTTGTAAGAGTGTAAAATATTAAATCTCGATTAAATTATCGTAAAAATTTTGTATAAATGAATAAAAAATCCGAATACTTATTACTTCTGTCTCTTATTACTTCTTTACCACCTGTTTCATTTTTCATTTGTCAGTTTAAGACAACTGTGGTCATTATATGTTTTCAAAAAGTATTAATAAATGCTCAAACGCAACAAGGCATCTAATACTTATAAAAGGAATTCAGTTCACGTTTGTTCGCAGTGTTCTCTAAAACCGCGTTGTGTACAATATTGTGCCATACATCATTTTAAAGGTTATTATCCCCGCAGTGACATAGGCGATATGAAAATAAAATAATTTTTAATATACATATAATTTTAAGTGATTTTTCCGTTTTTTCACCGAGCACAGCCGAACTGTCTTCGGCAATCACCGGAATGCGTGCATCGTGGTCACTTAACCTCTAACACTAAGGACTATTGTTCATATGAACAACGCTTGCTTTCACTGAGGGATTTGACCCACGTGCGTGGTCAGTAAAAGGGAAAAACACATGTTTCTCGCTTTATGAAATGGAGAGTTAAACCAAGGAGGATTAATGACAAAACCTTATTCAAGGTCCCACTTCCAGGAACAGGGCTGGGATGGTGTCGGGGGTTTCAGGCCTCAAAATATGTCTGATACGATGAAAAAAAGGTTGCGGCGGTTGAAAATGAATACGGGCCCTCTGCATGCAGTCCCGTTGGGTCCGCTTCTGCTACGTACGAGGTATGCATATTTCTGTTTCTTTCTTCAGGAACAGTTTCCTTGCAACGTACATTTAATTAATCTTTCATGTGTTCCTCACAACAACCTAATCTTTATACGTCCAATGATAGAATCCAGTCAAATATCATTGAAAACCTGAATGCCCCCGCGTTTCATTCCGGTTCAGGTTCACTGTTCAGGTCTTCAAGGTAAATATACCGGGGTATAAATTTCATGCCACGAGGAGAGCCCCACAAAATAAATGTTAAAAATATTGGAGTGACTGCAGGATCTCTCACGCATTGTCTCCACCAGGTTATGAGTTTATACGGATGGGCGGTATGATGTTTAGGATTCATGTAATTTAAAAGTAAGAGGCAGATAAAAATAAGTGGCAAAATTAAGATACAGGCAGCTGGACATAGAAACGTTTTTTGTTTACAGAAGTGTTGTGCTTCATATAGTCTCGCAAGTTATTCTGCAGTCGTGCCAAAATGTTTATACATATCTTATGGAGACAGTTTCCCACTGATACCTATATTTTCTGGTAATTTTCAGAATAAAAAAATGAGCCAACATTTCACATCTCAGTTTATAAATCTCCCCAACCCCGGTAATAAGCCTGGTATACCGGGTCTATCAGCTAGTTTATAATATTGCTGGAGTGATTTGATCATTAAGTTCCTCATGGGACTTGCGCTGACTTGAGAAATTAATTTTCACACTCTCCCGGGCGAAATTAGTCATTATCATCGTAGTTATGAGACTAAATTGTTTTTTTAATAACTCAGAGCTACTTGTCAAAATTATGAACATCTGATGACAGGCTTTTTCTCTTGTATGACTGGTGTTTGATATTTTCAACACTTGTCAGCCACAAAGGCTTTGAGAGAGTAATTTGTGTGCAGTTCGGCCAATCAGGTGAAATTGTATTAATCTACAAATTTTTGTTGAGTTCTTTGAAGAACCTTTTTATCTTTTGTAGGAGGAACCGGAAGGGTTCAACTAAAGGAGATATTTGAGGTTACAACGGATATTTTTTTTTATTTAATTTAAGGTATTTGATCGAACTCCTGCACTCTTCAGATTAATCTCATGGATACATTCTTATCTTTATTATTCAAGGTTAAAGATTTGAAATATGGATTATAAAATATTTGAAGCAAGAACCAGCATTTGAAAAATTTGAAAAAAAATACATTAAAATGTTAATTATATTATTATTATATTATATTAATTGGACCTTTCAAGGATATTATTTTCCATTACTGTTGAGATCTTATCGCTTATTAATCCTGAAAACAAAAAATGGATCATGACGTCGGCTGCCCACGATATCTTATATTTCCTGATGTTTCCGGTTATGTTATTCCAATATTATGAGCCGATGCACTGTAGGAACAGAATGGCTAGTGATAACAAAATATTGCCTGACAATGATTCCATCACACCTCGGGGTTAAAATTGTGTCTGAAATCTCATACGAGTAGATCGGAACCCACGATTTTTTTGCCAACGTCAATATCGGCCTATTATGCGCCGAGCTCATGTTTCACATACATAAAACATAGAACATTCCCTGCAATTCTTACTTTCTCAAGGAAATAAATAATATTGTCCCGCAGGCCCTCTTGTTTCACGTCAACCAATCCAACAGCATTAACGAACTGATGAATAAATCAGTATTCAAGATATGAGAAACATTTAGCCATAAAAACTTGAACTTGGGAGACAATTTTTTTCCATAATGCTCATACATTAATCTTCAAAAGTAAACAGATAAAAAAAGGAATGGGTAGACGTAACTGCCTGTAGCTTTCCTATCGGGTTTCTATATGATTATTCTTGCATTTTACCTTGTGGGTAAAGGAAACGAGCTAGTTCTTTAAAACCGTCATTCTGTCGGCGAAAGGGAACGTAATTCTTACTCCCTGTCGAATAGATAGAAGTAAAATGAGTAAATACGAAAAGGAAATCAACCATAGTCGGTCAATGGGGCCACAATTTCTCCCATAATGTGGCACGTTTGTCCAGGGTACATATGGCCTCCGCAATTATGGTCTCTTGGACATGTCGAACACAAGACTGGCTCACAAGACTCAACATAGGCCAGACCTTGACGACTTTGTAAAAGAAACCAAGCTTAAGGTTTTCATGGACTTCTCCTGTAAAATAAATCCTTTAAAAATGATAAATTTTATGAGACTTCAAGACTTCTCCATTTTTTTTTTTTTTAACTTTTAATTTAAATTCAGGATGCTTTAATTATATTATTCACACTATTCATTTAACTTTTCCTGGGAAAGAACACTGTAATTCAAGCTCGTAAAACCGACAACATCACAGATTCTAACTAGCAATATGCAATTTCACGAATGCAGGCCTCCGCCATTTGGACGGTCCCTGGGTCATCTGAACAGTGCGGGGTAACCTGAAATTAGGTTCAGACTACCTCCGCGGGTAATCTGAAAACGGGTTTCGATTCTTGGGGTAAACCTCAATGTGGAAAACCTGAACTTTGCACCGGTTTCCCTACTCTTATTTGGCTACCTGACATATTTGGTCTTCTGTGCATGGTAGACTTTTATTTTATTATAAAACTGGCACTAACACGTGTAAATAATTGATTGCCAGGAATTATGTTCATTGTTTCCAGGATTAAGCTTTCATCCAATTTATAAGCAGTGCCACGTTTTCCATAGAGCCAGTGGACTTTTACTATGTATCTGGAGCTATTTACCGTGGATCCGTTAAAAAGACTTGATACCCAGAATAGCAGCAATAAACCAGGATCCAATTAAAAAGACGCCATGTGTTTGACGGGCTAATCCCAAAATTACGTTAATGATGTCAGAAGACGTGAAGCGTCGCTAAGCGACGCAAACTTTTAAATTACCACGTCAAACGAGATCTTGCGGATGAAAAATCACTGTAGGAAATTAGATTGCTAGCTCATGAACTCAGCTAAAATGCTGCTAATGGCACTGTAGCCATAGAAAAGGTCTAACTTATTAGATGTCGCAGCCAACCAATCACGGGTGTGTCTTTTTAACTATAAACTACTATTTAAGAAAAGCAGAAAAGTCATTTTGTCATATGAATTTTACACTTAAGTCTCCGACGTTCTGATTTTTTATTTTTGCTCACCGGCAAGAAAAATCTCCAGGTACCTGGTCGGCCTATTTAACTACATCTTTCGAATGAGCATGCACATCACTGGACTTTCCGGCGATTTAGGTCACTTCTGGTTTTGTTTCTTGAATTACCATTGACGTCATGAATGACGAAAGAAGGAAGTGAGGGCTACCACCTAGTTTAAATAAGGCCGTGTCTACTGTTTGTCCCATTGTTTGGAAAAAGAATACAGCAATTTATAAGTTTTCGCAAAAGCAAGATTGTGTTTCAATTTCTTCTGTTTAATTCATTAATGACATTGATGTGTTCCGAAACAGCTGATAAAACATTTTTGTGGCCAGACCTGGTTTTCACATTCATTCCAAGCAGCCAGAGGCGAAATTAAGCCCTCCCAACGGTGCCTTGTGTAGTGTTACGTTATTAACACCGCTTATCATCGCCATTTTGGCTGATAAAAATACACTATCGTGATAGAAATTATGATCGACGGGCTAATTTATGTTTTCACAGGTTTCCGCGGGTAATTAGTAGTGACAGTGGTGGTTTGAGGCATTCGTCAGCTAAATCACTGAGTGCTTTCAGCTTTGATCCTTTAAACAAAACCTGTTAATCTAACACAATTAATTATAATTTTTATCGGTGCATCGTCCTCTGTTGACATAAATTAATCAGTTATGAATTTAATTAGCGTGAATTGCAGCGGAGTCCAGTTTTAGCCCATTGAATACCATTGTTCCTTAAACATGATTTTAGAATATAGGTTTTGCGTAACTCAATGAGCCGAGTTGGAAAATTGTGTACATTACTGTTCTCCTGCCAAATAATTAAGCATGAATTGTACAACTTGTCTGATCATGTATGTTTTAATCCAAACAGTTTAAACAACAAAAGTAATAATACCATTATATGAGACGCATTTAACGCTCCGACATACATTATACTTATTAAAGCCTTTCATGAATGGATAGGCCTAATGTATTTTCCTGAAAATTTGATAAATGATCAAACAGGTCTTAATCATAGATATTGACAGACTGAGAGAATAAACTTTCATTTGCTTCCAGTAAACGTTTCACGCTAATTGGAGGTGCTTTTCAGTTTATATCGTTTTCAACGAAGGAGAACTTGGTTTGCTTGAATTCCTGGGGGGTCGATCGTGTTAACAACGGGTTCCCATCTTTGGCATTTCATTTATACTCTTTTCCTTATCACGTATTTAATAAATTGCACCATGCACCTGAAAAGATTAAGGAAATTAAAAAATGGGACCTTAATTGCAAAAGAAAGAGGCCGCGGTTATTTTGCCTCCTGTAGGTCTCCTTCCCAATAGCAGGAAGTGACAACTTTTTGGATGGTATGCGAGATTTATAAAGACATACATGGCCATGGACACTTTAACATTCCATTTTGTTAACCATGCATTAAACGAAACTTCATTACTTTATTTTAGTCTCGTTATAGATGAGCAAACCATTCTCTTCGGTTACATTAAACTCTTTCATATAGAATCCTTCTTTCTACACGAATCGCTGCGTGGATCCTTCCCATTCTCTTAATTTAACGTGTATATTGTAGCCCTCGGTTTACAATAAGTGGGACAACTTGCTGGCCCTAGAGACCAATCTAGGGACCACTACATTAGTTTATTAAGATAAAAATCTTAATCGTATATTCACCGATCCATTTTGTAACCTAAGTAACTCTGTAACCTATGTGTTTCTTTGCATGTTTCTTTTGGATACGAGCAAATTATCCGTTGACCCGCTGGTTTCAAGTAGGTGGTACTGCTGTAGACCCATCGTTAAATTTCCAAAATAATGTCAAATTCGCCACGATTTTGTCCATAAGCAACCTTACCAAAATTTTATGGACGCATTTTTATATCATATTGCGGAGGATTAGGGGAACAGCCCATTAATAAAGGTAATCCGGGTTATCATATATGTTTCATGTATGAATCTTAACCCGTGCGATAATTGTTTATCCCAGCCGAGTTCAAGAGACATTAAGGGTGCCTTTCATCTGGCTGGCTGGCAGAGCTAACATTGATACAAAGATCGACTTGGTGAAGAGTTACACTGGCTTCTTTAAGGCCTGTATTCAGTTTAATTCCCGCAGTCACGTAGCACACACCAATGTTTGTTCAGAGTTTTTTTTTTTTACGGTTACCCGGCCAGGACGTTGGTGGTGATTTATGTGCAGGCTCTAGTTGTATTTACTTTTATAATTATGCAAAGCAGAATGCATTTTTCTTCTAGATCTTTAGTATTAAGATTTTGGTAAGATGGTATACATCCCTGATATTGCATTACAATGATTTTGGACTCTAAAATGACCTCACAGCAGTTACATGAATTATATGATCGTCATGTTGAGGGCTTCACGTCGAAACTGACCGTTTAGGTAAAGCCTCATTCCGGTATTCACTGCAAAACAACTTACGTTCGTTTCGGCAGTGATAGATGGGTCTTTGTACAGGAAGTCGTCGCTTCATTTCGGATGCGCTTCTCCGGCCCTGACTGGAAACCTTCCTTTTGCCACTTATGCGATAAAATCAGTGACACCACGACGACCGTACAGACCACCAGAAATCGATGTTAAGATAAAAAACAAAATAACATCAAACCCCAGTCACATGACACTTAATCCCGTGGCGTTTAGCTGTAGAACGGAGAGATCAACAATGCTCGTGATCTACTGAGGAAGAACCATTGAACTTTTAATGCTCTTTAGACATCAAAAGCTTATTGTATATATGTACCGGAAGTTGAAATTTAAAAAGGGTTTGAGATCCAGGCAACTACTCGTTTGAGATCCAGGCAACTAACTACCTGTGCAGAGAGCGTGGTAATTGTTAGGCTTTTAAACCAACCTTTTTGCATTATATAAATATGAACCCAACGAGTCAAGGAAATGATAAATGTCAATATCATTGCCCGTGAGTAGGCAGATATGTCCACAGACTCTCGTACTCTGGGCCTCATCCATTAACCGGGATATATTTCCGGCCGTTTATATCATCGCTGTGTATCGCGTGACATGCTGTAAAGCCGTGTAGGTTCATATGCGCGACAATAAGAAATGAATAGCCCGAGCAACAACGTCAGTAACACCGACCATGGTACAATGTATAAAAAAAGGAATAGTGGTTTTTTTTATATAAAATAAGGTTTACATTGTGCCCATTGCTCGACACTAGTTATGAAGCACACGCCAGGGAATTATTTATGTAATAGAAATACTAATTTTTACAGTAAAACCACTGCCTCTTATAAACCTATATAGTTACTCATGAACAATCTACCAGATTCAAACCACATCCTTAATCATTAATAAGTCAATTCTGTTTAATCAAAAACATCCTTTATTAATATGGGTTAATTTAGCATGATTTGAATAGATGTTGATATCTCATTCAGTGTTTGCTTACTTATAATGCTTATAAATCCTTGAAACAATAACACTGGCAGCCAACTGGACAAAGAACCCCGTTTAAAACCCTGCTTCTTGCTTACCCTTTCATAATAGACCATAAACACACGATTTTCTGGAGCGCTCTACATCATTTAGCGCGCACCAAGTCCCTCAAACGCGCCAGATTTCGAGAATTTTTGGTCTGGAGCACGCTACATTTTTACCACCGGTTCCAGATTCTAGCGCGCGCCAGACTCAGTCTGGCGCGGCCTACATATGTGCTTCGAACGTGTGTTAATAGAAGTGGAGCGCGCTATCTTTATAGCGCGCTCCAGCAAGACTTGGCTGTCATGTGACTAGGATTTTGCCATTTGCGCTAGGGGGAATCCAATCTAGACCGCGCTAAATTGCAGAATTTAACTGCGTGTAAACGCAATGCAGATTCTAGGCCGGGCCAAGTGCAATGCGGTCTAACTTGACAGGGTAGCGCGCTCTACATGGTCACTTGGTCCGGCACAGTGTGAACGCAAGTTAAAATGTAGCCCCCTCCACATTTTTCTGGACCGGTCGAGCGCGCGCAACATTTTTCTTGTGTAAATTGGGCTAATATGGCCCCATAATATGGCCCCAGAGTTCTTGAGTGAGTACTTTAAAAAGGCAACATATCGCTAGAGATTATCAGTTGATAATTTACTATTGGAAGTAGGATTTACCAAGAAAAACAACTTTTCAGGATCGTTATTTCTCTGTATTAGCAACCCGATTGTGGAACAATCTTCCATGTGATCTCCGGTATTCAAGCAGTGTCAATGTTTTTAAACGGAATTCGAAAACATAAATGTTTAAAGAAGCTTTTAACTAACGTTTATAAGTGATTCTTGGCTAACATTTATTCATTGTTAAATTGTATCTCCTGAATGTTTTGTGAAGTACCATTGAAAGTATTCGTTACTGTAATGAACGTTAATAAAATGTGAATGTAATGTAATTAATGTAATTATTCTAATGTGTAAGTCACAGGTTGATTGTAAGGTAGAGCAATAACCTCGGGTGGGAGGGAGTGTCAGATAGGCCCATAACCTGTAACGAACTTCATAAATATATGCTTAACACAGCTCTAACTTAAACCTTACTTTGCAAAACCATCTCTCTCTCTCTCTCTCTCTCTCTCTCTCTCTCTCCCTCTCTCTCTCTCTCTCTCTCTCTGTAGACGCGCAAACCGTCACGGCAAACTGAAACCTCTGTGATAAACTCAATAATATAACTTAATGGAAAATGTCTCTTGGGTTCCCAATACGGTACTTAAATCTTCATTGACACTGCCGAGTTCTTGGTATTGAAGTGGCTCTTGATGCCGTTTTTTTTAAGTATTTAATATCCCCTCCCTAGTTGCAGGAGGGAGTTACGCCTCCGTTCGTGCGGTCGTGTGTCCGTCCGACCGCCTGTCTAAGTATTCCTGCGGTCCCAAAAACCGCACGTTACTTTACGGTGTGCGGTGACCGCAGTGGGTTGTGACCGAGGCTTAAGCGTCTTTCCATTTGTCAATCCGGAACTGGCATGTGGACCAATTTTAAACCAAACCGTTTGACCGAAACCTTTCGTCTCTCACATATGGCCCACTCTTCAACAGATGAAGAACCCTATAGAGTTTGATGTCACGGGGTCAAAGGTCAAGGTCACAGAGCTGCGCTCCTAATTTTTACACTGTGTAAAAGGCCCAGTATAATTAAGCTCCAATGCGGGGGAATGTTCCGCTTTGCGATGCCCTTGTTACGTTTTTTAACAATATCATTTTCATTCATGAAGGCTCCATTCAAAATGAATTAAGACGTGGTGTTAATATATTCACAATTTAGAGAATTGTTTAATATTTTTTGTTTCCCTGTTGATAGCCAAAAAACGTTAAATATTTTATCTCACATTCTTCAGGAGATTAAAAATCGTCCTCTCGCTCCACTTCTCGGCCCGTTGAAAAAGGCTTGCTACACATGTTGTTTCGTATATATCGCTCCCATATGTAGATGATTTTTTAATATACGTTGACCTGTGTTTTGTAAAATTTGTGCCTGTTTTCGTCTTATTTCAGGTCGTTACGAAAATGTGATAAAAGTTTCTGTTAAATTTACTGTAAAAACTTGTCTCTTTTCGAACAAAGGCCAATATATATTATCGATCAGTTTATGCAATATAGATACTTGGCGTAACAATACTGTCAATTTTTCTCTACGACAAGTCAACCTCGAGTGCATTTAAAACACTCCGCTTGACCGAATGGTTGACCGAGAAATTGACAGGACAAAGCAGGTCTGTCGTGATGTATAGGATATTAATGAAGATTTTACCGGTGTTAGCATTTTAACAGGGCATTTCGGTGTCATCAAGAGCCGCCGCCCTCGCCGAGGCAGCCGTGCAGGAAATGGAGGAGTGGTCCTGGATAATGCCGGCAAGAGTGTATAGACATTAAGAACTGTACCTTCTCTGGGCTTTGTCGGGTCTTTCCACAAGAAGGCAGCAAAATTTTTCCCTGCACTACCCTTATACGACCAAATAAAATTTTGAAAATAAAAGAATAAGCCCTTAACATAGACGGATATAACATCATGATGCATTTTGTCAATTACCTCAGACTGCGCTATTGCAGTCTAAATTTTCAAAATGTTTCCACATCATGTGAGGGGCAACACCCTTCCCCTACCGTCCCATTCTGCATTCATGTCATATTCCAGTCATCATAAGTGACTGATTAATGCATTGTGTCAGGGTGTTAAATACATAATTTCCTCCAGTGTAGTTGGATGATCTATGTTATGTTTTTAATTCAAATAAGACATATTTAATATTCTTTAGACCTTGGTGACAGTATATACGTGGGCAATGTGGACAATATTTCAAGGAGGCTTATATGCAAACCAGCTAATCAAGGAAGCCAAGTGAGAATAGAAAGTAACGATTTTCCCCCTAATAAATCATGATAAAAAATGTATAAGGATAGCATATGGTTTACCTAATGTAACATGATATCTATATTAATGGTGAAACGTTGAACTGAATACAATAGATCGACAAAACGAAATTGGCACACGCAGCTAAGTGAGCTTACAACGTGGAAATTTAATAAAGCAAAATCACACTGGAAGTATTCTTTCAAACAAATTTATTTTCGTCTACACAGTATTCTTTTACAAATGAAAACTGATATAAAATAACAAAAAAATAAGACATTAATACGGATGTTAAATTTGTGTGAATTGAAGTTCGCACACGACGACACTTCCTATCGATCACAGACGCGTGGGTACCCACGTGACGTTGATTAAAACGAGACACAGAGCTTCAATCAGAATACGCGTGGGTTCAAAGTTATGTTTATACACCACGGAAGTCTTTAATATCGTCTTCAAAGAGCTACCCAACAAAATCCCTTGCTACATCCTTTGCATCAGAATGACATTCTCTAGACCGTCAGAATGCTCAGAGGGATTAACTGGAGTAGATTCCTCTGTATGTAGGATCCTCAGAGACTGATCGGGTCACTTAATTACATCGGATCTGTAGTCCGATTATTGTAAAGGGTACGTCCATGTGCATGGGTGGAAGCTCAAATGTAGTGACTACACGCCACATCAGTGGATTTAATGTGCTTAAAAAAGTTATCATTTCACATTTCGAATTTATTTAGGTAATCTAAAATAATCAAAACCGGTATAAAGCTCTCAGGCCCGTATGCTGAGCATGCATGGAACTAGTACACGGATAAGCTATTAAAACAGCGGTTCAGTCTGTCAGGGGTTTGTTGACTTACTTGAGATTTCATATAGATTTCAACATATCTGTTACGAGGTTTCAAGCCAGATCCTTCAGCTCCGAAGTCCCAACATTGTAATGGAGGGCTAGTGCGATATTTTTCGATAACTCGATATATAGATCGGCCAAAGGGATTAAAGGTGACTCTGGCCGGATTTGATGGCGTGAATATGGTAAAATCTTCATGAAATGCTGCAACAGAAACACATTTTTAGTTTTTTTTTTTGTGGAATGCTTGTGAAAATTACATTGTTGACGCCTATGAAAGTTTTTGTAATCAAGATAAAACGTATTAGTTGGCTTTATCAACGCTCATACGATTCCGATGTAAATGAACCAATATTGTATAACCATTGAATATTCCATCAGTCAAGAAACTAGCGGAGCTATCGGAAATTATTGTTATATGACAGAACTGATTATATAGATAAATGTTCATTGAATCTATTTTTCTTCGTAGTCAGCCATTATTTGTTTCATTTATTTCATAATATAATTTATATGAAGGGTGTGGTTTTCTACACAAATGGAACCTTTCATGGGCTTCACCGTTTGTTTCCACTCTAGATTCATAAAAAACAGGTCCCATTGATGCGGGTTATAAAATAAGCGTTACATGATCATACTGCAAACACAAAGTGAAGGGAAATCAAACGTAATAAGGAAAATCAGAATCAAACAAATGTTGAGTTAAACGTTTGATGCAACAAGAAGAGTCAGTACATATCACTGTGACGCCTTGTATATACGATAATCGATATCACGTTATGAAACAAGCCGGCTATGGGAACTAGAGGCCCGCTCAGTTGACCCAGCATTATACGCGGGGGAGACGATTATAGGCGAGAAATTAGAGATAATCACGGAACAGCTGGACGTATAAAAATGCTGATCGTCATTAGACCAGGCGTGCTTGGACTGATTCATGTAACCTGCAGGGAGATTGTGTAACCAGTGCATTTCGGTGATACCTTATGCGCTGGTGAATTCATTGCTTTGGAATGTCTGTTGCCTCCTGTCTGTTGGTTTATCCGCATTCATAATTATAACAATAATATAATACAAATAGCAATAATAATAATAATAAAAATAATAATAATAATAATAATAATAATAACAATAATTGACGATAATAATTGACAATAATAATGATAATTATTAATAATAATAGATAATTAATTATAATAAAATAAAATAAAAATTTAATGAAAATACTTATAATTATGTTAAATATAAAATAGTAAATAATAATAAAGATTCTAATAATAATAATAAGTAATGATAATTATTAATGATCATAAAAAATAAAAAAATAATAAATAATAATAACAATAATCAAAAATATATAATAATAAATAATAATACTTAATGAAAATGAATAATAATAAAATTTAATGATAATAATAAATAATAAAAATAATAAATAATAATAACAATAATAAAAAATAATGATAAATCATAATATTAAAAGTACTACTACTACTAATAATAATAATAATAATAATAATTATAATAGTAATAATAATAATAACAATACATAAATAAATTATGATAATTATAATGATAATAATAATTTTACAAAAAAACAAAGTCAAATCTCAAAATTGCCTTTAATAAATAAAAAGAATATTTAAACATTCTGTTCAATCACTTTGTTAATTAACTGTCCATATGGTAAAAATGACCTGACGTCTGGTACGGACCACTTATATTTAAGCTGGTTCCCAGCTCTGTGCCGCCAGGAATGCATATTTTTTATATGTATGTACCGAGTTAAGGCAGGGTTCAAGGCTTCAGATATGAATTAAGCCAATTATAGGTTTGTTCCTGATATCGCTTTTACTATTGCTGACCGGAGATTACAGCTGAGCTTTAGATTCAATTTGCTTCATCTTCCAGGTTACCATTTTTTACACCCGTCTATGGCGGGACGTATTATGGTATACACACGGTCTGTCCGTCCATCCGTCTGTCCTTCCATCCGTTAACTTTTAGTGACGAAGCGATAACTAAGCTGGGGTTTGCTGGATTTTCAAAACTCACCTTTGCTACATACCAATAGATTATCTCGCCCTAGTTTGAATAAAGGCATTATCCATGCATTTGAATGAGGTCAGAGCACACCTGACGAGTTCCTTATGAAAAAAATAATTTGATAAAAAAGGACGTTTGTTCAGACCAATCCAAAGAAGCTAAAGAAAAGGTCAATGGAATATCTAAAATCAGGGTCTCCACTATCGGTAACCATGGTGACGCAGGTGACCAACAATATGGGCAATTCTAAAAACGTCATATTAACATATCAATTTTTTCCACAATTTATACTTACATCTGGGTATTTTGGTATTTTTTTATCCGGATGTTTCACTGGAGAGATGATGTAATCGAATACAAAATAACGTAACGAGCAGGAATAATCAAAGCCAAACAAATGTTTTGCACAGCCTTGAGCTGCTCGTTTGAAAAATATGTCACATTTATTACAAAAGCATGATGACCTTATATATTTGACACCTGTGCGATCTGATGTCGTGCGGCGTAATCAGAAATAACTGACTTCATCGACCGTCATTGCATGGAGAGTGACTTTTAGTTGTTACCAAGGGAATTTATGCTGTTTCTAAACAGAAGTTATACCTGAGGTTCGATGTAAATACAAAGACAGGGAAATGCAGTGTCAAATGGTTACTTAGAGACTTTTGTTAAAGTAAATGATAACGAGTCAATAAATAGGAAGACACTTAATCAATTTTATTTCCGAAAAAAAATATGCAACAAAAATATGAAGAAGACAAATATTTTAATTAATTCCCCCAAAATGTTTATTTGGTACGTTATCCAGTGCAAACTAAATTTTAATCGAGTAATATGATGTAATGGTGTAATAAATGGTTAATTTGATCAAATCCTCCTTGATTGATTTGGTCATTTTTACCCAGCATTATATTAAGGGCCTCGAGATTCCTTCAGACTGTTCATAAATTATAACTGTCATAAAAACCAATTTCATCAGGGTGTCATCATAATTTTTCTTTTTTTTTCTTCTTCTTCTTCTTATTGATACAGGAGGTTTCAGTCAATTTTACGGTCCCATGCACGGCTCCGACTTACTCTACTCGAAACCTACTGAATACTGAAAAAGTTTACAGTATGGCGTCTGTCTTAAGAATCCAGAAGCTGTTAAGGTTTATAAACCAATTGTGTTGCTTACCAAGCGAAGAAATAAAATTACAGTAAACTCATAGGTTTTGAATTGTATAATATTTTACCTGACTTGTTGACCTACATACCTAATATTTGACAAAAAGAAAACATAATAAAAATAAAGCTCACCTAAGTTGTCACATGGTTTTACTGGGGCGGCTGTCAGAATGCCACCGACGGTTATCAGGGTAATAATTCAATTACGAATACATTAATGGTTTAAAAGAACCTTTTTTATTGCTTTCAGCTTGAACCATACAGACCTTTTGCTGCTTAAATTTTCTCTGGAGATGGAAATTGTTTTATGCCAGCAGAAATAAGCTAAAATAAGTAGGTTAATATAATCCTAGAAGTATATTAGCTGTATATAATATTTGACTTGACATGTCCTTTTAAAGCACTTTCGGAAGCTGGCGCTTTTTTCAGCCTATATTGTGAATATGAATAAGCTTGTTTAACCCAAAACACCGCTGAGACAAGATTTAACGTGACACATACTGATGGATAAAGGAACTTATCGTGTGTTCCACGGGAAGTCAAACAGAACTCGATATTTTCTCTCCAAGCAGAGATATTTTTCACATGGATAGTGTTTAATGTAAGTTTAAAATTTCTTGCCGTGGGGTTTTGTATATGTGTTCTTTTCAAGCTGAAAGGTCATGCTTTTACAGATGGTGCACTGAGGGATGATGGGATAACTCCTAAGTCTGATACTCGTAGCAAATCCCGCATTTTTTTCAGAAGATAGTCATAGTTAAATGTCACCTGTCTCGTTCGGTAACTTTCGCGTCGCACCGGAGATTAAGGTTGGGCAAATTCCCAGCTTGCCAGGCCAAAGTCCGATGCTTTCAGAAAGTGAAGTACACGGTTTTTAAAACTGACAGCTCTCCCTATATAAATAATATGTATTACAGATGAGTTTGATCATTATATATTTATGCTATTGATAAATGATGTATGATTATGATTACATTAATCCGCTTATCCGGCAACGACAATCCGATAGTGATTAAATCTATGCGAGTCTTCACATGCGCACGTTGCGGCAACGCCAACGCGATTAAATCCGTCTTAGAGCCATCTAATGCTTTTGCCGGACATAATCGTACGGGGCCAAGCCAACAAAATGACGTCGCAACTCCATGCTACCTTAAGTAAATGTATTTATAAAATGAAAATGGAATTATAATTAAAATTAAAAAATAAAATCATATTATTTACTCACATTTGTAGTCAAAATTATAATACATAGGAACACAGTTTATTTTGTTATCGTTTAACTTCCGATTAACCAGTTCGTTAAATAAGCGATTAAAGGAGAATAAACACAAAAGAGAGAAAATGGGAATTGTATTTTATCATATATTTTAGCTAAGAGGGCCCAGCTGAAGGTTGTTTCAAATTTAAAACAAGAAAACACACTCAGAGCACGCCTGTATCTACGATCGGACAACAACATAATAATAGGGGTAACATGCCTTATCCCAAACCCATCTTTTCAGAAACATTGGTTGAGCTCAGTTAAAAACATATGATATTAAAATGATACCGGTGATATACAACAAACACAATTTGAACTGGAGTGACCCGCTTGCCAGTTTATTCTGTTATGCTGACGACACCTCAAGGTGAATTTGGAACTTTCAATACCCTCCGTGTCCAAATCATATCGCAAAAGGTCTAGAAGAATTTCAGTGATTTTTTTCTCGAGAGTGGTTCATAGGCCAACTAAGAAGTGTTTACATTTTGAGTCGTACCGATATATTTATCGAGATGTTGTAGCCACACGCAAACAGACAACAGACAAATAAAGGAAGGAATTTGGCGAGTTCCAGATTAAGCTTTATACCTCAGCTAAAAGTTACTGAAGATATTGTTAATTAATTCATTTGTTAACCATTCCATCTTTTTGATCAACATTTATTGAACAAATGGCTCAAATACTACACTGTGAACAATTACCTCATTCGCCATGGTTAGAGATCCTAATAATACAAAGACTACTGCTAAATCTAGACTATAATATAGTGAAACAAGAAGGTGATCACACATTATACATGGAATTTATAAGGCCTTCTCATAGACCTCCATCGTCATTTGAAATATGTACCTTTGTTAACGACGATTTCTAAAAGAAAGATGCGTTTTTAATGTATGGGATCGTTCCAACCTGTGCTTAGTCCAAAACCTCCCCTCCTGTCTACTTTTTTCTGCTATTAAAATATGAGTTACATTGCCAGGAAATAGTATTAATTTATGGTAGATGATTAAAGGGCTCGTTTTCAACAAAGAATAAGTAATTACCTACCGTACACATTATATAAGAAACAGATTTATTTAAATGTATTAGAAGTCAGTCTACATTTGACAACATATCAGACCCACTTATGGCAGTCAAGGTCACTGGCCACGTGAAAAAGCAGCCTCATTTGACAGCTGTTAATTAAACGATGTCATGTAAACATTAAAAAAAATTAACCAGCTAAAACATAGATGGCTATTTATGCAGGTTGACATCTTACCATAGATCATTGATAAGAGTGATATGCAAACTGTAGATTTATGGTTAAATACTTAATTGCCGTGTTATCCTATCACTGCCATATGCTGATTTCTAAGAAATTATTGAAAAAATTTAACTTAGCAAACTGGTATACACAGGTTGGTAGAATGGAGTATAGTGTAGTTAATATGAAGCATATGGATCGCGTTTCATATATTATTATCTGTCAAATCGATTCTTGTAGCTCGAAGGTATAAACAGAAGAAAGAATGAGCTGCGTAAATAAAGAATATATATGTTGTTTATTGGTTTACACATTAGTTATCACACTTTACGTTTACCCTTTTGTTGGCCTTCCGGTGAGGAAAGAAACCTTAAAGATGATGTAATATGATCTATGATCTCCTTATGAGCAACCATAGATGATGGGTATATTTATTTTTGTGCAATACTACCGTCCATTCATTAAGGATGATGTCATAAGCGAGTAAAATGTGGCTCTGAACACACTCACAATAATTGTTAAACGTAACGTAAATATTCGCTTCTTCTGATAGATATTACCGGGTGCTCAAGAAGTTACTTTATAGTATAAAGAGTATATTAGTAGAGTCACCATATTTCAGCTATATACAGTGAAACTCCTACTTGCGGACAACTCAGTAAGGCGGACCCTAAATCTCAGTCCCTTCAATTTTGCGTCTATATTATGTTTAACGTAATCTCAGTAAAGCGGACAACTCACTCTCTCGGACAACGGCAAACTTTCCCGTCCCCCCAGCATATCCAGTACATATTACGGCCCTCTAAAGCGGACAGACATCGTGAGTTCTATTTTTGTTCATATATTTGCTGGGAGATGGCGCTCCGGGGTCATGACCTCTTATGACCTGTTTTGGTCAAAGCGACAGCCCGGGGACAAGCGTAATATGATGAACCATTGGAATGTTATATGTAAATACACAGTATCTAAATTGTTCATTATTTTTATAAATGTGTTGATAATACAATCATTATTAAATTGAGATTGGCAGAACAATTAAGACAAAAATAAGCTTTAAACTGAAACAGCAAGGGCACCTTCACCAAGGGCACAAAAACAAAGGCACCACCAAAGACTAACGTTCGTACTTGGTGATCGGAGTCCGGCCCGGGGAGCCGTAATTATTGTGACAGTTTGCACTTTGTTATGGTGAATGCATGGTGAAGACTATATTGTTTAACAAATAATCATGCTGTCAGGATGCTGTCAATAATCAATCTTCATTGGAGTATACATGTAGTTAATTTGAAGCATATGGAGCGCGTTTCTTATATTATTATTTGTCATATCAATTCTTGTAGCTCGAGGGAATATACCGTAGAAAGATTGAGCTGTGTAAATAAAGAAGATATATGTTGTTCATTGTTTTACACACAAGTTATCACATTTTACGTTTACCCTTCTGTTGACCTTCTGGTGAGGAAAGAAACCTTAATAGTAGGTGTAATTTGATCTCCTTATGAGCAATCATAGATGATGGGTGTATTTATTTTTGTGCAATAATGCCGTCGAATCATTAAGGACGATGTCATAAGCGAATAAATGTAGCTCTGAAAACTCTCACCATAAATGTTAAACGTAACGTAAATATTCGCTTCTTCTTGGTAGATATTACCGGGTGCTCAAGAAGTTACTTTATACAAGAGTACATTAGTAGAGTCACCATATTTCAGCTATATACATGTAAATTCCTTTCTACTTTTCTTATGTTTTCTTTTGTAAGGACAAGCCAATAACCTGCTTGTGTAAATGTTTTAGAAGAGTTACATCGTTTTTCCCCGTATAGCGGCCAGGCTCAGACCATGCCTGCCCATTCGTCGGAGATAACTAACCTTCTAACCACTAAGCTTGTACGGTCAAACTTGATAGTGGAAGCATATTTATTTTATATACTAATTTGAAAATCTGAAATAATAGAAAGCTGCTTCGAATGAATACATGGGAGCACATGTTTAAAAAACGCCCTCGACACCGCCATTCAAGGTGCTGGGCGCTCAACCGGCACTCGAGAATGAAATTTTATGCATACCCAGGTAAACGATGCGCTCTTTAAATGGGGAATTTCATACAGAAATTCCGCGGGATAGATTTTCATATAAGGAAGAATTCAAGTTACTGTACATATATATCTGTACCACTGAATACGTTATATTTACACGTTACATTAATACGATGCCTGAAATACTTTGCATGCTTGATGTATAATACTTTTGAAGGTTAAAGGCCCACTCCGTAGGCCATGAAGAACGGTCTAAGTAATGCATCATGACCAAAAAGGTTAAAATATGATAATGACATAAAATAATGGCTAGAAATAATAACATCCTACTTTTGTGGTAAAAAAAACTATTTTTTGTTTCTTTTCATTTAAAGTAATACACATATTTGATTAAACAGGAAAAATAAGCTGCACTGGTCTATAAAAGAAACTGTTGCATATAGTTTATATGTGCATACTGACTGTACATGTATGTCGTATCGCTTTGAGTATATCGCATTACGTTTATTCCTGAATAGTGGGGCTGTTACCGACCTCAGTAAATATGTTCCATTGGAATATTAATGAGGTAAGGATAGAACATATATTAGCCAGAAGAGGATCCATGGGGGGGGGGGGGGGGGGGGCGGGGGGATCAAGGACCTCCCCTGTTCAAGCCGCTGCAACTTTTTTCAAAGACTTTAGACGAATTTCAGCCCCCCCCCCCCCTTTCCGGATCTGGGTACATTTTTTAGGTTTTGTCATTAGTCCTCCTGGTTTGGACCCCTAGATTGCAGCTTGACAACCTTTTAAAATGCACCAGTCAGATAAATGTCAACACACAATATATAAACTGCGGTACCTGAGACAGAATCAATTATTGTTAACCAGAATATAACAGACCAGCAGGCTACCAATATAATATATTGTATCGCTGAAATGTGGGTCGGATTTTACGAGAAAATATTGAAAATTACAGAAATGGTAAAAAGAAATTGTAATCGACTGTGGTACTTTTTTTCGAAAAAGACGGGGTCTTTTTTACAATAAATGGTAACATGCAAATTCGCAGGTGTAGGGATTTTCGATTGCCCCCGCTTCAGATATCCCCGGTTGCTTTAACTCGCATTCAGTTCATCTTTAACTAGATCAGGTGAGGGGTAAATCGAACAGATCAGGATAACCAGTACTCAAGGCTACCCTCTTGGGTAATATAAAATCAATTTCCGACCTTTCTGCCATGTTCTCTTAATAATCTGTTATTGTTAGAACAAAGAGGCAACATTTGTAAATGAGTAACTTTTCATTATGCTCCAAATTTCGGCTGAATTTTTTCTCCACATTAAAGATCTTGAGTGTGCTAAAGCCTCCTGTGCAGTCCAGCTCAATGGCCAACACTGTCATTTATTTAACACATTAAAGGCCGAACCTGACTCGCTTTTGGACCATGGATCGCTTTATGGGCGGACCGGGCCTGCCACAGGCGGGCCATTGCTGCATAAAATACAATACACTTAAAAATTAAATTTATTCAGCAAGTTCTATTGAAAGAGATTACGTGAAAACAGCGCGGGTGGGGGTAGGGGTGATTGTACGAGGTTTTAAACCCTTACTATAAAATGCAGTTTAACCAGTTTCCCCCCCCCCCCCCCTTCCCTCACTGGACTTGCGGAATCTTTTCTAGGGTCTTACCCCTTCGTTGTAAACGTGAAAACCCACCCTTCTCAAACTGCTTCTGAAAGCGCTCCTGCGTATATGATTTACTTCTCAGAGTCTTATTCATGCTGTATACTTGGGGTTACCATTTATTAACCAAAGTACATAGACATGCTTCATGTAGCCTTGTCCTAAAACCGGTTGATGCATTTTTTTTATAAACCATAGTAATACTAGCTCTTTGAGAAAGGCAAGGCATGCAAAATTGCTTATTTTAATTATCACTTGGCGTGTAATCAGTCAAAACTTCAAGTTTTTTTTTTTTTAATTCATGCAGGGTGTCACTTAACTGTAGCGTTTCAATAACTCATTTATATACAATCAGCTGGGGAAAGTCATGATCAAATGTCTATTTTCGTTATCAATTGCGTGTGTAATTTACCACAACGTGAATGATAAAATAATGGATGTTTCCTTTAAATACTTGGTCTCGTGACCATTCTCAGCCGATGAGTCTGTGGTGAGAGACGACCAATGAGCCTGTTGTCACGAGCGGAAATAGGACCAGACACCAGGATGACGAGAACGACACGTGGTTGAATTCTGTCTGACATTTGAATGCGTTTCACAAACGGCTGCGGTATAAATTAGACTGTTTACGATGAGCCGTGAATTCTCTTACACGAGTTGATAAGATAATGTCACGTGATCCGTATCACGAAATTATAGCGTTGCCCGTTGTTTTGTTCCGGTTCCTGATGCCAGCTCTCTTTTGATTATGACCGGAAATATGACCAGACAAAGTGGCGAATGAAGTGAAACACCGTCGGTTTATCTATCCATCTTCGCTCATTTGATTGTTCACGTTTAGCAGTGATTACTTTTCCACTAGATGATAACATATCACGTAATCTGTATATTCTGTTACTTGCAGGGCTCGTTTAGTTTCTGTCCCTGGTGAAAGTTTAATTTTGGTCCCGACAAGAAATATCATGAGACAATTGGACGATTGCAGACATACCAGAGTTTTTGTCCAGCAGTTGAAGTTGAAATCGTATTCGTATAGTTGCATGCGGTCACCTTAAGCCAGATATTTTGTCCTTCATCTGGCTGGCGTCCCAACGTTACATTGAACATCATGATCTAAATACACATACAAGTCATTGAAGTAAATTTATGCCCTACCTCTATTCATGAAAAATAATCCGTAAAGATTTGGAAAATAGGCTTATTTTTTTTTTGTGCAGATTATATATGCCTAACATTAAAATACTGAAGCGCATATTTGCATTTGTCCAAGCCAATTGTGAAACTATATATACGTATTTTATATCTGCGGATGTTTGCATATTGAATAGCTTAAAATGGTTCCGTAATTTCAAATCAGGTCCTGATGAAATATTGTTCCAGGTATAATAAATTTCACTCAAGATCGTGTTTCAGACATTTTTTTCTGAAAACAATTGTTTTATTTGGCGATCTTATATTACCTTCATATTTTGATGTTTCGATTAAAATGTATATCTTAATGCACATGACATTTATAACTAATAAATCTTAACACTTATTAGTTTAGACACATTTGTTCCTTTTTTCACGATCTTTTAAAATCTTTCAAGTGAATTGTTTACTTCTCCTCCTTTTTTTCAAAACATGTAATGCTTTGAACTCCATAGGTAAAACTTTTCGTTCGGTTTAAAATTCCGTAGTAAATGGATTACATACATTAATTAAAGTTGACGCACTGAAGACAAATGAAAAGAAAACATCGGGGGCGATCGTGGCCTCATATTTAGACCCCCTGTAGTTATACGGCTAGGATGTAATTTCCCCCGGATTCAGATTGGGCTCCGCCAGACAGTAATTTTAGTTGGCAACCATGTGTGTTGTTATGCACTCGTAATGACTTCGACTCTTAAGTCAAGCTATTTGAGTCTACTCCTCCTGCGATGGCGTATATGTGCACGACGATTTGCATGCCTTGAGGTACAACAAGGACTGCCAGAAAATGACTGTATGATATAATGATTATCCAGTATTTTATTGAAAAAAATAATGTGACAAAAATCATTATTATCTGTGAATTATTAAAACCATCAACTTGAAAAGCTTACGTTTTCATTTTTTTTAAGGAATAAGCCTTTGATTTTTATGAAACAGCGTCATTGGTATTTGAGCGGTACACCCAGCTGGTACATTACATCATATTATATTATATTAAATTAGATTATATTATATTGTATAATATTATATTATATTATATTATATTATATTATATAAATCTTCGTGAACTTTTGAATTCAACCGAGTTAGAATATTTAAAATTCTGACTATAATGATACATGTTTAAGATGAAAAAAATGAAACAAGAATTCAGTACCATCATCTTCGTGAATATTATTCGGAGAGGACAGTCAGGAAGCCCCTGAAGCCAATGATAAGATCATAAGCCTTATCGTGGTGCCGTCGGCATGCAGAGCTTCGATAACTGACGGCGGTATGTTATTATGTTATGTCTGGTGACAAGCAAGTCATTTAGAGTAAATGTAAATCATGAAATTAAACACCAGGTTGCAATAAATTGCCTCCAGTCAGCTCCGATTTTAAGAATTCAAACAGCGTCCCACAACCATTTTTATGATACCCCTGAAATCGATATCAATATCAAATCACCCTCAACCTGATTTCAGGTAACGCCGCACGGTTCAAATTATCCCCTCTCTGATATTACTTAAGGATCAAGTCGTTTATTTCTGTTGATTTATCAGTTGAATAGAATATATAACGTACAATATCTAAAGCTTTAAACAATGTCTGAAGCCAGTGGAGTCAGAAAAATTTTAATCATATTTTTCATATTACTGCTAATTATATTCACAAAAGCGCATGACACATTCCAAAAAGTTATGCGATACACCAAGATTCAACATTATTTAAGAAATTCAGAAAAATATATATTACCAGTAAATAAACATAAAACAAGCTCTTTTTAAAGGCATAGTCTGATATATGGGGTGATCTAAAATCGAGTTCAAGCTGCCTCTAGTAATCTTAAGCGGAGATAATCTGAAATCGTTACACTCAGGCAAAAAAAAGTTCTAAATTTTATCACCCGGGGTAATTCAAACATTCTGCTCTTAACATAAGTCCTCGGGGCTGTGATAATAAATGGGCGCGCCTTAAAGTTTATATTCCATTGATAACTATAGTATGGCTAAATCGGGCGTGTTGCTTTTTTGAAAGGTGGCCTTTTATTATTGAAAAATTTCCAGGATACCAATTTTACTGTTTGGTCTTTGTCGCTATATCTTCTAACATATCCCCTGTGGTGCGAAATCTGGAAAACGGTGGCCGCTTTGACATGATATAGCCTTCTTATTCAAATTTAAAATTGTTTTGTATGGCATAGCCTAACCAAACTGGCCAGTCAAAACCAAAATTGGCCAGTCACCTTTGCACTTAAATAAACAAAATTTGTGTTTGGGAAATCCGTGGAAGACATCTTTTGAGCAACAAGCATACCGGTTTTGTATCAGAGGCAGCAAACATTAAAGGCTTTTCATTCAGGCCTAGTGTATTGTTTAGTTTTTGAGTCCTTTATATTTTCAAATATTTTCTTTTTTTCCGAGTGAATGATATGCAAAATAAATGGTTTTAGATCAAGCTTATGATTCGAATATAAAGACATAAACATAATTTCAACCGTTAATGCTTTATCCGAACCCCGACCACTATCGAACGGTGACAGAGAGCTCACCTTTTCTCTGGCTCAGTCAACTGAGTTCAATAATTCATACCCCTTTCACATGACAACTGCAAAACAGTCTCAAACCGTTTTGAATGCCAATTGAGCATTCACACGGCAATCAAGTGCATTTTCACACCGATCTGGCTAAAATGGTTTCAGGGGATGAAGTAGGATTAAGGAAAGGGGAGTTCCAACCGAGGAGGACTTATGATAGAACCTAAAAAAAAGGTGCCTAGGTCTGGAAAATGGAAGGGGACGGGGGAATCCAGGCCGCTAAAATTAGTCTGAAGTCCTTAAAAAAGAATGCGGCGGATGAAAAAGAGTGATCCGGACCCCCCCCCCCCCCCCCCCATCTTCTTGATTTGAACCTACCACAGGAGAGGTTTCAAACCGAATCTAATTATGCCGCTCCGCTTATGTGCCATGTGAACGCTCAGTTCTCATTCAAAAGAGTTTAGACCAGGTTTTGAAGCAGCAACTGAATCACAGCACATGCCTGAATGCTTGTGCCAGCATGTTATCACATTGATCCATGTGAAGTGTACTCCTTATGCATTGGTGCACGATGCCTGTGTGAACGCTCAATGCGGTTTGAAACCGATTTGAACATCCCTTTTATACACAAAGAACTTTAAAACCGGTCATCTGTAATGATCAATTATTTGTAAATAAGGCCACCAATCACTTATTTAATCGAGTAATGTCATACGCTTTCTTTCATGATCATCGGGTATATCATGAGTATACAGAAAAAATAGCCATCTCTGATAAGGCATCGTATAACTTGGCGATAAAACTCAATTTTAAACCGATAATATTTATATGCTTTGGAATGAAAACGGCAATCCTTTTCAGAGTATCATTTATGATTAGGTCAAAATAAAGGAAAAGGTAAACCTTCATAATTTAATTTGTTAAGTCTTCATGAATCACTCAGTCAAAGACTGATTTTTTGTTAATACCAAGGGAGATCCTTTAACATTAAACATGGTCCTCTTTTGTGAGTCGTCCATGTTCTGTCAAAAAACGCTGATTTAAAAAAAAAAACGCCTAATTAAGTTAAAAAGTAAAATGAATTCATTATGAATAAAGAGTTTATATGTTGAAGCAATAGACAGATATGCCTGATTTGTTGAAAGGGCACACATGTGATGACAGCTATAACGAACAGCTGCATTTGTCCTCGGGTTAATAGAAATCGATAGTTTCAGCTGGCCCTTTATATTAGAAAGCGTGCTTAGCGAGGGGCGCAGCCGCTACACCTGGCTGCAGGGTTATTGTCGTCTCATAATCCATGACACATGTCAGGAGGTCGATCATAAAGGCTGAAAAGGCTCTCTACAAGGGAGGCTGGTCCCGTAGCGACTCTCCTCAGCATTGTCCTAATGATGCAAAATCCAGAGTGAAGTGAGGGGCCCAGGACCACTCAGAAAGACACTGTATCCAAAGGTAATTTCAATAAACTGCAATTGCCTTTTGAACCGTGAGAGGTATTAAAATAAAACTATTGTGGTATCGATATGGTGGAATATAATTAATAAAGTCTCGATGTTGATCCTCTAACATTTTGTTTATATTTGATTCTGTAAATTATGCTACAACTCTATATATGTAACATACAGAATATAATATTCGAGATAAGTAATGAAATGTACACACTTTTAACAAAGGAACGGATGCGCTGCCCCTTTAGGAGACAATCTATCGAATGGAGATGAAGGTTAGCGCGCGATAAGAATAATATGTCATCCTTATTCCATCTTGGGTTAAACGTTTATATGCCTGAGGCTAATCAAATCCGTATTTCATAACCTGTCTTTAAGACATAAGACCGCATCTCTGAGTGTGTATCGAAAATTCACCTTTTAACCTTTGAGTGCAATGCCTTAACCACCAGCTATGGATTATACGTCCTAGCCAGACGTCATGATCAGACTTATATCCAAAATTCATACGTTCATGATGGGGAATTATGAAAAAAAAAACTACAAAGAAGGTCGTGACTTCCTATGGGACACGATGCAGGTCAAGAATCCTGCATTTATAACTGCTTGTGGTCAATTTTACAAAACCCGTTTATGCATCAGTTTTTGTATATATATTACTATTCTTCTTCTCTTAAAATAGGTTTCATCGGCTGAAAAAGGGGGATCTGGACCCCCCCCCCCCCCCCCCCCAACGCCGGATCCGCTTCTTGGAAATTTATCATGAGAATAAAAAAGGAAACTGAATATACCGGCCAGACATACTTGGATCGAGTTCATATTTCTTCGTCAAGACTGACACATCATGATGTATATTGAATATCATCTGGTTCTAGCGATATGTTAATTGTTTTATACATATACGCAAATCACCTTAGTCTATCACGGTATATATCATACCCGGCGTCACTTGATTTTGTCTTTGATCGTCTGATAGCTGTTTTTCTCTATCATGTAATATTTTATTATACACAATATTTTTTTATATCATGCAAATGATTCCGTTTTCACCCCGTTTTATCCATTATGCTCTTAAATTTCTCGAAGCATCAAACATTATTCACTGTCTTTCAGTTATATCCATTAGATCAAACCGAGTAACTCTCCATTACGCCTTTTATTCTGATATTTCTCTGAATGAAAGCCTCTCAGATTATCTCTAAAATCCTTTGATGTTATTACTTGAACTACTTAAGCATCACGTGTTTATCCTTATTATAGTTGAGTTGGGCTCTTTGGCATTTATAACGTAATGCTCAATAAAATTTTAAAAAAAATGTCCGTATGGGGACGCAAACCCTGCGCGGAAAATAGTGTTCAAAATTTGGTGCAATGGGATGTTATTTAAACCTGTGTTATTCCTTGGAATTTTTTAATTTAATCGTCTGTGACGTCATGACTCGCACTCAAAAGAAGGCCATACCGTCACATGATACGTCTTAGTGTAAACATATGCGCAAAAAAACAGTAAAACACTTATTCCGGTGTTATTTACGCTTGAATATACACCCAAATTTAACTTCTTGGAGATTTTCACAAAACCAACCAAAATGATAATTCCAATAACATCCGTGATACCTTACTTCAGATATCTTGTGGACACACCCATAGAATCCAGTGAAAACAGGATAATTATTTCGTGGTTAATTAAGATTTGTTTTATTTTGTGTTATACGAATATATATGATTTTGACATGAGTAAGTAATAGACAGGAGACAGGTTTTGAGACAGCACGGGATGCCGCATCGGTCCAAAAGCCCCCCCCCCCCCCCCCCCCGACTCTCCATGAAACAATGATGTGAGTTTTTTTCTGATTGTTTACACTTATAATTTAATTACTAATGCAAACCATAATATAACATGAAAAATTTGACTCAAGTGTATTCATTCATTTGTTCCCGGAAATAATTTCTGAATTTCACATGATGTAAGAGATAGGAGTTGATGCATTCCATACAAATGATAAATGACGTATTTACGACATGTATAGAATTGGAGTATGCAAAACAACCCCTCCCCCCCCCCCCCCACACACACCTTCTGAATCCGAAATATTCCGCTGAATTTTTCTTAGGGTCGCAGGTAGTGCCTCAGTTATCCCTAGCCTTTAATTTTTGTTTACAAAAGAGTAACTTATTTGCATATTGTTACAGGTATCTGTTTTATTGTGCGCAGGAGTGTTGCATGTGTCTGTTGACATTCTGATTCGTGTAGCGCAGGCATGGTTCATTGCTATTGGAACCTCGCATGTTTAGCGCTGTCTTACGTGTGAGGTCTGAAGCGGAGAGACACAGCGTTCTTTATTCTAGATGTTTCAGGTCTGTTCATGTCCGTGTTTATTGTTCTTTGGAATAATCCGTTTCTAGAATTTTCGGGTGAGAAGCTATAAATTAGGGGCTGTGTTTAGAGCCTGCAGAAAGGAAAATACCAGCGAGCACTATGAATGTTACTTTCTCATCAGTTTTGGTAACTTTTCCGATAATTGCAGTGGTGTCAGATATTCAACGCACTAAATACAGATTTAATACGGACTGTCTCCAGTTTGCCTATGGATTATTACCATTTACGTGTATTATTGATTTTAAAGGATTGTTGTTGAGCTGTGAAAATCGTGGTACCCAGAATCAAAGCCTAGGATCTGGACACTCTGTTACTATAAATTTTATTTTTATACTGTGTAATTGTATTGATGTAGTGTATTACAATGTTAGTATTGTTCTAAGAATAAATTATAATTATTTGTTAACAAAAAAAAACACTGAATTCTTTATTCATTCCCCTAGACATTTCACGCTGCCTAGTGTTACAGAATCTGATTTTTTTTATCTCCGTAACAAAATTTGTGCTGATCACGATTACTGTGATATGTTGTTAAAAGGTTCCGTAACAATATTTAAAAAAATTGTTCATACAATTCAATCGTAATTATTCTCGAATATTTTTTTTTATATTTTCCAAGAAAGAATATAAATTTTTGTAGTAAAATTTGAATCTTTAGCACTGTCATAGACTTATGTGAAATTTATATGAACTTAACAGTGATGTTCCTTATTCGAAGGAGGGGTCGCCTTGTACGTGGTTTAATTTTGGTCTATCGCTGGCAGCTAAAATAAATTGACTCACGCAGAGGTTTCTGGTCTACCTTGATAATTGGGGACGTAGGGTTACAATACCGCTATATTATAGTCCGGAGAACCAGCGGGCACGTTCTATTAGCTTCACATTGGTTCTGTTAAAGCAGGATCTAGGAGCGTTGGTCCCCGGCTATACCAGCAACATCATAATAAGGACTTAAGCAAGGTAGTCAGACCGGCACAGCAGCCTTGGCTTATCACCTACGTTTACGAAGGCTGTTCAGTTGTTGAGATTAGGTGCATGATCAGTGTCCTTTTTGCATTTATTTGTTGAATTTCAATGTTACATAGTGAAGATATGGCATATGGGTAAAGGAATTATCGGTGATTTTTTTCAGGTTGATCGATAATATTAATGTTCGGATCCAGAACTGGATCAAAGCTTATTAGTCCCGAATTCGGCCTGCTTTTCAATCCATTTGAAACACAATATCTCCAAAAGTTATTCGATCCCGTCCCACAATTTGATCATTTCTTCCACGGCCCATTGTTCACCCTTCCACGAAGTTCCTCGTTAATGAAATACTTTGAGGTAATATTTGGCCAAATTACGTCACAGAGACGTCGTTCTGACAGAAACGCAGTGTAAGAACAGCAGTGATTTAACCTCGCCTCAGTGACATCACCAGTGACGTCAATTTATCTTCAAGGGTGGGGGGGGGGGGGGGGGGGGGGGTGACTCCCAGGCATGGGAGGGTAGTCAACAGTTTTTCTTAAATATATATATATATATATATATATATATATATATATATATATAAAAGTACATATATATAAATTAATATACATACATATATATACATGTATTCATAAAAATATATATATATATTATATATTTATATATTTATATATTACTGAACGGGTTTGATTGCCATTCAAGGATCAAAGTCCTCGATACATAAAATAGAGCTACTTTAAGTTCATTAAAATGCATCAGTGTATTTATGTCACTACTAGAATCTTTTATTGTCTCTGTGACACATTTCAGATTTATTACAATGAATTGGTTGAATTTTGTTTGTTTCATATAAATATTACTCCTGAATAATTGTATTCAGAATCAAGAGGTAATGAGTGAAAGTCTCAGCAACTTGCACCGCGCTTTATATCCTTGGCGCAAAACTAGCTGTGTTCAATGATTTAGTATGGTAATGTGGTAAAAGGGTACTATTATTTGACGCCCAAGAGGCTGATCCATTATATCAAGGGAAAGACAGAATCATTCAACATGAAAATATTTTTTTCAATTAATCTGACACGCACTCGAGCCCATTTAAACGTGTCAGTGGAGAATGCGAATCAGGGGAACCATAGCGCACGTGACTGGGTGGAGTTACTTTTATAATCCGGGCTGACATGTTTCTCATTCATTACGTGACAATCAATAACCCGGTATCGCTAGCTGATAATTGAATGTATCTCGTACATCAATCTGGAATGTCCCGGAAACGGCACAGTAGGTGTCACCTATAAACGATAAATCATAACCAAAACTATCTTTTATCAATTTCTTTTCAGTTATAAAAACGTGCAGGAGTTATTGAAGAAAATTATCGAATTCCATCGATTTAAAAAAAAATAGGTTTGGTCTGGTGACCAGACTATAAAGGTCAGAGAAACTATTTAAATGATACCGAAAATAAAAAATAACAGATTACTGTTTGGGTCAACTTTGACTGATAATAATTTTATATAATAACATTACCGAGAGCTCTATATGAGAGATAATTTAAACATTTTCAGAACTGCTTATATAGTTTTGCTTTCGTTTATAAAGATTTAAGTTAGGTTCCTCAATAAGATATTTAGGAATAAGATAATAATAAAATTAATCATTCAAGACAATTAAAGGGAGAACCGCTTCCTTAGATAAAGTAAGAAAATTAAAGTTCTTTAAAAAATGCTGACTTTACTAGCATGCAGGGGATTCATATATGTGAATGTCATTTAATACATATAACGGAAGCCTTTTCAGAAACCAAGCAGATAATGAATAGTTAATGGAGATATCGGGTTCTTTTTTTTCATAAGGGATTCTGATAAATATTATCTAGGATAATGCAAAATTGGATGATAATATCCTACATGTACTGCTGGCTATATGCTTATGTCAGTAGCATTCATTGGATCATTAATAAGGCCGCGTATCTCTGCTTATTCGCCAGTGGGGAATATTTTCAAGCTGCCGTTTTATATAAAATATCGATATATCCTTTCCTTGGGTTCAATCCTATCACGGTAACGACAGATTTATGCTAACTGGAAATCTCGTGTAGGTGCCGTGGCCTCATTCCTTGCTATTAGAGGTCGATGCGTTTACTCGGTAAATGATTTCCTCATTGGATACTGGCAGCGTTTTCCCACAAGCTACGACCTTTCTGGAATTGGTTGTCCTGGAAGCCACAGTACATTCACCTAACCAATTTAATCGTAATCGCTGGAAAAATAATATAGTTTAGATATATGCAGTTTTTCTTAATACGCGTTTTCAGCATGCAACATGATGGACCATGCCATATTGTAAATCAGATTTAGGCGGTCAACTTAAAGTTGTTTTTGAAATCTAATATACAAAAAAATTATGACCAATCATTCATTTTATGACTATGACTAGAAACAACAATTTTTCGGATCTATTTCTAAGTGATTATTATGTATAAACAAACCAAGATAGCGTAACGTAATTTTTTTTATACTACCTGTTCCTTTAATATCAAGCTGCGTAAAACAATGAACCACTTTGTTTTATATATGAGACCCGTGAGATACATTGAGAAATTATAAATATGTCTAAATGTGCCTGAATACCCGGCCTGGATCAACCATTCAAACTGAGTTATACTACAGTGCAACGAGGCTTAAGGAAATACGGGTTTACCTGGTCAGCTGCTAAACAAAAACTGTCCATTTTCACCTCTGTATGGGGCTGTCTCTATCCGGGGACAACATCCCATGTAATATTGTTAAATATTCCTATAAATCCAAAATATATTATGCTTATTCAAATTACTTCCAAATGTTACGGATTGTTTCTCGGGCATTACCCGATAACCTTTTATTAAAATCCGTTGACATCTTTTTTCTACAAGACAAACTAACCAACGAAAGAAAATAGTAGGGAAAATAGTACCTTCGTGGCTGAGGTATAATAAATATTACGTCTGAATATAGACCTCCTCAAACGTTTTTCGTAAAATTAACCATGCATCTGTACAAAATATTCCAATAAAATAAATTACAAGGAACATTCGTTTGTGGTGCGTCTCTGTGAAGGCTGAACAAAAAAAGGTAAACCTGTTGTTTTGTTATTGCTTTAAATGTCTGTCTTCTAAATCGATTTTACCAGACAGGATAGTGATTTTTTGTGTCTGTTGTCAGACCTTTAAAGCATTAACCACTGAGTCATACATATTAACAAGTCACTGGGGTACGTATTTATTAGTAGCTGACAGACTGCGCCACATGACGTTCCCGTGATAAATATTTGAAATCCTTTCAGGCTGACTAGTTCAAAAACATTCTTTAAATGTGTTTCGCCGGGTAAACATGTCAGTTTCAGGTGAAATCAACAAATAATTGAGGTCGATGACCCTTAGTGTTCAGGTGCATATTGTCAGTTTCAGACGAATTGAACACATTTGGTAAAGGTGGTTTGGCGTGGGGGGTCAGTTACTGGACGTCCGCCTGGCATTTACAGGTGCACTAAGACGAAAATTAGCAAATTCATTAACTGAAGTGCAGCCGTCGGGATAGGATCTTTTGGTGATCTAAGAACGATTGTTGATGTTATGTGGGTTTAACTTCATATTTTAGCCATAAACATTTCCTAGGCACCGTGCTATCTATACACCAATGTTGATATATTATATTTTAAATCTATAAAATGCTCCTTCATGACATCGTGATCCTGCATATATATTTATCCATTTTCACTTTAAAGCCCCTTTCTGTCTGAACTTTGTATTTACAGATTTGTTTAGGAAGTAAAGTAAAGTGGTTTTTCATCTGAATAATCTATTTTCCTGTTCTAATGCAGAACTCTTCGAAAAGCATTTAATCTGGTCTGTGATTGCAACCCGCTGAAAAGAAATTTATGCAGTTTATAATTACCATAATAAACCAGTGATTATCTTCATGGAACAGGCCATTTAACGGGTCGGCCGAGTACAAATAATTTTCAGATTTAATTTTCTCTCCGACAAAGGGCTTTGTAAATGCTAAACAATGTGCTTCTCTGTCACCAGGGAAAAACCAATAACTCGACAGAATGCAGTTATTTCAGAAAAGAAAGGTTTCGGCCTTGGCTAATTATAGAATAACAGAGGGGAGACACCTTAACACTGGGCAGAATCTATATTAACGAGAGGTATAGACAGACTACACATATACCTCTGCAAGAATTTGAATCAATGTTTTGTGTGTGCTACAGATAAAAAAGTGTGTCACAACAGTTCAACAGCTTCATTGTTGGATGACTGGCTGTAGAAAAAGCGTATTATAAATGAATTTCTCTCCCCTTTGTCAGGGATATCTATTTGGCCTACCGCGAAATGGTAAAGAATCCTTTAAAATATATCATTAATAATCCATATTATCTTGAAAACTTAATCCTTGAATCCATGGGTATTACCGTAGCCTTCCAACAACATTTATTACCGTCTGTTCATATATAACGTAAAGAGTACAGTCGCTGACAGAAAAAAACAAAAAAAAATAATGACGAGACAATGACGTTAAAGCTATAATTCTCTAGGAAGGTATTAAAATGTGGCCAAATCATTTAATTACTTAACACCAAGTATAAGTAAGACGCCCCTGACTTGTAAGTAAGACGCCCTTGACTATCTTTTAGAACTTAAAGTGACGTTTAAATGTTGAGAAGTCAGGGTTATTCATTTAAAATCTGCGGTGATGGTGTCTCAAAAAGATGTAAATAAATTTCAGTGATTTGATGATGCATCTCGATACCTCTGTTCACCTGTTTTATCTTTTTTCCAGGTGCATGATGGAGTACCACGGAGGTTATTACGAGCCGGGTCAAGCCAATATCTCGATCCTTCTCCAACAGCCAAATGTCTCATTTCCATGGAACAACACACTATCGGAGCACTTAATATCCATGTTAAACGAGCCACAAGTACCGAAAGCGTTGGATATTAGTTTAATATGGCTTCAACAGTACTACACTCCGGTCATACTGATGGTCGGCTTCTTGGGAAATGCTTATACAGTGGCCGCCTTTCAGGTGACGAAATTGAGGACCAATCCTAGCACGCCGTACTTGACTGGGCTAGCACTCTCTGATTGCATCTTCGTGGTTGTTTTGTTCTTGCTCTGGCTCAATACGTTTGATGTCGATGTCCAGAACAGGCCTGGCTGGTGTCAGTTTTTCACTTTGGTTACACATATGGCACGTTTTATGTCACCTTGGTATGTTTTCTGTTTTACATTACAACGCTATGTTGTTCAGAGAGTGCCAGTTAAGGCGAGAATATTCGCCAGTTTAATCTTCAATATGATAGTCACGACCGGGGTTGCAATTCTTGCGTTGGTAGTGTTTTTCAACATCAGCTTAACCGTTGCCACGATATACTTTGAACAAGAAGTGCCCATGTGCTTGCCGCAAGTCGAGTTCCTTGCGGCACTTCGGATTTTGGACCACATTGATGTTTTGCTCAACTGTGTATTCCTGTATACTGCCTTAATCACTATGATCGTGTTAACAATGCGCCATCTGAAGGGTATAATGTCGCGAAGACGATCTATGTTTAGGGTAACTTCAGATATTGACGCCACCTCCCTCACTGGGCGTAACAAATGGACCACTCGAGTTGAACTACGCCTTACGAAGACTCTCTTGGGCGTTGCCACCGTATTTGTATTGCTGACTTTGCCTACCCAGGTCATGAGAGTGATATACACCATTGAAACATTCAGGCAGGGATACTATCTACCAAACGCTACGTATGTTGCCTCACAAAAGCTGTGTCATTTCATTGGAAACTTTCGGTTTTGTGTGAACGTGTTTATCTATGGTGTGTGCTTGAGGGATTTCCGCAAGGGTCTAATGCATTTGCTCCATAAAGTTTACAACTGCAACTATTGCAGAAAGAGAACGGTTCCTGATTTTCAAATACAACGGCTTCATTTGACCGCCTTGGATGCTACAGTTGGTATTTTATTCAAATAAAGAAAAAAGGGCTATAATAAGGAACGATATAAACTCAGATATTGTGACGGAAACCTGCTGTTGGACCATATAAAGATAGCCTTGAATATTCGACACTTGTTTCTATTTTAAATTGTTTACCAACTGTGCCTCGGAAAGAACACGATAACGTGTTCTGTGGTATCTGATTTACGCGCACCACATCAGAATAACAGACTGGACTGAACACGTACCCGTAAGGCCGGAAGAAACTGTAATGTAATAATATGCACACCTTGCAAATAGAATTCACACTAAGTCACTTGTTTCAATGGGATGGACGTTGTTTTGCACAGAGTTACCTCCCTATTTTATTCACAATTATATATACGTAACAATTGGAAAAAGTTAAATAAACACTCGAAAATATATAGTCAACGGACAAACAAACAAAAATATAACGCTAATGTAGTAATATGTTGCAGACGCACGATTCGGGAAACATAAAATATGATGCCTGCCTACTTAATTATCTAAAACTGGGTACACACCAATTCGCCATGACAAAAGTTGTCCACCTATGCATGATCTATAAGTGGTTCGAGCTGCGACAATAAATATTCCGTTACAAATAAAAATTAACCTTGATATGTCCTTTCATCTCATATAAATGCATTTGTATCCAAGTGAAGTTCGTTTTTGTACTTTGTTTCATTAAGTCAAGAGTTTTTACAAGAATGGCTTGGATCAAGGTCACCTTTGTTTAAGTATTTGCCTTTAACCCGGTATACAGTCTCCGACTGTTTTATCTGATCTTTGACCATTGTTACTTAAAATTGTTAACTGAAATCTGTGGACCCGCCACTGTTCCGTGTGCAGCAAGGAAACAGTCTAGACGGTAATCTGTGTACTACAACCCTATACAATTGCCTAACACCTGCCTTTAGATTAGATATTCTGGGACTCTGCACATTTTTAATGAATGTCAAGAATTCCAATTTTGTTTAACACACGACGACTTAATTAGCGTTGCAGACTTCCGAAACAAAGGTACTCCATCGCTGCAGAGATTTCATTTAATTGGTTTACCGGTCTTTTCCAAGAACACACGTGACTCCGGCAATCAGAGGTTACATTCTGAAACTTAGAAAAGAACAAAGTAAAATATCGTAAATATCGTTACTTCATCATGATAAAAAAATATTTTTAAGGAGCCGTAAAATTTGTAGGTTGGAAATTTAAAAATTTAGTGCACAATATTGATGAAACATAAAACTGTCCCAAAATATATGGTTAACAGTAAAATTTGATTTCCTGACAGTTTCTAATATGTGTCGCACGTAAGTGGTGACATTTCATTATTGTCTTTTAAACAATATGCGCCAAAAATACTGTACAACATTCAGCTGTACCATAAAAATATCTTAAAGAACATGAAACAAGACTGATCATGGAAGAACTGCGTAGGAGTACTGAGTGGGGCCCTTTTTTTCTTTTTCTTAGACCAATAAAAATATAAAACTGAAAACATAAATACTTAGATATTTTGAAATGTAGCAACCCAGTTCAAGTATTTTAATTTCAGTATCTGGTATTTATCAGTTCTAGTACTTTATTGAGTAATATTTGATGGTTACATTTAAAAATAGTGAAAAAGGGAAACGAAGCAAATTACAAGCAGGGGTTCTCCTTGAGCGCCAAGAAGAAAAGTCTCTTGGCTTAAACGTTCACCCATAAAATGACATGGAGCCATCACTGCTGGTACCTTTAACATTTGTCATAAAACGAAAGTCATTTTTTGCATGATTATGGAATAATATTGAAACTGCCACATGCAATTAAAGAGTGAACCAAATGCTATAAACATGCAAATTTGTTGCACTGTGGCTTTTATTTTGTGAGTAAAATAAAAAACAGAGCAACCTGTTCAGGCAACACGCAGGGCGGTTCAAGTGCTGAACTTAACAATATACAAAATGCCAAATTTTCAAATTTGGAGAACATATTACTTATTGGTTTAAGAGGGAAAAATAGATATATAATTGAAGCGGATACTTTTGTATATGGTTTAATGTCTTTTTCTTCTTCAGTTTGGCCGCCCCTCAGGGCACACCCACACACACACACATATATATATGCACCTCTTATACCATCATATGGAGACCCGTGTAATTGCTGCATCTTCCACAGTAATGACAAAACTGATAGATTCACGACATTAAAACAAAAATCAGGAACAACGGACTTTCCACAATTTCCTACAGCTATTTCAGGTTGATTCACATTCATAAAATAAGTTGTCTGGGCATTTTATTGTCTCTGATGAACTGCATGTTTACTCCACGTGCTTCCCCGCAAAATGATGATCGATATCTGCTAGAATGAGGTGGCATGATGTTAGCACACAGAAATGCCCATGAGGCAACTAGGTTTATGTGTCCACTTGTACGTTTACGCATACGTTTTCATACCTGTCGCTACATGATCCAAAAAGTTTATCGAAAAAATTCAGCATAATGCTGGACAGCACTTTTGTTACAGGTGCTCTTTTTGTTGTGTGACACGGGCGTAACTCGTGTTGTGGCACTCGTGTCTTGCCGCGTATTGCATTCTCTGTTTAATCCGTACTGGTTGAACTCTCGTTGTCATGCTAGCTTGGGGCTTTCTCGCCTGGCGGAGATCACGTATGAAACCTGGTATGTAGAGACACACACAGCGATGGTCTTCTAGATGATTCCTGTAACGCGTGTTTACTGTGTTGTGTAAGATCTTTTAGACTGTTCGAGAAGTGGAAAATTCTCGGCTTGGGGTAAAGAGTATGTAAAGGGGCTGTGTTTAAGAGCCGAGGGAGAGCAGCAGAGAAGATTTCCAGCGGACACAGAAGCGTGTGTGTCAGTTTCTTGGACCATATCCGACGAGTGCGGCAATTATAGATTTTCGTCAGACTTTCTCCTGGATTTTGTGCATTTGGTCTTCAGTTTATTTTCTGGATTGTTACAAGAGCTTTACACTGGACTGTCATTCTCCGAGAGTATACATTTAAAGAACATATTGTTGTGACGGTGGTGGTATCCAGGTAATGTGCACTTCGTGTATTTTACTGTGTGATTGTATTGATTTGTTGTTATACCGCTGTTTTACTGTATAATTGTATTGATTTAGTGTATTGTAATGTTAGAGTTGTTTTAAGAATAATCTATGGATATTTGTTAACAAAAAACACTGACTTCTTTATTCATTCCCCTAGACATTTCAAGCTGTCTAGAGTTACAGAATCTGATTTTTTTTTCTCCATTACAAAATTTGTGTTCATCACGCATACGTGATCTGTTTATATTAGTTTCCTTAAAACTTTCCACAAATATGTATTTCATATTTCGTTGCACAGGCTTTAACCGTACAAGGGAACAAACATGTAGCTTTTGAGTAAGTACACTAACGAGAGTAGACAAAAAAATATAGTGAGAACGTGCGTTCATACATATGCAACCTTGCCGGATGTATTGAATACAAGATTCAGACGTAAAATCGCCTTTTCTCCATACAAACGGTTTTACTTTATCAAAATAACCTTTAATAATAACTGACCATTATTTTCAAAGATAGCTGAACGAGTGCCTACCAAAAATTCACACACCGGTGTATAGATTTCAGAGCAACACCTCCAACCGCCGCCCCCCCCCCCCACCACCACCCTGCTCTAGTTCACCAAGAGATATTCTGAAATCGATTTTCACATGAACCCCTTGGCAACTTTAAAACGATTTCAGATTACTCCCTACTATTGCAGATTACCCCTTCAAAACAGTTGTTTCTTTATGAGCATTTACTTAAAATCTTATATATTTTTTTGCTTCATTTTTCATACTAGTTTTCACCTTTGTATATCTTACGTTGGTGTAGAATTTGTAATGCCCTTTGGTAAAAGTGTAAGAGTCCATATAAATAAAAATAAACTACATAATAATTTTCTACGACGATTTGATTTTCATATGTCGATTCCAGTTTTTAAACATAATATCTTACACATAATCGAAATAATATAGCATTAGTTTAAAGTATAAGAATGTAGACTTTAAATAAATCACCGACGGCTAGGTTCACGCTAACCCGGGGGTAATCTGAAATCGATTTATGATTACCACGGTAACCTGAAATTACCTGAAGTTCCTTCCCCGGCATTATCACGTATGCGCATGGCATAATTGAATCTGTTACTCTCCTGTATGGTGTTTATTAGTCACAAGCATCAGACCACCTGTATTTAGTGACCTAATTTTCAGGTACAGTATGTAGGCTATTAACGAGAACGGTTGCAATCAGTAACTGTCTGGGAGTAATTCATAATAACCCGTTTTTTATCAAGTTTAATTGTAGACTCCTCTGTGACGGTCTATGTGTGGGTTTATTAAATATCCGTTTATGCCCGTCCTTTTCCGTGTTTAACAAATTGGTTTTCTCTGTCGTTTTCACTGTCGCTTTCACTACCAATGACTCATCTACGGGTTATTAAAGGCCTTTAGAAATTACTAATATCTTACCGCGGACCTGATCGTAATCGTATTTCTAATTATCGTACCAGTTCAGGAGCTAAACATTAATTCTTATGCTTCAGGCCCAACACAAGAACGGACAAAAGGAGTATATGACGTAGCGCCATTTCGGCCCTCTGACACAAAAGAGTCTATCGATGTGTCAGTTCCTTGCGATGTTAGACGAGAGCCGGCACCGTAAGACTCGATCATATAATGCTAATTTTATTGTAATTTTTGACAAAAGCCTTCATGAAGCTGTTACTTAACATAAACCAGACCAGTCGCCAGCTATGTGTGTGTGTGTACTTTCTAAATCCTATCAGATGCGAGGTAAATTCCGTTGTATCTTGACATTTGTAAATCCCCCTGCGTGTTTATTAAATGCATATCTTGCACGGGCTTCTGGGCGATAGCTGACTTGTATGTAACACAGGAAATGACTCGTTACAATTGTAATGGATTTTCACTTTGGTTTGTGAGTTCACATGTATTATGTTACGTTTATTAATTAATGGAAGCCCAGTGTTAAGATTATCGGATGTTTTTCACGTTATCCGTGATACTATACGATATGATGGATCGCCGTAGCAGTGCATTTTTCCGTAGGGTATTCAAGTATACACTAAGAAAAAACGGTTCTTGATGGTTCTTTTAAGAACCCAAATGCTTTTATCGGCTCAGTAGTCCAATACAAACACCTACCGAGTCGTTTGTTCACGACTGTGTATGATGAAGGAGTCTAGTGTTGCAGAAGGCACACATACTTCAGATCACTCATCTCAGGTTACACTCCGGTAGTCTGAATTCACAGGGGCGAATCCAAGATATAGCAAGTGTGTGTGTGTGTGGAGGGGGGGGGGGGGCTGGTAGGTACTTTGCATAATCATACATAAATAAGTATTGGTTATAGCCATTGACACAAGACAAGCAAATCTCATGGCTTGCATGACATTTCATTGGGCGATAACTGATTTAACTCACATGCCCCGCCTCCTTGGTCGAAGCTACCCACCAATTCTTTGCCATATTTAGAATGTCACCATGCAGCTACACTTGCATGGTCACTTTTCATGACCATGTGATGCAAGCAGATTTGAACGTACAGTCAGAACAAAGGAAAATACGCCGCATGAGGGACAAATAAGGATGCATCTGGAAGTGACGTCAATACCAAATTCTTATTAGCATGGTAGGTGTATTTCTTCACATGATCACGTGGACTTAGGTCACAAATGGCTGATTTTATTTACTTTTGCGATTTTATCTAAATTTACAATACCGTGAGTAGTTTCGAGAAACTGGATGGGACACGAATGCACTAAGAGGACAGCGTCCAGGCGAGAATCTATCTGCGGTGACAGTTTCTGGACAAGGAGACGTGTATTGCAAATGGAACGCGGAATATCCCTAATTTCTGAACACGCCCAAATCCTCAAATTCTTACTGTTCTTACTGGGGTCCCTATCTGGCTGGGCTTTGGTTGCTATTGGCTTATTTTTTGTATTTTGGCAGGTGTTTCAGGGATCTCCTTACGTGGTTAGGTTTTGTTTGTAATTACCAATATTATTTTAAATGTATAACTTAAGTATCTAAATAAACATAAGTGAACAACAGTTTTTTTTTAGGGGGGGGGTTCTGTAATTGTAGGGTGTAACCTGAAATCGGATACCACACGGTTATCTAAAAATTCATTTTCGATTATTCCCATGTAATCTACACCACGGGTTATCTGAAATCGCTACACCTGTTCTGCTGCCGCAGTTCAACTATTAAGGCAAAATGCCACGCCTCAGGAGAGGGATTTCCTTTGTAATAATAATAATAATAATAATAATAATATAAATATTTATAATAATAATAACAGTAATAGTAATAATGATAATATTAATAATCATAAGAGTTTTCTCATTGTATGATATCGAAGTGCTTGATGCAAATATGTTTTAAGAAAGGCCGTGAACTGAGTGACATCTCTTGACTTTCCAAATGTGGTTAGGGGCTAAAATATGATATCTCCAAAGCTTTAAAATAGATTTTTTTCTGTTATAAGCGAAGGGAGAGCGATTGATTCTAGAAACCCCCCTCTCTCAACCATGGTATACATTTTCGTAATTTCAGTTAATGTCGTTTGATTTGTGGAGCGTGGTGGCGTAATGGCTATAGGGCGCTGGACCTGTGACCGAAGGTTTGTGGGTTCGCGTCCCGTTCAGATCGCCGACTTTGCTAAGACTCCTGGCCAAAGTCTTTACCACAAGGGTGCGCTCTCTCGACCCAGGAGTGAATGGGTACTGGTCATGGGTGGCAGGCAAATGTAGAACGAATAACCTTCTAGCGCCTGATATGGCAGCTTGGGTTGTATGCTCCCCAGGTAGCCCGATTGAATCGGACTCAATATTATTAGACCCTGCCATATATTGAGTCCGATAGCCATACAGTTAGAGTTTCTACAATATAAGCCTCAGACTACACGCCACCCAATGCCCTTGTAACCAGTATCAACGGGTGTTTATTACCCCTTGCGTGCGGTCATTCTTTAGCGCCGGGCCCGTTGAAACAAAATGTAACAACACTTTAGCTGTCAATCACTCGAGTCAGCGAGGCTATCAGAGAGGTCATCAAGTGCACCTGTTCGACTGTTCTTCTCTGTCCCTACAAAACTCGATGACATGCCTCTGGTTAAATGGTTAGTAAATGTATAAAAATGATGTTCCAAGTTTGATTTTAGTTGCTATCGAAACCATGAAACACATACTTATTGGTGTTAAAATTGTATAATCCCGTGTCTTGTTGTTTGGCAGTAAACAGGCAGTCAAAGAAGATGCAACGGATCCGTTGCATCTTCCGTGGCTTATACGAGAAACTCTCATTGTATGGCTATCGGACTCAATATATGGCAGGGCCTAATAATATTGAGTCCGATTCAATCGGGCTACTCCCCAGTGAGCCGAGAAAAGCTACACAAGACTGAACAGGCCCGAAAGACCTACGCTCCCGAGGCAGCGGAAATCTTGCGCTTCTAAAGAAGCATACGATATAGGTAGTAGCCCTATAGGTAAAGCGCTGTGTAAAGAGCGTACAAAAGACCAGGAAGGCAAAGTGTTAAAAGCCGGCTGAGACTGCGACTACAACGGTAATAGAAGACTCTAAACCCCGCACCTTTAACTTTACCTTTAACTTTAAGTACATCCATGTAAACACTAAAGAGCAGCGGTGATAATATACCGCCTTGTCTCAATCCGTTGGACACAGAAAAGTAATTTGAAAGCTTGCTTTTCCATCTCACACATACTTTTTGTCTCATATACATATCCAGTAACAGTCGAATGATGATAGCAGGTACTTTTCTACGATAAAGGAGGTTTAATAATTTACCAAAATGAATTTTGTAAAAAGCTTTAGAAGCGTCTAGTAAACAACAGTATACTTTTGAACCACGAGACATGTAGTTTGCAGCAATATCCTTTAACACAGGCTTACACATAATAGTGGAATGTTGCTTTTTGAAAGCAAACTGCAGATTTGATGTCTCAAGTTGTTAACGGCATCGTTGAAGGATAACAATTTCAAACAGTTTACAAATACTACTGCACAACGAGATACCTCGATAATTTTCACTGTTTGATAAATTTCCTACAAGATCCTTTGGTATCGACAAAATAACAGATTCAAGTAGATAATCGGGTGTAAACCCATGTAAAAGCATCGAATTAAACAGAAGTGACAATAACACAAATAACTGATGAGAACCATGAATGATATGATCAGAAGACAGACCCTTATTCCCAAAGGTTCAATTTTCTCATCTCACTGTAGAATTTTTTATCAGTTTTTAAAGCACTCCATTGGCTGGCACCAGGTTACCTCCAGGCCTACTTGACGTGTATGTTCCAACACGGAACGTATGGTCTTTGCATAGTTTTACACTAGTGGTGCCAAAAACCCGGCTGAAGTATTATAGAGATCGAGCATTTTGCCACTGTGGACCAGTGCATAGGAATTCATGAATTAAGATCACAGAAAAACATGAATGTTTTAAAGCAATATTAAAAACATTTATTTTTAAGAGAGCTTATAGTTTCTAAATACTTATGTAATGATATGTTATGTTCTTATTTGTATGCATATATGTATTTATAGTTTACATTCATAATTGTATTTTACAGATTTAGCGCATGAAGATTTTAATAGAATATGGCATATATTAATAAAGCACCATGAGCAAATGATTTGGACATGGCGCTATATAAATGCAGTATATTATTATTATTATTATCATCATTATTATTACAGTAACTATTTACCAAATATATCATTTTATCAATAATAATCAGTAATCTCTTTTTAGAATGGAAATATTTACAAAAACAGACGCCAAATACAATTCTTGAAAAATATGAATAACAAAATTGAGGTATCACTCTAATCAGCCAATCTGAGTGAAAATCCAAAATCCAGCTGCAATCTTTAAATAAATTAAAACAGAATCCTATGAAAATTGCATAATTCATTATTTTTATCAGATAGTGGTTCTCTCTGTGATTTTGAGACTGACATCCAAGAGTCATGTGAGAGTTTTATCCCTAATGTTTTGCAGTTTTGAGAGTTTTGCAAATATCATGCAGCATGTATGTCTATGAGCACTATATATGAGTCTGATTATATCAGGGATTTGGCGCGAATTTAATACTGCTCATCATTATTAAGGCCCTGATTGAAATACATGCATGCTCTATAGTGATCACCTTGTTTTTATGTTCGTCCAGCAGTGCCGCAATTTTCCGCGAACAGTATCCCAAAGATAATATTTTTGATCTTGCTCAAATTCATTTGTATAAATGGCTTCTATAAGGGTTCCAGATCTGAGGTGTGACAAGCCCACTGAAAATCCAGTATGGCCACCAGATTCATATGGGTTATTTTCTATCGCGCCTTATCTCAAGAGAATATGCGTGATCTTTTTACCAAATCCTCAGGGGTGATTGGTGCCCTTAAGGGCTCCAACCGATCAAATTACAGACCTGTCTAATATCTAATATTCTTTCACAATATTAAAATCTATTCTAATAACCAAGAGGGGCCATGCACCTTCAAATTTCAGACTCTTTTTATATCCAATATGGCTGTCTGGCAAATATTCAAAAACTCTTGTAAATTATATCAATAATTAGATATTGCCGTGATTTTACTGACTCATAGTTCTTAATAAATTATTTAAGATGCTATACTTCAGACCATTATATGACATCAAAATATGATATGATTGTTATCATTTTGAATAACGGGTAATATTATTATTATTATTATTCAGTTACTAGTGGACCCAACATTAGGTCTATGGTTTTGAAATGATATATTGATAAAGCCAATTTTCAGCACCTTATTTAGTTGCATTCTTTATGACAGGTCATGGACTCAAAGAAAAAAAATAATATGAGTATTATACGGTTTAGTGCTAGAAATATACATTCTATAACGAACTTTTAAACACAATTCCAAAGGTTAACTTTATTGCTAAGTTCCTGCTTTTTTCGCTACAAATCAAACATATTACATGTGACACACATGTTTTTCCTAGTTTATCAGACGGGTCTTCAACTAGAATCGCTTTGAGGGCCAGTTTCAGCATATCACATGTATTTGGGGTTAATAAATTATTGGAGTGAAAACATTTTTATACATCAGTACTTTTAACAGTCCATAAAATGGGTCAAATGGAATTCGTTCCCATGATTTTTAGCACTTAGTCTGACCTTTAACTACCCTTTAACGAAACTCAGTTTATCTGTAGTCCGTTTTTGAGCGTACGGTCTAAAGTTGGTCTGCAGATTAAACTGATACTAACCAGTAGTCGGCCTTTGTGCATACGGCCCAAGGTATCCTTTTAAACAAAATGATGACCCAGTAAAGCTTCAAAATTGAATGGTTTATTCCTTCGGTTTCATCGAATTCCGTGTATTACATTTGAAAGCAAACGTTGGTAACAGACGGTTACATCAGACAAATAACCAAGTAACCCTAAGGCGAAAAAACCTGATCTGGAATAGATAAACCCACGGTTTGGTGGAAATGGATAAAGTATGTTTAAAGTGGAGCCAGGAAAAGAAGTAGTTTATTGTATAGGAATTGTTTTAATATGAACAGAAACGAGGCCCAACAAGGGCTCTTTGTTCCTGCCATTCAACGTATTTCTTTCACTATATAATAAATTATTTTGTTGTGTGTCAGTTCCACTCTCTATCTCCCTGAATTGAACAGATATGAATGCGAGGTTTGAAGTAGAATTTGTCAGCGCTGTGGTAACAAAAGGAACAGGGCATATCAGTTAACAAAGATTTTGGTCTAGCTCATTCTCTCTCTCTCTCTCTCTCTCTCTCTCTCTCTCTCTCTCTCTCCCTCAAAACGAATAATTGTCTTATGCCTATTACAATTGCTTCAATTAAAAGCTAAGTACTGATAAACAATAAAAAGATTAATAATGAATGGGTTACAAGTTGGATGATACTGATGCATCGCCGTGGAAAAAATATAATACTTTCCCCAGGAAACCTGGCTAAAGTTACCTACCTCTGACTGTTTCAAATCAATAAACGTTTCTCAATAATCATAAAAAAAACCTTGCCTAAGGTGCAGACATATCAAACTTGTATATCTCTACGGAAATTAGAATTTTTGACATTCTAGGTTGTCTATAGATTATTTCTCATTGGCATTTCCTTGTCACGTAGAAACGTTTAAGTTTTAATTAAAATTGCAACAGTTTATACATTAGAGAAAACTACATCTGGCAACCCTTAATTCTCTCTCCTACCTAATCTGTTGAATTAACAGGAGGCTTAAAACATCATGTTTCCAGGTTGTAATAGAAAATTGCCGGTGCGTTAAATTATTTAAAGTAGGAATAGATTTTCAATCCAGTAAAATATGATTTCATTATAACATTATCCTTTTACCGCTCAGACACCCTCTCGGGGTCCATTAACTTGCATCGGCTATAACTATAACACTGTTTCTTACTTATTTGGCTATATCTATTGAGGTTATATTATGTGTTACATATTAATTATCACCTTTTAATATTTCCATTAACCATCTGCGGATTTGTTAAAATATTATATAAACAAAATATTACCAGTAATTGAAATATGAAGTGTGTAAGAGTAGTCCGGAATCTGAAATTAACCTGATTAGGATACTTCTACTTAACTCTTGCCATGTGAAGATTAAGACGGACAGGTTGAATAATATTCTTTGGATTGACATACCAAACATGATCGCAGTCGTAGAGAGGACCCGCGACATCCACTCAACCAAGCAGCAGATCGAAAATTTGAACTGACAAAAGTTTTCATTGTCCAGCAACTTGAGGATTACAAATCTGACGGCGTTGAAAATCACGTCAAACAACCAACAGTCCAAACATTTAGGCAGGCCAAAGATTTCATTGATGTTCATAGTGTTTAAAGTGTTAGATAGTTGGAAGTATTATTAAACGAGTATTGACATGCGTGGTCATTAAAAATCGAACGTGGCCCCCTTTCACATTGTTACAGATGTCTCTTTAATTGTATGCATCAGTTTACATGTGAACTCTACACAGCGCTCGGTTTAATCTATTGCGGCATAGCCCGGCCCACGCGTGGGGTCTGACGTGTAAACAGCAGTCATGCTAATCTGGGGATTTCTCGCCTGGCCGAGCCGGACCGGCTCACGTGCGGACCCTGGTGTGTAGAAACACGGTGTTCGTTGTTCTAGATGTTTCCTGTACTGTGTATCATGTTAGATTCTTTGGATTGTTCGGGAATTCGAAAGTCCTCGGCTTGGGGTGAGAAGTTATAAATAGGGGGCTGTTTTTTAGAACAGGTGGGAGAGGAGAGAAATATTCCAGTTGTGGACCTTTTCCGATAAGTGCGGCAGTTATAGATTTTCTTCTAAATTTGTGACGGATCTTATATAGGCTTCAGTTTGCTTTCGGGATTATAAAAAGAACTTCACTTTGGGATTACAACGGATTGAATTTGTGAATAAACTGGACTGTGATTCTCTGAGAAGATTTATGTGAACTGTTCATCTGGGTTGTACGTTATAAAGGACTTGTTGTCGCTGTGACAGTGATGGTATCCAGGTACTGTACACTTTATTTATATACTTGTATTCATTTACTGTTGTACTGTTGTTATACTGTATAATTGTATTTATTTAGTGTATTGTAATGTTAGGATTGTTTCAGAATAAATTACAATTATTTGTTAACAAAAAACACTGACTTCTTTATTTATTCCCCTAAACATTTCACGCTGCCTAGTGTTACATAATCTGAATTTTTTAATCTCTATTACAAAACTGATGTTCTTCACAACTACGTGATCTGTTGATATTAGGTTCCTTAACAAAATATAAAAACGCACATGCTATGTGCACACCAGGTTAAGGTGGCATATATTCCACAACTTTCAATCCTTAAATTCCTGCCGGTCCGCTCAACGTCTACTTAACTAGGGTTTACTTAAACCATTAAAATCTTGAAGGTGATTGTTTATGTTTCAGATGCATTGTCAGATTATAGTAAATTATGACTGTTCATTGGAAACGAATATTGCATTTTGGGTATCATTCTATAGCCACGTTTACACGTTTTACCTTCCATGTAGGATATCCAATTATGATGATCATGTTATCCGCATAAATTGTTTGAATAAAAGGCATCAGGGTTTATTTAATTTATTGAGTTAGTCTCAGGTTCACCTGTACTCAAAGGTATAAACTTCAGCATCAAACATGATGGGTGCATGGAACTGACTGGTTGCAATGCCAGAAATGCTATGCCAGGAATGTAATCCCATGATTATTCTTAAGAATAAAGTCTAATTTCTTAAATTAGGCATAAATATATGCCGAAGACTAGACTAACCGAAAATGTCATTTATTAATTATATAGTTTAAAGATTTCCTGTGTCAGGTAAACGCCTCCATTTTCACTAAACCCAAATATACACATGTGCAGAGTTCCATTTCGGGTCCACTCGCTGTCTCTCATTATTTTTTTTAAATCGTGGTGTCACGCACCAAGCCAAATGTTTATGGGTTTCTGTAAGCAATACACAGCTGTGAGATACAGCCTTCCCATTAAACCTGATGAACGTTTACCCTGCATGGGTACATACTGACCGACAAAAATATTACCCCTCCTCGCCTGAAATGGTGCTGTGTTTTGTGTTTTACCACCATAAACCACATATGCCGGATATTTATTCAAACACTTAACCTTTCCTAGTTCAACATGTGTTTCTGTGGCGTGACTTAAGACGTATTATATCGCATTAACAAAAATAACATAGTTATGTATGGACAGTAGCTACGTACGGACCGTGCACATTTGTAAAGAAATCAAGCACTGTAATCTTTATAGTCCAGACGGCCGGAACTTAATGTCTGAGTAACGTTATTATCAGAGACACAAAGTTACGCCAAATATAGAAATCGTTGCCAAAGGACGGACACTTTAACGAGATAGCCCTAAAGTTCAGGGTTGCCGTAGCACTTATCTTATTAGATTCTAGAGCACCACAGGCTGTTAGAGTAAAGGTTGGGTTTGTATCCGACGCTGACATAATATGAGAGGTCTCGGTTTGCCTATCCATTTCTTTGTTCCAGCAAGGGGAATATCTATTACAATTTGACGACCATTCACCTAAACCGAAATATTATCAAACATTCTGGCAATAAAGCAAATGAGAGTCCAAAGGCCTAATCTGATATTATGAAATGGCGTCATTCTTTGGTCCAAATCCCACTTTGACAGTTTTTTTTCATAATATTTATGACAGCAGCCAATCAGCAGCTTTTAAAAACATAAAGGGGTGCAAGTGACAAATGAACTTCACCTTCATCAATGGGATTGAAGTGTAAAAAAATATAGATACATTTTGTTTTTAAATATTGATTTTAATGTATATGTTAAGCTAACAACATATATGATTTGGTTTGTTTCGCTTACTCGTAGCCTACACCACATTACTGTAATACATACCAGATTCTGGATTTGTTCTTAAAACAGATAAACATTTGAAAAATATTATTTTGCATCCCATACAAAACACAGGCTATTTCCCATCAGTCTATGTCAATTTGGACGAGGAATCCTGGGAATGGCTAAATCTGTTTTGGAGTGGCGCACGATTCGTTTCTTGGGAATTTAGTAAAGTGGTAAGATAAATAGAAACTAAAGAGATGACAGATGCCATAAGAAGTCAAGTCAAATTTTCGCAAGAATCCATCAGGTATAGAAGCAGTTATGGAAAGTCAATAAATAAAGCAAAACAGAACTGAAAAACGTCATACCAGGTAGCAATCTGTTAGAATTAGTGTGAAAAGTAGGAGAACTACGATAACTGTTAAACAGCGTTTACAATATATTTACCCTCTGATTATGGACTAAGTAAGTAGCATATGTGCAATAATAAATTGATAAAGTACAGCAATGAAAGTTTGTATGTAAGCAAAATGACATTCAAGGCATATAACATATACATAGCATTTTTCAAAACCCTATCTTGAAATTTTTCTTCCTCGAGCAGGCAATTCATTATGTTTTAAGTTTAATCAATGTGTATACAGATCGTTTTCTTTTAATTTAGCTATATGTGTGATAATTATGATTAGACATGCTGAAGTAAGCTCCTTTATGTGACCTTCAGATGAATTCTTATATTTAAGATGCACTCTTAGGATCAATGTCAACAAAATACACATCGAATTGTGATGCCGTTATTTTATATGAGAAGAGTTAGAATTGCTTTTGTTAAGTGCAAAGCGTATTACTTTCCACGTTTGTTTTTGTTAACTTTTACATCTACAATTTTATTAAAGAAGAATGCGCGTGTGGCTTTGCGAGAAGAATTAGTTATGCTTGATTACGTAAGGAGGGTACACCGTCATGAGGCAGGGATCATTGTGTTTACACGCAGGTTATGTGCAACATCTCGTTCACGTGTTAAGCGGATTAAGTCATCAGTCAGCCATGGGCATTTTTTTTAACTTGTATATGTGCGCAATGAAACAATAGATAGAAAAAAGACCACCTGTAAGTACCTCGAAGCCGTTGGTATATCAAAGTGTTTAACATTATTACAATTAGTCATTAGCTGTGCAATGTCATTTACTGAACATTTATACTATCTCCTTTCAAAATAATTATGCGTGTTAGTGTGTTTCCAATTTGATTTTATATTAGTAAATGTTATATAATAATCACTTACGGAGTGCTGTAAAAAAAAGAACTGTAAAACTCAATTGAAATGTGCAATTAGGTACAGTGTAAATATGGTCTTGTTGGTTCACGTATCAGTGAATCAAGATGAAAGAGGTTTCATATATCTAGTGATCGCCTGTATAACAAACTGAATTTAAATCATGCAGTTATATCCATACTGAAGTCGCCTAAAGAATGCTTCTTTAGTTCCCGTTAAAACACATTCTATTATTTTGCATAATTCGTCAAAATTTGTACTGTCTGATGGTGGACAATAAACACAACATAGCGTTACTTGTAAATTGCTGCTCAGTTCAAGGTCAACACTGAAGTTAAACATATGTATGCTCATGATTCTGTGTGGTGTCACTTTAAATTTTGATTTAACATATATACAGACCCCGCCCGCATTGGATGCTCTGTCATACGAAAAAGTAGGTAGTTATTAAGTTGAATTTCAGGACTAACCAGGTAAATCATCGGTGAAGTTCTCCCTCTGAGACGAAGTCCATTGAGTCGAACCCGAAAATCGACGACACGCTGAGACGACTCTAGCTTCAGACGAATGGCATAATATAGGGAAACCCCCAGCAGACCGTAATCTGTCACCCATATGCAAAATATATCGAAATCTTCTTCGAGTATAATTTTCTGAAGTTTTGTAAAGTTGTTGATCATGCTTCTGCTGTTTATACGTACAATGTTAACGTGGTCGCTTCGTTTTGCCTTTTTTGTATTATAATATTTCAAAGAGGATTTATGTGTGGTCTTTTTGTTTTACCATTACTTATGATACAAGGGGTTCCCAGTAGGGGTTAAGTTCCCTGCATGCGTGGTTGGCATGGCCAGTGCGGGCTGGGAAATGCTCATATTTGTGCTCTATGCGACCACAACGGAAACACGTGTCAGTTCTTTTCTACTCTGATCAGCCGGGTGACCAATTTGCCCACATGGGTACACTGTGGGCCGACATTCAAATTAATTCAGTTGGATTTCATTAATAAACTTAATAGCCAACTGTTTGCCTTAATGCACTATAGAAACTCCATTTATTAGGTGACAAACGTTACGCTAGGAAGCTTTAATTCGAGTTAATAGCACTCTAACATATAGTTATTCTAACATATTTAGATCTCAAATGACAATTTACAACATTGAATTACAGACGTTCATAGTGTTACGGGGTAACATATAAGTGGACCGAACTGTCTCGCTAGTGAGGCTTGCTTTGCTAGCGAAGCGGTTGGTACGCCGGACTTGTTCGCCACCGACCTGGTTTCGACTCCCGCGGCTGTTCAGGATTTTCCCCCTCAACAATTTGTCCTCGTAACAAAAATTGGGGGCTCGTCTGGATGCTTAATAGTTTTCAAATTTATTAGGCCTTCACCTGGACACGTTGTTTTATCATACATTGTTTACAAGATTACATATTGATTACAGTACATTGTTTACAGGATTTATCTCAGTGTTTTTTTTGTTATTGTTTTGACATCTTAACATGGCAGATTTCAAACCTGAGACACTTGTTGACGATCCCGACCCTGATCAACTTGAACAGTTGTCAAAAGAACAGTTCTTGCGTTTGGGACAACACTTAGGGCTAAGTGTGAAAAAAGCTTTGAGAAAGCCTGATATCATTGCTAAAATCATGTCAGATCTAGTTAGCAAAGGTTTAATTGAAGAGAGTGAAGTTGAAACATAAAAAATGACAGACTTGCAATGCAAATAGAATTTAAAAAGTTGGAAATGCAACATGAGCTAGCATTAAAACAGTTGGAATTAAAAAAAAAAAACAGTTGATTTTGCTTGAAGAATGTAAGCGCTGCATTAACGCAGATGTTAAAACTTTTCTCGATGAGAAAAGTCCTGAAACACTTGACATTGCTGCTCAATTAGCTGATGATTATTCATTCACACACAAAACGTCCTTTACTAACAAATAAAACCAGTCATTCACAAACAAGAATGTAAATCAGTATGGTCAAAAGAAGTTTACAGCGCAGTCACCCAGTACTAGTAGTCCTGATAGTTCAGCAAAGTCCATTGCTACATATCAATCCACGTCCACTGTGTCTAAGTCCAACAAAGATCAGTAATATTCAAAGAAAATCTGTAATTACTGAAAGAAGGAAGGTCATCTAATGTCTGACTGCTGGAAACTTGCGAATAAACCAAATAGCAAACCTTCTGCTTTTGTTTCAAAATCTATGCATAGCATGGTACAAGAGGCAGGCTCTTTTCGTGTAAATAAGGGGTACAACTCCTTTATTGACTCCAATAAAGAGTTTGATGCTACGGAGGCCCAAGTGCCGTCTGAATCCAAAGAAGAATCCGTAGCTTGCGGGGTAAAAACCTCAGTTGATTCCTACGAGGCATTAAATAAGCCTAGGTCCTTTCAAGACTCCTGCGAGGAGTGTTCTCTAAAAAGGGCTAAGTCCTTTTATGACTCTTGCGAGATTATTTCAAATGAGGCCAGGTCCTCTTATGACAAACAAAAGTTTGTTTCTGTTGAGGAAAATTCCTCTGTCGACTCCCATGAGGAGTTTGATGATAAAAAGGATGTAGATTCCTTAGATGACTCTGAAACAGAGTTTATGACTGATACTGTCAATGTCAGTTCTTTGTTTGATGAGGTTGAGGTAGTAGATTCCTCTCCTGACTCTGAAATGGAGCCATTCATACATGATGGTTTTGTATCACTTTCAAGTGATTTTTCAGATTCTACCCCTAATAGAATTTTGAGGGACACTGGTTCAGGCCAGACTCTCATGTTAGAAAACACTTTGCCATTTTCTAATAGGCCATTTACTGGTGCACATGCACTTGTTAATGGTGTGTTTTCAGACAGGCACACTTCAATTCCGCTTCACAGTATCCATTTAAAGTCAGATTTGATTTCTGGGAATATTACTGTGGGCATAAGAACTACTTCACCCTGTAAGGGAATTCAGTTGCTATTAGGCAATGATTTTGCAGGTGACAAAGTTCAGCCTGTACCAATAGTGACAGAAAAGCCGTCATTTGATCAGGACACTGATCCGGAAAGTCAGGAAATTCCTGGTTTGTATCCTTCATGTGCTGTAACTAGATCTATGGCCAAGAAAAAACACACATGAGGATAATGGTCCAGATGATAACACTTTGGGAGTCACTAGTGACGCATCTAATGACTCGCTCGTACAGGATGCAGCATTCTCAAGGTCAGAACTTATCGCGGAACAGCATAAGGACCCTGATATTTCATGTTTGTTTCCCAGGGCAGTTTCTAAAGATGAACTGTCACAGAACCCAGTTTGTTTCTATGTCAAAAATGGAGTGCTTATGCGTAAATGGCGACCACCTGATGTATGGGCTGATGATGAGTGGGCCATCAAACATCAAATAGTAATACCAAAAGCTTTCGCAGTGACTTGTTCGCCACCGACCTGGTTTCGACTCCCGCGGCTGTTCAGGATTTTCCCCCTCAACAATTTGTCCTCGTAACAAAAATTGGGGGCTCGTCTGGATGCTTAATAGTTTTCAAATTTATTAGGCCTTCACCTGGACACGTTGTTTTATCATACATTGTTTACAAGATTACATATTGATTACAGTACATTGTTTACAGGATTTATCTCAGTGTTTTTTTTGTTATTGTTTTGACATCTTAACATGGCAGATTTCAAACCTGAGACACTTGTTGACGATCCCGACCCTGATCAACTTGAACAGTTGTCAAAAGAACAGTTCTTGCGTTTGGGACAACACTTAGGGCTAAGTGTGAAAAAAGCTTTGAGAAAGCCTGATATCATTGCTAAAATCATGTCAGATCTAGTTAGCAAAGGTTTAATTGAAGAGAGTGAAGTTGAAACATAAAAAATGACAGACTTGCAATGCAAATAGAATTTAAAAAGTTGGAAATGCAACATGAGCTAGCATTAAAACAGTTGGAATTAAAAAAAAAAAACAGTTGATTTTGCTTGAAGAATGTAAGCGCTGCATTAACGCAGATGTTAAAACTTTTCTCGATGAGAAAAGTCCTGAAACACTTGACATTGCTGCTCAATTAGCTGATGATTATTCATTCACACACAAAACGTCCTTTACTAACAAATAAAACCAGTCATTCACAAACAAGAATGTAAATCAGTATGGTCAAAAGAAGTTTACAGCGCAGTCACCCAGTACTAGTAGTCCTGATAGTTCAGCAAAGTCCATTGCTACATATCAATCCACGTCCACTGTGTCTAAGTCCAACAAAGATCAGTAATATTCAAAGAAAATCTGTAATTACTGAAAGAAGGAAGGTCATCTAATGTCTGACTGCTGGAAACTTGCGAATAAACCAAATAGCAAACCTTCTGCTTTTGTTTCAAAATCTATGCATAGCATGGTACAAGAGGCAGGCTCTTTTCGTGTAAATAAGGGGTACAACTCCTTTATTGACTCCAATAAAGAGTTTGATGCTACGGAGGCCCAAGTGCCGTCTGAATCCAAAGAAGAATCCGTAGCTTGCGGGGTAAAAACCTCAGTTGATTCCTACGAGGCATTAAATAAGCCTAGGTCCTTTCAAGACTCCTGCGAGGAGTGTTCTCTAAAAAGGGCTAAGTCCTTTTATGACTCTTGCGAGATTATTTCAAATGAGGCCAGGTCCTCTTATGACAAACAAAAGTTTGTTTCTGTTGAGGAAAATTCCTCTGTCGACTCCCATGAGGAGTTTGATGATAAAAAGGATGTAGATTCCTTAGATGACTCTGAAACAGAGTTTATGACTGATACTGTCAATGTCAGTTCTTTGTTTGATGAGGTTGAGGTAGTAGATTCCTCTCCTGACTCTGAAATGGAGCCATTCATACATGATGGTTTTGTATCACTTTCAAGTGATTTTTCAGATTCTACCCCTAATAGAATTTTGAGGGACACTGGTTCAGGCCAGACTCTCATGTTAGAAAACACTTTGCCATTTTCTAATAGGCCATTTACTGGTGCACATGCACTTGTTAATGGTGTGTTTTCAGACAGGCACACTTCAATTCCGCTTCACAGTATCCATTTAAAGTCAGATTTGATTTCTGGGAATATTACTGTGGGCATAAGAACTACTTCACCCTGTAAGGGAATTCAGTTGCTATTAGGCAATGATTTTGCAGGTGACAAAGTTCAGCCTGTACCAATAGTGACAGAAAAGCCGTCATTTGATCAGGACACTGATCCGGAAAGTCAGGAAATTCCTGGTTTGTATCCTTCATGTGCTGTAACTAGATCTATGGCCAAGAAAAAACACACATGAGGATAATGGTCCAGATGATAACACTTTGGGAGTCACTAGTGACGCATCTAATGACTCGCTCGTACAGGATGCAGCATTCTCAAGGTCAGAACTTATCGCGGAACAGCATAAGGACCCTGATATTTCATGTTTGTTTCCCAGGGCAGTTTCTAAAGATGAACTGTCACAGAACCCAGTTTGTTTCTATGTCAAAAATGGAGTGCTTATGCGTAAATGGCGACCACCTGATGTATGGGCTGATGATGAGTGGGCCATCAAACATCAAATAGTAATACCAAAAGCTTTCGCAGTGAAATTCTAAGCATGGCACTTGAGGCTCCTCTATCTGGCCGTTTAGGTATAAATAAAACTTATCAGAAAGTTAGTACACACTTCTTTTGGCCTAACCTCAGGAAAGATGTTGTACAATATTGTAAATCATGCCATACATGCCAGATGGTAGGCAAGCCCAATCAGAATCCTCCTAAGGCCACTTAGGCCTATTCCTGCTTTCGAGGAACCATTCAGTAGGATTATTGTTGATTATGTTGGACCACTGCCCAAAACAAAATCTGGACATGAATACTTGCTGACAATTTTGTGCGCATCTACCAGGTTCCCTGAGGCAATACCATTGCGCACAGTTAATGCTAAAAGTGTTGTCAAAGCTCTGACCAAGATTTTTACAACTTTTGGATTACCAAAATCCGTCCAGTCTGACCAAGGGTGGGTCTAATTTTATGTCTGGCTTATTCCAACAAGTTATGCTTGAGCTAGGCATAAAACAGTACAGCTCTTCGCCATACCATCCTGAAAGTCAGGGCGGCCTCGAGCGTTTTCACAAGACATTAAAAAACATGATCAGGACCTATTGCTATGACACAAGAGAAAGACTGGGATAAAGGAATCCACCTATTGCTGTTTGCTGTCGGAGAATCGTTTTAAGAGTCCTTGGGTTTCAGTCCCTTTGAATTAGTTTTTGGACACTCCGTTCGCGGACCATTGAAACTGCTTAAAGAAAAACTCTTGTGGGAAAATCCTGATTCTCTTAGTTTACTGCAGTATGTCTCAGACTTTCGCACTAAACTATACAATGCTTGTGAGATTGCAAAGTCAAATCTAAAATCTGCACAAAGTAAAATGAAAACAAAGTATGACAAGCAAACTGTAAGTAGGACGTTTGAGCCTGGTGAAAAGGTCCTTGCCTTACTTCCCATCCCTGGCAGACCTCTGCAAGCTAAGTATTTTGGTCCTTACATTGTTGACAAGAAAGTCAGTCATTTAAATTACATACTGTTGACACCAAATAGACGTAAGAAGAAACAACTGTGCCACGTGCCATGTTGAAACCATGTTATGACAGAAATAGCACATCAGATGTTGTACAAAATGTTACTATTGTTAATTGAGTAAAAACTGACCCTAACCCAGTTAAAGTAGATACTGATTGTAAGTGTGATGTAGACATTCAGTGTGGTACAGTACCATTAAGAAACTCAGACGTGCTTAACAACCTGGGTGCCAAACTTTCACACCTTACCGCACAACAACAACAAGATCTCAAGAACCTGCTGCGGAATTATGAACATTTGTTTAGTGACATTCCAACGCGAACTAACATGTTGTGCCATGACGTCGATGTTGGCGAGGCAAGAGCAGTCAAGCAACATCCAAAAGCAAAAGTATCTACAGGATGAGATTCAATATTTGCTGGACAATGATTTTATTGAACCTAGTAACAGTAACTGGAGTTCACCATGTATTCTTGTACCAAACCTGATGGAAGTTACCGTATGTGCACAGATAATCGAAAACTGAACTCTGTCACCAAGACTGACACGTTTCCGATTCCGAGGATCGATGATTGTATTGCTAGAGTCGGTAGCTCCAGATATGTCTCCAAATTTGACTTGCTAAAAGGATTCTGGCAAGTTCCGCTGACAGAACGAGCGAAAGAAGTGTCCGCATTTATGACGCCGCAAGGACTGTACCAGTTTAAAGTTATGCTGTTTAGCATGAAGAACTACACAGCCACGTTCCAGCGCCTCATCCAAATGGTTGTCAAGGACATTTAGGGCTGTGACGCATATATTGATGACCTTATCGTGTACAGCGACATCTGGGAGAAACATCTGCAAATTCTTCGCGACCTCTTCGAAAGACTCAGTGAAGCACGTCTGACCATCAACTTAGTAAAATCGGTGTTTTGTCATGCACGGGTGACATTTTTAGGTCATGTTGTAGGGCAGGGTCAGGTAAAACCTGTTGATGCTAAGATAAGGGCTATTTCTGCATGTAGAGATACACGCAGCGCTGTTTTTTCTAGAGAATTCCTGTGACGCGCGTTACCGTGTATAGTGTATTATTCTTCGAATGTTCTAGAAGTGGAAAATTCTCGGCTTGGGGTGAAGAGTATATAAAGGGGCTGTGTTTTAGAACCGAGGGCAGAGAGCAGAGAAGTTTTCCAGCGGACGCAGAAGCGTGTGTCAGTTTCTGGGACCTTATCCGACGTGTGCGGCAATTATAGATTTTCTTCAGAGTTTCTCCTGGATTTTGTGCATTTGGACTTTACTTTCTGGATTGTTACAAGAGCTTTACACCTGACTGTCATTCTCCGAGAGTATACATTTAAAGAACTTATCGTTGTGATGGTGTTGGTATCCAGGTACTATGCATATTATTTTTCTGTGTGATTGTATTGATTTGTTGTTATACCGCTGTTTTACGGTATAATTGTATCGGTTTAGTGAACTGTAATGTCAGGGTTGTTTTAAGAATAAATTATAGTTATTTGCTAACAAAAAACCACTGACTTCTTTATTCATTCCCTTAGACATTTCACGCTGCCTGGTGTCACAGAATCTGATTTTTTTATCTCCGTTACAGAATTTGTGTTCATCACACATACGTGATCTGTTTATATTAGGTTCCGTAACAATAGCTGGTCTAATCACATGGCTGAGAGCAATCGGTTGTAAGGAATCAGACAACTCCAATTTAATCCCAATAGATGCCGTGTGATTTTTATAGAACTGAACCGGAAAGTTCACAATACTTGGGCTATCGGATAACCCAGCCTAGTCGAGGGAATGATGCTGACATTAGAATTAATCCTCCGAGTACTGGGCTTGGCTGATATGGTGACGCCAACTGTTGTATAAACCTTTGCGGGCGGCTCCCAGCGAAAACAGAAGACCCCACCCTGATATTAGGGCCATTAATGATACCCACAAAGCCCCCAGACGGACAAGCCAAGTATGACCTATTGGGATACCAACCTCCCTAGCCAATTCTGAATTAATGCTTGGATTTGCCGTGGTCTTTCCGGAGGGTGGTAGCTTAGTATCTGGCACTAAACCGTCACTGGCTGAAATTATATGCCGAAATTCTTCTTACTTGTTGCAGACTTAAAATGATAGGTCATTAAAAGGTCAAAATGGGATATTCTCCTTAACATGGTAAATAGCTGCCGATAGCTACATGGTTTGGTAAACCCATTATACGAGGAGAGTAGGTGCAGAAACGACAGTGAAGCCGTAAAAATAAAGCAGACACAATATTAACTATAATAAGAAACCCTACATTTTAAACGAGCCCCAGGAAACCTTGTTTTGGAGTCTTAAACACGGTGTTTCACCTAATTCTGTCGCCAATGATTTATTTTTCCTTCTCTTTATCAGCCTTTGAGGATCGCATCTTCACTATTGTAACCTTACTGGCTACCTTTGACCCTTGATTCGTCTTATTTGCTTATTGTCTGCATAGGTGTACATCATCTCTTTATATGTAAACAGATTGTTTTACCAATTCTTAAGCGGACTTAATACGCATCGCGAGGCGAAGCCGGGCGGATACCATGATTGACACTCGCCGAGTAAACTTTAGATATGCATATCTTTTCACTGGTCTATAGGTGATTTGCCCCGCATCTAAACCGAAGGTCATTTCTACTAGCTGTTTATTGTAATACTCCGATGTCCTACTCATTATCGAGTTCGGATGAATTCATTCAAATGAATTAGATATATAGTTGAATATGTCTTTATATGAAAACAGAGAACTCACTTATAAAAAAAGTTGCATCCCCGATGCTTGAATCCATCTGTGAAACAGAGACAATGATCGGCGTGGCCTTTGACTCGCAGTTGATACGTTGTAACAAGTTTACCCTGGTGAATACCGGCTCGATATAGTGGGGGTTTGGGGATACCCAGAACACAAATATATTGCCGCTTATAAATCAGAACTGATCAATGTAAATGTCCTTGCACTTAGATGTCCCAAACATTCTCGCATTGAATTAAATCTTTACCGGGGTACCGGTTTTTTAATTTTAGGCTAGGGTCAGTTTGATAAGAAGTCCATTTCCCTTTAATACGGAAGCATTCTATACTGATTACCGGCTGTGATTAATGCATTAACATTAGCCGTGAACATTCTGTGAATCAGTTCTATGAATCTCTCAGAAAACACAAATTATGTAATTTGGTGAGGTTTGCCAGGATATTGTGTGTATTCTTTGTTTCATTAAACTTGTAATTTGAGCAGACTTTCTCATTTATGGATATCAATAAGAACGGGTCATTTCCAGATGACATTCGCACTCTGCTTTGAATAAACCTTACACGAGTGCTGAATCTTGATTTTAACTACCTTGTATAATGTGTAATCGCATATATCTCATTATTTCATGTTGAGTATAATTTTTGAAGCAAAGCGTAATAAACGCATTTTGAGCTTGTATTTTTGGGTACCGAATAAAACTGATATTTGAAAAATACTTGTTTTTATGTAAAAATTACGTTTTTTATTCAGTAAATTAAGCGCTGCCCGCTATAGACTCTCCTGATGTTCAGGGGCGTAAATACAGGAGGGGGATGGGGTTATATATATCCCTTCCCTACATTTTGGCCAGGAGGAGATGATACATATAACCCCCCCCCCCCCCGTTAATCAGAGAGTAAGATTTATTATACTGGAAATAAATTATATATCAATAACTATAGAATGAGAGACTTTTGTTACATTTCTGCCTTTCTGTTTGACCATATTTTTTTTTTATTTTATACCAGGGTGTATTTTCTTAAACATTTTAAAATTCACTCGCATTTTACAAATATATATATATATATATATATATATATATATATATGAGATATTTCAATATTCGTATAGGTTTTCTAAAAAAAGTCCTCCACCTTATCTCTGAGTAATCCCCCTTTCTCTAAAGATAAATTGACGCCACTGCAGATGTTCCATGTGGCCCCCTTTAGTTTGCCCATCCCTGTCATATATAATTTCCTTTGTATAAATATGTGTGGTTTGTTCCACTGACATGTAATTAGTGCTAATTGTAACAAATGCTTGTCGTTTCTCATATTTTTCAAGCTGTGACGTTGGTTGCTTTGAGCGCCGCTGAGAGGACTCTAGGGACGACGAACAAAAGAAATCCGATGTATGTAGAATAAAGGGACACGCCCCATAATAATGGGCAGATTTGTTCCGATTGATCCGATCCGATCTGGCAGGGTGAACTCTTCTGTATAATTGGACGATTTTTCAAAATTTTTATCTAAATACAACGATTCATATTCTGTCTGCCAAGTGTTCATGAAGAATAAATGGAAAAATATGATGCCCCATGCAAGGGAACTATGACCGCTTTTGACAAGTACATTTGTTCACAAGCCTCTTATTTCATATCTTGAGTGAATAGCTCTCTCTCTCTCTCTCTCTCTCTCCCCCCTCTCTCTCTCTCTCTCTCTCTATATATATATATATATATATATATATATATATATATATATATATATGCCTTTCCAGCAAAGGAGACAAATCATTTTAAAAACTTTATCATTGCCATCCTTATTACACAGCGGATTGGTCCTTTGAAATAGCCCTAACCCTATGCATACATAATACCTTGACATAGGTACACTTATAAGGAGTGACAGGCCACACCTATAGAGATTAATACTTCGCGAGGGCGTTGTCATGTTGATATTCGATTCTTGAATATATCAGGCGATTCCTAATAAACCAGATTATTCTCCACGGAGATAATCACATTTTATGCATCAGGCAATGATGGTCATGTTTTTAGAATGAAATAAGTAAGACGATGACACCAGCTGCTTTAAATGTGACAGGCGTTTGCTGAATATAATGTCCATAGGTGGAATATTTTAACGTCACGGTTGCTGCATCACAAATATATGACTTTCTCCGATTTGACTGAATATATTGGTTTTTGCTATCAGTATAATATCGTACATCTGAATGTCCGAATGATCATAGTATGACTTATTGAAAATATTTGACATTTTTATACTCTCGTTTTGTTATCTTTTTCTTCTGTCTGTCTGTAATTCCACTCTCTCTCTCTCTCTCTCTCTCTCTCTCTCTCTCTCTCTCTCTCTCTCTCTCTCTCTCTCTCTCTCTCTCTCTCCCGTGAGTTGCCCAGAAGCGGATCCAGGGGGTCCGGACCCCCCCCCCCTTTTTCAGCCGACACAACCTTTTTTATTAGGGTTTCAGATCAATTTTTGCGTCTGGAACCCCCCCCCCCCCCGCCTTTTCCGTCCATATTGGTTGGACCCCTCCTTTTCCTAAATCCTGGATCCGCCCCTGTTGCCAACAGCAATCACGTGGCCACGACATGCCCAATCATGCACCCAAACATACATAATACGGTCCTGTCTGTCATTTTATGTAATGCAATTATAATACGGTTTAACATATTTTCTTGTAATGCAATATCAAACAACATACAAACGACATTCTACTTATATAGCAAATACGTTATAAAAATAGTAGAAGTGTTACTAGGAAGATTCGAATCATTAATAATATCATCAGTTTGGTATACTTTAGTTTCATTTGAAAAACGATGACTGTAGGACACGACAATATGGAAGAGCTATAAAACTGTATAATTGTTAATTTAGATTAGTAAGTCTCATTACGTGCAGTGCTTCGTATGAGCTCGTTTATCATGTTAAAGCCCTGCGGACTGATATCATAATTAGGGTTGATCAATATAAATGACTCTGAACTAGCAAATTCAGCAAGTTACATATTAGAAGAAGGGCTATTTGCCCAGTTTCTCGCGCATACATCAAACGTAATAAAAGGTGTTATAATTACATCACTGATCATGCATTATATATACTTATCTCACTTATAATTTCATTAAAACGTATAGCTGTGCGTGCTTTGTCCAATTTATATGTGTTTAAGATGGAGATTAATGATAATAACTATTTCACGCACCATAGTATTATCAGGAAAAAAAAAGAAATTTATATGCAGAGGCACCATATGTCGTGAAAACCTGATGATTGACACTGTTCCGCTTCTCGTGAATAATAACATTTACAAAGTATTTTGGTACGGAAGATACAATTCGAGAACTGTAAGAAAGACACTGCATGTCCGGGCTTCACATTGCAAGAGTTGTCGAACATTGAATCATAATTAGAACGATCATTAGATAAATTAGCGCTAAAGCTGATGAATTTTTTAACACTACTAGTTTTCGTATGTGTGTGTGTGTGTGTGTGTGTTTGTGTGTGGAGGTGGATGGCTCGTGTCAACTTAATTACAAGAATGCGTTGACAAGCAGCACTCATGCAAAATGGAGAGGGAGGGTGAGAGAGAGAGGGGGGGGGGGGGGGGAGAGGGGGAGAGAGAGGATGAATGTATGTGTGGAGGGGGGGGGGAGAGGGGGAGAGAGAGGATGAATGTGTGTGTGTGGAGGGGGGGGGGGGATTGTCTTGCCCATTTATTTGCTAGGGGCTGTTGACAAATGGCAGATATGCGAGCTAGAATTCTGCAATTCAAATGAATGCAAGACTCCGCCGTCTGGGGATCCAATTGTGGGATGTTCCCAAAACCGTGTTAACTTTCAATTGTTCGGTCCATTTTCAAAGGTTCATTCATGCACAAGGTTGCATTTCCTAATACTCCTTTGTGACGCTCCTGGAACCAGATCAAAGGTCCGGATCCACACCCGAAATTTAATCGATTTTCTTTGGTCCATTCCGAAGAAGCCCTGAAAATGTCATTAGATTCCGATCATGACTGCGTGAGATATGTTCACATACATATCTCAATTACATACACACACATACACACAAGGGGATGAACGCACACATACATATCACAATCACATACACACACATACACACAAGGGATGAACGCAGCTCCTCCTGCATATGTGATGCAGAACTTCAAAATGACACCGGTCGTGAATAATAAACTGATTATTTATTCGAGAGCGATCTAATCCCAAGTGAAATATACCGCACCTTGAGTAATAAAAGTAATAACATTAAGGTTAAGAGTAAATACCTCAAGTAATAAAATTAATGATTTGGGTTTGGGAAGAAAACAATTTGTTCTTTACTTCTGTGTAGGTTCGGTCTGGGTCGTGTCCCCTTTATGTGTCTGAATTTCGTGAAACTGGTCCGTCACGAACTTTTATTACTCGTGACTAGCTGTAATGCCACATAATGGAAGTTGGTGGGTGTTTTATAACAAAAGATATTCTATCGCTATGGAGCTATTAGTAGCGAGGAGCTAATCTTAAGCTCAACTCAAGGACATTTGCACTTTTTGTTATAATTTTCATCCTAAATATAAATTGAAGACGCTGCTTAGCAATATTGCTGATGTAAAAAGACGCTCATCGAATTTATATTAATTAATTTGGGATGGCTATCACAAAGCTAGCACGTGGCATGTATGCCCTTGAGCAATTACTTCTAAAGAAAAAGCTTAAAAGTCTATCTGATTGGAAATAAGTTAACTATAGGAAGGGTTTTTGATTACACACTAGCAATTAAATAAATTTATATTTTCAGGGGGGGGGGGGTCCAGAACTTTTTGTGGTGTTGGTGGTGGGGGGGGGGGGGGTGGTCTATCACAAGAATTAGTAACCGAGATGGGGGGGTATATCTGCTAATATATATATATATATATATATTGATAGGACGCCACTTATTTGCAAGTCGGTTAACAGAAAATGCCGCTTATTTGCAAGAAATTCTGAAAACCAAAACCATTTCCTATATGTTATCATTAAAAAAGCGCCGCCTAATCGGAAGCACATTCTAAAGACTCCGCAAATGGCCTAAAGAATGTCAAGCCTCCAAACACAAACTCAATAATACAGGCCTGTGACATGGGAATCATCCGAAGTCTGAAACACCACTACAAGAAGAAGTTGGTCGCTAAGATTGTCTCAGAGATTGACGATGCTCAGAGCACCCTCTCAGCATCAACACTGGCTTTTAATCTGTTCTCTTGTATATATTTTTATTTTTAATAAAAGTTTTCTAATAATGGTGTTTTTATTCTTTATCACAATACGAATAGTGTTACAAAACAAATGCTAAATTAATTAGATATTTGGCGGTCCAATCGATTATTCGGCTTCCCCTTACATATGGTAGACGATGAACTCCGCCTTAATGCAACTTCGGTTAATTGCAACAATTTTGCTTGACAAAAGCCTCTTGCAATTAAGCGGCTTCGTCTGTATATATATATATATATGTGTGTGTGTGTGTGTGTGTGTATGTGTGTATCTATGCTTAAACACACCTGGGGTGCCACAAAGAGCCATGCACCCCCCCCCCCCCCTTCTACTTTGAATGATCTATCTCTGGGCCGTGTATTTTTCAAATTTTTATAAGATAACTAAGAATATGAAGGTAATGAATCCTGCATATAAATATATATGCGTTTGTATAATATATATAATTATGTTATAGGGGCTCTTTTCATTGTGTGACAAGGGCGTAACTCGTTTTGTGACACCTTCGTCGGGCCGTTTGTTACATTCTCAGTTTAACCCGTACTGCTTGAACTCTCGTCCTCATGCTCGCCTGGCCGAGGTCACGTGTGGACCCTGGTGTGTAGAGACACAGCGACGTTTTTCATGATGATTCCTGATCGCATGTTTACCGTGTATTGTGTTAGGTTCTTCAAATGTTCGAGAAATGGAAGCTTCTCGGCTTGAGGTGAAAAGTTATATAAGGGGGCTGTGTTTTAGAGCCGACAGAGAGGTTAAAGAATATTCCAGCGGAAGCAGACGTGTGGGACCTATCCGATTATCCAGTAATTTCAGGGATTCTACTATTACTAACTCTATACAATTTAGTGCTGCCTGCCTCAAGTTTACTTTCTGGATTGTTACAAGAGCTTTACATTGGACTGTCATTCTCCGAGAGTATACATTTAAACAACTTATCGTTGTGACGGTGGTGGTATCCTGGCACGCTCGCCAGGTATCCAGGTACTGTGCACATTGTTTATTTTACTGTGTGATTGTATTGATTTGTTGTTATACCGCTGTTTTACTGTATAATCGTATTGATTTAGTGTATTGTGATGTTAAGGTTGTTTTAAGAATAAATTATAGTTATCTGTTAACAATTAACCACTGACTTCTTTAATCATTCCCCTAGACATTTCACGCTGCCTAGTGTTACAGAAACTGATTTTTTTATCTCTATTACAAAATTTGTGTTTATCACGCATACGTGATCGGTTTATATTAGGTTCCGTAACAATTATTATATAGAGAATAATATGTATGCGCTCTTTGGACTGCGGTTGTAGTACAGCGCCCATATCCAACAGCACCTTAAACGGTATATCCTGGCTTCGACCCTTTGTGTATGCTTGTGTGTGCATTCACACTTGTGCCTTTATGACACTGGTATGGAGCCTTCCCCCGCACATTTATGGCAGTCCAAAACGGTATACGCCGTTTCTCCACCTTTAAGCATCATTAAGAATAAAATTTAACGATAAAGATCTTTCTACCATGTTTTGATATTTAAAAACATTTACGATTTATCGATATAGGATGAAAAAAGGAGCAGAGAGTAACAAATCGGATGTCCAAGCCGCTGGCTTCTTGAAGTTCCATGCCTCAATCAAACCATCAAATATGTTTTACTTCTGTTTGTCAGAAATGTCCTGTCCTTAAGTCGAATTACTATAGAATGATTCAATAAATGTACATTAAATAATGACATGAGAGAAGCACGAGAGAGACATCGGCAATATTGATTGAACACGGTCGCCCACTTAAAAAAACATAAATATGTTATTGGCCTGTTCCATTAGGTTCAGCACTAGGTTTTTTTTTCATTTTTTTATCAATTTTTGTAGAATTCCCAACTGTGTTAAAATGGAAATTAGTGGCAGAACCCCCCTCTAGATCCTCTACTTTATTTTCCGGGACTCTAAAAATCGATCATTTACAGATTACTCACCACTTATATATGAATATATGAGGACAATTTGGTAATCCAGGGAATGCGGGGTTTTTTCAGATATTTAGCTGATATTACACATCCGCATATACATGATTAAGCAGATTACTCTCAACGTAAGTGACGCTTAAACCATAACAGGTACAAAATGTATCATCTTCACAACGTACAAGCGCTTAAAAGATTAATCCATGTCGAATCGGCTCGTCAAATCCAATCAAGTCTGTAAGGATTACCAACTCTTTATGTATAATCAAATTTTAATCTGGTATACAGATATGGTGAGGCAAATCAAATATAGTGAATTAAAACAATAATGTACTTACAATAACATATAAAGGGATACTCTAACCCGAAGGTGTATTCTGCGTTAACTCTAAAGTTGGATGCTTTTTTGCATATGTGTCTTTATTTTGGTATTACATGTACATGTGTGTGTTTCTAATCATCATATGTTTGTTATTGATGATCATATATTTATTGATGACCATTTTTGGAAGGGTCTTATGTATTTGTTTCATTTCAGGTAAAGGTAATAATTCATTTAATTTACTCAAGCTATGAGAAGGACTATAGGTATTTAGACCCAGCATCGTCATAAACTACTGGTGTGCAGAGACCAGACCTTCCCTAGGTGTAAAGACTCCCCCCCCCCCTTCCTCCCCCCGTTTTCAGGTTACCTCCCTGGGATCAGAAATTAATTTAAGATTTCCCCGGGGTTTAATATAAAGCTTACACTGTAAAAGCTGAGGACATGTTTCGCGTTTTAATGAGAAACACCAGCTTGTCCCATTTTTCGAAACATGTCTTTCGTGATTTGCCGTTTCACACTGATTTAGCCGTTTCAAATATGTGTAAAACATGGTTCGGATTTAAAACATGTTTTAAAAAGATGACTTCCATATAAAACATGTTTCACCAAAACATGTCTCAAAGAGAAACATGTTCAGACACCAAAAGATTGAGACATGTTTCTTGTAACATGTTTTAAAAGTCAAACATGTCATCTTTAAACGTGTCTTGAAACGCGTTTCAGACATCTCGGTTTTAAAACACCAGGGACTTGAAACATGTCATTGTCTCGTTTTTCGAAACACCAAAAAGACGTTTTAAAAGGTGACGTGTCTTAAGACGTGTTTCAGACGTCTCGGTTTTAAAACACCTGTGGCTTGAAACATGCAGTTGTCTCACTCTCGAGAACACGTTTTAAAAGCTAAAACTCATGATAAAATTATTGTTTATTTATGCAAGTTAACGCTGCGTGATAATGTGTTTGCAGCATCTATAAATATACATGTACCATCATACGTTATTATGTAAATCATCATATGAACAAAAGCAGAAGCCATTATATTCATTGTGTGGCTTGTATATGCCTAACAGAAGTACATGCATGGATACATACTCAATGAACAAACTAACAGAATTTCCTTCAGAATAACATTTCTGATTTTCTTAAAACTAATCTATAATATTGGTAAGTTATTGAGCCCACAATAAGGCAAATATAGTGATTACTGATGCATCATAAGAATTAAACATTTTACCTCAAAGTATTACATGGAAATAATGTTTTTGTAAAGTGTGATATGGATGTAAATTAAACATATGTTTTAGTTGCTTCTTGCAATGATGAAAATCTTAATAAATAGTCACATAACAAAGGAAAATCATCCCTTTTTACTGAATGTCCATAACAGTTACAAAAATGGTAAAACGTTTATCTACCTTTGACTAACTCTATTAATATAAACATATGAAAAAAGATATACAGATAACTTTAAGATAAAGTGTATCAATTTATCTATTGTAAAGACCGTCCTATGAAAGAAATCTTGAAACTGAACTACTTTGATTTTATGAAGTTGAAATTAGCATGAAATAACAAACCCTTTGCATTAAAAAACTTGCTTCATCACTACAAACAAACTTATCAAACCAGAATGTAATGCCTGATATACACCATACATTCATCTTAAAGACTCCATGAATCTTTTTAAAGACATGCCTTAATTGTGGTTAGTTAAATCACTATAACAGTATAAAGATTAAAATATCGACTTGTTTTTGTACTATAATTAATCCAAACTGTGCCCTCAGTTTCTATAACACTACACATCAGGACAAAGTTATTCCATATCAACCACTTCTGTGTAACCTTAAAGTACTTTTTACATCTGAATGCATCTGAACTGTTGGCCATATATCCACTTTAACACAGTACTTTCAGGATGCAAAAGATAAAACACTAGTCAGCATACAACAAGGGATGTATTTTAACTGATGTATAAACTGATGTAAACAGCATCCACATGCTTTCAAGGTGCAAATGAAAAAACATCAGCAAAGAACACTGAATTTATTTCAAGTCTCTTTTTATTTGACCTGTCGACTGTATATAAAAAAGTAGTACTTCCAGGGAGAAAATGAATCAAGGGACCTATGAGCCACGGCGCTCAGCTGAAGTTTGAAATTTTAGCAAATGCAAAACATGATGATTTCTATTGTAATGTTTTTCATATATATAAAAGCATTAGAATAGCTAAGAGAAAATGGCCCTCCTACTTGGTCATAGTAAAGTTCTAAATATATGATTGCAAAACTCATACTCTGGCAAGACTGTCATGAAGAAAAACAGTAAAAGTTTTGGGATACTTTGATGCACAAGTAAATTTACAGATGGACAGGCGACTGGATAAAACGGACTGATAAAATTATTTCACTTTCACGAGAATTTAGTTTATAATAAACCCTATTTTTTTCAGCATATTCACTATTTCCAGTCATAGTTTTCATCAGATTAATTTTTTTAATTGACAAGTTTCTAAATTTGTAATAAAAAGGATCTAAAAATATGTTAAAATATCAGAATTGTAAGTTGCATTATTATTTATCCAGAGTTAAGCTCACATCAGGTCATATTATGCACACATATATTTTATTAATTTTAAATCACAAATGTTCAAACTGAATTTAAAGAAAATATGCAATAACATGGCACCTTCAAGATTATTCCTTGAATCACAATTTACAAGTTTTGTACATAGGAGTTTTCAGTACAAGTTTAATTTTATTCATTGAAATAAAAGGTTCAGTAAAGTTGATTAAATAAAAACATCTTTTTAAATTAAGTATACACACTGTTGGTTGAATGAGGGACAAACAATATCATGCTAATTACTGTCTTAGCTATAATTTAATTATTACTGGAATTAATATCCAATTTCACACCTGGTGAAGTTTTTCTCTTCTAAAGTAAGGAATTTCTTATCTGATGAACATCCACACTTTTATAGCAATACACCACTTTGTGGACACAATTAAATGTACACTTTAATCACTGTAACCAGGGTGGTACAATACAAAATCTAAAATGTAGCATAGCCTAGAATACGAATGAAAACAATACAGAAAATTATAACATTCATCTAGCTAATGCACCATCTGGTGGGGGGGGGGGGGAGGGGGGGAGGTTCAGGGCAGAGAAGAAGCCTGCATAGAGGGGAAACTGGCCAAGCTGAGCCAAGGCAAGCTGCCTTGAGTGGATTACATAACACAGGTGAAGGCTGTACTAGGTGGGCTTGATGTTAACAACACTTGACATGGTGTATAAAAGCTACTCTTTTCCATTTATTACTTTGAAATTTCAGATTTTAATGAATTAAATTATGTATATATGCTGTGAAAATTAAATCAACAGAGCTTACAGGGGAAAATTGTGCCGTGGCCAAAATTTAAGGTATTGATTTTTTATTTATGCTAATAACTTTAAAAAATTGCAAAATTTAGATCTTCTTTTTGGTAAACAATTGGACCTTGATTAAATAAAGTTATATCCCTGAAAAAAAGTATCTAGCTTCAGCAATTCTTATGTTAAGTGAGTAAATATATTTCCTGATTTTTTAAAAAGTGCATTATGTTTGGGCGTATAACTTCAATAAATTAAGTAATACTGAACCAATTTTTGGTTTGAACACAGGAAATGTATGGAATTAAAAATATGCATATTAAATATGATGTAAAACAGATCAGTGGTTTTGATATTAGGCAGTCTTGAAGTGTATCAATAGGTTTTTAATGGAAAACATAGATATTTCCTTAATATCTCAAAGGAACAAAGTCCTAATGACCCAATTTTTGGCATGGTAGGAGATTTTGGGGACATCCAACTGTATGCAAAATTTTGGATTTGTAGCTCCAAGTTTCAAAATGTGCCCTGTTAATGGATGGATGGACAAACGATGGACAAGGGACCATGACTATAGCTCAGATGACTTATAGTCAGCTGAGCTAATAAAAGTGTAAAACTTAAATTTTCTGTTCAAAGGAAGCATTACTGATTTATTAATATAAAAATTGGATACTTTTCAAGGGTCGTTTTTACCAGCAGCTGTTAGTTTTTCATTGATTTACTATAAATCACTATGCTCATACCAAAATAAAACATCGATCTAACTAACTTTACAAAAATATGAAAAACAAGTTTTAATATGCTTTAATAATGTAAAGTGTTTAACATCAATAAAAAATCCTGAACTACTCCTCATAACTTTCAAATACCAGAAATCATGCCCTAATCAATATAAAATTGCAATTTCAGCACTGCTGCAAACTACTTATAACACAGGTTTTTATCACACTGTAATCTGAGCATCAGGTATTATAGGGTAGAGTCAATGAGTTGTAATGAAGTCATTTGAGCAGAGCCACAAACTGCTTATAACCTGTAGACTTGTCCTTCATGGGAACCTCTTCTTCAAGGCAGTTTTCTTGAAGCAAATTCAACAGTTGCATGTTGGGTAGTGGATATGTGAGGTGAAGGATGTAATACCATCCCAGTAAAAGAAAGCACGTCTCCCACACACATCCTTCCTTGATCAGATTGATCTGTTTTCCATCTCCCAAAATAACGCTTGATCTGACCTCTCCTTTATCAACAATAAAAACTGAACTCGGTTCCTCACTGGTAACTGATGTCAGAGAGTTCTGTGATACTTCCTCCTGAAAAAAAAAAAAAAAATGTGAATGCAACAAGCAACAGAAGTCACTTTCTGAGTCACCTGGGCTATACTATTGGCCCTTTCTGTGTCAATCATCTGTTAAAAGGGCATACACCTGATTACTACAATATTAGGCATAGCATAATCAAACTTGGAAATAGAATTCTATATTTTGCTGATCACAAATTTTCAGGAAGTGTTTGCATAGATAATATGATGTCTGTAAACCAACATCTCAGGAATGGCTGCAGTTATGAGCACCTAATTGTATCAGCCAGAACAGAGTTTTGCGGATACCATGTTTTCATTCAGATGTCGCTGCAGACATCCATGCTAATATCTCAGGACTGGTTTGACATATCTCCCTGAAAATTTGCATATGTATAGATCTACATAGCTCTTAATCGTACACAAAATTGGTGGCTCCACCTGCCACTACTTTTGCTCAGCGTCCTTCTGTTTGTCTGCTGTGTGATTAAATCACTTACAAGTAGTGGTTTGACTTATCTGCCTAAAATTTTGCATATGTATAACTTGGACAGCTCTCTGGATTTTGTGGTAGGTGGTGCAACCTACATACACACCTCGATCTATTTCCCCTTGCCACTCAATCCATGCATCACTTCACCAGTCCGACTCTGATTTTGGCAGACACATTTAGTCGCTTGTCAACTACCTGTATTCTAGTTTTACAGGATATTGATCATTTGAACAACAGACAGTGCCACCTATGTTAGCCTTTCTTTCTGTGAGCTGAGGCTGAAAGGGGCCCTTCTAAGAGTCTGAACAACTGTAACCAATCACTCTGTTCCAAAATTAGGACTCATGTATCCAAGGTTTAAAAGTATATCTGCTTATCACAGCAAATCTGAGATCAGTCTTTAATTATTTATTACTGTAGGGCTCTATAGCCAGAGCAGGCTTTGTTTTGGCCAATATGATGAGAGACTTGCTAACGAAATAAAAATTACAAGAACAAATTACATATTACATGTATACTAACGATTCATAGAGATATCACCAAGTCCAATATATACATGATTTGCATTGTTGAAAAGCTACCTGTTTAGAACTTCATACTGTGTTCAGAACCATGAGTACTCGACTGAGACTTGGGGTAAAGCCACCAGAGTACATTAGTACCCACTACTACCAATTTAACCCTCCTGTTATCTGTAATGGTATATTTCACTCCCAGATTTAAACCACTTTGTGGAAGTGCCACTTATGCATGCCTACAGCTGAAATGGTATTTTCAAGTTTACAATTTTATTTCATCGTTATTTATTACCATGTTCTATTTAACAAGAACATTACACCCCTTGAGTCTCTTGATTCTTCAAATGCAGCCTAGTATCATGGCTCATGGGCATTGTGTATGATCTAATGTAACTCCCAATGTGTTTATGCAAAGAAGAATTAATCACACAAGTCTTTTCTGTTGATTATTTTGTAATGAGGCAATTAACTGCCAAGCATAAAATCTATAAATTTTGGATTTGTTCATTCCACACATGCATTTTGCATTTTGATCAGATATAGCAACAAAAGATAGGCCTCTGGTTTACTAACGACAAAGTAGAAGAAATGATTGGGCTAGTCAAGAAGGAATGTTTATATATTATACTGGCCCAACAGAGCAATGGAAAGTTTGCAATAAATATATGAAAGAAGACAACAATGGACCCAAAGATTTTAAGTTATAATTATAATGTATTAAACGGTAAAGTTAAATGGAATTGCTAGATTTCAAATGACATAATGCAAATACAGATCGCTAATAAACTGAAAAGGCAATGAAAGTCTAGCTCCCCCCACCCCCCCATACAATAAAAAACTGAAGCATACACAGATGGACGGACAGAACGACAGACGGACAACTGACGCTGGACCATTGCTTTAACTCAGTTGACTTATAGTCAGCTGAGTTAAACAGCTAGATATAGGGTAATCAGAATAAGCACAGGTAAATGCAAAATACATATAATACAACTTACAGATTTTAGGATTTTTATCACTTCCTTCTTTCTTTTTCTTCCTCTGTGGGAAACACGTGCTTCTGCAATTTTAAGGAGCTCCAACATGGTTGCTTCTTTTTTAAGGTCACAGCCAGTGTTTTGGAAATTTTCCATTTTTCTCATGAATTCCATAAAGTTTTCTTTGAAACTTTCTTCTTTGTATCCAAGCATTTCCATTTCAAGTTTTGTACAAACAGTGTCCTCTAGCCAAGGATATTCAATCAATACTGTGCTGAGTGTAATTTGTGTTGATGGCTTACTATGTATCCAATCTTTACGATGTTCAAATGTTTCCCTTTGCCATTTTTTCACCTTCTCCATTTCTGGTTGAACTTTCATTTTTTCTGCCTTTAATTTCTGAATAATATCTTCCACCTCCAGCTCCTCTTCTTCTGTTTGAGAAGCTTCTTCCTCCAAACCTGCTGTTGACAAGAGCTTTGGTTTTTTTGCTGGGTATTCATCACAAGCTGTATTAAATTTCTTCATTTTTTCCTTTCGACGATTTCTAGTGTTCCTTATTTTAGCAGATAATTTTGTGTTAAAGAACTGCCAACTGCTTTTTCCCTCCATTATCAAAAGTGGGTATTTTATTGTCATCGTTTTCCCTGTGAAAAGAAAAGTCAAGAAAACTTGTATCAGTCTTACCCAACAAATAAGTCCTGAAATGAGTTCTAAATGCATATGACTAAGTTCAGCTTCTGATAACTCGGCTAAAATTCAATGAATCAGATCCATTCGAACAACTTTGAATAAGAACCACTAAAGAATCATTCCTGTGTGATATTAAACCTGTGCAACAGTTCATGAGATAAAAGGTAACAGATTTTGCACAATATATGCAAACATAAAAAGTCATAACATTTCTTAATCAGTAAAATTCAGAGTCCTGTGGACTCAGGAAACATTATTTTAAAAGAAGAAAGCAGCAGGGGTTTTAAAGATAATTGGTAAAAAGAGGAGGCTGGATGTGTGGACGGACGGACAGATGGACACAGGCCATTTTAAAAATCCTCCTTCCTAGAGTTAGGGGGACTAAGTATGCTCCTTAATCAGGTTTTTTTTCATACCATACCCCACAGGTAAAGAAATATTCTTCGGCTCCTTAAACTTAGAGACATCACACTGAACAACAGTTTAAAACTGGATCAAATAAACATATGGAACAATAACTTTGTTCTCCAAGCTCAGTCTAAGCCAAGTTCCAACAGTAAAGGCCTTTTAGTTTATGTGAATGATAACATAACCTAAATAGCACCAATGAGTGAAAAATAAACCCTTTTGGCATATTTATGTTCACACAGTTACCTATACCTATGATCTTAGCTGCTGTGGAAATGAAACTTTATCAAAGGTCTGTGACAGATGTCATATTTATTACAAGCTTTTCAATATAACTTTAAATCATGTAGACTATAGTTTACATCCTCAAAATAGGAAACTACAGATAAGAACTTGAGAACCTTAGGAACTTAAAGCTATAGATGAAGTCCATTAATGGCAGTATGGGGGAAATAAAACATGTTAAGTGAAAATGTAACAGAGAAACATCAAAGAGAACAAGAGTAAATCTTTTTTGTGGTATTTGTGGACAAAATAACATACCAATGTTTTCATATGACTGCTTAGCCCTTTCTGAACTGGTGGGACAGAGAGGCATGTAGAAACCTGCAGCTCCTCTATTATTTGGTTGTAAACAGCAAGAACCCTTGATTTGTCATTCCCATTCAGCACAGATGAAATAGGCCCAGAAAACTTTGGTAACGGGGCTGGGTACGGAACTACAGGCAGATCTTCAAGTTTCTCAGTTGATGCTGTCACAGGAAGACTTGGCCCTGCTTTGGGGAAGTGACTGGGTTCAGATTGAAGCATGTTATCTTCAAACACCTGTAGAATAGTAAATCATCTGAATATAATTATGACAGTTTAAGTCTTGTTGTTGGTAATGACAATATAAAGTCAGGGAATGGACAGAGAGAAACAGATATGATCAATTTTATTTTTATAAGGTTATTCCATTCCAATTATAAATAATCCTTATCTGCTTCTTTTACCTGACAATCGGAAATTCTACAGCCTCTTTAAAAATAACAACACACACTGGAAGACTACCTGTATATAAAGTATAAATGCCTGGAATGAGACCAAGTGACATTGGTTATATAATGGAGTAGATGCATTTTTCAATGTGTTTTACCCTGAAGATAATACTATATTTAATAACATATATTGATAGTGAACATGCTTTTGGCTAACATGGGATCCATAGGACACAGTGCTCTGCTGAAATTATCTAGGAGGGTAATAAAATCCTGGCCTAGCATTTTAGTAATTTGTGTGGAAATCCTGCAATTTCTTGGCAATATTGTCTGCATAGCATAAATGTGTTCTTTCTCTCAGTTGTCTGCTGATCAGCATGTCATATTTAACAGTAACATGAAGTACTGTTGCTCTAGCACCTATGCTGGCATCATGAATGATGAATACCCTTTTATCTAGTTTCTGTAGACAAAAATACAATCCTTGTGAAAATAATATTCTTTCAGCAAACATAGCATCATAGCATTAACATTTATAGATCAAACATACTGACTGCAAAGTTCAGAAGAGCAACACTGTAAAAAACAGATTGTATATTTTTTCTACACACACCCATACAATGTGGAAATAAAGTATAATTTATTTCATTAACATATAGTACTCTTTACTTTTATTTATATTTTTAATCAGTTTAACACATTTTAACAAAGGGAAAAAAGTTATCTGCAGTAAGGATAATGCTGTCGTTGGTAATTTATGACCAGTATTTCTAAACAAGTATTTACACAATTCGCACCGTTCATTCTTTTGTGAGAGATCAAGCTAGGAATGAGATCACATCATAAGAAATGAAATGATGACAATGTCATAACGTGACCACTGAAGATGATGCTATGATAACTGGAACTGACAAATAAAGAAAGAAAGAGCAGTGAGCCTGACATTAGACAGGACCTCTTTTTGTCTACATAAATTTCCATTTACAGTAAATGATGTTCTAAAAAATTTCAGGGAACTCATGTAGATCCTCCTGAAAACAATGCACCATGGAAGAATTAAATTGTATCTCTGTTGGCAGAGAAATTTGCCAATGATAAATTTGGAAAACCTTTTTTGCTTGAAATAAATTAAAAGCAATGACTTCTATAATTCACAAAGTCAGATCTGATCTTTGGTATACACTAAGATCTAGAGCAAAATTAAAAACGTCCTCAAATAGTTTTTATAACTCTAACATGTAAATTATTAACTTAGTGCAATCTAAATTTACTTCATATCTTTCCTACTTTTTTGGACTAGTACATCATATTACAGTCAGTAACCTCTACAAACTATGCAATATTGATTTAATTATCATCACAAACATGGACAATATACTGAAAACCCTTCACGGAAACTTGATGGAAAAAAAATGTGGTTTTAATATCAGGCAGTCTTGAAGAGTAACAATTAGATATTCATGTAAAATGGAGATTTCTTTTGATTGCATGATGGCATTAGGTCCCAGTTACCAATTTCATGTATGGTAATAAACAGTTTTTGTATGCAAAAGTTCAAGGTGGTAGCTTTACTGGTTTAGTTTGTGCGCAGTTAATCAATATCTGGTTGGATGGACAGACAGATGGACAAAGGGTCATTGCTATAGCTCAGATCACATATGGTCAACTGAGCCAAAAAAAAAGCAGATTTGAAATAATCTGATTTACAATATTTACATTTATAATCATGGCTCCACATATGGTGCAGAGATGATGACAACAGTGTGGTATTCCTCATCTGTATGGAAGCACAAAGCAGGCCAAGGAACATCCAGTTGTCCTGGGTCTATGGTGATGCCCTCTCCTCCATTGAAAGAAACGTTATAAACATTTTTACTTTCAATATATGTAGAACACTTGTGCCTTTTCCCATACATGACCACCTTTTTGGTAAGACTGGAAACATATATTTCTGATATTTGAGTAAAAACGCAGTGATCTGCCCCTTCAGACCAAATGACAACCACAGAGCCAGTTTTGTATGTTACACCAGATGTTCTCACACAGCTGGAGAGAAACCACTGTTCAGCTTGTGCATCAGGTATGTTTCTGATATAATCTGGAAGAGGAACATATTTCCCCATACTTGTTACTGGGCTGGGATTCAGAAAACTTGGGTTCTCAAACTGATGTAAGCACATCCACTGCTGGTGACAATATGCCAATGTCTTAGGAATGTTTTTGAAGTTTCTGTATTTCTTGCGTTTAAAAATTTGATTTTTTCCTTCGAATCTCATGCACCAATGTGCTCGAAGTGGACCAAACTTCTGAAGCTGCTCAGGGAGATGAACCATATAGTGGATTTTGGGGATTGTTGCATAATCTGGATACAGAACTGGAACCTGTGAGATGAATTCTGCCACAAGCTGTTTCAGCAAATTTACTGTGATTACATCTGCCACTGGTGATGTTACTAGTGTTTGTATTTTCAGAAGTACAATGAAGTGTTGCCATCTTGTATAATCCTTGGGAACAAAGTTTCCTATGAACAATGGAAGCAAATGAGAAAAGTACTGCATCTGGCTTGCAGTCTGCCTAAGTTTAGCTGATTTGAGTGACATTTGATCTACCTGATTAGGCTTCATGGGCACTGATCCAGATTCATTCACCTTTTCAAGAGCATTATTTAAGTCTGCTAGACTGAAAAAATGTTTCTGAATACAATCTTTGAGAAGTTCTTTAATAATGTACATGGATATACCCTCAAAAAATATGTGCATGGGGTCATGAAGTAGGCATTTGGTAATGTCAAATTCTGGAAGCCCCATTAAAACTGATCTTGTGTTTACTCCATATTCTTTAGACCAATATTGTCTGGCTTGTGGCGTTAGAGCCTCTGATAAAATTTCACACTCCTGGGTATGCCTCTCTAGATGACGCAATGTACAGTCATCATGCACAGTTAGATTTGTAATTTGATCCTTTGATGCATAGCAGGACATGCAAATTCTGTGTGAAAGACCCACTCCTGCTTTGAAACCTCCTATTGTATGCAATGCCAGATTGTCCCCACTAAATGTGAGCAGCTTGCCATAAAGAACCCCAAGGCCATCCACATTTATCCCATTGCTGTACAGTTCTTTCAATCCTCCAGTAAAATCACTTAAGATATCATTCATCCCAAATGATTTAATGTCTTTTGTTTTAGCCAAACCAACAAGCTGTATGCAGTGTAGCTTAGACCTATATTGCTGTGGTATATTCAGTAATTGCCAGTAGAAGACTCCAATTTTGGGTTTTTTTGTATGAACCCCAACAGGATTTGCAATTTCGAGGTCATCATAATAAGCCCCAATCCAAAGCTGACACTCTTTCTCTCTTGTAACACTGAAAGAGTCACCATCATAAATGTCTCTCATTTTATCATCCCTGCTTTTATAGTTTTCTATTGGTTTAATACATTCCCTAACTTCAGGGATCTTTAACAAGGACCTCAGATTGTCCAAAAATGGCACAACATATCCTTGAGCTTTTACCTTGACCATCCTTCTGTTTTTTTTATTCCACTTCATCCTTGTTCCAACTGTTAGTTCAATAGGTTCCAGCAAATTTAGTGTCTCCCTGTAATATTTCTGCTGTTGCCATTCAGAATTCAAAGGGGCTATCATCTCTCCTGAGATTTTTGAACAAATGTTACTTATATGAGCCTCACTTATCTCATCACTTTCTTGGATAGTTTCACAAGTCTCTTTTACAACTTGTTGTACTAAATCAGAACATGATGATACTACTTCTTGAAGTCCAGCTTGACACAAATTATAATGGGCTTTAAGCTTTAACAGCAGGAGTCCAAGCAGTGATGTAGTTGCTAACTGGTCAGCAAGCTGATCATCTGTCAATCTGACATTTTCTAAAACATCACTGTCCACTTGTTCAATATTACTGCTTGGATCCTGGACAGAACTGTGGTTTCTTTTAACATGTTTCCTAAAGGAATTGTAGTTTTTATATGATGCTCCACATTCTACACATGACACATTAAAATAAGGGTGGGCTTTGTGTCTCTCAATTATGTGATGCGACAGCAATGGTTTAAGAGTAAATTGACAAGGACACAATGTGCACTGGAACAGTGGCTCCATTTCACCCTGAAAGGATAAGACTAAATTACCTGGCCCAGTTCATTCTGTAGGATCCTGAGAAATGCTTCCTGTAAACCAATTTCAGGAAACATAGTCTTCACATCCTCGAATTTTAGGCTCAAGAAAGCTTCTCCATCAATGAAGTTCTCTAAAAAAAAAATTCATTTGAATGGTGCATTCTACTACTCAAAGTGTCAAATTCAAACTTGAAACAGTGAAAAGTATCAACACCCACTAATATTGTAAAATAAATAAAATTAACAACATGCCTTCTGTTGAATATAACATTAAATTGCATTATAATAAGTAATTACTGACTACACAACCATAAATAATAGTACAAAGCATGTTGCATAACAATATTTATATGTCTGATATCTTTTGAACATATATGCAGAAGGTACATCACATATTATAATACTACAAATAAAAGAGCAAACCGCTATTATAACTTATAAAGCTGTTATGATCATGTGTGGTGTTTGGATGGCCAGAAATAAAACCAATTGAAACAAGAATATAACCATACAAAACCATCAACAGTGTCTCACCAGAGCAAATCTCTCATCTTGGATCTACTTGTCCATCTTACTTATTTGTAGATATTTTAAAATGGTGGTTTATCATGAAAAAGTATTAATTGTATTTGTAACAAGGCCTACAGGCCCAATGTGTTTCTGGCATTATGCCAAAGTTGATAAAATCTTGGCATGTTGCAAATACTGACAGAAAAAGAGCTATTGTTTACAAGGGTTTTTTTTCCAAGGTGATATATTCATTAGTTTTTTTTTCAAATAAATTAACAATAATAAAAAGATGTTTATTATATGCAAAGTCAGACCGATTCTCACTTGGTTCAGACCAATTCGGGGGGGGGGGGGGGGGTTAAGAGACCAACATATGGCTTGATTAAAATTTATATATATATATATATACTGTTATATATACAAAGGGGATACAAGTACCGACCAATCTTTGTACTTTGGGTGATAACTGAGGTGTGTGATGTCACAAGACCCAGTTGAGGCTCTGTGAATAAAAGGGCCTACATCCCGCAGGCTTTGGTCAAGTACATATACTTGTACTTGGTACTTGAACTTAAGAACAAATATCTTGGTACTTGTACTTAAGAACAAATATCTGAGTACTTGTCCTGTACTTGTTCTTGGCAATTTTAACCAAGTACAGCCGTCGCTTGATTAAAACTGATATATATATACTATGGGAATATGGGCAGAGATTCATCATTATACTTTGGGTGATAACTGAGGTGTGTGATGTCACAAGACCCAGTTGTGGCTCTGTGAATAAATGGGCCTACATCCTACAGACTTTGGTTATGTACATGTACTTGTACTTGGTACTCATACTTAAGTACAAATATCTGAGTACCTGTCCTGTACTTGTACTTGGCAATTTTAACCAAGTGCACCCATCACTTGATAAAAACAGATACATATACTACAGGTATATGGGCAAAGATTCATCATTATATTTAGGGTGACCACTGAGGTGTGTGATGTTACTATACCTAGTTGTGGCTCGGTGAATAAATGGGCCTACATCCTACAGACTTTGGTTGAGTACATGTACTTGGTACTGGTACTTCAGTACAAATATCTGAGTTCTTGTCCTGTACCTGTACCTGGCACTTTTAACCAAATACAGTCCCTGTACTGTACTTGCACTTGCAATAAATGTACTTGAAAAATCAAGTACTTGTCAAGAACAAGATTTTAAAAACAAACAACAAGGGACCTATGGGTCACGACGCTCAGCTGTTATATATGATAAAAAAATATTATTTAGAAATGAGGCACATGCTGGTTTTGTGTGGTAATAAATATAAGCTGTATTATGAGTTGTTGTTGTTTAGCTTATGTATGATTTTGATAGGACCTTTGGAGACAGGGAAGAGGATTGATTTCATTTATTTTATTAACAAATGGAGTACTACTGTCACACAGATTTTGACTTGGCCATATAACTTATAAGCAGAACATATAATATAAGAGTTTAACTATTCATTAAAAAAATTACAAATATTGTCCCAAATATAATTTTAATTAAAAATAATAAGAGAATCATATGATTTCTTAAAATGAAATATAACTGATATGATTATTAAAATAATATTACAGAATATATTCATGAATGCATTCATGAATACATTTTGAAAGTATTTGCACGAGTATTCATATACTTTCATTTTTACCTGAATTCCCATTCTTTATGCAAGAAATGTTATAATGGAGTACATAATCATATTCGTATTTAAATACAATTACAAAGTATTTGCACCATGTCTGGTATTTATTCAGTTTTCACCAAACAAAGATGTTGAGAATCCAGAATATACAAAATTCACACATTTAAATAATGATCATAAGTACCTGGTTTTATGGCCTTTATTTATATTAAAAAATAACTGTAAAAAATTCATTTTGGACTAATTTCACATCAATGTACACACTAGACACAGTAGGAATCTAGATTAATATTATCAACTGCATCTTTGTCTATCATTAATTTCCTTCATATAATCCCTAATGATTAGTAATGAATAATATGATTTACTTCTTTATCATTAAAATTGAACTGAAAAATGCCATAGGTGACTGCATGGTGTTATTTGGAATATGTGACATTCTACCCATCGATACAAGATTCTTATATCATCAGTAACTGCAAGTTAATTTCCTGTTATTATAAACTAACAAATTCCTTTTCTATTTTTCTTTAATTTGTTAATAAAAACAAATAAAAATTTATTAATTTATTGTTTATTGTTCTGTTGTTGGTTAAAACTACTAGATGAGTTGGGTTGGACACCTGGATCAACTGTGGCTGGCCATAAGCTGCCTGCATTCTCGCCTCAAGCGTGCATAATTTGATGAAAGGTCAACAAGGTCAACAAAGTGGTGACTCAAGAGGGGCTGGAGACAGTGTGCATGATATGAAAATTATATCAACAGTGCTCACGGGAAACAAACGTGCCATGGTCACAGTTGGGCAAAATTTAAGCTAATAACTTATAAAATTTGAAAAATTCAGAACTAATTTTGGGTATTCAATTGAATCTTGATTAAATAATGTTACATCCCTGACAAAAAAATCTCTAGCTTCAGCAATGCCCTTTTTAAGGGAGTAAATATATTTCTTGATTTTTTACAAAGTGCATTATGTTTGGGCCCATAAATTAAAACAATTACGCAATACTGACATCATTCTGGCATGTGCATAGGGAATGAAAAATATGTATATTATTTATGATTAAAGTCAGATCAGTGGTTTTGATATTAGGCAGTCTTGAAGTGTAACAATGGGTTTTTAATGGAAAAATGAAGTTTTTCATTATTATCTCGAGGTATTAAGTCCTAGTGACCAAATTCTTGGCATGGTAGGAGATTTTGGAGACATCTAACTGTATGCCGAATTTAAGGAACTTAGAGCTGAAGCTGGGGAGCTGAGCTCTTGCAAACTGCATAACACTAGCTTGATGTAAACAATATGTTACATGGTGCTTGAAAACCTGATTAAAATCTACAGTTTTTGATCAACTGGTTTCAAATTTTTGGTGTTAACAGTTGAAATGCTAACAAAAACATGCTGTGAAAATTAAATCCACAGTACTTACAGTAAAAAAAACGTGCCATGGTCAAAGTTGGGCAAAATTTAAGGTACCAATTTTTTATTTTTATTAATATTTTAAAAAATTTAAAAGATTTTCATCTAATTTTGGGTATACAATTTAATTTTGATTAATTAAAGTTATATTACTGGAAAAAAGGTCCATAGCTTTAACGTTTTTTGTGTTAAGTGATCAAATATCTTTCCTGATTTTTTACAAAATGCATCATGTTTGGGCCCATAACTTTTTTAAATTAAATAATACAGACATAATTTCTGGCATGTATATAGGAACTATATAGAGGAATATTTATGGTAAATATGAGGAAAAACAGATAAGTGGTTTTGATATTAGGCAGTCCTGAAGTGTGAAAATAGGTTTTAAATAAAAAATTGAGGTTTTTCCTTAATTTCTCAAAGGAACGAAGTTGCAAAGACCCAGTTTTCGGCTTGGTAGGAGATCTTGGGGACATCTAACATTATGCCGAAATTTGGATTCCTAGGTCTGGACTAATACCTTAATTTCACATTCAAGGGAATAATACTTTCAAGTTTATATATTATTTAAGCATATCCACTTTTTCCATTAAAATAGTTTTTATCTGATTAATTTTTTTTATTTACAAGTTTTATAAATTTGTATTAAAAAAACACTGAAAATATAAGTTAAAATATTAGAATTCTTATTTGCAATCATTATACATCCAGAGTGTAGCTCGTATTGGGTCATATTATGCATACACATATATTTTTATTATTTTTAAATCACAAATTTTCAAACTGAATTTAAAAGAAAATAATGCCACAACATGGCATCTGCAAGATTATTCCTTGAATCACTATTAAAAAGTTTTGCACATTGGAGTTTTCAGTACATGCTTAATCTTATTCACCAAAATAAATTAAGATTCTGTAAATTTGGTAAAATAAAAACATCTTTTCAAATAAAGTATACACACTGTTGGTTGAATGAGGGACAAACAATATCATTATGCTAATTACAATCTAAGCTTTAATTTATTCCTGGAATTAATAGTCAATTTCACACCTTGTGAAGTTTTTACTCTTCTCAAGGAAGGAATTACTTATCTGATGAACATCCACACTTTCATAGCAATACACCACTTTGTGGACACAATTAAATGTGCACTTTAATCATTGTAACCCTGGTGGTAAATACAAAATCTAAAATGTAGCACAGCCAAGAATAAAATGAAATACAGAAAATTATAACATTCATCTAGTTAATGCATCATCTAGGGGGGAGGGTGTGCAGGGCAGAGAAGAAGCCTGCTAGTAGTGGCCCAGCTGAGCCAAGACAAGCTGCCTTGGGTGGGTTACATAATGCAAGTGAAGGCTTTACTACTAGGTGGGCTAGATGTAAACAACACTTGACATGGTGTATGAAAACTTGAATAAAAGCTACTCTTTTCAATCAATTCCTTTGAAATTTCAGATTTTAAAACATTAAATCCTTATGTATATATGCTGTGAAAATTAAATCAACAGTGCTAACAGAAAAAAAACATGCCATTGCCAAAGTTGGACAAAATTTAGGGTATTGATTTTTTATTTAAGCTAATAACTTGAAAAATTTGCAAAATTCAGATCTAATTTTGGGTAAACAATCGAATCTTGATTAAATAAAGTTATATTCCTGACAAAAAGTCTCCAGCTTCAGCAATTCTCATCTAAGGTGAGTAAATATATTTCTTGATTTTTAAAAAAGTTCATTATGTTTGGGCCCATAACTTAAAAAAAATACACAATACTGACATCATTTCTGGCATGTGCATGGCGAATGTATAGAAAAATATGTATATTATATATGATCAAAGTCAGATCAGTGGTTTTGATATGAGGCAGTCTTAAAGTGTAACAATGGGTTTTTAATGGAAAAATGAAGTTTTTCATTGATATCTCAAAGGAATTAAGTCCTAGTGACCAAATTCTTGGCATGGTAGGGGAATTTGGAGAAATCCAACTGTATGCCAAATTTAAGGAACTTAGAGCTGAAGCTCGGGAGCTGAGCTCTAGCAAACTGCATAACACTAGCAATATGTGACATGGTGCTTGAAAACTTGAATAAAATCTACAGTTTTTGATCAACTGGTTTCAAATTTTTGGTGTTAACAGTTGAAATGCTAACAAAAACATGCTGTGAAAATTAAATCCACAGCGGTTACAGCAAAAAAACGTGCCATGGTCAAAGTTGGGCAAAATTTAAGGTACCAATTTTTTATTTTTATTAATATTTTAAAAAATTTAAAAGATTTTGATCTTATTTTGGGTATACAATTTAATTTTGATTAATAAAAGTAATATTACTGGAAAAAAAGTGCTTAGCTTCAACAAGTTTTGTGTAACGTGATAAAATTTCTTTCCTGATTATTTACAAAATGCATTATGTTTGGGCCCATAACTTTTTTAAATTATACAATACAGACCTAATTTCTGGCATGTACATAGGAATTATATAGAGGATTATTTATGGTTAATATGAGGAAAAACAGATGAGTGGTTTTGATATTAGGCAGTCCTGAAGTGTGAAAATAGGTTTTTAATAAAAAAAAATTGAGGTTTTTCCTTAATATTTCATAGGAATGAAGTTGCAAAGACCCAGTTTTCGGCTTGGTAGGAGATCTTGGGGATATCTAATATTATGCTGAATTTTGGATTCCTAGGTCTTACGGTTTCAAAACGTGCCACATCTACGGACGGACGGACGGACGGACAGACGGACGGACGACGGACAATGGACCACGACTATAGCTCAGGTGACTTATAGTCAGCTGAGCTAAAAAACTAATATCCTTTTACCATAAACTTCTATGTTCTCACAGAAGCCAAATTATGCAACCTGTTCCATATCCAGTGAATGATACAGATATAAACAATGTTTATTATACACAATAAAAGAACAATTAGAACAATTTGTGCATTTTCTTTATACAAATGAATTAAATGATATGTTTTTGTACTTCATTACAGACTCCTGTACATGTACTTGAGTACACCTAAAAATTCTGTACTAGTACTTGGATTAATCCTTGCCAAAAATGTACTGGAAAAATCAAGTACTAGTCCGAATACTAAGCTGAGATACTTGTACTGCACGGTACCTTAATTGTAAGTGTACCTGTTGTTGACCAAGGCCTGTCACATGTCCCAGTGAGCTGGCCACAGCTAACAGTTGTTTCAGTCAGCAGGTACATACATGATACAGTCAGCAGGTATATATCATTTTTACTGCTAGCCTTGCATTCAGCCATGCAGGGTTACCAAAACAGGTATGTTCATAATCCGTCCTTTTTATGAGACATGGCAAACAGGTGTTTCATTAAATGTTATTTCCTTGCAAATACTGAAATATTATTTTATATTACCACCTGGTATCTTGTCCTCCATGGTACAGTTACTAACATGTTAACTGGTCTCTGATCTAGAGATTGCAGGTTTGAATCCTACTTAGGATGACTTCTTGTATTCATTGATATTTCATGTTAGTATAAATGGCATGATTGCAGGGATCATGATGTCTGGTAATATACTAGTGCTACAAGTACCTGCTCACCTTCACTAGTGAACAGCCGTGTAGCAGCTAGTAATATACAAGGGATTTAAATACATGAAAACAAACAACAAATTTCTTTAATTTTAACATTCCAAAATGTAGACAAGATGCTGAACACTGTCAAAAGTAGGCCTACTGTGCATCAGTTTCATGTGCTGTCTGCTAGATAAATCAAATTTCGAGTGAATACACAAGAGCCACAACCTGGTGCGGGGGGGGGGGGGGGGGGGGGGGGGGGAGTGGTGCTAAATCTATTGATGTGTTCACCACTTTTAAACAAATACTTGTGCACCATATAAAGTAGCAAATTAGGTAATGTAATATATATCTATATATTTTAACAATGTGCTCACATGTTGTGAACACATTTCAAGTACTCATATGAACCATATTTAAATATAAATCACGATAATTAAATACTGAGCCTACCTTTCAACCGCTTCTCAATCGCAGATTGCACGGCTCCGGCAAATTTTGTTCTTGCCCACTGACACACAGTATCGATGGTTGAATCAGACGTAATTTCGGTTTCTTCCATGACTTTGTGAGGCAGCAGAACATTAAACAAGGGACCTATGGGTCACGACGCTCAGCTGTTATATATGATAAAAAAATATTATTTAGAAATGAGGCACATGCTGGTTTTGTGTGGTAATAAATATAAGCTGTATTATGAGTTGTTGTTTAGCTTATGTATGATTTTGATAGTACCTTTGGAGACAGGGAAGAGGATTGATTTCATTTATTTTATTAACAAATGGAGTACTACTGTCACACAGATTTTGACTTGGCCATATAACTTATAAACAGAACATATAATATAAGAGTTTAACTATTTATTAAAAAAATTACAAATATTGTCCCAAATATAATTTTTATTAAAAATAATAAGAGAATCATATGATTTTTTAAAATGAAATATAACTGATATGATTATTAAAATAATATTGAAGAATATATTCATGAATGCATTCATGAATACATTTTGAAAGTATTTGCATTAGTATTCATATACTTTCATTTTTACCTGAATTCCCATTCTTTATGCAAGAAATTTTATAATGGAGAACATAATCATATTCGTATTTAAATACAATTACAAAGTATTCGCACCATGTCTGGTATTTATTCAGTTTTCACCAAACAATGATGTTGAGAATCCAGAATATACAAAATTCACACATTTAAATAATGATCATCAGTACCTGGTTTTATGGCTTTTATTTATATTAAAAAATAACTGTAAAAAATTCATTTTGGACTAAATTCACATCAATGTACACACTAGACAAAGTAGGAATCTTGATTAATATTATTAACTGCATCTTTGTCTATCATTAATTTCCTTCATATAATCCTTAATGATTAGTAATGAATAATATGATTTACTTCTTTATCATTAAAAATGAACTGAAAAATGCCATAGGTGACTGCATGGTGTTATTTGGAATATGTGACATTCTACCCATCGATACAAGATTCTTATATCATCAGTAACTGCAAGTTAATTTCCTGTTATGATAAACTAACAAATCTCTTTTCTATTTTTCTTTAATTTGTTATTAAAAACCAATAAAAATTTATTAATTTATTGTTTATTGTTATGTTGTTGGTTAAAACTACTAGATGAGTTGGGTTGAACACCTGGATCAACTGTGGCTGGCCATAAGCTGCCTGGATTCTCCCCTCAAGCGTGCATAATTTGATGAAAGGTCAACAAGGTCAACATACAAAGTCTGACCGGGTCTCATAAAAAACATTAATAAAAGCTACAATATTTGGCAAATTTCTTTCAGCTTTCTAAACTAAAAAGCTGAAATCCTTATGTGTGCATGATATGAAAATTATATCAACAGTGCTCACGGGAAACAAACGTGCCATGGTCACAGTTGGGCAAATTTTAAGGTACTAATTTTATATTTATACTAATAACTTATAAAATTTGAAAAATTCAGAACTAATTTTGGGTATTCAATTGAATCTTGATTAAATAATGTTACATCCCTGACAAAAAAGATCTCTAGCTTCATCAATGCCCTTGTTAAGGGAGTAAATATATTTCTTGATTTTTTACAAAGTGCATTATGTTTGGGCCCATAACTTAAAAAAAATACACAATACTGACATCATTTCTGGCATGTGCATAGTGAATGTATAGAAAAATATGTATATTATATATGATCAAAGTCAGATCAGTGGTTTTGATATTAGGCAGTCTTAAAGTGTAACATTGGGTTTTTAATGGAAAAATGAAGTTTTTCATTGATATCTCGAAGGAATTAAGTCCTAGTGACCAAATTCTTGGCATGGTAGGGGATTTTGGAGACATCTAATTTTATGCCAAATTTAAGGAACTTAGAGCTGAAGCTCGGGAGCTGAGCTCTAGCAAACTGAATAACACTAGCAATATGTGACATGGTGCTTGAAAACTTGAATAAAATCTACAGTTTTTGATCAACTGGTTTCAAATTTTTGGTGTTAACAGTTGAAATGCTAACAAAAACATGCTGTGAAAATTAAATCCACAGCAGTTACAGCAAAAAAACGTGCCATGATCAAAGTTGGGCAAAATTTAAGGTACCAATTTTTTATTTTTGCTAATATTTTTAAAAATTTAAAAGATTTTGATCTAATTTTGGGTATACAATTTAATTTTGATTAATAAAAGTAATATTACTGGAAAAAAAGTTCTTAGCTTTAACAAGTTTTGTGTTAAGTGATAAAATTTCTTTCCTGATTATTTAATAAATGCATTATGTTTGGGCCCATAACTTTTTTAAATTAAATAATACAGACCTAATTTCTGGCATGTACATAGGAATTATATAGAGGATTATTTATAGGAAATATGAGGAAAAACAGATGAGTGGTTTTGATATTAGGCAGTCCTAAAGTGTGAAAATAGGTTTCTAATAAAAAATTGAGGTTTTTCCTTAATTTCTCAAAGGAATGAAGTCGCAAAGACCCAGTTTTCGGCTTGGTAGGAGATCTTGGGGACATCTAACATTGTGCTGAATTTTGGATTCCTAGGTCTTACGGTTTCAAAACGTGCCACATCTACGGACGGACGGACGGACGGACAGATGGACGGACGACGGACAATGGACCACGACTATAGCTCAGATGACTTATAGTCAGCTGAGCTAAAAACAGTTGCAGCGTTCCGTCAGAACATTTTCTTCCTTCCGAGACTTCTCCCGCCCGTTATTGAAAAGGACAAATATAACGCCCGTTGTGACTTATGTCGCACCAGAAAACGCTTGTAAAACACGTTTGAGACGTGTGTACTTCTTGTAAACACGTTTCTGGTGTTTCGATCACGGAAAATTTTCATGAGCTGAGTTCAAGGTGTTTCGAAACATGTCTATTGTTCAAACGTGTTTCTATATAAAACACCACCATGGATTTTAAAACACTTGCGAAACGGCACTTTTTAGAGTGTATTTCAGGTTACCCCCGCACTGTTAAGATTTAACCCTCTCTGATTAAACTGTAAACCAACAAAATATGCTATATTTTTAAACAACCCAAGCTACGAGTTTTAAAATCTAAATGAAATAGAATTGTTGCAAAGTGTTAATAATATTGTCATTTATATTTATATTGACTTATGAACTTCACCAAAACGCATCGTATATACATAAGATATACAGAGATTCAAATTTATTTGGGAAATCAAGAAGAAAACAAATATTTGAAATTTAAGAAAATAAACATACAGAAAACTAGATTGTGTCGGAACGACACGAATGCCCCCGCCTGGAGCAAATTAGAAACAGTTTTTATTGTTTTATTTTTTTTTTAAGTTCAGGAGCTGACATATGGTGAAAAGTAGATCAACCAGGACAAAATGCAAACTCGATCTGTAACGGGTCATTATCAAGCAACACACCAAAAATCAGGCTTTTTTCTACAGGCATTGTGAAAAAAGTCCATACATGTGAATTTTTCATAAAAATTTCTATTTTTCATGAAATTTTTTATGTTCAGGATCTGTCATATGGTCAAAAATAGGTCAACTGGGACGAAACGCGAACTTGATCTGTAAGTGGTCATTATGCGCCCACAGACCCAAAAATAGGCCAGTATCTGTAAGCATTGCATTGCGAAACTAGAATAATTCTAATTCTATCTTCGAACTTGATCAAGAGTTTATCGATATACATCTTCACTGATGAAATTAAATTCTAATGGTGAATCCTTTTAGAGATATCCCGCTCACAAGGTTAAAGTTAACGGACGCCGGACGGACGCCGGACGGACAGACGGACGGACGGACAGATTGGGTGACGACAACAGCCCATCAGCCTATGGGCTGAGGGCTAAAAAAGGCTGTACATGTACATTTGTCATGAAAATTTCTTTTTTTTATTAAATTTTCTATGTTACGGTGCCGTCAAACATTCAAAAATAGGTCAATCGGGATGAAACGCGAACTCGACCTGTAACAGGTCATTATCTGCCAACACACCAAAAATCAGGCTAGTTTCTACAGGCATTGTGAAAAAAGTCCATACGTGTATTTGTCATGAAAATTTTCTATTTATTCCTGAAATTTTCTATGTTAAGAACCCGTAAAACAGTCAAATTTGGTCAGCCCGGACGAAACGCAAACTCGATCTGTAACTGGTCATTTTCTGTCCACACACCAAAAATCAGGCCAATATCTGCAGGCATTGCGAAAAAAGTCCGTACATGTGTATTTGTCATGAAAATTTCTATTTTTCATGAAATTTTCTATGTTTAGGAGCCGTGAAACGGTCAAATTAGGTCAACCCGGACGAAACGCGAACTCGATCTGTAACTGGTCATTTTCTGTCCACACACTAAAAATCAGGCCAATATCTGCAGGCATTGCGAAAAAAAGTCCGTACATGTGTATTTATCATGAAAATTTCTTTTTTTCATGAAATTTTCTATGTTTAGGAGCCGTAAAACGGTCAAATTAAGTCAAACCGGACGAAACGCGAATTCGATCTGTATCTGGTCATTATCTGCCCACACACCAAAAATCAGGCCAATATCTGCAGGCATTGCGAAAAAGTCCGTACATGTGTATTTGTCATGAAAATTTCTATTTTTCTATTTTTTCTATGTTTAGGAGCCGTAAAACGGTCAAATTAGGTCAAACCGGACGAAACGCGAACTCGATCAGTAACTGGTCATTTTCTGTCCACACACCAAAAATCAGACCAATATCTGCAGGCATTGCGAAAAAAAAGTCCGTACATGTGTATTTGTCATGAAAATTTCTATTTTTCATGAATTTTTCTATGTTTAGGAGCCGTAAAACGGTCAAATTAGGTCAAACCGGACGAAACGCGAACTCGATCAGTAACTGGTCATTATCTGTCCACACACCAAAAATCAGACCAATATCTGCAGGCATTGCGAAAAAAAGTCCGTACATGTGTATTTGTCATGAAAATTTCTATTTTTCATGAAATTTTCTATGTTTAGGAGCCGCAAAACGGTCAAATTAGGTCAACCCGGACAAAACGCGAATTCGATCTGTATCTGGTCATTATCTGCCCACACACCAAAAATTAGGCCAATATCTGCAGGCTTTGCGAAAAAAAGTCCGCACAACTGTTTGATTTCGGAATGACGGAAGGACGGAATGACGGACATGGGTAAAACTATATGCCCTGGCCATTCTGTGGCGGGGGCATAAAAATGTTTTGAAGGGTTAATCTGAAATCTTAGAGGGTAGTTTGAAGGGCGTGATTATTTTATATTTGGGTTGTATTGTGGAACTTGGATCACAACAAATATTGTCACACGGGTGGCCTGCAGTGTATAAGAATGACGTCTTACCAACGAAATGTTCAAAGATATAAGTGCTCCGAGATAAAGTCTTGGAAGGATTTACTATGTCCATTGTCTATTCATCTGCTTTACTCTTTGCAAAGTGATTAAATGTATATTATAGCCGTTAGTATGCGGGTCCATCTTTGTCCAGTACGTATGTATCCAAATCCCACAAACGTTCACACAAGGAGTGAGGCAAAACATCAAGCAGCTTGATAACTGATTGTAAGAAATTAACCAATATAGCCTCAACCAATAGATCAGAAGCGGATCCGGGGTAAGGTGGGGGGGGGGGGTCCGGACCTTTTTTAAGGGCTTCAGACCAATTTTATGGCCTGGACACCCCCCCCCCCCCCCCTTCTGAACCTGAGGACCTTTTTTAGATTAATCATAGTCCTCCTGAGTTGGACCCCCCCCCCCCCCTTTTCCCAAATCCTGGATCCGCCCCTGTAGGTTTGTCTGTAAATCAACCAGTCTGTATTCAGAGTGTATAGCCCCTTTGTGCAATTGTAAGTACATATCACAGCCCGATTACCACTAATAAACGTTAGTTTCAACATAGTATGAACTAAAGTCTACTATATACTCGAGTATTTTTCTAACATTTTCAAGCCATTTCAGGAGATTGAAGGATTGAAGGATAACCCAGCTTGAAGGATAAACTCAGTGTCGATGTTTGAGGTGCATCAGCTGAAGCAGTTTGTTTTGATTAACTATGGTACGTGTCACAGAACTGAATCTGAACCGGAAATTAAACAAGTTAAAATAAGTCCTCAGAGGGCCCGGTTATGATGTATTTGAAATCCAAAAATGTTTCTAGAGAAAAAAGTCATATCGAAAAAAAGCAATTTAGGTGCAGATAATTGTTCAGGATAGGACGTATATATTTCTGTTATATTTACTGTTGTGATCATTATTCATTATAACACATGTTCATCAGTTGTCTGTGACGTTTTGTAAGCAGTACATATGTGATGGTATATTTTATCAATAAGGCACAGGTTTTATATTGATTAGAACGGTTTGAATATCTTAACATGATCAGAAACATCTCTCATTAATCTCCTTTTAATAGCCTGGATCAACTCCTCCCCTCTCGCAGGAGAGAAAATAACTAAAAATATACCTCTCTAAGAGGAGTCTATGCTACATTAAACAGAAAAAAAATCATTTTTTTTTATCTAAAAGCTTGAATTTTGTACTAGCTTACTTTAATACCTGCTGATAGCTTTACCCGCTGGCGGGGGCTAATAGACGACTCTTGTCGCCTTATGAACGAGTAATCATTATTGTCAGCGATGCAAGGGAGGGTCCGCCCCTGTTGGCACGGATTTGTGACGGCATTTTGGCTAATAAGTTGAATTATAGGTTCACCAAAAGCATTTGGCATTTTTTAAACATATTCTTGGGGAGCTTAAACATTTACAGGTTTGGTGTTTTCTTTTTTTTTTTGTATTAATTGAGTTATGACATTTTTTTATCTAAAGGTTTCTTTCGCCGACAGAGACATCGATCTAAATGCCCACAATTCTGTTATTTCATCGATATTAACTAGGTAATTGAACCAACCATATAAGTTATACGTATGATCACTCTATGAAAACAGATGCCTCGCAATGCCAGAACGTCATCAAGCATAGCTTACACTTAAAGCGTAACATCACAGAGCTCTGTTAGGTGTAGCTGCTGTCATATGCGATAACAAGAGGTGCAATTTTAAGTTGCAAGATATTCAAATTATAGTTGATCAATTTCCAAATAATGTGTTACCATGAAAAGTGTAAAGTTAATCATAAGTTACCACATTTAATGTCTATCTTGACAGACATATCCTGATAATGATATTTTTTCTAGATTACACGCTAAGTACTGAGTACGATTGTTTTAAGTCAGAGATATCCTTAAATTTACAGTAACAAAGAGGTAACGTTTCCTAAATGTTCTATCAATGAATTAATTGATATATTCTGTTGTCAGCTACAAGGTTTTAACAAAGAAAACTGACGTTATATATTTGCATATTTTGTCCAGTTTGGGAATGTTGTTTAGAGTAGCGACAGCTCTATGACCGCCAATGCTAGGTGCGCCGCAAATAATTTTATCGGGTCAGGAGCAAGATAACAATGTAATCTGCACATTATCACAATCAATGAAAGGACCAAGTGTCTGTGTACACACGCTACAGACCGGCAGAAGACACTTCACCTGACACTGGATTAGTCTGCCCACCCATCCGCCTAAGGTTTCTGTTAAAAACAGGCTCATGTAAGCACGGTTCTGTGCGGTGTATGGCTAGCCCGATTGAATCGGACTCAATATTATTAGACCCTGCCATATATTGAGTCCGATAGCCATATAGTTAGAGTTTCTACAATATAAGCCTCAGACTACACGCCACCCAATGCCCTTGTAACCAGTATCAACGGGTGTTTATTACCCCGTGCGTGCGGTCATTCTTCAGCGCCGGGCCCACAGGGGCCTGTCACAAAAGAGTTAAAAAAAAATCACTCCAAATTTGAGCCATAAAACCCCAAGAATAAGCGATATAGCCCATTCTGACATAAACAGCTTCCTTGACTACTTAATAACAACACAAGGGGGATAAGTCCTCCAATGTCGCCCACTGACCATCTCGGCTGTCACCACTTTATTTTCAGGTAATGACCCCAAACAAACACAATAACCGCTGCTCACCTGATACAGATGAATCAAATGCACACACGTGCACCATGAAATCGTTCATATATACGGTTATTTATGGTGTAATCCACATTGAATGAGTGTAGACTCAGTTGAAGTGTTTCAGGTATCAGCTTCATATACAAATACAATTTTTTCTTATTACAAGATCACTATTTCAGGTGTTTTATTTCAGGTGTTTTTTATATCGTTTACGTCATTTCTTAAAAACCGCTTCAGTCACTAGCAGCAGATGTTACTTACATATTGATCATGTGACTTGCATGTTAATGTTTCCTCCAGGTGACCCCACTTGTGTTGATTGTTCTATATTCCCATATATTTTTGTATTGAATCCAATATAAATAAAAAAAAACATGAAACTTCTGTCGCATCGTTTACAAAAAAACGGAACTCTGAATAGTTATAATTGTCTGAACATTACGTTGAGGTATACATTGTAAGTTACTAAATATCCCAGGAATGGCTGCACCTATCAGTAACAGATATCCCAGGTTTATGGATAAGGAACTGTTACGAATATATTTGCTTTTGGGATGCCTCAGTAATTTGCCTTGCACGTGCCTCCTACAGTTTCTCACTTTGATCGAGGGATGTTTTCTGTAACCTGCTGCCACTTGGATTTCTTGGTCACAACTCTAACAGCTACTATTTTCGATAACAGCTGAAATGTTATTTTAAGTTTCACAGGGAGCTTGCCACCTATTTGTTATTTAAATTATCCAAATAAATTAATTTTAGATACATAATTAACTCTCGAAATGCAAATGGTGTGTAGACTCACGATTTCAGTGTGCAACCATCTACGACAACTCCCGCCTGGCCGATAGAGAAAGACGAACCCCATTACGACTTAGACTGAATAATCCCCAAATTTCGAAGCAGTCTGATCGGCTTACAATTTTTGGAGCTAGGCTGTAGTAATTAATTAATTAACTCTTTTTTTACGTTTCTTAGGCTTAAAGCAAGAAATACACAAAATCTCATCCACGAAAATATTAAACTAAGATTCAAATTAAAAACAATGGCTAATAAAGTTCTCTTGAATAGTCTATGTTAAAATTCAGTTGATATCATTGCCATTTATTTATCGAGAGATGATTGCGAGTACCAGTTTTTAACAACAGTTACAATTTAGAGGGATAAAAAGGAACATTTTAAACTTTCTGGGGAACATTAAAGAGGAATCTATTTTCCTGACGCAGCTGTTGACATTAGTTATATAATTCCTTGGTAAATATCTTTAAATAGACGAAGACGTAGTGTCACTACCATTATATCATTTACTTTTTGCTGACAAAGGGGAGGATCGTAATGCGTAACAAGGTAAACATACACGATAAATGTGTTGAACAGCGAACTGCAGGGAACGAGCACTTGTTATTTTTAGTATACGCGGAGGCGTCCCGCTCTGGATTAGCTGCTATGAGAGACTGAAATGATATATATAGATCTGACAATACATTGTACACACTAGCCCACAGGTGGGAATAAACGCTCTACAAGATTTGTAACTGTGAAGGGAGAGATACAACGCTGAAATCAAAGGTTCTTAGTGTAAAGTTGTTCTTATCGTATGTTATTACGTGGGTGTATGATTTAAAGTCACTGTATAATCATAACTAACATTTGTTTACTTCAAAATTTCTTATCTCTTTTCAGTCTGTGTCGCTTCGAAGAAGTTCTCATCGTAACTGCCATGTGCATCTTTTGGGGTAACTGAGGTAAAGAGTATATTTTCTGTTTCCAAAATGATTCAATGTTAATACTTTGGTACAAAAAGTTTATTGTCACGAGGTGTATAACAATGATAACAATACAACAGTTCATTTCTTGATCCATATCTGTTTACAAAATGGAGTAGGTGATCTCAAATATGGCCGATTTTCAATAGCTGAAATATGGGCACAATATCAGTCCTTGGTCGGAGATCATATAAACATTGTATATAGCGCATACGTATATGGAATACCTTGTTTTGTCCTTAAACTTTTCATACCTAGCATCTAACAAAAACAAAAGTTGTGAGGCATGCTCTGTGATAAACTGCCTGGTCTTATACTGTTAATAGAAATACAGTAATTAAGTGACATTCTACATGATTCTGCTAACTTCTGCTCATCCGTTTCTATCATAATGAGGAAGTCTTAATGTTAGTGTTTTCGTTGATTCTGCAAGATTATTTTAACTGCTCGAGATGCGGCCTCCAGAGTGATTGTGGTTATTAATAGCTGTCACCTAACTAGTTTTATTTAGGTTTGATTATGAAAATGGATTGTTCAAGACTTTACCAGAGAAAATGACGGGACATCCGGCGCAGGTCAATCAGTCACAGTGATACAGAGAAGGATCGCATTGTCGTCATCAATGTACGTCTCATCATTTTGTATACCGTCAAAATAGGTCGTTTATTTCCGCTTTTTTATGATACATTCATATTCTTATCACACAGTGAGGGCGTATGCCAAGAGGAACGACATATGCTTTTCATGGTTTTCATCTTTTGATTTGCATTTCAGTCAGGGTTGGGGCTAGGTAATTGTACCTGTACCTGTATCTGTACCTGTACCTAGGTACACAATTCAGAGTACCTGTACCTGTACCTGGCTTTCATGAGTAGGAAGTACCTTGTACCTGTACCTGTACCTGGAACTAAAGTACCTGCACCTGGTTTAAGGTACTGCAGGTTCAAATTTGACCCTAGTACTTGAAATGGACACCAGGTTTGGGTCAATTGCATGTACAAAGCTTTCACCCCTTTCAGGGCAGTTCTCTATCTTAGGCAGGGGTAATTAAAAAGCATTCATCCTTGAGACCTTTGTAGCTAGCTACCTGGTTAGCAAGCAGGTCAACCTCCAGCCTCTAAACAGGAAGTTCATTGCAGCATTATATTATCAGCACAAGTATACAGCAACTAACAAAGGATAGATACAGGGAGATGCCTACATGCCCCATGTCTATAAAGTTGGCTAGTATGTACACTGAACAGGGTTGGGGCCAGGTAATTAATTGTACCTGTATCTTGGTACACAATTCATACTAGTTATATGAATTACAGGTAAGATACTGGATATGGACATCTGGTTTGGTCAAGGTACTGAGATGTCATCCCCGTCAAGGCTATTACCTAAACATGGCAGGGGTAATTACTAAGCTTTCAACCCTGCAACCTTTGAACTTGAGTGGACTTGGGCTAGTAGCATGCTGGCCCAGCTACCTCCAGCCTCTACACAGGAAGTTAATTGTGGCTTTATCAGATATAAAGGGTACCGAGCAAAGGATATGGACAGTGTTGCTTTTATGCCCTTTGTAGATACTTGTTGTCTAGTATTAATAAAGAACATTACTGTAGGATAAATGTAGAAGCAAAGAAAATACATAATATTTCACTGAACTCTTTACATAAGCCAAACAAAAGCAGCACTTCCAATTTAACAGAAAAAAGTCCTAGCTCACCCATTACATACAGTTGCTGCAAACATCCTCAGTGTGCCTTTCTGCCATGAACATGTGTATTCTTACTTGCAAATTTGTTTGTATTATTGCCATGAAGTTAATATATAAAATTTATTGTAAGTGTGGTGCTCCAAGAGATTTTGACTTTTAATCATTACTCCGAAGCTCAAAACCTGATTTGAAATATAGACATTTTATGAAAGTGTTATTTTTCTGTATTAATTACTTTGTAAGCTTTATCAGCTTCATTTATAACGTTTACTAAAGGCAATCCTTTACATTTGCCAGGTAAAATGTACCTGTACCTGTACCTAGGTACTTTCTAAAGTACCTGTACCTGTACCTAGGCACTGTCACATGTACCTGGCCCCAACCCTGATTTCAGTAATCATGAAAGTGTTTGATAAGGTCCTTGTTTATGATCTCCACCTATCCATATTCATATCCGTTTTCATCGATAATTAGCCCAGATAAACCTCACTAAAGTTATTTCATTTTGACCTAGCTTCAGCGATCTTGACCTATTTTCTAGTTCACAGGGGTAAAAAAGTGTAATTTTCAGATCTCTTCTTATCTATAAGATGTACAGACAACTTGATGAAAACCTTACAAGTATATCTGGTTCCAAGTATTTATGAATCTGAAACGCTTTTGAAACGGTTTTGGTTCACTCCTGCGGAATTCTTTGAGACAGGCGACTCGGCACTTTTAAGTAAGGCTACATTTCAAGATAAACTATTTCACCAAGAAAGTTTAAACTTTCACAAACAGATGCCTTTTTCAATGTTTTAGTGCCGGGACAAGTTTGGTGGCAATATATTTAATAGTTTTTAATATTATGCAAATTACGAAAATGTGACGTCAGCTCTTTCAGCTCATCTGTAAAAACGAAAGGAGGAATGATTAAATTTCAGTTCAGTTTACAGAATTTAAGTTCTTCCCAACTATTACAGATCGATAAAAATCAGTGGGATAATCGGGGAAGGGGGTGGGCGGGAGCTGTGGTCCGGCGGGTTGGATGTAGGTAGGGGAATTAGCTGGAGATCCGAGATTGTCATATAACCGTTACAAGAAGCCTAGTAAACGCTTTTTTGTCCTCTTAGCTTAATAGAAAAAAAACACTGGGAATAAATGTCTTGCAAATAGCTTCTTTATTTTTTAATAGGTTTCTGCAATATTTGTTTGCAATTACCAACCTTGGAAAACTTAGAAAACTGCAGCACAGAATATGACATGGTATTCTCGGAGAATTACGCAACATCTTCCACGAGAATTCAGCAGGAAACCCCAGAAAAATGTTCTTAAACAGTAACAGAGAAAAGTGTCGAAAACCGAAACATAGAAAAACGCCGAAAACAGTATTGTAGAAAAGTGTTAGAGGAAGTAACGTAGAAAAGTGTCGAAAATCGAAACGGAGAAAAGCGTACGAATCAGATATATCACAAAGTGAGGTAGGACAAGAACTCTCAGAGAATCCAAGGAAACGGTAGAAAATTGTCGATCAGTTTTCATTTCACAGTTTTAACTTCACAAGAACTGACAACACCCTTGGTCTGAAATTTTACCCCCAAAGTCATGCTACCGTTTAAAAGATCATTCTCGACTTGTGAGAATTAAACATAGCTATCAAAGTTATCTTATTCTATTTAACTCCGTTAGAACAACATGTATCTGACATATTTGCTGTGACTTTGCAACTTGTATGCTTAAACCGGAACCAAACTGTCACACCTAACCGCACAAGAACAACAAGACCTCAAGAACCTGCTGCGGAATTATGAACATTTGTTTAGTGACATTCCACTGCGAACTAACATGTTGTGCCATGACGTCGATGTTGGCGAGGCAAGCGCAGTCAAGCAACATCCTTATAGACTGAATCCAAAAAAGCAAACGTATCTACAGGATGAGATTCAATATTTGCTGGACAATGATTTTATTGAACCTAGTAACAGTAACTGGAGTTCACCATGTATTCTTGTGCAAAAACCTGATGGACGTTACCGTATGTGCACAGATTATCGAAAACTGAACCCTGTCACCAAGACTGACACGTTCCCGATTCCGAGGATCGATGAAAGAGTCGGAAGCTTCAGATATGTCTCCAAGTTTGACTTGCTAAAAGGATTCTGGCAAGTTCCGCTGACAGAACGAGCGAAAGAAGTGTCCGCATTTGTGACGCCGCAAGGACTGTACCAGTATAAAGTTATGCCGTTTGGCATGAAGAACTCGCCAGCCACATTCCAGCGCCTTATTTATATGGTTGTCAAGGACATTCAGGGCTGCGACGCATATATTGATGACCTCATCGTGTACAGCGACATCTGGAAGAAACATCTGCAAATTCTTGGCGACCTCTTCGAAAGACTCAGTGAAGCACGTCTGACCGTCAACTTGGTAAAATCTGATTTTTGTCATGAACAAGTAAAATTTTTGGGTCATATCGTAGGGCAGGGTCAGGTAAAACCTGTTGATGCTAAAATAAATGCTATTTCTGCATTTCCTAGACCAGAGAACAAAAAGCAAATAATGCGTTTTCTAGGTATGGTTGGATACTACAGGAAGTTTTGTCCAAATTTTGCTGTTGCTGAACCTTTGACTAATTTGTTAAAGAAGAAACAATAGTTTGTATGGAATGTTCAGTGTGAAAGTGCATTTCAGAATTTGAAAGCAATTCTGCAAAGTTCACCAGTTTTAGCAGCTCCAGACTTTTCTGTACTTTTTAAGTTAGCTGTGGATGCTAGTGATACTGCTGCTGGTGCTGTTTTGTTACAAGAAGGTAATTTGTTATTTCTCAAGAAAGTTTAATGCAAACCAGAAAAACTACTCCACTATTGAAAAAGAATTTTTGGCTTTGATTTAGGCGTCGCAACATTTTGAAGTTAATGTTACTTCATCAGTCAGGCTTATCATTGTTTTCACTGATCACAATCCCCTCACGTTCATGAACAAGTTGAAGTGTAAAAATCATAGATTGTTGAGATGGAGTTTGTTCTTACAGGATTACAATCTTGATATCATGCACATTAATTGGAAAGACAATGTACTTGCTGATTGCTTATCGAGATGTTTATGAAATGTTGTAAACAGAATGTTTATGTAATATTGTTGATAAGATGATTTTGAGATGTTGTAAAAATATTAGTGATTGAGATTGCAAAAAGAAGGTTTTCCGTGAAAACTTTCTTTTTTTCTTACAGGAGGGGGAATGTTACAGGTGCTCTTTTTATTGTGTGGCACGGGCGTAACTCATGTTGTAGCGCTCTTGCCTGGCCGCTTGTTACATTCTATGTTTAATTCGTACCGGTTGACCTCTTGTTGTCCTGCTGGCTTGGTCGTGAGTCACGTGTACACCATGGTGTGTGGAGACACGCAGCGCTGTTTTTCTAGAGAATTCCTGAAACGTGTGTTGTGCAAGACCTTATAGACTTTTCGAGAAGTGGAAAATTCCCGGCTTGAGGTGTGAAGGTATATAAAGGGGCTGTTTTTTTAGAACCAAGGGGCAGACAGCAGAGCAGATTAGCGGACGCAGAAGCGTGTGTCAGATTCTAAGACCTTATCCGACGAATGCGGCAATTATACATTTTCAAAGACTTTCTCCTGGATTTTATGCATTTGGACTTCAGTTTACTTTCTGGGTTGTTGCAAGAACTTTCCACTGGACTGTCATTCTCCGAGATTTTACATTTAAAGGACTTATCGTTGTGATGGTGTTGCTATCCAGGTACTGTACCATTATCTTTCTATGTGATTGTATTGACTTGTTGCTATACCGCTGTTTTACCGTATAATTGTATTGGTTTAGCGCATTGTATTGTTAGAGTTGTTTTAAGAATAAATTATAGTTATTTGTTAACAAAAAAACCACTGACTTCTTTATTTATTCCCCTAGACATTACTGCCTAGTGTTACAGAATCTGATTTTTTTATCTCCGTTACAGAATTTGTGTTCATCACGCATACGTGATCTGTTTATATAAGGTTCTGTAACAATATGCCCAAGCCTTTCAAACTATTAACGTAGGCGAAAACTCAAGTTGTATTAATATTTCATTCTTTTTTCATTTTCGTACTTCTAATGTCATCACCTCGTTAAATTATCGACATTAGCAGAGTTGATAATGTACAGAGATTATTTTCAATAAACAAGTATTTTTACTCCGGTCTGTATCCATTAAAACCTTCCTAGTGCACGCAAATATTGATAAAACCATTCCTTTTCTTATTATTTTCGGGACAGACGGTCGGTTTCATACTTGATTAATTTTCTGAAAGCAATCATACAATCATACAAAGCTGTAAAAAACATCGACACAATATATAAAAATGCTTTAAACATGAAGGCCTGCCGGGCTGTGTATCCGGTAAAGGGTTAGAGTATATAAGGCACTCAGACAAAGTACATGTAGCAGACAGGTTCCCTTAATCGATCCTTAGGGCTCACATCTCTTTGTGGCTGACTCTTTGGCACGAGTGAAGCTGATTAGTGAATGACGTCAGAGTCAGCAAATTAGTCAATTATATTTTTTTCACGACTCTCATTCCCAGTGCTTCACTTATTTTCTATAAAGATTAGACAGTTTTAACAATGATCAATTCTTTGTTGCGATTATTTGTAAATAGTCTATGACTGTGTAATGTTGTGGAATCCTACTTTAATTTGCGGTAGAGGGCATGCTCACCGGCAGAAAGTTCCTTCGGCTCCTACTTGGAAAAAAGGGGTCCATAGGCTACCAAACGCGGATAGATTCCCACCTCCAGACTTCCACAAAGTACTTTCCTATTCTATTTCCGAGCTGTTGGTCTGGCAAAATATTAAAACAAATTAAAACCTTGATGTCTCAAATCTCATGGCGGAGTTTACCGCTAGTAATGTCATAAAATCTAAATGTCAACGTATATTTGCTTGTCATTGACTTTCTTTTTAATACGTATACGCCGTAACCCCGAAATACTGTTGGATGAATCAACCATCGCCCTCTGTACCCTCATCCGTGACAGTGAGACTATGGCTTTATTTTAACGCGTTAACAAGTTCTGGCTTTCCGTGGCTGAACCGTTAGACGGAACGGGAGGAAAAAAGAGTCTGTAGTGATAATGCATTACTCTCTCTCTCTCTCTCTCTCTCTCTATATATATATATATATATATATATATATATATATATATATACCAATTATCATGTCCTATATATATATGGTTTATCATTCACAATTTAACCCCAGACTGAGTCTTCTCATGATCAGGCTGATCTTTCGCTCGACGTTTTATTTTGTTATCACGAGAAAAGTATTTTGGTAGGACCTTCCTCAATGGTGTAAATGGGGATTGAGACAACAGATATGGTTTCTTCAACAATGATTTGTAATTAGTGGCGTATATGGGGTAATGAGTGTGACAGTGTGACTATGGCTTCATTTTAACGCGTTAACAAGTTCTGGCTTTCCGTGGCTGAACCGTTAGACGGAACGGGAGGAAAAAAGAGTCTGTAGTGATAATGCATTACTCTGTCTCTCTCTCTCTCTCTCTCTCTCTCTCTCTCTCTCTCTCACACACACACACACACACTCGTGTTTGTGCCAGATCTCCCTTTGATTTAAAAAAAATTAACTGACCATTGGGCACTAGCTTACAGATATGCACCTGTTATTTATTTTTTACCTGGTCCTAATTTCTAAGGAAGTACAACATTCCATAGCCGATCCCGGTCCTTGTTCATCTCTGTTTGCGCCAGCTTACGTTTAGTCAAAATAGCATATATATACTCCTGATATTTATTTTGGACCTTAAGCTTATTTTTATTTTCAAGAGCTGTCCCTATCACTTGCGGGTATGATGTTGGAAAAAATATCCACCACTTCACAGTTGGACACTACGATGGAATCCATTAATGTACTGATGTATTTTGGCAGAGTTCTTTGCGCCGGAGAGAGTGCTTTCTCCCGTGATAACTACAGCTGATCAAATTTAACAGTGCTTTCTGGGTGCATATGCCTGACGTGTTTTTTTTTTCTCCAATAATTTAATAAAACCCGTCATGTAAGCCCTTTTTGTTCTAGTTTACTTTTTTCTCACATAATTAGGTGTTTTTATGGCTCTTTTAATGTAAGCCTATTTATCTTTTAATATTACAGTGGAGCTCTATTTAACAATAGTTTTCTGAGTACAGACTTTTTGTTTAGGTACCAAACCGTTTAGATTAACTGCCTTATCGAAAAGGAATCAGAATGTAACATACAGCTATTTACTGATTAACCATAATAACCCAATATAGGTTATTATCAATTCAACTAACGTATTAAGATCTAAAGATATAGATGTTTATATACATATAGGTTGCTTAACATGATACAAAGGTGAAAAATTATAAATTACTAGTTACATACGGAAAGTATTGAATCAACAGGTTTATTCGGCTACTTAAAAGGTTTCCGGAGCACCTTTTATCAACTAGACGTTAACTCCAAAGTAAAAAAAAATATATGCGTAAATTATTAAACCTGTCAGTGTCACAATACAATATCACCATATTGTGGTAAAGTAATGATTCTAAAACTAATATGCAAGTGTCTTCACGGTGATGAATTTCAGATCACTCACCTCCTATAAACATTCATTGTGCAAAGTGAAAGTATATCATGTCAAACAATGCAACGTATGAAGCAAGCTCCCTCTCCCTCTCTCTCTCTCTCTCTCTCTCTCATATTTATCATTATAGCTATAGCTAATTTTTTTCCCTTCAGGATATGAATTTATAGAATCCTGGACGAGATGATACACGACATGTATTTAGGTAGCTATTTTATTAGAATGTCACAGGTCGCTAGAATCATTAAATGCAGCTTAAAATTGTCAAGCCTCGGAGGATGTATTTACGACTTTCAATTTGCAGAAAGCCCGTGCCATTGCGCCGTGCGGTACATTGAGAATGTATTGCCTGCCAGGCCATGTAACTTGTTGTTTGTAGGTTAACCGTCCAGACGGCAATGTCGTGGCCTTCATGGTGCATACGTGTACTAATATTTCAGAATGGAAGTCACATGATCCAGCCGTTATTGATCACTTTTTTCTACACTTGGCCTTTAGGGATCTTGCGATGGACCCATCCATTTTAAAACTGTGAATTTGACTAACACGAACGGGGAATAGATTTGGCTGTGGGATTTGTAGATTGTCCTTCCAAGGTCACAGCCACTGAGGTTGAATTCGACATGCCAGACAACTACAGACGGAAAAAGAGTCAGGCAGAATATGTGAGGACTGTGAGGAATCACTCTGCGCACTAGTAATTTTAACTCTCTCCGATAAACCATTTAATATAGTACACTTATATGCGGGATTAGTGAACGTTCATTCTTTTCTTCTGATTACGTTATGATCATTGATTTACGAGCAAGGACATTACTTTAATAAACGAAGGTCTCAATTAGGGCATTTTGAAACGTATCAAGTAATATATAACCTTGGTGAAAGTAGCTTACAACAAAGACAGTAGCGAGGTGAGTTAGCAATTTAAATGCCTCCTTTGCTAATCATTACCCATATCAGTTTAATCTGAACGCTTCTGCTAGGACAATGTGATAACACAATAGATAACGGACCCAACGCTTGTCATCCTTCAATTCCTGATAATTATCGGATATCAGTGATTCTAAAACCACTATCAGAACTTTCATGTTTTGTTTTTTACTTTAATTAACTTATATCTTAATCATCCTTAGCAATATTTCCTTTGTGTGGGGAATTTTAAGTCTTAGTGCCGCTCTCGGATTTTAAAGGTCCTCTGCCTGAGCCCCTCTTTTTTATTCCTGCGTCAACAACCTGATCCCGATTCCTTTTAACACGCTTCATATCACACGCTCTTTTAAAAATTTAACACCTATGTCAGATGCAGGTGACAAAAATCTATTGATCTTATTGAAATAAGTGCCAATAAGGTTTTTGTATGTTTGGTGCCACTTTGTCTGTCCTTTTTTTCCCGTTCCTTCACTGATTCAATAAACTGTGTCAGGTTTCCATGACTTATTATTAATAATCACACCTTTTTATAAACTTTTTTTCAGGTAATCACTCGTACAATTCTTGGCCGCTGCAAACCAAATTCCGATGTCGATATTTGGGTAATGCTGCATTAATCACGTATTTTAATGCCTTCGTAGATTGATTCTAGGATATAAAAATATAAAAAATTTTAAAAATATTTGGTGGCTATTTCGAGCTTCAATACATATAAAATTATTATCATGCCGAAAGACTACAGAGCTGACATAACTAGAAGAGGTAAAAGAAGAAGTTGTTTAAGTAAAGAGTTAATGTTATAATAATATGCGAGTTGTTATTGATCATTATTATTAAGGTGATGATGATGATTATCATTATCATTATTACTAATATTCTTATTATTTATCATTATGTTTATTATTATTATTGTATAGTTTCTGAGGCGTCACCCGCTTTGGACAAAATTAATATCTTACTTAGTTCTTCCAGTTGTGGCACGCAGATTTCTCTTGTTATCGAATTACGCTCATCCGTCTACAACTGAAATATCATTAAAGCAAAATGAATAACGTTAGAGATGATCAGTTATCGAGCAAGAATGGTGTACATCTAGGGAAAGCACGGTCTCCCCGCTGCCAGTCACTTTTTACGCGTCAAATCGTGTCATAAGGAAGAATGTTTACGATGTTATATCCGGATTATTTTGCTGGTACATGAGCACGGAGTTTCAGATATGTTAAAGGAATATACCATTTCTGTCGCATAGGGTCTACTTATAAAAAAAATGTGTGGACAAATTTATTGCGAGCTTAAAATATCTACGTATAACAAATCTGGGATATTTGGATATTTGTCAGAAACTTGTTACTCCTTTATGCTCCCATTATGCTTATGAAACCTATAAATGGCAACATAAAGGTTATGTACACTTTAAAAATGCGTCTCCTGTATGAGCTGTCATATAATTCACATAAGGGATATTGTTCACGGGGATCTCGCCTATAGATATATTTAGCTTACACTCAGTTACTTGTAAGACAAATATACCTATACTGTACATTGAATAAATATAGTATTATCTGTGAAATTCGCAAGACCTATCTCTCTCTCTCTCTCGAGATGTATATATATATATATATATATATATATATATATATATATATATATTGTGTGTGTGTTAATATTAGAAAAAGCATAAATATATCATGTTTATCCAAATATATATACTGTATGTGGGAGTTTTATATGTTTGAAAATAATACACTGTTAAGCCAGCAGCCAAAGGATTTTGTGTCCGGCCCTTCCATGTTAGTCTCTGACAGTATTTCGGACGCTTTGTTTCATTCCCAGCTTTCTCGTTAAATGTTAGAGCTCCTGCTTTTCTGGCCCGTTTATATCAGAGTTTGCCTTAAGCGTGACGTATAACCTTTATCCCCCTTTAAGCGTCTTCTAATCTGGGAACCACGGATCCTTGACTTATTTTTCTACGATTTTCTGCACTATTGTTATCGTAGTTTAAGGTTTATTCCATATAAATTGCCTTGCTGTGCTCCATATTAGGCTGCAGGAATAATTAAACCCGCTTGCAGGAAAAGCATATAAATTGAATTCAAATGAATATCACTCAATGTGAGGGATTACAACGCTTAAATGTCACACAGCCTTTCGACCCAATAATAAGTGTTCAAATAGGTATTCCTATTTTATTGACGAACTGGATATTTTCGTGCAAAGAATTGCTGAATAGGGAATTTATTTCTACTTGTTTTTCTGTTTTTAAAAACCCCAGAGCCATTCAAAGGTAGTGTCTAATAAACCCATAGAAGCAGCATCGTGTTAATAAAACAATTGATAATATGACTTAAACTTAAGATTACGGTTCTCTGTATTTTGTACAAAACTATAAAGGAAGAAAGCCGCACCTTTATTTAAGCTAACGTTAAACTTTCGTATATCTGCTCAAACAACAAAACGAGGGACTCGTCACCGAAAATAAGCAGTCCAATGCTGATAATATTTATGTGGGCCTGTTTGAAATGGTCACTTTAATTATTTCTAAAGCTTTTATAAAAGACTTTTTTTAGACTTCCGTTTAAGATGGCGCAAGAGAGAGACGTGTGTTGACCAGTCAGCCTGTTATTTCCGATATTTAACCTCTAATAACCTGTGTAGTACCTCGGAGTTATGCAGAGAAATCTAAAATCCACCAAGAAACAACTTGTGAAAGTAAAAGACTCAAAGGAGGCCGCAATAGAACAGTATCTGATTAAAACAAGGTCTAAATCAGCAAGGGATACAACAATGGCCAGTGTGTCCAGTGTCTGGGACGTGTCAGGGCCTGCAAGCATGGATCCGGGACAATCGAATATTGGTGAGTTTATGAATCATTTTCAGACCACCATTAACAAGGCAATCGACGACTTAAACAGTCAAATGATAACTGAAATGTCCCTGGTAAAATCTGAAATCGCAACAGAAAGGGAATTAGCCAATTCCAGAGATGAAAAGGTTAATGGCCTTCAAGCAAGTTTAGAGTTCAAAAAAGCAGAAATGGTCAATCAGACAAAGCAGATTGAACAGCTTGGGACACAAAACAAAGATTTAGAGCGGGAGACACAAAACCTGCGTAATCTCATTAGACAAAAAGTAAAATAAAAGAGCTGGAGGAAACACTGCAGAATCTATATATTAATAGCGTAAGGCGATTTTTGTGATTTTCCGTATCTCCTCTGATACTACCGTATGGTTTGCCATGATTTCTGACATACATATGCTCAGGGTTTGTCCGAAGAGATTCCACCCACTTTTATTTGCAATATTTGCGTATTACGTGCATAATTAATAATTTTAATATTTGCTCCCCCGCGGGCGCCTCTTTTCTCAGTGTCTTCGGGCCTGGTAACACAATGGCCACAGAGTGTTTGATGGCGGGACAGAGTTTTTCTCCGGGGGCCCTATCTGGGCTTTTCTTAAATTTGCGGTGACCGGCCCCATTGGTGATCCCTTCTCAAAAGGCAACCTCCGCGCAGCGAAAAGGTCTATTGTGCACAAGGAGATCTCGCGTGAGGAAAATGCTTAAAAGGGGGATCTTTCAAAGAATGAAAATTTTCCGAGCGGTAGTGAATGCAGGGTAGTGTGTAAAACCCGAACCCCACGGTCCCCGGACCCCATAAACCTATTTCCTCATTTTCCATTATTTATACCGATAAAAACACCACTATTGTTGATGTAAGGACAGGGCAAGTCCCTAAATGTTACACATTTGTAAATGACCGATTCACTGAAAGATTTATTATTACAAAAATATTTCGATGAAGACGGACCTCATTTACTTGAATTTGCCGACTGTTCAATTTTGACGGACCCCAGTAACCACCACTCATATTTTTATTTATGACTAAAAGAGGACAAAAATAGCACTCATGTCACACACTAAATATAATATTTGTTATTTTAAATGAAAATATTATAGTGCTGACACAGTTGGGGAGATTTAATTTGAAGTGCACTAACAGTTGAGCGGACCTGAGACTGATATATCAGAGCCCTTCACATAACAACAGGTTTCGTGCTCCGTTCATAATAACCATGCAATTTTAAAGTTGGCAATAATATAAATACCGAAAGGAATTGTTGATTACTTGCAATTCAAGCAACTACAGGTTCCAAAATATTGATTTTTTAAATGTTTTTAATTATTATACTTTTTAAAACGCTACACAAATGAAATAAATAGCAAATATAAAATTGTGAATAAAAACTGAGACAGAAATTTAAAAATACAGATACAAACACAATAATAAATTACAAGGGTGTTATGGCTAAACGTGAAGTGAAATTCATGTATGTACTAAAGAAATGGTAAAACAATGAGAAAACGGGGTCCGTGTAATCCGTGAGGTCCGTGCGCCAGGGTCCGTAAGTGGTTTTTTTTTATCAAATTTTGTTGCAAAACAGACTATTTTTTATGTTTTAACCAAACATGATATAAAATATGTCTTTAGATAAGATTATGCTAAAATATCTGGACAAATTACCATGAGAGTTTAAGAATTACAAATTTTTCGTGGGGTCCGGGATCCGGAGTGGAATCCGGGTTTAACACACTGCCTGAACGCAGTGACTGTCTCACACGAAAACATTGGCTCAGCTTTCAAACAGAAAGGAGTGCGTGATATTTAAAAATATATACAGCAATAAAATGTACCACATAATATAATGCTACCACGAACGTTTGCGCAGCGGGATTGCCCGGCCATGTTAATGCTCAGTTTTTGTGCGTTATACCCGGAATGCATGTCTCAGCGCTGACCTGTACTACCATGCAAGATAACAGGTTCCTTTACTGGCGGATTCACGGGCTCGGAGGGCAACTTTAAATGGCGATGTTCAGCATAATATATATTTTCATATAAAATTATTTTATTTAACATATTTCTTCATTTTATTTAACACAACTTCTTCGAAAATTCTCCGGTCATCCTCTCGGCTTCAATTAGAGTTTTATGCATAACACCATGCATATAATTGATCTATATATTAATAGCGTGACGCGATTGTGTGAATTTACATGTCTCCTTTGACACTACGGTTTGCCGTGATTTTTGACATACATATGCTCCAGGTTTGTCCGAAGACATTCCACCATTCGGACAAGAACGTATTCGTCCAGGTCATTCAGACTCCGACACAAGGTTAACTCAGAGACAGAACATTTATACCAAATGTCGGATTCAAAGAGACAGTAACATTGTACACCCAAGACATGCAACTATGACAGACTATTTCACATCAGAACTAAATGCTCGCCGAAAACCGTGCGTAGCACGGGTAATTGCTAGTAAGATTTTAAACATAGAACGTCACAGCCGAGAATTCAACATACGTGAGAAAAATGGTGAAAACACATTAGATGTGGTGGCAAAGTTTTTGAACACAAATTGGTTCCAGATAAAGACCTACATGAAATCATAGATATGGTTGAACACGCACACAGAGTTGGACCTAGACCACAAACGGGCAATAGAGCTCGACACATAATAGCCAGGATCATGAGACGGCCATTGAGAAATACAATAATATACAACGCAAAGGCGAGCGTGAATAGAAACAAGCAGTTATCTTGTTTCGTCTGTGAGGACCTTACGAAAGAAGGCTACACATTGAAAAAGAAGGCTAATAAACAGCTGGAACAGGCTCACGTAGACAAACAAAAGGGGCGCTTTTACCGAGGAAAATTTATTATCAATGGAAAGGTGGTGCCCATTTGTGATGAAGATTAAGCGAGAGATAAAGATAGTTCCGGGACAATCATTTTGAATACATTTAGTGATAAGAAGAGCTACTCTGATTAATTAAGAACATTCAACCGTATCGATTTTTGTTTGCGATATATGACATTTTGTTACGCCTAATTACGTGTGCACATATATACATTAGGATTAATTTTTTTTCTGGATGATCTTGACTTTAGGTGTATTCCAAGGTAATTGTTTTAAGAAAATCATAGTAATTAATGTAACTGTACTAATATAATGGCACAGGTGAGTAATATGATATCCAGGTACACCTAGATTATATCCGGAATTATGTCATACAAGTACAAGGAAAAGGCTGGCAATACAGGCACCAGAAACAGCAAGATTAACTTTAAGTAATGTGCTTTTTTCTTTAGATACTATGTTAGGTATATTTTTATAGATCCTACAGCTTTATCCGTCCAATTTCAAAAATGCATCTTTATAATCCATTCAACTACAAATACGCAGGCTCATTTAAAAACAGAATGTGTTGATAAGAATGTCTAGCATTAAAATAGCAAGCCAATATGTGCAGGGACTCGGCGACATGCGTAAAAGAAGAGAAGTCTTTTAATTTTTTTTTGTCAAGAATTATGATATTGTTTTTCTCCAGGAGACATTGATAGAAGTATTGAGAGAATATGGCATGCCGAGTGGGGAAATAATATATATATTTTTTACATAGCACAACTGCCGTTAAAGGGACATGCATTCTAATTAAGAACAAATGCACACACATAGTACACAATTATCAGACAGATACGAAAGGAAGATACATAATTTTAGACATTTCTATTCAACATGAACGTTATACATTGGCGAATATATACGTGCCTAATGTAGATGACCATGGATTTTATGATACTTTTTTTTCAGGCCATCAACAATTACTCAAATGAAAACATAATTATAGGAGGGGACTTTAACTTGCCATTGAATTTAAAACTTGATAAACAAGAAATCTTAAAGATGACGCTCATAAACAAGCAAGAAATGCTGTGAAATGTTGGATAGAAGAAATGGACATGCATGATATATGGAGAGAAAATAATCCAACGGAACGTAAATTTACTTGGTGTAGACACAGACCATTACCTCTATTCTGCAGATTACACTATTTTCTGACGGCTTTCAAATTATTTGGTAATATTGTTCAAACAGATATTCTTCCTGGATATAGATCCGATCATTCGTTGATAAAAATAGAAATGAAAATACTAAATAAAAGAGAGGTCCAGTATTTTGGAAAATGAATTGCGCCTTACTTCAGGATAGAGTATATATTAAAAATACTAAAGAAACAATCCAGTCAGCAGTTAAAATAAAACTGCAAATCCTCTACTTCTTGGGGACACCGTAAAATGTAGAATTAGGGGAGCATCAATATCTTTTGGTTCGTATAAGAAAAAACAAAAACTCAGTCACTTGGCTACACTTGAAAACAGCCTCATAATATTACAAGTTTAAAAATTCAAAATGACACTATTCTAGATAAAATCGAAAATGAAAAAAGAGATATTGAAAACATCATTAATATAAGGACACAAGGCACCATAATTTGGAGCAAAATAAAATACTTTGAGGAAGGAGAAAAAAATACTGCGTACTTTTTAAATATGGAGCGTATAAATGCGAGCAGACATACTACATATTATAACTAAATTAAAAATCGAGGACAGATTGGTGGCAAATAAAAAAGATATTGAAAACATCATTAATATAAGGACACAAGGCACCATAATTAGGAGCAAAATAAAATACTTTGAGGAAGGAGAAAAAAATACTGCGTACTTTTTAGATATGGAGCGTAGAAATGCGAGCAGACATACTACATAATATAACTAAATTAAAAATCGAGGACAGATTGGTGACAAATAAAAAAGATATTTTAGAAGAGCAGGAAAATTTTATTTAAAATTCATATACAAGTAATCCATCTAATATACGTCCAGAAATACAGAATGAATTTTTCATTGAGAAAACGAATAAGTTGACTAAAGAAGACTCGGATAAGTGCGAACAAGAGATTACTACTAATGAAATTTTTAATATACTTAAAACCTCTCCATTAAAAAAGTTACGGGGAACAGATGGATTTCCTGGAGAGTTTTATCGAATATTCTGGCCAGATATCAAAGATATATTAAAGGAATCCTAAAATTATGCCCTAGAATTCAAACAATTATCCATTACTCAAAGACATGGAGTAATTAGCCTTATCCACTAAAAAGACAAAGACCCAATACAGCTAAAAACAACTGGCGACCTATAACCCTCTTAAATTTTGACAATAAATTACTGGCAAAGTGTTTAGCAGAAAGGTAAAAATCTGTGTTACCCTCTTTGATTAATAACGACCAGACTGGTTTCTTAAAAGATCGCTATACTGGGGAAAACATAAACAGAACAATGAGCATAATGCATAATGCGAAACTTAATCAAATTAAATCTTATTTAGTAACAATCGATTACGAAAAGGCTTTTGCTTTTTTAAGAATTGGGTCACATATGGAAATGTTTAAATATTATAATTTTAGGGATACTTACATTAGTTGGATTAAAACACTATATTACCAATCTAAAAGTTATATAATAAATAATGGTCACATTTCAAAGTTCTTTCAGATATCCAGAGGAATTCGCCAGGGTTGTTCGCTCTCTCCATACCTTTTTATTTAATGTGTTGAACAACTTGCTCAAAATATTAGAAATAATAAAAAGATAGTTGGAATTAAAATTGACCAAATTGAACACAAAATAAGTCAATAGGCTGACGACACGGCGCTGTATCTTTCGGGAGATATTGAAACATTTCATGAAACTTCACAAACCTTAGAAAAGTTAAGGACATTAAGTGGTCTGCGTATAAACAGAGACAAAACAAAAGTAATGCCATTGTATAATCATAATAGAAATAAAGAACAAATTGAACAATTAGACTTGAAGTGGACAAAAGGTCCGGTTTCAATGTTAGGAATTAACCTTTACATAGAGTCTGAGAAAATAATTAAATTTAACTACAAATCAAAGCTTGATAAAATATCTAATATCATGAGCTGGTCAAAAAGATTTATTACGTCTTATGGGAAGGTGATAGTGTTAAAATCCTTAGTAATGTCGGAGTTAGTGTATCTTCTGTCTGTGCTACCAAATAAAAAAAAATAATTAAAGAAGGTTGAGCAGAAGGTATTTAAATTATCGTGGGATAATAAACCAGACAAAATGAAGAGAAGCAATACAGTTGCACCGCGGGAATTAGGGTATTTAGTTATGATCCACATAGAGAGTCAAGCAAAAGCACTTAAAATCGCTTGGGTAAAACGGCTGTTAGACAGGGAACAAATAGATGGTTGGCGCCATATGGTATATTTTCAATTTAGAAGACCGGCAGAATTAATATTTAAAAGCAACCTTAATGTGAAACATGCTCTTGCATTACATTTACCATTCAGATGTTCTTCTATATTTGCAGGATAAACTTCAGAAGTCGACAGCTAAACAGCAGTCTCTTGAAGCAGATTATTTGGTATAATTCTGGTATACAGGTCGATTCTAAAATTCTTTATAGTAAAAAATGCACCAAACAAGGAATTTTAACATTTGAGGATATACACAATCAAAACGGGGAAACTTATAAGTTTTTTAACATATGATGAACAAAACACAAGATATGGAATGTATCTAAATTTTCTTGAATATTTACTATTAAGACATGCTATACCAAAGGAATGGATCATTAAGGTCAATTTTGAAAACAGAATAGAAATTATGAGTATTTTAGAGAAGATTAGAGGCATGAGGAAAGTATCCAAATTTGCATATAAAATAAAAGTGGAGAATTTATTTTTATTTTAGCTTAAAACTCATAACAGAAATGGAACGAACAATTGACGATAGAGAGAAAAGAAATATTCAAAGCCTATAATTACATTTATAGTGTATCAAACTAGGTAAGGCTGCGTTTTTTTTGCAATTTAAACTTCTACATAGACTTCTGCCCACGAGTGGATATTTATTTAAATTAAAAATTAAGGAAACGGAGAAATGTGATTTTTGTAATAATGAGGTAGAAACTTTAGTACACTTATTTTGTAATTATAATGTGTCTAAGGATATGTGGTCACAGTTGATGATGAGGCTAAAAGGTTTGAGGTGAAAACTCCAATCCTAACAAATACAGATCATACTTAATATGTCTGGGTTAAAGTGGTTTGATACTATTGTGTTGATTTCAAAATGGTACATGTATTCTTGCAGATGCAAAAATATTCTGCCTTCAACAACGGATAAGAATGGTATATGGAATAGAAGAGCAAATTGCACTTAAAAATAACAAAATGGCAGATCATGATAGGAAATGGTGTAATGTTAAATGTGCTCTGTAACACTGTTATTTAATTTGCTGTACGACTTCAGTACTGATTGATTGTAACTTTTGTTTGGAATAAAGCTGTTAAAAAAATAGCTTATTTTTGGTCTCCAAAACCAATATATTAATATAATTATATAATATTATAATTATATTATATATTATAATTATATAACGATTATATATTAGTGTATATAGCTATTTATGTTTGCTTATTTACTAAGGAGTTCCTGATTTCGGTAAATTTTGTTCTCAATTTTACATTCAGTAACTTATTTAAATCTTCTAATCCCTGGAATTTATCCGTTTATTAACTGATGTCAGATGATTCAACAAAACAAGTTATGATTAATAAATAAATTATAAAAACAAACTGATAAATAATAAAATAAATTCAAAAGGACTACTGGTTAACTGTGTAAGAAATAAAATAACTAATTGACTCAAGATCGTGCATTGTGGGCAGATTAGTGGGCAAGTAGAGAAATTCGAGTAATTGCGGACAGAAATACTATTTACCGAATTTAACTTTTTTATGACAAGTTCCAATATATTCCGGCGACTCTTTCAAGCTGGAACAATAAGCAAACATGATGTCTTATGCTAGTTTCATTCACATTTGATATTTTCATTATTATTCTCAATGCTATAGAGCTATTGTTGACAGGTCATGTAATTATTAATGAAAGGAAAGATGCAAGGACGTACTTCAGCCCGCGAAGAGCTCACCTGAAGACTGGTTCTTAACTTGCCTTACGTATAACGGCAGGTAAATGCTACATATGCAATCCTACTTGGAAGTTATGCTTTCATTCTTGTGTGTCTGTTTGTCGGTTTGTCTCTTTAAAAAAATACTTTTGAACCGATTTTCCCGAAATTTGTTGTAAGGTATGATAACGTCAGAAAACGTTAATTTTCACGTAAAATGTATGATAAATTTATGATAAATAAGGTTTTCCCTTGAAGAAATCTTTGCATACTTCAATATTTCAATCTAAAACGTTAATTTATATACTCCTGTACACTAGTTGATAATAAACTTGCAAGCTTCCAAAAGCACAGTTTTACAAATCAAGATTTTTCAAACTTCAAACAGATGACTCTCCTCTTGTTCAATGTCTCCCGTGGCCAGACAGTCTTGTCATGGTAAACAGACACATTTACTGTGTTTACACAAACACACAAACACAGAACGATAAAAACGTATTAAAAAGATGAGCTTGGGTAAGTTATTAAGTCCATGAGCCGGGAAGGTTTTGTTTGGGATTTTTTTTTATTCGTCAAATATGAAATTACAGCATGAGATAATTCACAAATAACTGCACATTTTTATGTGCCTCTGACTTTAACAAAGTCTATAATTCTAATTATTCATGTATTTCATATGAAATATATAAACATTATTCCCTGAATAGCAGGCGGGATGATTACATTGACTCCCCCCCCCCCCCTTGCTAAAACGAGTGTGTGTGCGGGGCGGGGGGGAGGGTATAGCCCTCCCCCTGTATTGACGTCCCTGAATCTAGCAGGTTTTTACTTTTAGTGGTATTGGTGCATGCATTCGTTGTTCTTAATTTTAAGCAAATTTAGAATGTTAATCACTCCACTAAATAATACTATATCAATCGATTCTATTGATTTCGCGGGTTATCAGTTTCCACATATTTAAAAACCCAAAGAACTCCTCGCAGAAACAAGAACGCCGCAAGAGGGCATTAAATACGCCCACGTTAAATGTCAAACTCTGATGACTTATGACCTCATTAAAAATGCACCGTTTTGCTGATTATCAAACTCGCGTGAGCTGTGGTAATATTCAGAGCAACATTCATTTAAAATCCATTTAATTTTGGTTCGTTGGTAAATTATCACGGCGGCACCACAGGGCTTCCTGCTACTGTCTGGTGACCTATGACCTTATTATATTTGCCGAAAATCGCATTCGGGAGAACCACTCCCCTTGTAAGAATCGACATGATAAAAAAATCTGACCTCCATAAATTTGTACAGCGAACCGCACAATTTATTTTTAAATAGTATATAACATGCAAAACATTGCAATAAAGAAACAGACAGCCGATCGAGACATTTATAGGTAAGATATAATGCAGCTTTATTAAGATGATGTCATGGTTACGTTGCTGCCAGATAAGAACGATTATATATATATGTTTCAAACATGTTTCTTAGGATAGCCTATTCAGCAATTTGAACATTTTAAATGCGGTCATTTGTTCAGTTGCATGTGAATGTATAACATACTATAATAAAAACATTCAACACAGACTAAATATGACATCGATGTTTTACATTTGAAAAAAATAATAATAATAAGATAATAAAATCTAAAATTAAAATAAAATGAAAGTGGATAAATATACCCCTTAATTTGTTGAATGTTATTTTGTATCAAATATATTTATAAAATGGATTGGTACATGTCAGTGTCAGGGTTACTGAGGGCAAGGTTTGGCTATTTAATAAAAATGATGGTTGGTAAGACGAAAAATGGACTAATATTGTTCCATTTTAAGTGATTACTGAAATTTGATATAATCTTGTCATATCTCAAGGAACGATAATTAAAAGCTACAATTAATCGACTGTATTAGTTCGTTAAATATTCAAATAGACACCTGGCCTCTGACCGCATTAAATATCGGTGAAGTTTGCCGAGAATTAAATTCAGGTGAGAAACTGTATTGGTTAATGTTTCAAGGATATCCTTAAGATTTATGGTAAGTCATCACAGCGCCACCAAAGGTTGGACTTCATTATACACGCATGGATATTGGCGGAAATCAAAATTAGTCAAGATATTATATTCGTTAATATTTCTGCCGTGTTTCATCAAATCCATCAAGGGTATATTTACATGTGGCCGGCTTTAATATTTATATTCTTAAAAATTAGGATATTAACTGGAAGGAACATGATAATGTCAATGGTAAAAATGACATCTATGTTTGTAACAACATCTTTTAAAATTATTTCTTATTGTAAAATAATTTATAAAATGTTCAAGTTGTATGTCAAACTTTTTACCGATTATGCGGTCTTTTCAGCGCACCGGACCTAGCAGAGCATAGGTCGTTAGTTAGAGTATCAACCGAGGAGCCGTGAAAATTTTCACCGTTGACCCCGACCCATGCTGAGTTATTTATGCTAACGGGAATGTCAGGCCTCACACACAGGCGAATCAATGGAAGAGAGGGGTCTTTGTGTTGTGGCCAAGCAGAGTTTAATATCAGAAAGACACCTTTCCTCGTTATAGTAATATTTGGATGCCATCTTAATAGGGAGTAAATCACAAAGCTGTTAATTAAAATCCTCAACTTATTAATTGGAAAGTAATAAACTCTGGATAATTTGATCTTCTCCTAGGGAATAAAAAAGAAATATGAAAAATGAAAATTAACTACGAATAAATGGGAAATAGGTAAAATGAGTGATGTTTCAGCTCAAGGAGGGCGCCCCCCCCCCCCCCCTCCCCGGATCCCCCACTGTGTATCATATTAAGAGAACCAAAGAAATTAAATATATAAAACAATGTTACTTTCCATTTTTATTTTCCACCAGCTTTTGTGGTGTGTCACGATCTACCGAGACTTCTCCCGCTCCTTACAGCTGTGTCATGGAGCACTGTGTTGCTGCTTTAATCAAGAGATTATATTCGTAGAATTAGCAAATTCAGAACCATAATCTTGGGGAATCCTAAACATTTTTAGAGACCATAGTTGTTTTGCCATTCCGGGCCATTTCGTTTACAACCATGCAAATCTGGCCCTCTTCTCACCCAAAGTCTGAAGAAAAATGGCCCGACCTTTTCGTTAGAACATTCGCGGAAATATATATATATATATATATATATATATATATATATATATTTTTATATATATATATATATATATTATGAATATAAATATAAATATATATATATTGTTACAGGTGCTCTTTTTTGTGTCACACGGACGTAACTCGTGTTGTGACACCCTCGCCAGGCCGTTTGTTACATTCGCAGTTTAATCCGTACTGGTTGAACTCTCGGTGTCATGCTAGCCTTGGGTTTTCTCGCCTGGTCGTAAGTCACGTGTGGACCCTGGTATGTAGAGATACACACAGCGATGTTGTTCTAGATGATTCCTGTAACGCGTGTTTACTGTGTTGTGTAAGAACTTTCGGACCGTTCGAGAAGTGGAAAATTTTTAGGCTTGGGGTGAGGAGTATATAAAGGGGCTGTGTTTTGGAGCCGGGAGGAGGAATGCAGAGAAGATTTCCAGCGGACGCAGAAGTGTGTGTAAGTTTCTGGGACCTTATCCGATGAGTGCGGCAATTATAGATTGTTTCTCTTGGATTTTGTGCATTTGGACTTCAGTTTATCTTCTGGATTGTTACAAGAGCTTTACTCTGGACTGTCATTCTCCGAGAGTATACATTTAAAGAACTTATCGTTGGGACGGTGTTGGTACCCAGGTACTGTGCACATTGTTTATTTTTCTGTGTGATTGTATTGATTTGATGTTATACCGCTGTTTTACTCTATAATTGTATTGACTGTTGTTGTAATGTTGGGGTTGTTTTAAGAATAAATTATAGTTATTTGTTAACAAAAAACCACTGACTTCTTTATTCATTCCCCGAGACATTTCACGCTGCCTAGTGTTACAGAACCTGTTCTTTATCTCTGTTACAGAATTTGTGCTCATCACGCATACGTGATCTGTTTATATTAGGTTCCGTAACAATATATATATATATATATATATATATATATATATATACTGTTACATGTATCTGTTTTATAGTGTTACATGTATAAGTTTAATTGTGTTTTATAATGCGCAGGATTTTACATATAGCACAAGTCCTGTGCGTTGCTGTGGGATCTGCACTTGTTGAACTCTAGCTTGCTCACAGAGAGTAAACACACAGCGCGTTCGTTGTGTTCTAAAAGTGTCGATTTTGTTTGGAAGGTTTCGGGCTGGAAGTTTCTGGACTTTTCGGGTTAAAAAGCTATATATTGGGGCTGTGTATGGAGCCGGCAGAAAGAAAAATACCCGCGGGCACTAAGGGATGCTACTTTCTCGGCAGTCTTGGGGCCTACTCCGATAATTGCATAGTTACAGATATTCTATGGACTATATACAGATTTTATACAGATTGCCGGTTTGCCTTTGGGATTTTACCTGAACTTCACTTCTGAATTACAACAGATTGTCTTCGAGATTCAATTTAACTTTTCACCGGGAAGATGTTCGCGTGGATTATTTGTATGGTATCCAGAAATCAAAGCCTAGGATCCGGACTCTGGTGATGTACATATTTTTTATTATTGTTATGTCTTAAATACTGTGTAATTGTATTGATTTAGTGTATTGTAATGTTAGGATTGTTTTAAGAATAAATTATAATTATTTGTTAACAAAAAAATACTGATTTTTTATTCATTCCAGTGGACATTTCACGTTGCTTAGTGTTGCGTAACCTGATATTTTTTTATCTCCGTAACCAAAATTTATGCACTTCACGACTACGTGATCTGTTGTTATTAGGTCCCGTAACAATATGTATATCAATATATATAAATGTATGTTTTTTACATATATGAGAATAAAGATGGCGGATTTGTTGATTTGAGTGATTTGTCATAAATAATGACATGTTATACGGTTTAGAAAATTCTGCAAATATATCTTGTACAGATAAGATAATTAGGTAAAAGCGAATCCCCAATGTTCTATAGCGTGTTGCCATGGAATGAAGGAACTATACCTCCAAAATATAAGCCTTTAGCGCTGTTTCAGATAAAGCCCTAGTCCTCTGTAAAGGCCATCTTGATTCTATTTGCATGTATTTTTTTTATTAAGTGATGGTTGACATCTGTTAAGCAGGCTGCTGAGACTGAGCTGAATGTAAGCTCCCGGCCGAGATGCGGTGAGTGTGACAAGCTGCTTAATTGCTCCACGTTCCGCTGAATCACGTTGTCATGGAATAGAGGTCAATCGGCTGGGAAGTTTACGCTTGTTGAACTACATTTGGTACAATTGCTCTGACTTTTTCGTATTTCTAATTGTAATTACATCAGAATACAATTGCCGCAATCATAATGAAAACATACAAAAGCATATTGTATAATTAAAAAGTCTTAATTATTGTAATGACAACTGATAATTTTGTTATTATTTTTAATATCATTAGTTTTTATAGTATAATTAGTATTATAACTAACATTTGTATTAAAAATAAAAATAATGAAGATGACGTGACTGAAAGGAATACAGGGTCTGTTCGATATAAACTATCGATCTTGTCATCGACCTCGATTAAATAAAGATGCACCTAATTAAATCGATTATGAAAAAAAACGAAGGATAATCGATATACTCGATTAATCGGCACACTCCTAATATTTATTAAAGTTTTTGGCAGTAGGTTCATATTTTACTCTTTCCTTTCGTGACCTTCTTTTCAGCCCGCCGGGAGCATACCTTTAGTGAGTGTAACCCGTGCAGTCTTATTATTACTCATGTATATATATATATATATATATATATATATATATATATATATATATATATATATATATATTGTCAGAGGTAACCGCTTATATTTTGTAATACTAGCTTAACTCTAAGTGTATGTACATCTGCAGAATTTAATTTAGGGTTCGGACTACTTGACGTGACAATTTTAATATCACATGCCTCCTCTCATTTTATATACTGATGTAAACCAGGCCTGGTGACTACTGTTCCTGCGGGCCCTGCATGTGCAATCGGCCCCATTGCTGGGTCATACAAACGAGGTACCCCGGAAGGCGCACTCGTTTGTGAAAGAAACACGGCCGTTTTACACGACCTCGCCATTAAGCCTGCAGATCGCTCACCCTAAGTAGGGGCCGACCGTGATACATCTCACGGACTCGGCTGAGATACGAACTCACGATCTTCCGTCTTTGAGGCCTGTGCTCATCCCCTGAGCTACAGAAGCCGCCTCGGAAGTAAATGAGCTCACGCATGTACATAAAATATGTTCCTAGTAGGAGGTTTTCTTTGTTTATATTTAATTTCAGTTGCTTCGTTTTCTTTCCTCTGAATATGTTGTTTTAAAGTGGCAAATATACAGATTTTATCAATCTAAATGAATTTGTTATACTGAAAGAAAATGAATGAAAGAACTTCTATTTAATCTGCAAATATAAAGAAATTGTGATTGCTTTCGACGTTTTTACTTTTGGAATTTCCTCCGTAAGTGTTCTTCTTTTAAACTGAAAGTTTAATAATCAACAAATATACCAGCTTACGTTGTTTATTTTATAAGAGATTACCAGGGTTTAATAAAATTTATCAAAAATTGAAAATGCCAAGGGAATTTTTGCTAAACAAAATTACCTACTAGAAGACAGTGGTTGACTGCTTAGAAGAAATCACATGACTATCTTTCTTTTATTATATTTGCGCCGCCAGTAAAAAGGAAAAGTTCCATGCCTTTACCATGTCATATCTATGTAATAGTGAATAAAAGCTTGGAATATATTATAATACAGGCTTTTAATGCATCTTTGATTCATTCTTGTTTACCTGGTTCCAGAAAGAGAACTAGTGATTATTCCGCATAAAGTACATATATCATACATATATAATTAAGGTAATTGGCGGTGATTTAAAGTTTGATATTACCGACGGTGTTGGTAACATCTGACTTTATACAATACCTTCCTAATAGTTCGAGTCTGTTCAATATTGTAACATTTTCTACCCTGGAAGCAGTAATAACTGGCGCTAGAACTGAAGATGATTCGTTCTTCATCTGTCCCCCGTAAATGACCAGAATCCATTCACTCCTGGGTGGCGTTCTAGTTCACACTGAAAATTTTACACAGCGGAGACCAAGTTGACTTTTATGGGATTTTAACCGTGGATAATTACCGTGAATGGTGTTCTAACTGGCAATACTACTGAATCATCATATCGGTATGTCAATTGCATCAATTTTAACTGTGCAAAGATTTTAAACCTCTCTCAACGGCATTCTAAAGTGAACACAAACAGCAACTTTTCCGCAAAATGAGCAAAGAGCAATGAAGAATGTTCCTCGTTGCGTAAACTTCTGCTAGAAAAACACACCACAGATACTTCGCTTTCGATTTTGCAGTCTGACGCAAATGCCGATATTTTACACCAGTCCTGGTCTAATGTTGTCTCCAAGTCGAGGTCGAAGACTTCAGGTAGTAGACAGAGATTCTCGAGTGCACCAGATAGCTCACAGAAAACTAAACCTAAACACAATTACCCTACAAGTGAAATCCATTCGAAGGAAAATAACAAGTTTTTCAACAGTACTGAAAACAAATCACTGCGCCCTGATCATGAATCACCATCTATGGCACAAAATACCTCGTCTGAATCTTCATAGAATAAACGTTCTTCTAGACAGTGTCTGGTTATAGGTGATTCAATGGTAAGAAATTCAGGAACATTACTTTCTCAGCGACTGCCAAACATTAAGACAAAAGTACTCAGCACAAGTGGACTAAAACTGGAGAAAGCCAAAGACCATATCACAAGAGCATCCAGAAACCTTAAGAAGGGTGATTACCTACTGCTGCAGATTGGAACAAATAATATGCACACTGATGATTCGATGATTCTCCTTGACAAATACAAAAATATTATAGACTCTTGTGCCAACTCTCAATGCAACTACCACATTATTGTTTCAGCTATTCCTTACCAGTTTGGTGTCCATAAGGTAGAAATTAATAAAAGAATTAAGGGTATTAATGCTAGATTAGAAACAGAGTGCTCAAAACTAGAGAACGTATCCTTTATTCAATGCTGCCCTGACCTGTCTAGAAATAGTTTCAGCAAAGATGGAATCCACTTTTCAGATTCAGGAAGAATCACTTTTGTTGATCAACTTGTTAGTGCAATCAAGGAAATTAATAATTATTCAAATTTTACAAGGGAGCAGGGAATACAGTTGAGCTAGGGGTTCCTCAGCTAGTTACACCTAGCTGTCACATATCTACAGAGAGAATCGACAATGTGTCTTAAAACGAAAGTTTCTCTGATTCAACTATATCAGCTGATACCCATATTGAGCCTTCAAGCCTGTTTTCTTATGAGGCATCTATACTAAATGATACAGCCCTTGTTTTTGAAAGCAAATCTCTCTCTAATTCTTTTACATCATATGATGCATCATCTGAATCAGAATGTGATAACATATTAAAAAATATGAAGAAAATGAAAGGGATCAAATTAGTTCATCTAAACGTAAGAAGCTTAATTAACAAATATGATGAAATTTTGGATTTATTCCTAAACTCTGAAATACATATTATACCCTTAAATGAGACATGGTTAGATAGCTCAATTAGTGATAATAGCTATAGTATAAACATTCCAGGGTATGCACTCTTTCGTCATGATCGCAATAGACATGGTGGAGGAGTAGCGCTCTATGTTTGCAACTCTTTATTTCCCGTCCTTTTGGACAACGTTGCAGAAAATATAGAAGCTATTTTTGTCAAAGTTAAATGTTACAATAGAAACGTCACCATTTCATCTGTTTATCGTTAACCTTCAGCTTCTTTAAACTTTATTGACAACCTGATTTCCTGTATAAATATTTCATTATCTTACGATTTTCCACTATTAATTTCTGGTGATTTCAACCTTGATATATCGAATAATTCATCAAAATCTAACGTTTTAACTGAGCAATTGTATGACCTCTTCCAATTACATCAGTTAGTACAAGAACCAACAAAGGTAACCCCAACATCTTCTAGTATCATTGACCTGATTTTCACTAATGTTCCAGAATACCACTCGACCACTGGAGTCGTACCTGTAACAATAAGTGATCACTATATGCCGTTCACCGTTCTCACTTTCAAAACCAATCCACAACCGGGTAATACTATAAAAAAGAGATATTACAGGAAGTTTGACATACTCTCCTTTCGTCGAGATTTTTTTTATCACCAGCACTCAACTCTGTAAGAACGTTAAGCATTAATGATTTGGGTAAATTATGGAATATATGGAAAGAAGAATTTCTTAGAATTTGTCAAAAACATGCACCTATAAGAGTAATTAATATCTCAAATAAAAAAGTCCATGGATGACAAGTGATATCTTAAAACTTATTAGACATAGAAATAAAACGCATAAACTTGCATGTAAAAATAAATCCCAACCTCTTCTATATAAATACAGGGCATTACGAAATTTCATTAGCACAAAAATAAGGTATGCGAAAAGAAATTATATTCACAAAACTATCGATATGAATAAGGGTAATACAAGTCAAATGTGGAAAGCACTGAAATCTATTTTACCAAACAAATTGAACAATCGACCGTCTACAAACGAAATTACACCAAATAAATTTAATCAGTATTTTAGCCAAATATGCGAATCTTTAGCAAAACGATTTCCAGATTCATCTGAATATCTAGGTGATATGCCTACTTCTCGTACAAATGATCGCTTTTCTTTCAGGGAAATCTATGCAACTGAAGTTTTTAATGAAATTATTAAATTGAAAAATAGTTCTAAATTAGACTTAATTAATATGGATACGCGCCTTATTCGTGCAGCGTCTGATCTGATTGCACCTAGTCTCGCATACCTGTTTAATATATCCCTTTCATCCGGACAACTACCATCTGATTGGAAAAAAGCCAAGATTACACCTATTTATAAAGGAAAAGGAAAATGCAGTGAAATGACAAATTATCGCCCTATTTCAATAATCCCTCATGTTGCTAAACTTCTTGAGAAAATAGTTAAAGATCAAATAATGAAATTCGTCATAGATTATGACCTAATCTCGTATGATCAGCATGCATATTTACCCAACAAATCAACTTCAAGTGCCCTTCATACCTTTATTGATGACATTTGTTCACATATGGACAGAGGAGATATCACCGCTGCTTGCTATCTCGATCTAACTAAAGGTTTTGACACAATAAATCATCCTATACTCATCTATAAGCTAGGCCTGCTAGGCTTTACTATGAAGACCAGAACCTGGTTTAGGGCTTATTTAAAAGATCGTCAACAAATAGTACATTGTAATGGCAAAACTTCCAGGGTACAAACAGTTAATATAGGAGTGCCCCAAGGTACTGTTTTGGGTCCTGTTCTCTTTCTTTTATAAATCAATGACCTTTTCCATTGCCTAAGACCTGCAAAATGCATCGCTTATGCTGACGATACCACCATCTATTGTCATGGTTCTACCGTATCTGTGGTGCAACAAACCTTACAACAAGCAGTAAATGCTGCTTGCAGCTGGTTCGATGCTAACAAGTTAACCATAAATATTAACAAATCTACTGTCATGTTACTGGGTACAAAAAATCGTGTAAATAACCATGACCTTTGTATCACTGCCAATGACGTACATTTCCAAGAATCAACGGAAACCAAACTATTAGGTGTAACTATTGATTCTAATTTATCATGGTTCTCACATGAAACTACCCTATGTAAAAAGTTGTCACCAAACTTAGCACTGTTACACCGCCTTAGTAAAGTACTATCCATAAATACATTAATAACAGTCTATAATACCATGATCCAGCCACATATCGACTATGCCATAAGTGTATGGGGCAAAACGAAATCCTCAATTTGCCACAGAAAACTGAAAAAAAATTCAAAATCGTGCAGCACGTATTGTTACCAGCTGCTATGATTTTGAAATCCCAAGTGCCACTCTGATACAACAGCTACAATGGCTAACAGTCTCTAAACGCTGTGAATATTTCATATGTATCCTGATGCATAAATATGTCAATCAAATGAATATCCATAATCCAAAACAGTTCATATGGGTCAGTGATACGCATGATCATTCTACCAGATCCGCTGAAAGTGGCCTTCTGTTATTGCCAAAACCGAAAAATGAATTCTTCACAAATAGCTTCTTATACAGAGGCCCTTCGGTATGGAATACCTTACCATACGAGATCAGATCTATAAAATCTTTAAATACTTTTAAACATAAGACCAAAGCGTTTCTTTTAAAGTCTTAGTATTACAACCTAAAGACAATGTTATTTCCTAATATGCATCGTCAATACCCGTCTTTATTATTCGGATTCTTTTATAACCGCGTCTATACTAGTTTTTATGATTATTGTGCATTTTACTCATTTTCTTACATACATTACCCTTTGAATGTATTACGAAGTTTTATATACGACTATGTTGTTCACGTATAAAGTGAATTTTACCTATTGTAGCGTTTAATGTATTGTAGCATATCATGGCTGACTTATTTTTCGTGTATATAATATTTATGTATATGTATCTTTGATGATTCATATATTGTGTTACATATGCATACTGTATATTTTATAATCTTTGTACCAGGTATTTATATCATGTTTTAAGGTTCCAGGGCCCTGTGGAAGAACAGACTGTATTACTGAACAGGCTACCCTGTATAAATATATTGAAATAAATAAATAAATAAATGAATGGCATTTCCCTGTGGAAAAGGCTTGGTACTCAGTTAACGTGCTCTCTTACTGATAATCTGTTAACGTGCTCTGTTACTGATTATCAGTTAACATGCTCTGTTACTGATTATCAGTTAAATGCTCTTTTACTGATAATCAGTTAAAATGCTCTTTGACTGATAATCAGTTTACATGCTCTGTTACCTACAATCGGTTAACATGCTCTGTTACTGATTATCAGTTAAATGCTCATTTACTGATAATCAGTTAAAATGCTCTTTGACTGATAATCAGTTTACAAGCTCTGTTACCTATAATCGGTTAACATGCTCTGTTACTGATTATCAGTTAACATACTCTGTTACTGATTATCAGTTAAATGCTCTTTTACTGATATTCAGTTAAAATGCTCTGTTACAGATAATCAGTTTACATGCTCTGTTACCTATAATCAGATAACATGCTCTGGAACTGATTAACAGTTAAACTGCTTTTTAAATGATCATCAGTTATATTGCTCTGTAACTGATAATCAGTTAACATGCTCTGTTTCTGAAAATCAGTTAAAATGTTCTGTTACTGATAATCCGCAAAAATGCTCTGTTACTGATAATAAGGTTACATGCTCCGGTACTGATTGTCAGTTAACATGCTTTGTAACTGATAATCAGTTTACATGCTCTGTTAATGATAATTAGTTAGCATGCTCTGGTATTGATTATCAGTTAACATGCTCTGTTACTGATTATCAGTTAACATGCTCTGGTACTGATTATCAGTTAACTTGCTCTGTTACTGAAAATCAATTTAAATGCTCTGTTACTGATAATCATTTTATATGCTGTTTTACTGAACTTGCTCTGTTACTGATAATCAGTTTGCATGCTCTTTTGCCTATATTCAGTTAACATGCTCCGGTACTGATAATCAGTTAACAGGCTCTGTTACTGATGATCAGTTAAAATGCTCTGTTACTGATAATCAGTTTACATGCTCTGTTACCTATAATCAGTTAACATGCTCTCTTACTGAGTATCAGTTTACATGCTCTGTTACTGATAACCAGTTAACATCATTTGTTTATAACACCTTGAAAAGCCTACGGCGACGTCATTTATCAGAAACTACGGCACTGTTTATGGCGGATGAGCTCGGCCAATGGGGAAACCCGAACAAGACGTTCCGGCCAATGAGGCGCACACACAAGAGTAGTTAATATGCGAGTAACTATTATAAGACTTGCTGTAATTTGATAGGAATTCAATGGCCTATTGGTTGCTTGTTACTGAAAGTTATGGTGCAGAGCAGTAATTTTCTGATTATTTATACACCATCCCATAAATACATCTTGTCCTATAATTTGACAAGCTGGTATAAGGAAGAATATTATGTGACAATTTTGCCAATTACTCCTGCAAGCTGCGGGTAATAAACAAGAAAGAAAATATTAGCAAGATAATCTGACAGGCATGCAGAAACAAAACGATATGGTTGGTGTTAATAACAATTTAAAAGTATATGTAATTGAAAAAAATCAGTTTGCCCCATTAGGCCTAATATTACTTTAATCTGGATACATTACATCTTATGCTCCCATATCCACCGCCATGTTCGTCACAGGAGACGTTTGAGATTACTGCTTAATTAATTTCTAACTTTAAGTAATTGACAATTATTATGAGGTTGGCCTAAAGCAACTGGCAATTGGTTTTCTTCGGCAGATGCAAGGTTTAATAGACGGAATGATCAATACTTCGGGTTTAACATAGGCCTAGTACTCTGGGAATTGTCTTCGAGCTTGCATGCACCAAACGGGACAATTATTATTGCTCAAGTCTAGGCAATCAAAAAGTCGTGTCCCACAATTCAATACGACGTTGGGCAGGAAATGAAGAGGACGTGTACCCTTCAACCAGAGCTCGTTTCTACTTAAAAAAAATGAACCTCTTCCAGTGAGGCAGTGTGGGGCGGCCGAGACTTCACCAGTCACAATTGTCATACTAAAATCAAATTGTGTTACATTTCAAGGAAACACCTACTGTTTGCATTTCTCACGCGTATGCGTATTTTCAATAGCCCAAACCGCAAAACCACCCATGTTATTTAATTTAACTTGAAAGAATCTTTGTTCGACATATTTGAACGGACTACGTTACCCTCTTCATTACGTTTATAACTAGTCTATTAGAAGCCCCGGACACTGTGGGTGCCAGATTTTGACTCCCGGTTCTGTGATTGGTCGAGCAGATGAATAATCTGGACAACGGAAGTTATCTCCTATTTATTGTAACATGCATATAATTATTGTGCAAGTATAAAGGCGCAGGAATTCAGATTTTTTTCAAGTACTGGAAGGGTTTGGGTTCAAAGTTTTGTTAAAGCACCTCTCTCTCTCTCTCTCTCTCTCTCTCTCTCTCTCTCTCTCTCTCTCTCTCAAATTATTAGTTAGTGTCTAACGATAACGATCATTGCATCTTTGTAAGGTAATAAGTATGATTAGATAAATTGTACATTTAAAAATAACAATTAGTTGAGGACACAAGGAGACGCAAACGTAAAGGGCCCAATTATAAAGGATATATATGCAAATGGTCTCAGGCTGTGGTCAACAACTAGCCTTGATAAAACATTTGAAACAAATTATGGTTATTGTTGTTTCATATGATTTTGTGCCAAATTGTTGCATAATTCTCATATTGGACAAAAACCCCAGTGGTCGGGAGCCGGGTGCGTTATACTTGATCCCTAACAGGCACCCACCTACGTACCCTCCTGAATCCGCCCCTATACTGAGACGCAACGCCGGAGATCTTGATAGCTTGGCTGCAGATATCACGCAGGAAGCTCGTGGCCTTTACTCTCTTAAATTGAAAGAGACATATATGTCCGTATAAGTTTATTGTGAATGCAGGTTTCTTTGAGCTGAGTGGGCGAAAAAAAAACCTGGTGCCTGGAACAGATAAGGTGACCTTGATGCTGGAGCCAGTGTGAGCTATGTAGACCTCCAAAGACTCTCTGGTTATCGCTTAGACCTGCTTATGTAATTGATTCACAGCTCCTCCAGCTCGCATACAAGGACTGGTAAGAAAAATATATTGTGCATGTGTTGTTTCAGAGAAGTACCCTCCTTAAAAGTGCAAAGGTCTAAGGGTTGAATAATTTCATATGATTATCATTATGAAGCTTGTCTCATAAATTTTCAGGTCCCTTATTGAGGGAAACAGAGGTAATCTAAGAATATGACAATGTAAAAGTTGATTCTCACACCATGTGCACAGAGGAGACTCCCTATTTCAACTATGTCAACTTATAAATAATCATTATACAGAGGCGGATCCAGGATATTTTAAAAAAAAGGGTGCAGCCCATGAAGATTTATGAGAAAACCTTAAACATCCCTAGGTTTGGAAAATGGGCGGTTTAGGCTGCACAAATAGTTTGAAACACTTAAATGATTGCGACAGCTGATTAAGAGTTGACCCGCCTGGAAAAGAGGGGATGCACACCCACTGACTTGAATCGATAATAACATTAAATGTTACATCCGTGTGAAGGTTAATAAGCGGGAAAAAGTCAGCAGTACAGCGCATACCCAGTTTCATTGGATAGGACCGTCTTAAACGTATTAATTAAATACCTACCGGCACTGGCTTCTGTGGCTTAGGGGTAAAGCATATAAAAACCGAGGGACCGAAGTCGGAATCACAGCAGAGGCGGTGAGATTTTTCAAGGTCGGCTTCCACCCAGATTGAGCGCTTAATGGAAAGGCCGTGCCCGACGACCGTGTTTCACTCACAGGCGAGTGTGCCTTTCGGAGGTACCTCGTTGGTATGACCCAGTAATGGGGACGATTACACACAAAGGTCTCGCAGGTGCAGTAGTCACCGGGCTGGTTTACACCAGGATATAAACGAGTCATTGGTCCGAAACCGGAATTGAATTCTGCAAATGTACATATACTTGTTTAAGCTATCATTTAAGAAATGTTACCTCCGAAAGAAAATATAAAACAATTACTTCTCTTGCGATCGATCGGCGATTGGTCAGTAAGTAGTTGTGTTCTGAATTAAACTTCTGTAAGATTTGGAAGCTACTCAAATTTGTTTAGAATACCGCATGATTCACTCATTTTCTTGTAAATTTGATCAAAATCATACAATGCTAAGGCCAAAAAAATAAAAGGGTATGGTTCTCAGGCACTTTTTTTAAGAAATCAATGCGGGCGGGCGGAATTTTATTTTTGACCTTTTTTTTTGTATGTTTCGATAAAATTTCATATGATCAGGGAAAAGCATGTAAATGACAGGTTTTTTCTTGCTAAACAGGTAAAAGCACTACATAACAAAGGAAATCGTATCGAAATTGTATTATTTTATCATTTTGAATGATGAAATCAAAATAAAAATGTTTGATGCGGGGGTTTAAAATTGACGCGGGCGGTGCCTGAGAACCATACCTTTAATTTTTTTTTGGCCTAATCTCTAGATGATCGTCAATACATCCCGGAGTTAATCTCATCATTAAGTGGCTAGGTTTGTTAAAGGACCTGAGTAATGCAGATAAATAAATGTACAAAACATCATATCCCAGACGGATATTGTTACAGGTGCTCTTTTTATTGTGTGACACGGGCGTAACTCGTGTGGTGACACCCTCGCCGGGCCGTTTGTTACATTCGCAATTTAATCCGTACTGGTTGAACTCTTGTTGTCATGCTGGCTTGGGGCGAGCTCACGTGTACACTATGGTGTGTAGAGGCACGTTCTTCTAGATGATTCCTGTAACGCGTATTTACTGTGTTGTGTCAGATCTTTTATACTGTTCGAGAAGTGAAAATTCTCGGCTTGGGGTGAAGAGTATATAAAGGAGCTGTGTTTTAGAGCCGAGAGCAGCAGCAGAGAGATTTCCAGCGGACGCAGAAGCGTGTGTCAGTTTCTGGTATCCTTATCCGACGAGTGCGGAAAATATGGATTTTCTAAGACTTTCTCCTGGATTTTGTGACGAGTCTTGTTTGGACTTCAGTTTACTTTCTGGATTGTTACACCGGACCGTCATTCTCCGAGAGTATACATTTAAAGAACTTATCGTTGTGACGGTGGTGGTATCCAGGTACTGTGCACTTTGTGTATTTTACCTTGTGATTGTATTGATTTGTTGTTATACCGCTGTTTTACTGTATAATTGTATTGATTTAGGGTATTGTAATGTAAGGGTTGTTTTAAGAATAAATTATGGTTATTTGTTAACAAAAAAAACCACTGACTTCTTTATTCATTCCCGAGACATTTCACGCTGCCTAGTGTTTCAGAATCTGATTTTTTTTATCTCCATTTCAAATTTGTGTTCATCACACATACGTGATCTGTTTATATTAGGTTCCGAAACAATATAAATATTGAAGGATAATACAAATATGTCTGTTATTATGTGCATTGAATGGTTAACACATTGTATATGGTGTAATATTTTTTTTGAGTGAATGTATCTACCACTTTTTAAATGTGAAGGTGGGAATGTCATCTATGTAAGTTAGTTTTGTTTTGGATACCTAAGAAACATATCTGATTTAAAACATTCCATTATTAATGTATCATTTCAATGATGGAAGATGAGAAAATGTGAGAAACCACACGTGTACAAATTGGTTTCACATAAATCAGATCTGTTACTGACACCTTCTTAAATTCGGTAAACGTATCGTTCGTACAATGCGGTAATGAATTTGTGTTTTTGTAAAATTATTCAAACGAGAGAGGATGTATATATAATTAATTTTGGACTAAATGGTCAAAGATGTACCACCCTGGAAAAAAAAGAGCGTCTACTTCAGCACCACAGGAAAACGGAAGTTAACAAATGACTATGATAAACGAAATCATGATAGGCTTAGTTAAAGTCAAATAAATGGACACCCTACTGGTCCCGGTATACGCTCTGTTGAGTACATTTGCCAATCACTTCTGCGTTTTCTACAGAGGACATGACCTAGCTTGACGACATGTGACGTGAAAGAAAGTGACAATGGTCCGGGAAGGGAGACTGTTTGCCCGGAGGCCATGGGAAAGCTCCCCAGCAGACCTAGGGATTAATAGTCCCCCGGGGGACGCGCAAGCAAGAAAATGTCATTTTTCCTTTGAAGTGTGGCGGGATGCCGGTGTGTCGATTTCAAATCACCCCCCGTAATTGAAATCAGTTTCAGATTACCCCCGGGGTTGACCTTAAATCAATTTCAGATTACCCCATACTATTTCAGATTGTCCTAGCAAAACAACTGTTTTTATATTTATTAACTACAAATTCTTGTACAATATTTGTCTTCTTGATTTCTAAATTATTGAATGTTTTATGTTCGCATGACACGTGTTCACGTAAACCAGGTTTGTTGAAATAATACATCATGAATTGAAAGCATAAGGTATTATCGTTTAGTTAAATCGGGGAGTTCACGTCCAATCTATACCCCTATGAGTGATCAAGCTCGGATATAAGAATACGGGGATGGGGGGTGGGGTGGGGGGTAGCCTGAAATGGGGTTAACCTGCAGACTTTACACTAGTTGGAGATAATTGGATTGTCTTCCTGGTGATATACCCTGAGGTAAGGAGCGAAATCAGTGACGAAGACCAGTAGCAAGACACTACATCACGTGCCCTTAACGCAGAGCTTCCGAAGTTTTGGTGATAGATAGTTCTACTTGTAGATGCTTGCCTTTGCTGTTGATCCACAAAAGAGACATGATCGTCCGCAATACGGTAATTCTTTACAGCGTTCATGATCGATTAGTCCTTTGTACAGGCTGTAACGACCTGTATTAATCACATGATAAGATCTTGCCAAACTTCTTATGTTTCCTAAAAACTTCGTAACGAGGGAAGAAACACACCACTAAGTCGTGAAGCTGTTATCACACTTTTTTTCATGATGGGAATACCTTGTTAGAATCCGGATTATCACTCTATCTCTATAGATTATAATGTAATTTAGAAATAAGTTAATTAGTCACAGCCAAGAACATCACAGATCATAAAGATTTTATGTGAAAACCCCATATAGCCGTGATGCTGGCCTTACTCAGCGGTTCTGTGGTGGTTTCTGTCCTAGCGCGCCCCTACAGATTTAAATTTGTAAGCATATTAATAATGAATAATACAATCAATATATCCGTGATTGGTCGAGTCCACACTAATCCGAGTCCGAGGGCAAGTAAGAAGAGCCCAGGCAACTCGAGTCCCAGTCCGAGTACTTCAGGTTCGAGTCCAAGTGCACCCTCTTCAAGTATGAGTCATATGGAACCCGGGTCCAAGTCCGAGTCCAATACAAAACTCTTAATTATAAGAAATTGGAATAGGTAAATTTGAGATTATTACGTGTTTTTATGTTTATTTATACACAACATTTTACTTGAATGTGTAAATACATATATCTCCCGATGAACAGCTATTTGGTAATATTTAACCTTTTTTTGCAATATTCTGTTGATAGTTCGCACGCTTACATAAGTCTACATAGTATTTGAAAGAGCTTTTCTTTTTACTGGAGTCAAGATGGACTGTGTCTGATTTCTCGAGACTGTGTCTCTGGGTCCATGTCCCAGTCCCTTAAAACTTGACTCGAGTCCTACATCACTGGAATATATCGTTTTGGATAACTTGGATGTCAATGACGTACCTGGAAATTCCATTCTGTCTGTATTTCTATTTCGTCAATAGAACAAGCTTCGTCAACAAAAACAGTTTCATCAGTAAAAATTATCAGTTCAGACAGTAATATTATTTGTTAAGGTTTGTAATTCCTATGATTTTATGGATCATCCGGATGGTCAAAGTTAAAGATTCATCAACATTCATCAACACTCAATGGAATATTGGAATACAAAATAACCCTGTAACAAGCCACTCCTGGATATTATCCTTTTCTTGTTCCTAAGAGGTTAGCATACGAGTGTTCAATAGAAACATTATACATAATATTTACCCGAAATTGAAATACAGGAAAATGATGTTGTGGATTGTTGTCAAACTAGAGAAAATATAGAACATATGTTTCCCATTTCAGATCCAGGACCCAAATCATTCAGCGATAGCAAAAAATTACTGTATTAAACGAGATTATCCTGGCTTCCAAATTGTGTATAAGCAAATCTAACTATGGGTGAAACGAAAGTCTTATGGGGCTGTCCCACTTAGGCGACTCTACAGGCGGCTGACTACAGGCGACCAGGCTGTTGCCTCATGGTTAACGAACAACAGGCGATAGGACCTCCGCTGCGACAATAGTCTACGACCAGCTACAACAAGTTGACGACTGTCTAACGAAAAGCTGACGGCAATCTTCGACGAGTCTCTACCCTGTTCATGCTATGGGGCTGTCCCACTTAGGCGACTCTACAGGCATCTACAGACGATCCGGCTGTCGCCTTATGGTCGCCGAAAAACAGGCGACAGGACCTCCGCTACGAGAAGCTACAAATGATTGACGACTGTCATACGACAAGCCACGACAATCTGGCGACAACCGGCGACACAGTCGCCGCGATAACGGACAATCACCTACCACAACCTACGACCACATCTACGAACACCAGAATTCATGCTACGTTCACCCACGACAAGCTTCCACGAGTCTCTACCATGAGCTATGTGAGGAGCCTGTCACAAGGATGGGCCTTGTTTCCAGTAACAACAGCCCACGACAACTCACACGTCAACCCACGTCACCTGGCGACAGCCTACGAAAGCACCTACGACAACCCGCGTCAGCTGGCGACAGCACCTACGCCAGCACAAGACAGGCTACGCTCATGGTAAGACAGTCTGGTCGCCTGTAGTCGCCTGTATAGTCGCCTAAGTGGGACAGCCCAATAAGGAGACGGAGACAAGGATGCGCCCTGCATCAAGTACACCAGCCCACGACAGGACCTACGACAACCCACGTCACCTACGACAACCCACGACAGCCTACGACAACACCTACGCCAGTAGTAAAAAAATCTGTCGCCTGAGGATTTTGAACATTTTGAAAATCCAGCGGCTACAGGAAAAAGGCCACACACCATACAGGCGACCATGAGGCGACAGCCTGGTCGCCTGTAGTCGCCTGGAGTATCGCCTTAGTGAAGCAGCCCCATAAGGGTTTCTAATAAGTCATGTGTTACAACTGAGAAGATTAGCAGATATACGTGTATAAATACAAAGGTATGCTTCTTATACATAGCTATAATTGTTGTGATGATAGGCAGGGTATTCTCCATGAAATGTGTGTAATGTTTGCCAAAGACTCTGGCTCTCGGTGTTGTATTTGATAAGGCTTGTAAATGACAGGTTAATTGAATAAATCAATTTTATTTTTTTAAGGTACTTCAAACCATATATATTTAGGTGTGGGTTACTGATTTGTCGGTGAAATGAAACTGGAAACCCTCTACCTTTACCTTTACCATTGCACCAATTATGATGTCGTGCTATACAAGCCTTATATATGGCTGCATTTGCCATTTGGAATAATTCTAGAATAACGTTATTAGAACAAATCCAGGTTCAGACCCTGTAAATAGTCTTATTCCTTTTTATTTATTTGAAGAAAAAAAATCAGGATTTCATTCTCGGAGAGAACAAGGAGACTATTTTGCAGGCAATGAATGTTTTTAAGATTAATCTCTCTACAGATGAGAAGTTTTTTTATAAAACAGTACATGAAAATACTACTTATTGTGAGCTAAATGAATGTACAGAGTAATAAGAAATCTGATTAATTATTTTACCTATCTATATCTTTTCATGGGTAAAATAGTGTTCACAGCTCTGTTGGCTGTGAAAATAACCGAGTCCTTCTGGTTTCTTTCAAAGTTATTAGCCGATGTTTTAAGAAAAATGTTGTATATGTCTGTAAGAATGACATATTACTATGCCATACAGCAGTGCTCTTCGTGATTGAAGTACAAACCGTGTTATTTTCAGGGGCAATGTTGCCTTTACCATGTTCATTTTAAATCAGTTATTAATATGACATATAACTCAAACTTAAATGGTGAATTTTTCATCAACGTGAGGGGAATTTGATCACTGAGGAAAAAGATAGGCTTGACTGATGAAGTAACATAAACTTAAAAAAAATGCAATGCCAAAATCAAAGCCAACCATTCTTTTTCAATAGTGCAGTAGTTTTTTGGTTTGCATTAAACTTTCTTGAAAAAAACAACAAATTGGATGATCTTTGCCATCACTGCCTTCTTGTAACAACACAGCACCAGCAGCAGAATCACTAGCATCTACAGTTAACTGTAAAGGTACAGAAAAGTCTGAAGCTGCTAAAACTGGTCAACTTTGCAGAATCGCTTTCAAATTCTGAAATGCATTTTCACACTGAACATTCCATACAAACTTTTGTTTCTTCTTTAACAAATAAGTCAAAGGTTCAGCTGCAGCAGAAACATTAGGACAAAACTTCCTGTAGTATCCAACCATACCAAGAAAACGCATTATTTGCTTTTTGTTTTCTGGTCTAGGAAATGCAGAAATAGCACTTATTTTAGCATCAACAGGTTTAACTTGACCCTGCCCTACAATACGACCCAAAAATGTTACTTGTGCATGACAAAACTCATATTTGACTAGGTTGACGGTCAGACATGCTTAGGTTTCGCTGAGTCCTTTCGAAGAGGTCGCTAAGATTTTGCAGATGTTTCTCCAATGTGTCGATGTACACGATAAAGTCAACAATATATGCGTCGCAGCCCTGAATATCCTTGACAACCATATGGATGAGGCGCTGGAACGTGGCTGGCGAGTTCTTTATACCAAACGTCATAACTTTATACTTGTACAGTCCTTGCGGCGTCACAAATGCGGACACTTCTTTCGCTCGTTCTGTCAGCAGAACTTGCCAGAATCCTTTTAGCAAGTAAAACTTGTAGACATATCTGGGGCTACCGACTCTATCAATACAATCATCGATCCTCGGAATCGGGAACGTGTCAGTCCTGGTGACAGTGTTTCGTTTTTCAATAATCTGTGCACATACGGTAAATTCCATCAGGCTTTGGCACAAGAATACATGGTGAACTCCAGTTAATGTAACTAGGTACAATAAAATCATTGTCCAGCAAATATTGAACCTCATCTTGTAGATACTTTTGCTTTTCTGGATTCAGTCTATAAGGATGCTGCTTGACTGCGCTTGCCTCGCCAACATGGACGTCATGGCACAATATGTTAGTTCGCGTTGGAATGTCACTAAACAAATGTTCATAATTCTGAAGCAGGTTCTTGAGGCCTTGTTGTTGTTTGAGGTAAGGTGTAACAGTTTGGCATCCAGGTTGTTAAGAACGTCTGAGTTTTTTAGTCGTACTGTTCCACACTGAATATCTGCATCACACTTACACTCAGTATCTACTTTAAATGGGTCAGGGTCTGTTTACAGCAGTAACATTATGTACAACATCTAATGTGCTATTTCTGTCATAATATGGTTTCAACATGTTAACATGGCACAGTTGTTTTTTTTCTTACGCCTATCTGGTGTTAACAGTATTGTCAACAATGTAAGGACCAAAATACCTAACTTGCAGAGGTTTGCCAGGGATGAGTAGTAAGAAAAGGACCTTTTCACCAGGCTCAAACGTCCACATACAGTGTGCTTGTCATACTTTGTTTTCATTTTCTTTGTGCAGATGTGAGATTGGACTTTGCAATCTCACAAGCATTGTGTAGTTTAGTGCGAAAGTCTGAGAGACATTCTGCAATAAATTAAGAGAATCAGAATTTTCACACAAGAGTTTCTCTTAAGACAGTTTTAATGGAGCTCGAACGGAGTGTCCGAAAACAAGTTCAAAGGACTGAAACCCAAGGACTCTTAAAATGATTGTCTGACAGGAAACAGCAATGGGTGGATTCCTTCATCCCAGTCTTTCTGTGTGTCATAACAATAGGTTCTAATCATGTTTTTTAATGCCTGGTGAAAACGCTCGAGGGCGCCCTGACTTTAAGGATGGTACGGCGAAGAGCTGTATTGTTTTATGGGCAGCTCTAGCATAATTTGCTGGAATAAGTCAGACATAAAATCAGACCCATGGTCAGACTGGATGGATTTTGTAATCAAAAAGTTGTAAAATAAAGGTCAGAGCCTTGACAACACTTTGGCTTTAATTTTGCGCAATGGTATTGCCTCAGGGAACCTGGTAGATGTGCACATAATTGTCAGCAAGTATTCATGTCCAGATTTTGTTTTGAGCAGTGGTCCAACACAATCAACAATAATCCTACTAAATGGTTCCTCATTGGGCCTAATTGGGGTTTTAGGAGGGTACTGATTTGGCTGGCCTACCAACTTGCATGTGTGACATGATTTACAATATTATACATCTTTCCTGGGGTTAGGCCAATAGAAGTGTGTACTAACTTTCTGATATGTTTTATTTATACCTAAATGGCCAGACAAAGGAGCCTCATGTGCAATGCTTAGAATTTCATTGCGATAGCTTTTGGGCATCATTATTTGATGGTTGATGGCCCACTCATCATCAGCGCATAAATCAGGTGGTTGCCATTCACGCATAAGCACTCCATTTTTAACATAGAAACAAACTGGGTTCTGTGATAGTTCATCTTGAGAACTGCCCAGGGAAACAAACATGAAATATCAGGGTCCTTATGCTGTTCCGCGAAAAGTTCTGACCTTGAAAATGCTGTTTCCTGTACGGACGAGTCGTTAGACTCCCAGAGTATTATTATTTGGACCATTACCCTCATGTGTGTTTTTCTGGCCATAGATATAATTACAGCACATGAAGGATACAAACCAGGAACTTCCTGATTTTCAGGATCCTTGATTAAGTCTTGATTAAGTGACGGATTTTTCTGTCACTATTGTTACAGGCTGTACTTTGTCACCTGCAACATCATTGCCTAGTAGCAACTGAATTCCCTTTAAGGGTAAAGTAGTTCTAATGCCCACTCTAATATTCCCAGAAATCAAATCTGACTTTAAATGTACATTGTGAAGCGGAACTGAAGTGTGCTTGTCTGAAAACACACCATTAACAAGCGCATGTGCACCAGGAAAAGACCTATTAGAAAATGGCAAAGTGTTTGCTAACATGAGAGTTTGGCCTGAACCAGTGTCCCTGAAAATTCTAATAGAGGTAGAACCTGAAAAATCACTTGAAAGTGATACAAAACCATCATGTATGAATGGCTCAAATAACTCAGGTTAAGTCAGGAGAGGAATCTACTACCTCAATTTCATCAAACAATGAACTAACACTGACAGTGTCAGTCATAAACTCTTTTTCAGAGTCACCAAAGGAATCTATATCTCCTTATAAGAGTCAACAGAGAAATTTTCCTCAGCAGAAACAAAACTTCTGTTTGTCATTAGAGGACCTGGCCTCATTTGAAATACCCTCGTAAGAGTCATAAAAGGACTTAGCCTTATTTAAAGGAAAGTCCTCGCAGGAGCCTTTGAGGGACCCATCCTTATAAAATTCCTCGCAGGAATCAACTGAGGTTTTTACCCCGCAAGCTACAGATTCTTCTTTGAAGTCAGACGACACGTTGGCCTCCGTAGCATCAAACTCTTTTTTAGAGTCAATAAAGGATAGTACCCCTGATATACAGGAAAAGAGTTTGTACTATGCTATGCATAGATTTTGAAACAAAACCAAAAGGTTAACTCTTTTTTTTTTTTTTTTTTTTTTTGCAAGTTTCTACGAGTCAGATATAAGATTACCTTGCTTTTTGCAGTAATTACAGATTTTCTTTGAAAATGACTGGTCTTTTTTGGATTCAGACACAGTGGACGTGGACTGAGGTGTAGCAATGGACTTTGTTGAACTATCAGGACTACTAGTACTGGGTGACTGCGCTTTAAACTTCTTTTGACCAAACTGATTTACAATCTTTTTTGTGAACGACTTTTTAGATTTGCTGGTAAAGGACATCTTGTGTGTTAATGAGTAAGCATCAGCTTATGGAGCAGCAATGTCAAGTGTTTCAGGGCTTTTCTCATCAAGAAACGTTTTAACATCTGCGTTAATGCAGAGCTTAAATTCTTCAAGCAAAATCAACTTGCGCTTTTCCCGATTTCTAAAATTCTGGCGATAAGCCTCAGGAACTAACTCATAACCTGTTAGGATTAACCGTTAACCTTGTCACAGTCAGCAGCGGGTTATACGCTCTGTATAAATTTTCTATGGCCTTGCCAGTCAATACGATTTGTAATAGCATTGTCCAATTTTCCTTAGGCAATTTAAATAATCAGCTACCTTCTCAAAGTGTAAGAAATATTTATCAACCTCTTTTTCTTGAAAAAGTGGGACAAGTCTGCTGTTTTTAATAACATCAAAACTGTGAGTTGGGGCAGCACGTAGAAAATGTTCTAGCTTAAGTCGTTCTAACTCAAGTCGTTTTAACTCAATTCTTTTTTTTTTCTTTTTCTAGTCTTTCTCATTCCAAACTTTCATGTTTTTCCCTTTCTTTTAATGCTAGCTAACTTTTTTTAAATTCTTACTGCATAGCAAGGCTGTCATTTTTATGTTTCTACGTGATTTTAGCAATAATATCAGGCTTCTCAATAGCTTTTTTCACACCAAGCCCTAAGTGTTGTCCAAAACGCAACAACTGTTCCTTTGTCAAATGATCAAGTTGATCAGGGTCTGGATATTCAACAAATGCCTCAGGTTTGAAGTCTGCCATGTAAAGATATTAAAACAATAACGAAAAACCACCAAGATAAATCTTGTAAAATATATTGTAAACAATGTGTAATCTTGTAAACAATGTATTGTAAACAACGTGTCTAGGTCAAGGCCTAATAAATTTTCAATACTACTAATTAAGCATCCCGGACCAGCCAACAATTTTACATTACGGAACCTAATAACAGCAGATCACGTAAACGTGACCAGCACAGATTACAGAGATAAAGAGATAAACATGTTACAGAGATAAAAAAACAGATTATATAACACTAGGCAGCGTGAAATGTCTAGGGGAATGAATGAAGAAGTCAGTGGTTTTTTTTTGTAAACAAACAATTATAATTTATTCTTAAAACAATCCTAACATTACAATACACTAAATCAATACAATTACACAGTTTAACAAATAAAATGTACAGTACCAGAGTGTCCGGATTCTAGGCTTGATATCTGGATACCACCACTGTCACAGCTTAACAAGAGTAGTTTAAATCCAAATATCCACGTAAAATGTAATGATCCAATGGCAACTGGAGACAATCCGTATTAAATCAGTATTTAGTCCGTTAAATATCTGACACCAATGCAATTATCGGTAAGGTCCCAAAAGTGACTCACACTCTTCCATGTCCGCTGGAATTTTTGTCTCTCTCCCCTGGTTCTAAACACAGCCGCTATTTATAACTTCTCATCCGAAAATACTAGAAATGGAAAACTTCAAAGAACAATACACACGTTACAGGAACAGACCTGAAACATCTAGAAAAAATAACGCTGTGTTTCTACACTTCAGACCCCACACGCGAGCTAGCCAATCTCACACGTCCCCCTTGACAAAGAACTTTGCCTGTCTAACAGACACATGTATCACTTCGGGTACAATAAAACAGGGCCTGTCTTACACGAATCAGAATGTCAACAGACACATGTAACACTCCCGTGTACAATAAAACAGACATCTGATAGCAAAAATGTTAATGTAATAAACGAGATTAATCCTAGTTTCCAAAATGTGTATAAGCAAATCAAAGTATGGGCGAAACGAAAGTCTTAGGTGTCTATTACTTCATGAGTTACAACTTAGAAGATTAGCAGATATACGTGTATAAATACATAGGGATACTTGACATAGCTATAACTGTTGTGATGAAATGTTGTTCGCCATGAACTGTGTATAATGTGGCCAAAGACTCTGGCTCTCGGTGTTGTATTTATTTTTGCCTGTAAATTACAGGTTAATTGAATAACTTATTTTATTAAAAAAAAGGTACTTCAAACCATATATATTTAGGTGTGGGTTACTGATTTGTCGGTGAAATCAGACTGTAAACCCTCTACCTTTACCTTTACCATTGCACCAATTATGATGTCGTGCTATACAAGCCTTATATATGGCTGCATTTGCCATTTGGAATAAGTCCAGGATAACGTAATTACACCAAATTCCAGGATCAGACTCTGAAAAAAGTCTTATTCCTTTTTAATCATTTATTTTAAAATTAGGATTTCATTCTCGGAGGGAGCAAGGAAACTATTTTGCAGTCACTGAATGTTTTTTAGATTAATCACTCTGCAGATGAGAATTCTTTGATAAAACAGTCCATGAAAACACTACTTATTGTGAGCTTAATAAACGTACAGAAGTAATAAAAAGAAATCCGATTTATTATTTTACCTATCTAAAGGTAGTATATCACTGGGCTGCGACAGCTTGCGATTAGTTAGAGACACGACAATTTCGAGAAAATATGCGAATTAGCGTCATCTTTCACTTACAATCACACTGAATCGTATTTACGACAAAAAAAACTTGTCAGGATATGCATTTCAATTTAAATAATAAAAAAAAATAAAAATATATAAGCATTCATATGTGTAGTTTTAAAGTACGATTAAAGCACTTCCCATCTTTTTTCATTATTGCAGCATAATGTAAAACAATGTGTTACTTCATGTAACATACATCGTTTATCGTCTAAATTCCCGAAAAAGCTGGTCCATACATCTTGTAAGTTCACTGCCACCTGTGTTTCTATCAAATTGCTTCACCAAACAATTAAGATACATAATTGTCTTCAGCCTTTTTTTTATTTTTCACGAAACTTTGCTTTCCTTTTTTTCAGTTAAAAATGGAAAGTACAAGAAACTTCAATTATATACTGGTTATAAATTCCCCGTATGTTTATTTCGTATGTTATAAGACTTCTCATTACCTGTTATTTCGCTCTTTCTTTTCTGATTGTTGTTCATCTTTTGAATCAACTTCGATTAAGAACATACCTGCATTAAGTATCATTTTTACGGTAGTTAGACGGCAGCTGCTCTCAGAATTTTAATTAAAATTGCAAAATGCTACCGGAACAAATCTTGGTTCCACGCGTTTGAATTACAACTTCATTTTTATGTTGCCAGGGTTCTAATTCTCTCACAAAGGATTTTGAGATTTTTTATTTATGCTTGATATTGCCTCATTGAAAAAAGTAAAATAAATATAAAAGATTGTTTGCAATTGCCAATTGATGTAAAATACCATACTATATAGTAAAATTTGCAACTGAATATAGGTACAGTATAGGGCAATACTTATTGTAAACAGTAACAGGCTAGAGAGCATGGAATAATGTTGAAAATGTACATTTTCTTATTGACAAATGCCGAGATCAGAGAGCTTATTTAAATTGTAATGAGGGTGCCACTGCTGATATCCTTATTTATGTATGTATGTACCCGTAAAGGAAGTTATATGTACGGAAGGAGACACTAGACATAGTGACCATGTTCGCATAGCTTTCCAGATAAAGCCTATTCATGATGGTCCTGTCAACAGGTTCTCTCATGGTACATTTACTAGGCTTAGTAGGAGGTTCCCTGTTGCCCAGCGATTTAATTTCATGTAAAGCATATTTACAGATAAGAACAATATAGTTTATTAGTAAAAAACGGAAAGTATATAGTTCAAAAGCTTAAAGATACATATATATTGAAAATGGTCGAAACCCGTTAAAGCTGGACTGAATTATCTTTCAGAACTGTTTTACCATAAGCTATACATTAAATGAATCTTACCTTCATAAATCATGCAGCTAAATTTATATATGAGAAGATGAGTACTCTTTGCGTTGGTTGTCACTACTTACAATTCTAAGGGGATTGACCACATATATAGTCAAATTTAACAAATGTGACTATGCCGACTGAATGTTGTACTCATAATTATTACAAGAAAAAGTAAAGTCACGTTTATAACTCATGGACGTAAATCTGATCCATCCGGAAATGGAAATATCGGCGTTTTCCATGACGTCAGCTCACTCTCTGATGAATATTTAAATTGTACCAAGGCAAATCAATTACGCCACGGAGAATGATTGTGCTGTGGGTAACCTATTGTTTATGGTACCAAGAGGTCAATATGTCTACTTGCTTATTTTTTTCGAATAATGTATATATAAAGAAAACACTCATAGACCGCTTACTTGGGCCAACAACCAATAGGATGTCATAGGTGCCCTTTCGATCTGTTAGTGTTATTGAAACAGAGTCCATGTTTAGTCCCCGTGATTATATGTATTGTCAAGTTAAGGATTTATATTACCAGTTCATATATGGATCTGTTAAATCAGGATTCCATTACCAAAGCAAGCTAGGAGAATCCAATAGGACTAGACACTGAAAATTTTTTTAATTAATCACTCTAAAGGCGACTTTCCTGTGGTAAAGAAGTATACGAAAACGCTGCTTATTGTGCACTTAATCAATGTACAAAAGTAAAACATACAAGAAATCAAATTAATTATTACTTTCTTAACATTTTTAAAAATGAAATTACCATTCCATGTTTTTTTTCTAAAAGTAATTAATCCTTTGTTAAAAAAAGTATTGATATGTATAGGGATGACATTTTGGTATGGTTATGATATTAATTTCCCATGTAGAAGGAAGGGATAATACTCGCTCAATTAATAAAAAATATTTTCCCTCCGGTTGAGTATAATAAAAAATTCAGCTTTATCTCGCATGTACGGGATACCTAAATTATTAATTTTCAATTAATACAGGTTATTTTAAAGCTTTACTACTTTTGTCATATACAAACACACGTTCGTCTTGTCAAACTGTTCTTCCGGTTTTCTGAATGTCCGGCCGACCGCAAGCAGGGCAAAAATTGTAACCGTTAAAAGTCCGTTGTACATATAACGCTGCGTCTGCGGTATGTCTACGTTGTGCTTGCGATACGATGGAACATCATACGTAGCAAAGTAACGTTTCACAGTATTTTCATTGGTCGTAATGCAGGGGCAAAAGTTTGAACTTGCTCTAAAATTTCTGAACGAATCGCCGAAAAATCGCAGTAATTGGTGTTTGAGGACACGTTGTTCAAATGTACGCTCAACGTCCGGGGAAGTAATCGCAGACTTATCGCAGACATAACGATTTATATATATATATATATATATATATATATATATATATATATATATATCATATATGTCCGGCTTTAGACCTATAAACTTCTAACTCAATATCCTGAAAGCCCCTGATAGAAAAAAAAACGAAATATACTTAGGTGGCGCACCCTATCACGATCTACTTCCTTTTCTTAATTTTTTATGTGTGAATGTTAACAGCTACATTTTTAATGCCCCGTTGCAACCACTTTTGTAATAACGTTCACTATTGTAATAATTATTACAATAGTGGTTGGTGAGGGCAGTATGTGCGAACCACTATTTTTTTAACGGTCACTATTGTGATAATTTTTACAATGGTGGTTGATCGTAGTCGGAAATATTTCTCATTTTCATTGGGATTCTTCTTCTTGAAAAAATAAACTCGCAATTCATCCGCAATATCCCAACAAAAGAATCAGTTTGTATTTTAGATGTGATTACACTGGTAACTTTTATTACAATAGTGACCGCGTCGAGCAACCACTATTGGAATAACGTTCACTGTTGTAATAATAATAAGCAGCAGACCCTTGACTCACTGCTTCAGACGCAGTCCTGAATGTTCATATGTTTGAATTTCAATATTTTTTTAAATATTTGGGTTCAGGTATAAATACTGAACATTATTACAATAGTTTCTGGGTCGAGCTACTATTGTATTAACGTTTACTAATAATATAATGTTCACTACTGTAATAAATTTAGTTACTGATATAGCACATCGGCTGGGAATGGTCAACGTGCATCTCCTCTGGGACTTTTTCACACAGGTATGTCATGAATTTAGATGTTATCACTTATTCTTTTGGAATACACTACAATTTTAGGCAACAATTATTGTAATAAAAACTAGCGGCCAATTTAATCTGCCAACTGAAGAAATAATCTCTCTCATCGTTCATCTTGAAATGCCATGTAGTATTTTTATATATTTGTGTTCAATGTAAAATCCTGTGGAATTACAGTATACCAAACGTTGTAATCCATCATCGTGAATAATAATACCAATGACGACATTTATTACAATAGTGAACGTTATTACAATAGTGACCGGGTCATGCAACCACTTATGTTATGATGGTCACTATTGTAATAATGTTCCATATTGTATAAACGTGTTATTGAAAAAGCACATCGGCTGGGAAGGCTTAACATGCACAGGTATTTCTAGATCCCTAAGTATATGTCCAATTAATGAATTAAGATATTAAATATTGATTATTTTGGGATACACTCCAATTTTAGGCCATTTAAAGACTACCGCGTCATTATGCACGGACCCGCGGACAGGTAGTCTTGATAAGCGGGTAGGTGTATGTGAATGCTTGTAGCTCGCTTAATATTTGCATTATTCACATCAATTAAACTGTTTTGTATTTACAAATAGTCGGGAAAAGTCACTAATAAAACATTCATATAAATTTATTATATTTTTGTTGATACTTATTACGATACTTATAAAAATATTCTGAAAGAATATATTGAATTTATTAGCTTTTTCTTAAACTTTTCCTAACAGGATTTTTTTTAGATGATGTTGACATATCCGAAGTTCTAGTGTATTAATACATTAGTTCTTGACACTCTGTTAAAGTGATTCATAGTGATCAAATTTCAAAACATTACCATTCTTAAAAAAGTGTCAAAAAGGCTTGAAATCGGCAATTTTATAAACTTACCTTGGTACATTTCTTTTTGAAAATATATATGTTAATGTAAATGGTTCACTCTTCGAAACTGTGAAGAAATATTTTCTGCCACATTCAATCAGAGCTACCACTTTAAATAATTTTGATGTGCTGAATCCATCGAAATTAAATTCTTAACTCTTTTTCAAATGTTTAACCTCAATATTTTAAAATTAAAAGTTTAAAATATAAAAGGCATATATAATTTATAAGCATTACTGTTATTTGGGATAAAAAGGGGCAGGATTAGTCCTAATCGTCAATTTGATGAGCCAAATGGAATAAAAATGTTATTTTTGGCATTCAGCGTAAAATAGCCTGCAAGTTTACAATTTTAAGCTACTTATAGTAATTGAATAAGTGATTTTTGTTTATAATAAGGGTATCCATCATCTGCTGCAGCCGAGTAAAATTTTGATGTATACATTCCATAAGAACGGTATGTGGCAATTTGTTGTTTTCTTTAATTTACATTTTAAGTTACAAATGTAGATTTTAATTTTATATCTGAATTTTTAATATGAATATAAGTATAAACATAAATATAAATATCAAAAGGCATATCATTTTTCTAAATTCTAACTGATGCTTTGGGTATAAACAGGCATATTTAGTCCTTATCATCTTTTCTGTATCAAATTTCTTATCATCAAATTTTGTAAACTCAGTCCCAAGTCTTGTTTAAAATATTAAAATTCACTTTTTGAAGATAGTTTATTGAATTAAATAAATAACGTTAAAGTTTGAGTATTAATTGTCTGTTTGAGCTGAAGGACATCTCGAAATTTAATTTAAAATCTTTAAATACGTGTATTTACATGAGCTTCATAATTGAAACGGACACGTTTTACTGTCTTATTAAAAAATAATATATCAAAATTAACATAAAATTTGACGAACAGAAACCAATAAACTGGGCTCATAACATTACAGGTCTATAACTTACTAAATATAGTGCGTTTGGACTTGAAATATGCACCTGTTGGATGTTCACGTCTTTATTACAACCGGCAAGACAGCAAGGACTTTTAAAAAATAAATATATGACTTTTCCTTTTGGTTTGAGTTTTGTTAACACCTTTTCAATTAAATTCTAGTTACATGTCTGGCTAAAGTTAAACCGTTGCATCATTTTAATCTCTAAATTTTCTTGAAAGGTTATGAAAAATGTTTAAATTTAATGTATACGTTAGCATTTTGTGATAAATATGTATTGTGTCCGACAGAACAGCAAAAAAATAAAGTGTGATTATTCCACTGAAAAAAGTCTTAATTGTATGTTTTACTTTCATGTGACTTGGTTTATCAAATTTAAAATCTCAAATATCAAATTTATAAATAAAAGTGAAGGTAAACAATTAAAATAGAACCGGATTTTGGACAAATTTCAGGCCATATGCTTTGTGTGAAAAATGCTGTCAAACCCAGTGGAAAGCAAAGTTTATCTTTACGTTTAGCTCAAACCATAAACTGCTAATTTAAAATTATCAAACGTTTCCTTGATTTTATAATTATTTGTGTAAAACTCTTCAGCCTTGGTACCAAGGTGACCTGATTACCAATGCACTTGGTCGCTGACCTTTATTTACAGTATGGATCATTAGTACCTTCAACTTCAGGTAAGACACGAAAGGTAAAGACTAATTGAAGAGGGAGATAACTCATCAGATAATAATATGGATTAATGTTATACAACCGTTTTTTCTTCGGTTAATTTTCATTACAAACTGTCATCTGTTCCTAGATTCGTCTCAAAGTAAAATCATTAATAAGATTCTTTAAAAATCTTATTGGACATACTTGCATACTTTGCAAGGAAACAGATTTTTGAGTCACGAGAAACATGTAAATATATGGTCGAATCAATCCTTCAGAATTGCACTAAAGTTTACAAAATTTAGTGATTCATTTGAATGAGCGATACAGGAGACAAGCTCCACTGATTGTCTCACAATTTGGTGTGTCGCCAGTTCTTAGATATTCTGACCAGACACGCAAGACGATGGACTTTTATTGTTTTAAATTAAAAACGGGGGATAACAAATAGTCTTTAATTGTTCGGCAAAAATAGAATCAGAAATATAAATTATTTTTAACAAATTTCATAAACGTTTATTTAAAAGTTTACTGGTTAATCCATTTATTTTTCTAAATTTATAGAGTCTGAGAATTTTTCTTAACAGTGACCGAATGATATGTGATGCACATTAGTAATTTCTCATTGTTTCTATCTGGAAAGAGGCACACGGGTTTCTTTAAAAAAATATTTGAAGACTTATGAAAACGCTTCTCTCTTAAATATCCAGCAAAGTAAAATTGTCATTAATTTTGAAATATTACACGATTTCTTTCATCTGCGTGTATCTCAATCAATCGCCAATCAACTAATCAGTACTTAAGACACGTCATGCAAAGTTGGCTTACAAAACAATAAAAAATCATTAATGTCTAGAAATGTCTGACAACGTTTAGATTTATCAGATTGGTACAGTATTTTTATACGTATCAGGTAGCACTATACCGTCCAAGGCTTAATATGATACTGTAAAGAAGAGCAAAACTAAATTGATAACAAGAGATTTTTCCAATAGAGAATGCATTACGTGTTTCCTGTTTCCATTTTCAGTGTCTTTGGATTCATGTCATGTCAGCCAAAGTCCCAATTTCCTAGTTACAATAACTGGCTCTCCTGTCAATCAACTTTTACAGCAATCCAGACCTCCTGATCCAGCTCATGACTTTATCTAAGATTTGAACAGGTGTATGGTTTTCAAATAATAAAATGAATTGGCTGCCTATTCATTCTTTTTTTATTTCGAATGTTCACAATCTGAATAAGGATTTTGGCTGGTATTCTGATGAATTCAAGACTTAAAAAATACCTGTTGAGAATAAAAGTTAAAATTTGAATGCTTTAAACGAAAAATATTAAAACATTGTGCATACAACATTATATTTTATTCAAAACTGTAAAAAAATAGAATCAAATGTATCCCTTCCCAGTCTCGCGGAATACTCATTGCCCGGTAAATAGAGAAACTCTTTCCCAGATCCAAGGAGGTTTCAATCAAATATAAACAAACTGTGTTTTAATTAAATTTGAATGACTGAGCAAAATGTTCCAGTCTTTCTGACGAATATAAAATCTAATTTAACGGTTTAATTTCGAAATTATAAGCCTCGGTCACAACCGGGATACGGTCGCCATGCGGCGGGTGTTTTGGGATATTCCGTGATGTACGTCAATAATTAGGACTAATCCTGCCTCTGTATATCCAAAATAACAGAAAATTTTTAAAATTATATGCCTTGGATATTTTAAACTTTAAATTTTAAAAATATTAAGGTTAAAAATTTGAAATAGAGTTTTTATTTAAATGGATTCAGCACATCAAAATTAGTTAAAGTGGTAGCTCTGACTGAATTGAGCAGAAAAAAAAAATGTCTCCACATAACAATTTCGTAGAGTGAACCCTTGACATTAACCTAAATATTTTCAAAAAAGTTATGTACCGAGGTTAGTTTATAAAATTGCCGATTTCAAGCCTTTTGGACACTTTTCCAGAAGGGTAATGTTTTGAAATATGATATTCATGAATCACTCTAACAGAAAATGGCATCAAACCAAATAATGACGGGACAATGCCTGTGCCCTTATTCCGGAACGGGGGGGGGGGGGGGGGGCGGCCAACCACGAATACCATTGGGACTATTTGTATGATACAATCTCTAACATGTGCGTCCAAGTGTATATCATATTTGTTTGTTTTATATAGTTTAATTTCCTTTTAGGTATTTTATTTTATATCGGTACATACATCTTTATAATATAAATAAATGGTGTTGTTGATATATCAAATTCGCCTGTTATTGCACGTTTTTAAAACAAATGTGTTTTATATATTTTCGCCCATAATGAAGAGGATTCAGACCAAACATGTAAGCATGAGCATGACACAAATTGATTTCACCTTGCTATGCCGGTCCTCAAAACAAGTTTTTTTAATGAAGAATCAATTAGATTTCAGTGTTTACTTCTGGAATTATAAAATCAAAGACCGTGCATTGGATTTTCAAGATAATGAAACATGGACAATCTGTTTCTCCAAGTAAGGTCGAGGTAATGGAAGTCCCAAATTCATTGTTCAATCATTCATGGCTATGTATACAAGCCTATCATAATAAAAGTATTCTTTTCTTACTTTACTGTAGTTGAATATTATGTAAAAAAATAGGTAATATAAAAAAAATGTTAATGCCCAACGACTGTTTTTTTAACTCACAGTCAAATGGAATTCCTCAGTAGTATGACCAAGCAACGCAGTAATCCATGTTAACTCTAGGATATAAAATGAGATTAAGCGTGTGATACTGCCATGTTTCCTATCCGAAAAAGGAACGGAATTCTGCAGATGTACATATACTGAGTTAAGCTAACGTTTAAAAAATGGAGGCGCTAACCTCTGAAAAATATACTAGCACGAAGAGACACCGTGCATGAATATGTCAACCTAATTATTTCTATCCAGACAACTATAAAACAATTATTTTAAAAATCACAATATGATTGACACGGCAGAGCGCATTCCTCCGCCATGAAGAAATCATCCTATCCTTCATCCGGATCTGCACCAAGTAGTTAGTAGGTCTTTAATTCAATCTAGGGATCAGTAGATTTTCATTCTCCTGCAAAAAGACAAATCAGCTAAAGAAACACCAATCAGACATCGGTGAAACACATAACCTCCCTGACTGTGGTAACAATATTTTCTTTCGGCAATATTGAACAGGCTTATGAGAACTAAAATGGCCTGACTCCGTGTGGACAAATTTGTTTTTTTTTTCCTGCCTCTCTGCACTTACTGTTGTTGTAATTAGTTTCTTTATTTTGAATTACTTTTTTCAATTTTGGCGTTTCCCCAAAGGCTACCTACCTACCAATTATTTGGTGTCTAGACGTGTTAGGTTTTCCAACGACAGGTCGGCATAAATCACAGTAAACTAATAATAAAATGTCAGAGCGCGTGGAAAAGTCATACCAGGATACCGTCTTCTGTTCCTTGTTTTTTTAACATCAAAGTTATGAAATATGAGCTATAACAGATCCTTATTATGACGCTGTGAGTCCGACTATCCGTCTTTTTGCATTAAATTATTTTTAATATTAATTTTTTTAAAATTGTTTTATGATCATTATAATTTTATTTTTATTGTTTATATTATTATTATTATAACTTTTATTAATACTGTTATTAATTTTAATATAACTATTGTTAATATTATTATTTTTATTTTTATTATCATCAAAATTATTATTATTTAATTACTAATTTTATTATTAGCTTTTATTAGCTTTTTCGCTTGTAGAAACAGTTCAGGGGCGGACCCGGATTTAGGAGAACGAGGGGTCCAACCCAGGTGGACTAATGAAAAAACCTGAAAAAAGGTCCCCAGGTAAGAAAGGGGGAATGGAGGCCACAATAATTAGCCTGAAACCCTTAAAAGGCCTGAAAAAAGGAGGTCCGGACCCCCCCCCCCCCCCCCCACCATCGTCCCTCCTCTGGATCCGGTTTTGCCTTTAAGATTATAATCTGATATATCGCTGATATTTTGAATCTCATCAGACTTTATACCTTTTCTTTGAAGCACATAATTCAGATGTACCTTTGGGAATTCTGAGAGCAAAAACCAGGGGCGTATCCAGGGGGATGGGGGATAGATCCATGCCCCCTCCCACCTCAATCCGACTCTGCATGTAACATTGAAGGAACACATTCAAGAGAAAATTAAAGCATAAAGGTATATATTATAATTTGAAAATATAAGTCATCAGTCATATTTACTAAACGTTTAATTAATTTTCATATTCATATCCAGTAAACAAACTGTTCCCTGTTTTTTCAGTCTTTAAAAAATACAAAGATAATGAAGCAGACAGTGCCTTACCTACATCCCCCCCCCCCCAACCACGCTCAATTAGGACAAGCAGTTAGAAACCCTCTGCTGGAGCAGGAGCAGAATCTGGGGGATTGGGGTCCAAGAAATCCTGACCCCCTCCCCCTTTTTTAGCCACCGCAACCTATGTGAAGGGTTTGAAATCATTTTGGCAAACCGCCCCCTCCCTTTTTTTTCCTGACCTAGGGACCTTTTTCGGTTTCGTAATTTGTCCTCCTTTGTACGATCCCTCCTTTTCCTAAAACCTTTATCCGACGGTGCAGAGTATCAGAATTTCCTTCAGTCCCACAACACTTAATGAAATATACATACAAATTCATAATATAAAAAAATATTCTTTCTTCCCAATTTTAACACTATCATGCTCATAATTCAAATCTGACAAACATTTCAAAACATTGTCTAACATTTATGATAATTAAATGAGGTGAATGACACGAGCAATACCCAACATTGTCTTTATATGAATTGCATAATTGATAGGTTGATAGGTTGTGAAAATATGAAGGAAATTATTGAAAAAGAATGTTACAGTTAACATTTTATGTTTTATTCATTAAACGTGAGAGTGACATGTCCTTCTGTAACAAAAGCATTGGTCTCAGTCAAAAAGGCAAAGTTTTACCAAGTAGCTTATCGGTATGGAATGTGATCGAGTCAAACAATATTAGAATCTTGCTTATATAGTAAAACTTGTGAATACATGTCATATAAATCTAGTATAAAATACGAAAAAAAATCGACATTAATAATTAATTAGGCCTTCTGAGAAGTCATGGATACTTCTCTAAACCAGATTTATCTGGTTAAATTTCGGCCAGTCCACTTATCCTATATATAGGCATGATTAAAAAGTAAGAAATCTCCCCCTAACAATAAATTTTACATGAATCACACTTCTCCGAGCCAAGTTCTTTGATGGGTCTTTCATTATTCATTTGAAGCCATTGTCAACTAGTATTGAATCCATAACACCCGCATGTCTGGTTTAAAAATGTATATATATTTTTAATACTTTATAGAGTTGTCCTTTTACTGAGCGGAACTGTTAAAACCTAAAAGGTCAGTATTTGAATGGATGGGAGTCAGTGTTGCATTTCAAACGACGGTAACACTAACATCAGCAGAAGCACGGTTCCGCTGTGTGATATTTATATATATATTCACTATATCACGCAGAACTTTCCTCTTCTTAAACAAACTTAAGAATGAAGAATATATATATATATATATATATATATATATATATATATATATCCAAAGGGCAATTTTTTAACGTAAAGCGCCTTGCGGTCTTAGCAGTGTCTCATTTTGTCGTTTCTTACATATTGGTTAAGAAAATAATGAATAACGGAGAGTGTTGGGTTATATATGAAACTGAATAGTGTTTTATTTCAGGGATATCGAAATATCATAATTGTAGAATTTTCTTTAAAATCAATGTTTACTGTATATCTAAAGTTTTGTGGAAACTTGATAATGTAATTAAGTTACCACTCTTATGTAGAATTAATAGATTGCAGTTGCTTTATATCTCCGCTTTAACTGCTGTTTTTATCATGGTTTTAGGAGTTTAATCAATAGCCAGAGTTTAGAGGATTGTTATCAAACTTATGTTAGCAGGGAAATGGGGGTTGGGTACATAACGCGATACACGCATAACAGAACCTATTGTAATTACCATGCCCGTTATGCTGTAAAAATGTCATTAGATATATTCAAACAACATTTTTGGGTAAAGCTGACCTGTTCTAATGTAATATATATATATATATATATATATATATATATATATATATATTCATGTATACATATATTCTTTATTCTTAAGTCTGTTCAAGAAGAGGAAAGTTCTGCGTGATTAAGTGACTGAAATCCAGGATAAAAAAGTGAAGAAGAGAACAGGACATTTTGATCAGTAAGCTAAATCGTCGCTCAAATTACATAGAATTACGTCTGCAGAACAACATTTATATTCCACTCCATGACATGAACGGTAATGGATCAATATTTACTCTGACCATGAATGTACATTGTATCCATGGCGATATCTATGTATCTATATAAACCTTACACTTTCTAGCACACCTGGTTTTCTGTTTTGAGCAATGGAAGAAATGAACGCAAATTAATGGTGGGGTAAAACAACAACTTCTTTTATTGTATAAAAGTCGTCCAACAGTGATTTCTTATGTAATACTGATTAAAAAGAATATGATTTCCATCCGGATAAATCGGATAAAATCTTTGCCTCAAACGTACGGCTGAAATTTCAATTCAAATGCTCCCTAGTAAAAAGCACATCAGGCATGGACAACCGTCTTTAGTCCTTTTACAATTTTATATCTAACCAAGACCCATGAATGACCCATGCATTATCATATATTCATCTTCTGTTACTTTCATGACGACATCATATACATGCATGTATACATCTTCTGTAAAGTCGCTTTTAATTATATTTCGTGTCTTTCCCGTCCAACATAATTGTTCTACTGTATGATTTGTATATAACTTTTCCTTTCAGACTTAAAATATACTCTAATATGGTTTTTAACAGAAATGGTAGTATATTAACATATAATTATAGATTAATTTGCAGACTAAGATATGATGATAAAAATCCTACCGAAAGTCCTTACTATGGCTACATGGCCATTTGTATATGCTGGGGGAAGATTGATACCAGAAGCTCGTCTTTCTGGTGATCTTGTGCGTCCTACACCTGGAATCTGCACCTCCAAGCGGTTCGTCTGGGTGATCAGACACACTAACCACCCGATGACCGGGACTCGTACCCAGAGGACTGTAGCGTTTACAGGATTGTGCTTGTCGTGTCCTCAAGGTATTCTGTGTCAATCTAACGGTCTCCCAAACAGCAGCTGTGGACAAAGGAACTATACGTCCCCACGTTTGAAGCCAGGGTACAGATACGGTATTGTATACTCTGTTGTGTTCTCTCGATCTTGCGTGTCTGGATAAGCGTAATTTTCGTAAACGTGATAATATATATATATATATATATATATATATATATATATATATATATATATATATATATATATTCAGTGCATGGAGTTTAGTGTAATCCTTTACATGCGAGTTTTTTGCTGTGGCTTTAAATGCCCCTTTTCTATAATTGTGAAATTTCATAATTTTATATCTTATACAATACTCATTAAAGTTGTTAATAACTCGTTTAAAATGTGGATTTTTCCCTTTTGAAAAAGATGTTAAGCATGTATGAGATAACTTCCATTATACAATTAATCCAACAGTCGTCCATGAAGAGAATATAGTTATTACTTTCGAACAAATGGGCGACGAGCTTTGAAGATATTCAACACTTGAAAGTAAAGGGAATATATATATATATATATATATATATATATATATATATATATATATATATGTATATATATATATATATATAGTAAATGTTATAGTAGCTGGCAGGCTGGTGATTTAAGAACACTATACTACATCCTGACCATGATTATGAATCTATGCAATAGCAAAAGCATATATATATATATATATATATATATATATATATATATATATATATATATATATATATATATAATTATATATATCATTAATGTAATACACGTGTATGTTTTTATGAGACAAAAAAATAAGAGTAACTTAAGTCCGAGCTAAACTAAGAGGCCACACAAGACAATAGGATCAATAAAGGTGCACTTAACCATGCGGGTGACCCTTATAGACACAGCGTGAACCCCTATACATGTTGATTGGGTGTGATGGACTGTATGGGACCGTACATTAAATCCTATCAAATGACTTTGAGTCCAAGCTGTGACAACGTCACCGTAAGTGGAAAACAACATGGGTAAAACCTTAGTTATCTAACAGATATATAAACATTCCACTTCGTGCGAGCCACACACGCTCAATCTAGTTTCCAACCAGCCATTTAACCTGAGCTACAATTATCCTGTATCAATACGGGTTTTATCAGCCAGCCACGTGCCTGTATCCGATCGCTTAAAAACGTTTGAATTAGTACCATGACGTAATCAATTCATGAAAAGGCATTAACAAAAAATTCCCCGAATGAAATCTACGTTACTATGTAACGCCCCAATCATATTGAATACACACTATAATTATAGTATAAGATAATTTGTATGTGAATATTAAGTAACAATAAAATTAATTTATCTCGAAATTGGTCGTTTGATAAAAATATTGTTGTCACTTTTATTGTTAATTTATAGGTTAAATCGTGGAGAATATGTGCAACCCAGCTGTAAAAGGCTCATTAATACATTTAAAATTCGTGTCACTGGATATGATCGAATCCAAGCCTGTATTGGCCATTCAAGAGGTTACAAGCTATGTCAGAAGTTCAGAAAGACCAGAGGTGATACTTTTTGGGTATATCGATTTATCAGTCAAACGGTTGTTTTTTTTTATGAGACTTCTGAAGAATCATTTCAATCTGCAGAAGCTGACACATTACTTGGGGCTCGAAACTGGGCGCTTCAGCTGGGTAAAAATGTAACCTTCTGTGGTCTATTTTATTGGTTTATCCCGGGCCATCAAGTATTCTTACTTTGGGGATGCAATTAAGGATATTGAGACTTGGATACAATCCTTAGAATTTCGCCAGTGCAAAACAGTCCGCTCCATCTTGACTACAGGGGAGTTCATTAGGAGCGGTACCCTATAAGAACTAACCAGACATTTTCACTCTGCATGCCAAGAAGCACCCAAATAAATCCATATAGCCAGGGCAGGTGGCCGTGATGACATGTATTGCATAACATCTAAAAAAGCCCAGACTTGGTGCCTCCTTTAGATAAGCACTCCAGCAATTGGTCTGTTTTACATGGAAATAAACGTCCCCTTTAAAGTATCTGTAGCTCAAGTTTCATAAAATCAAATACCACTTTTTATTACCTATATTTTATTTTATGTTGTCTTTAATTATGATCAACACCTATGATACACAGTGACATTTCTAATTGTTTTACGAGGGTTCCGGTATACAATATTGATAATCCATTATATGATCTGAAAAGATCATTTTCTTCGACTACCAAAGGAACAGCTTTTCTCCTTAACCGGTCAAATGTTGCACCTCTATAAATATGCATTTTATGGCTTCTGTCTGGGCAAGAGTTTAAAGATCTTCTGTGACCAACATTGTTTATCAAGTAATGTTAGGTCTGGTGCTGTAGTTTTTTATTATGTACTCCACTAAATTTATAAGGGAAAAAAATACACTGGAATGCATGGTCAAACACCTCTGACAAGGGACTAAAATCTCCTCAAATGTCGTTTGCGTGGAACACTCAGTTTGTCCTTAGTTTCGTAATTATTTAGAGTTCTTAGGAAACGTGTCACGTTATCTGCCCCAGAACATTATTGGTATTCAGTTTATGCATCCACGTAATATGACTGTTTACACGCTTGGGAATAAAAGCGAAAACTCGTGCACTCACAGTCAGAAATTGCCGGCGGTTAATGAATTTCACAAACCCTGAAAGGTTATCTATTATTGCAGCCGGCCTTCGTTTATTTAGCTGGAGGCCGCTGCATGTCTCTTTTGGGTACCATCAATTTGATATTAATAAGTTTACCTCCTAGGCTAACTGCCTTTAGGTGTAACATGGATAGACGTTGATAATAAGCTTTACTCAGGGGAAAGCAATAGTTTAAACCTGCAGGAGTATTTTTATTTCCCATGAGGGTATACATCCCTTTTTGCAATCATGATTTTTCCTGGATTTATATCTTCCAGTAATCCTATTTGGGTGATCGTCACATAGATAAGCTGTTTATTTCCTCTACTAACCACGCCAAGTTTTTATGATTGATTAAAATTCATTAAAGTAGTTCAAAAGGAAAGCTGTTCCTTCAAAATTGAGAACGGAAAAATACGTAAAAAATGGAATGATAAAAATATGTTATGTTTTTATATGGTAAAATAAATAAATCATCAGAAAAAAAAGCGAACAATTCTGCAAGATTTTGCTGCATCCGCAAAAAACAATATGGTCTTAACGGTAAATGACATCCTTATGCGACTGTATCTTTCTGGAAACAGATGTGTTACAACAGGGTAAGCATAACATGTTATATGTATGAGTGAAAGAATAATGCCTCCGCTTGACATCCTTTGCTAAACCGGTATAAATAACTAAATTATAAACAGGAAAAAATCCATGAAAACTATAATAGTCAAGAAGACATCCCATTTAAAAAAAAAACAAATTGGTTATATGAACAATGGTTCTGTGTCACAACCGAAGTCTTTGACTGCCATGGATTCGTTTAAATGTGTTTTGACGGGGATTGAGGCTTCTGTTAACAATCTCGGTAGTGTCCCTTTTGCTCCTAACTCAAGCATAACTAACAGCAATATATATATTGTGTGTGACAATTAAAAAATCTATTTACAAACATATAAGTCTACAAAGGTATTTACTTACCAAAAAAATAGAGAGATTATACCAAAATAGTGTTAAAACCACAATTAAGAGCTAGATTCTTGATAAATTCGCTCAGTTAAAAAATAGTTTAACAATGAATAATCGACAATTCTGAGTACAAGATGAACTAAGCCGGTCGTTCAGAACGATCAGTTTTAATGCATGCATGTAGTAATCTCACCTATCCATAGATGGAGACATTTGATCTTCTCCTTCTTCTTCTTCTTCTTTTTCTGATTATTCTGCCACTTTTTTTATCCGATTACATTGATTCTCGTCCACTATGTAAATGACCATATTGGCCAATTACCAATTTCCAATGACCTTTGCCGTGAAATTCTTTTCAGATTTTCAATGAAAGTTTCCTCCCAAACTATTAAAGGAACAAAATGGATATCAGTGGGCTTATAAAATCTGGTTCAAAACATCTCTTTAGAAACATTTTGGAATTCACTTATTCGCAAAGATATGAGATACGTGACACAGCACTTTTCACGTAAGTTCATATTTTCATCCCCTTTCCTTGATGTTGAAGATATATATGAAATTTAAAGTTTGTAAGTTGAGACATGTAGTGCCGGCCATTCCACAGTGCCCAAACAGAAGAGATTTGTTTCCAGTAGAAACGACTTCTGGCTGAAGGGTGGTTGAAAGAGCAAGAAGAATCAAGAATGTAAAATATAGGCTGCCTCAGGAAGATTCATTTTAAATAATCATGCGATGTCCATAATTCTAAATGACAATGAGTAATATTAGTACATGAGTGGGAGAGAAAAGAATGCTTCCTTCAAAATGTTAGTTTTACAATTCACGACCGTTAAACCTCCTTTTTGTAGTGACAAAGTGTCTTCTGGGTAGCAATGTATATGATCATATATTTGTGGCAGAAAATGTCACAAACATCCAGTCAAGCGTCTAGCACAATGTATCCTCAAACTCGTAATTTCAGTAACAAAATAGCTTGGTTTCTTAGATATTTGATCTATTGTTTACTGCACGGTTTTTTGCAAGGTAACGGTTAAATTCCTCCGCCATGGGACAAAAGTTTCAAAAACGCTGGACACGTCAGTCCGAGATGCTGGGCGCTCGACCGGGCCACAATGCGCATCGCATGAGGCTAAACCTTCTGTCCATTCACGTATTTTTTTACCCATATTCCCAGGTTCATTCGTGCATAAGTGACATGAAAATCTGATCGATTATTCCATGTTCGATTCCAGAAATTTCTGAAATATCAAGCGATTCCGTTCATGACTGCGTGAGTTGTGTTGTTAACAAACAAACGCATACACACACAGACAGTGATGAAAAAGAATCGCAGAATCCCATGGCAGAGGCAATTATTACCGGAGAACCTGATTTATGCAACGGCAGGTGTTACGGAGTGACATAAAAGCGGACCGAACTGTCTCGCTTGTGAAGCTTGCTTTTCCAGCGAAGCCGTTTGAAAGATGGACATGTGCGCCACCGACATGGGTTCGAAACCGGGATTGGCCCAATGTATTCACCTGAGCATTTGTCTTCGTAACAAAATGGGGGCTCGTCCAATGTGACGGTACACTTTGTGGCCCAGGGAATAAGCTCACGAAAAGGTGACTCCTGGGATATTTAGTCTTGTTCTGATAGGAGAACGCTCTTAAGAGGGGGTTTGTTACGGGGTGAGATAAAAGCGGATCAAACTGTCTCGCTAGTGAAGCTTGTTTTTTTTAGCGAGGCGGTTGTGACCCCGGACATGTGTTCCACCGACATTGGTTCGAATCCCAGATCGGCCAAGAATTTTCCCCTGAAAAATTTGTCTTCGTGGCACAGGCCATTTTTCACCATCATCCACCAAATATATGTATTATTAAAACCTCAAGAGCGATGCAACATATCTACTTTAAGCCAATCATGTTTGATGATATGCAAGCTTAAGAATGGAATCGTAAATCCAATATCAACCACCGGTAGAACGAACTTTGAAGCAGCTTGTGCAAAAAATATAAATTAAAAGCAAGATAAATCGAACGGAACAACTAGACAATTGAGTTCTACAAGAGACGAGGGAAAACAAATCAATATAGAGCTTCCGCTTAAACAAGAGAGCTTTCACGAATGTTAGGTAAAGTGTGTCCGACGTATCTAGGGAAAAAAACTATTAAAACTCGACTTGCCAGTCGGACATTCGATTGCTTTGTGTCTGTTTCCACGTGACCGTTGGGGAAGTGAAACTAACAAGTGGAACATCTGTATAATCATTCCGGCTTGGACACGTCACCCCTTGTCACGAGAAATATAGGCCTACATAAACTGCAAGGGAAATGTACCAGTACGCACGCACTTAGGTGGAGGAGATAGAGAGCGCATGTACTGGCAATGAGAATACTCGTCAGTGGACACACAAGAACAACATACGTTTAAATGGAAATTGCATAATGAAGAAGAATTTTTTTTAAATTTGAAACAGAAATGACGACCTAGCTTTCATATAGACTTCCATATCTATTTGAACTGGATTATTAATGAAAAATAAGCCCATGATTAAACAGCATATAATAATTTGCTATTCCTTCCTTCAGGCCATGTGGGTTAAATGATTAAAAAAGTGCTATTCAAATATATAACAACTGGTATTTAATCAGTTGTAGTCCCTATCTGCAAGCAAGAGCACGATTTATACCAATTCTAAAAGATAAAATTTAATTTGCTACTTTTTTTAATGTATTAAGAAATGCATTACACATGGAACGATTTGCCAAGAATAAAATTAAAACTTTCCTCATAAATACCGTCAGCATATTTTGTATCTTATATATATAAAGTTTGCTTTACATCATAATATTGTACGACAGTACTGTTTCGTACGGACAGCTTTTATCTGTGCTCACTCCTCAGGTATACACTCTAAAAACTGAGGACATGTTTCACGTTTCTATTTAAAACACCATTCTGTCCCATTTTTCGAAACATGTTTCCAGCATGTTTCATGACTCCCTGATGTTTCAACTGCGAAAACATGTTTTTAATCCTCTTGAAAGGTGTTTATATATAAAACATGTCTCACACACAGAGAAAATTTCATTTAAGATAAAACATGTCTCTGTGTTACATGTTTTTATATAAAATATCTCGCATATAAGACATGTCTCATTTTTCATAAAACATGTAACTATTTAAAACGTTTGTTTAGCCTAAAACATGTAGTTGTCCCATTTTTCGAAACATGTTTTCTCCTAAGAAACATGTTTTAAACTTAGAGTTAAACATGTCTCAGTGTTACATGTCTTTATATGAAATATGTCACATATAAGACATGTTTAAAGACATGTTTCACTTTCATAAAACATGTAACTATTCAAAACGTCTGTTCAGCCTAAAACGTGTATTTGTCCCATTTTTCGAAACATGTCTTTTCCAAAGAAACATGTTTTTAACTTAGAGTAAAACATGTCACTGTGTTTCATGTTTTTATATGAAATATGTTTCAAAAGAAAGTTTCGTTTTCCTAGAAAAAAATAATATTTGCCCATCGAAGGCATATTTGCATTTTAATCATGTCTCAAAAATGTCTACAAAATAAAACATGTTTTGAAAAATATTTAAAGTCGCAGAAAATGTTCTGTGTTGTTTGTCTTTGTCGTTTTATGTCCACTGCAACCATCACGAAAACCTGACGAGGTGCTTCTGATGAAACACCTCATAAATTTACTGGAAAGATAACATTTATTCCTTAGACAATGCTTTCTAATTTGGAGGATGCACTGAACAGGAAACGTTTCTAGTATGGGTTATCAGTTATAGGTTATTATATAAAGCTACCAGGAACCTTTATTAATTGATTGTCTCTTTAAATTTTCCAGATCAAATACATTACAGCCAGGTGCTGAAGACGAAATCTGATCTATCATAATAATAGAAACATATATCAAAACAGAATTACTTACTGTGGGTATAAAAACATATTAAAGTGATTTAAAATACCATGTATAAGTCTAAGACTCATAACCGGTCCCATATCATTATAAAAAGCAGAAACTCTTATCCCAAAAGATGAAAAAAGAATATTCTATATATCAGTATATTTAAAATGAATAGGCAATGCTGTTAGGCTGATAGTCTGATGGCAGTTCATGGCTTCTACAAAATTTTCGTTAGTTTAAAAATGCTTGGCATAAAATGTGGAATACATAATGCAGACCTATATCAGAAATGGCCATGTATATTATATTTGAAATACACAGTTTTCTGTAAGTGTTCTTTTACAATAGATGCAGTCATACACATTAACAGCAATAAGATAAGGTTCATTTAGTATCTACTTAAATATCTGTTGTCTGCATGTATTCATTTATCATATCAATACTGAATGTACCAGTACTAATACAATTTTGTCTTCCCCATAGCTCTATACACAAATATTATTAACTATGAATTACAATAATAATTAAACCTAGCAAACCTAATCTGATCTGCTGCACAATGAATAACAAGGAACTTGTGGGTCATGGCGCTCAGCTGGAATCGGTAACGAGAAAATTTGTATAAAATTCCAGTAAATGGAAATGAAGCAATATTTTATTTTTTATTAATATTTTTAAAATGTTCAGCATATAAATATACACATAATATGCTCTACCGAGTTTGGTGTGGACTTTACAATTTTATGGACAACCTGAAAGATGCTGGAGCCTCTCATGATTACACATTTGTATTATTTAAGATTTCATATTCTGACTGTAACATGCATGTAATAAATACCCACTTGGACTGTGTGAAACCCTTTTAAATATACAATAAGGAAGAAAGTGGAGGTGAGCTACAGTATAATAATACACATTTAATTTAATTGCAATAAGGAAAAAAAGATTGTTGATGAAAGAATCCATTTGATTAAGAAAAATCTTAATTATTATTTCTAAAAACTGGTTTAACATACTGCCAGTTTAGCTAAAAATGAAATTATATGAACGTATACTCAATATACCTGACTGCAAGCACCAGTGTTATGCTCAATAATGCCCAGCCAGCTTAAGAGATTTGAATGAAATGCTATAATGTATACACAAATTTGCAAGTTTTATTTCAATATTTAATTTCAGAAATTTAATTTAATTTAAAAAATCAACTTAGTTGACAATTCAAGAGAAAACAGATTCAAAACATTTAAATAATGGCTAAAAGTAGCTGCTCTCATAGCTTTAATATATAATAAATAAGTTTAAACCTATTACAATTTACAACTGAAAATTTAAAATACAGCTTACATTTAATTCTAAACACTTAAAAGCCAAAGAGTCTTAGTCAGCGAGCTAAAACTCTAAAAGTTGAATAATTATTTGATAAAATCCTGTTAAAAAGTTGCTCTTGAATTTTCTAATAGCTATAAGAACATTTAAGTGTATCAAATTTTTCTTAACATTAAATATCTTTCTTCTTCCAAAAGAAAACTTGAAACATGCATTATATTTTACGAGTGTTAATTTTTTTATATGAAGTATATTTCTTTTAGATATTTTTTTTTATGTTGGACAGTTTTCTATAATCAAACCAAACACATCCTGAAGCAGAAAACAACTTAGGTTTACTAGCATGAAAAAAACTGTAAAGTAAATGTCCCAATACTATAAATTTTTGCATGCACTGTGTGCAACAACTGCAAGTATCGCAATTATATAAAACTGACTGTATAAAATTTATATGTTTTAGAAGGTAGCAACACTGATCTCAGATCATGAATGAGCATTTACGTAATTCAGACATGCCAATATATTTACTTTCAGTGTTTCTGGCTTCAGTCTGACTACAGCCAATTTTTTACAGCCAAAAAGGGTAAAAGAAAATACAGAAAAGGCTGGCATCAACAAAGTCTCCCATGACTGAAGATTTCTCAGCAATTCAGCATAGTTGAGAGGCACATCAGCTGCTATTCTGATAAGTGTATCAAAAGAATCTATCAGAGCACTACTGAAAGCACTCTAATTAAACATCTAATATTTTCATAATACCGAATCCTTGGTTTTTATCACTTTAATATAAATTTGAAATTAGAATCCTAAAACAAGGCCTCCATCTGTAAATACTTGAAGCTTTACAAGGTTACATTTATGCAATCAATCATGACAATTAAATACTACAAATTACACATTTACCAAATATAGCCTGTACCATCACATTTGGAACTTTAACATAAATACAAGTTTGGTGCAAATGAAGCCTCATACAAATAATGAAATACATGATAAATCAGCAAGATTGTACAAGAATAAATAACTGCTGTATGTTCACAGGTGATTCATCAAACATTTCTAAGAGTTGGAAAAATACCATTACCATAAAAAACAGTGAAACATTTTATATATGTGAATAGTAAAATTCATAAAAGATTTCTTAGAAAATATGTAGAATACTAAGGATGTAACAAAAGAATCAAATACTAAATTATTTTAATGCAGCCACAAACTGTGGAAGAAGTTGACTTGTCCTTATTGGGCACTTTATTTTCAAAACACTCTTCCTGAAGTGGGTTAAGAAGTTGCATGTATTGTGCTGGGTTAGTTATATTTAGAATAGAGTGCGAAGTAGGTACGAGGTTTTCCATACTGAACCATTCTCAAATAAACATATCTTCATGGAGTGACTCAAAATAGCACCTGACCTCACTTCTCCATTGTCTATGATAAAACAGGTGTTGGTTCTGTACCCTCTTGTGTACAAAATGAATCTTCTTTGACATCTTTCTGAAAAAGGTGTAGCAATTTATCAGTAGCTAAATTGTGTTATTTCCATAGTCAGTTTGGAGAAAAAGATGAAATACTATTAACTGTCAGCAACACAGCTGACAGTTCTTAAACATGCATGCAGCTGCATGGAATGCACTGACATCAGCTAGATACTGACACAAGTCCAAAAAGAATTTATAACAGTTATTTATATGGAGGTTTCTTTTTATAAAATGAAAATGTCCACTTCTTACATTTAACTCAAATACTGTTTACACCTGGTAACATAATGATGATATATAAGAATAAGGCCTCTAAAAGTTATACATCTTTAATGGAATAATATGAATGCTTACAACAATTGAATCAAAGACCCCTAAGGAATTTAAAGCTGCTGCTTAGCAAAATATGTTGCAAGCATCTGTCATTTAATAATTCAGTGGTATTGACAATAACAAAATTAAACTTCACATGTACTTTATATTTAATCAAGGATTAAAAATATATTACCTGCAAATATGTTCAACAAGAAAACTTCAACTAATACCAAAAATTATACAAGAGGGAAAAATTTGCATACTTGTGTAATAATAAAAAAATTGGATAAAGTGAAGCAAGAATTACTAAATTAAATATTCATTCTCTCCCCAAATTCACTCCAGGGTAAACTGGAACCACTATGCCACCATTACCACCAATATACCCACATCCAGCCTTGGTACTCTGGAAACAATCCCACCACCAATATTTACCCATCCAGCCTGGGTATCCAAAGCAGTCCCACCACCAACACCGATGTACATACATCCAGCCTTGGTACCCTGGACTCCATTCTAACAACACCCATGTACACACATCCAACCTTGATACCCTTGACCAAAATTCCAGCAACCTCATGTACACATATCTAGCCTTTGTACCCTGGACCACATTCCACAAACATCCATGATCACACATCCAGCCATTGTACCCTGGACTCCAGTCCATTACCAGTCATGTAATCACACATCCAACCTTAGTACCCTAGACCCAGGTCCATCAACACCATGTGCACACAACCAGCCTTGGTACCACCACCAGTCATGTTTTCACACATCCAGACTTGGTATCCTGAACCCTATTCCACAAGCACCACCCATATGCATGCATCCAGCACTGGTACCCTGGACCCTATTCCCCCAACACTACAAATGTGCACACATCCATTCTTGATACCCTGAACCCCATTCCACCAACACCCATGTACATTCATCCAGCCTTGGTACACTGGACCTAAGTTCACCACCAGTCATGTATTCACACATCCAGACTTTGTACTCTGAACCCAGTTCCACCAACACCCATGTACACACACCCAGCCATGGTACCCTTGACCAAAATCCACAAGCACCACACATCAAGCATTGGTACCCTGGACTCCATTCACACATCCAGCCTTGTTACTCTGGAACCTATTCCACCATCACCACCCAGGTACACACATTAAGCATTGATAAGATGCATAAATTACCATTTTGTTTATGATGTGCTCATGAGGTAATTTTTTAACATGCTGCAGATTTTAATCTACACAAATATGATATTGTACATAATTACAGGTTTTGAATTTGCTCATTTTATCATTCTGATCACAAATTACTTATGGCTTCATTATTCATCTTCGAATTCAAGGTTTCAGTAAAACTGCCTTGAAAAAATTAACAAAATTATCTTTGCACAGCCTACTTCTTAAAACAGCTAAATTTTCATCATGCATCACATTTGATAAATAAATATCTAACCTACTCAGCAGCTTGGGTATACTTGGGTCCACAATGCACCCAAAGATGGGTCGTGGTTATGCCGAACCAAATTGAATTTTGTACAGTAGTTTCTAATAAAAAGCTGCTAATGACCACTTGTTTTAATTTAAAAAATATAAAAACAACATGTCTATTTTAAAGCATTTTTTTAAATATAAAAATACTCCAAATGTCAAAGACTGCTACAGTCTAAATATAAATTGACGCTAATACTTAGTTGTGTTCTGGACTCACATGGAATAAGTGCACTGGAAAGTCTTATATTCAGGGGCGCAGCATTGAGGGGTTGGGGGTTCCAAGGGGTCAAGAAACCCCCCCCCCCCTTTACAATAACAACCAGTGAATTATTGGCCCTTCAGAGGGCTGTATCCCATCAGCTTTTGAAAAGTAAGGACTTTTATTTTGGAGATTCCCCCCCCCCTCCCCCATCTTTCCAAAATCCTGTACATAACCTTGTATATGAATTGTCTCATAAGTGACATTACTGTATTTGAATGGTGGTTTGTACTTTACATTGCATATTAATTCTTGTGAAGGTAAAATGTCGTTGTAATTTATATAAAGCATGAATATTTGTATCTCTATGAGCTATATTATGAATATATATACTGTTCACAAACTAAACGTTTGATTCACCTTTTAATTTCTGGCAAATTATATTTTGGGTTGCTACAGGAAACCTCTGCGCCCAAGACTGAACATCATCCATGGTGGAATTGTAATTGCTCAAAATCACGTTCCGTTTTCTCGGAAGTTTTCATCTTTCCCGCGATCACTGGCAATCAGTTTATCATATGAATGGGGAGAATATCCGGTCATGTGATCAGTGGCAAAAAAAAAAGCGGTTAAAACAAGTAAAATGTAATTTCCCGCGCGAGACATGTCTTAAAACATGTATTAGACATGTTTCACACATGTAACGACATAGCATGATGTTTCAATGGACCCAATTTTGAAACAAACGGTGAAACATGTTTTGAAACATGTTTAAAATTGAAACATGTTTGCATACAAAACATAACAAACATCATGTAAAACATCTGTGAAACGTCATTTTTAGAGTGTACACTGTAATGCTTAAACATTTGTATATAGTTTGTTTAAATAGTTGGATTAACCTGGAGTCACTGGGTTCGTTGAGGTTGTTTTGGTCCAGGTGGCTGTTGTGTTGTGCGGGTTAGGTGAGGATATGAAAGATTACTTGATGTTGAAAGGCAGGTGCTTGGCCTTGCGTTATATGTAGTTGTTAGTTCGCTTTTATTAATTTAAATAACTGTTCTAGTCTGCATATAATGAAATATTTCGACGTGTTGTATAGATAACATTGTTTTGTTGTGGTAGAGTAGCCTTGCGTTTCGCGAGAGTTTTCCCTTCTGATGGCATATGGCATTTAACTTTCGTGTTTCCTTTATTTCATTAATGAGAAGTTTTTGATTGTGTGCCGATATTATTTGTTTCATGCAGCCGAGCCTTGTTGTGTTTCGGTTCAGGATCTTATGCAGTTTGTGGTGAGGGAAAATATTTATCTGCAGAGGTTGCAAGGACTTTCTTCCGATATTTGTTTTTACCGTTGCGCTACATGGTGGGTTGAACCATGTGATGTTCTTGCTTATCTTTTCTTTTCTTACTGCTTGGCTGGATTGTTGGGGTTCGGTGTATAGTTTGTGAAGTTACATCAACTTTTCCATAATGCCTCTTAGTATTGTGGTTACTTCTGCGCTTGATTAAATGGTGGTTCGGTGTTATGTTTCATAAATGGCTTGTATTCTTTTTTATTAAAGTCCAAGAAGTCTATTGTCTTTTATTGGCTTCGGTTGGGATATTAAGTCCAAGTTGGTTAAATATCTTGCCGACTTTGTTCACCTGTTCAGCGTCTCTGGGTTTCAAGCTGCTATGCGGCTATGCGGTCGATACATTGATTCAATCAATACTTTGCAGTTCCGAATATAAGTTTTAAGTAGAGCTCAATAAGGTCGCAAGTCGCTGTCCCGTCGTTCTTCCCATTGTCACGTGAAACAGCTCTATGTTATTCCTTTTCTTCCACGTGTTTTTGTTGTGGTATAGCAGCAATGCATGTGTACTGTCTCATCTGGTATATATTCATTTTTCGATGCAAAATCGCAAGTTTCTCCAGCAGCTGCTCAGTAATCGAAGGGAAGAATTCGCATTTGTCGAATCCTATATATGTTGTATTGTTTCGATTCTTTTGAACCACCTTATTACGAGTTCTTCCACCCATTCAGTCGTAGTGCTTGTCCGTTTTTGTTTTTCATTTTTTCAAGTATTTGTCTGCTGTTTGTGCTAATTTCGGTTTTTGCTGGGTAATCCGTCTTCATGTTGGCTTATTCCGAAAATGGTTTTATGGTCTTTCAATATTATTAATGTTTCATTTTCCTACATAGTTTCAACTCTTTAAGGGAGCTTAAGCCATGTTACTATTTTTTTAATTTTTTTTTTCTGTCATAGTTTTGTGTTTTCTTTGTAAAAATCATTGTAAATCTTTGATATATTTGTTTAAAGTCGTTTTTACAGGTCAGTGGTACTAGATTAAAGTTTATAAAAATAGACTAGCACTTTCCATGAAGCCACAAATTTTGGAAATAAATCAGTGGAATCAAATATTAATGTAATATATGATATAAGGAACCCCATAAAAATGATATGATCCTCTCTGAATCACCCGTCCTATTCGTTAGGGGTATCTATCTGGACCATTATTTGAACAAAGAGCAAGTATTTTTCATGCACGCTTATTATACATATTAAACTTATTTAAACTTTTCTGCAACGTCAGACTATTCGGCTTCAATAAAGTCAAATGTGCCAAACAATGATGACCTCAGAGACTGGCCACAGAGCCTTCATAGATACACAAATAAAATGTGTCTATGATGAAATCTGACAGACTGTGTCAGATGATGCTTGCGCATTCTGCAAAATGGGACAAAGTGGTGTCTGTTCCAGAAATCTACCCCTCTCTGTCTAATTTGACAAGTAAAGGATGCTCTGCGATATACAGGTTACTGTCTCCATGGTAGCAACACTGCTGTCTAACCAGTTGCCATCAAGGAGATTGTAATTTTTCATTGTCTTTTTATAGCACGGAGGCCGTTAATAAGGAACTTCATTATTTGACTGATATACGAGACCTCGATACGAGAGCACAAGGACGTAACTGTATCTATGTAAAGACGGCCTGCCATTTAGTGAATATTGTTGCCATCGAATTTTTATTAAACGGCCGGAAAAAAATCTACATGTCTCGCAAGCCTGCGAGTGCCTACACACCTTGTGATATTTCGTGCAGTTCACCAGATTTCTTCGATCATTTTGGTCACTTCTGATTTAATCTCCAGGGTTATTATTGGCGTCAGGAATGATAAAAAGAAGGAAGGGTAAGTTTTATTTCGGTTCAGTCGTCAAATCTACGGAATTTTCCGTCCGGATAAAAATCTCCGGAAAATCTTTGACATTATCAAAGATTTTTGCATCCAATTGTTCCTCACATCTACCGATCCTACCGATTTGTCCGATCGGCAAAAAATCTTCGGGAAAAATCGGTAGATGGGAGTCGGCTTTTCTGGGACCTGTTCACATACCGGGTTTTTTCATATACCTAAAGCATATTTTGTTTTCCTAAAAATATTATGGTTTCTGTCAAAATTTCCTTTTAAAAATATACGCTTACCCGGGTACGAAATTGGAGATAAAATCCGGCTCGATCAGTGGCACAAAACATGAACAGCGCACACGCCACCTGGTACCCGTTCCCGGCAACAAAAGTCATGATATTTCAAGCTTACAGCCTGTGTTTCTTTTGTGCTCCTTTTTACAGGTTTCTCCAGAATCTGACGCATGGCCATGTAGTCTAGAAACGATTACCAGACAAAGAGGAATACTTACATACAGAAGCAAAACAACCTATAAAGAATTAAAGATAGATAGTCCATGTATATGTCGGGACGATTGTCCTGGGACAACTTTTGTATTCAGTAAAAAAATTAAATCAACAGTGTGAGATAATACGCATATATTGCAAATATTAAATATTTTAATAAAAGATTTTTAAGCTGCCAGTTGTTCTATTAGTATATATAATTTAGTTGCCCTGAGCAGCAGCTTTCTCTCCCATATAGGTTACGTCTCACATTTCCAGTGCTTATGCATTTGAAATTCTGTATTAAAACTGTATTTCTAAGTTGTAAAAACACACTTCCAAAAGTGTAAGAAATACTACCTTATGAAGAAAAAAATAGAAATCCCTATAAATATATATGAGCTACATTTAAGAAGATCAGTGAAAGTTTAGACGTCTTATATTTCATTAAACTAAACTGTTATGTCTTTTCACTTGAAAATGCATTGAAAATGCATTGAAAAATTACAAATAACTAAATTTCAGTCGTATCTCCCCTATTATTTGGAACAAACAATATCAGAATCTAATAGTTTATTGGTAAATGAATAAATTTTGAAATTCAATACATTTCTTCTTCAATATTTAATTTTTAGTAACTTCATTTGACATATAATCCGTTAGACAGCAGGTGCAATGTATACATGTGCATGGTTTTAGTGGAAGCTTAGATTAATCCTCCAAAATTTCAACTAAACTATCATGGTTTATCCCCTACAGTAGAGATTAAATGACACATGATTTGTTGGAAGATGAATCGACGTCTAACTCCAATCCTTTTTTTTATAATTTTATTATTTATCATCTTCATTTACCATATAATAAAGAAGTAAGGAGATGCATTATAATTATGGTAATTCATTTAATACCTATTGCAAAAGGTTATATGAAGTTAATGGAACTGTATCGTATATTATGATTATCCGCCTATTTTCATCCAAAATTTCAAAGATATATCAGTCATATGGCAATATATTCAATCCGATACCTGTAGGCGATACCCAGCCTATGCGTGTACACTTTCTTTCGTACATACGCATGATTAACCCATCAATAACCCATAATCTTAACGGCATGTAGAGAGAGTGAATACGCTTTGTTTCTCGCTATCTCAGAAGAGTGGGGATATATACTATTAACAGAAAACTAAATAGCAGGACAAATATAAAATCAAACCACTAAGGCACACAAAAGACTATGTCACCTTATCTAAAGCTTAGTATTGACGAAATCATTATTGCCATCTTTTATATTCCCGTTATTTCAAGTGTATTGGCTTATATGTTGGTTTATAATCATCCCAAAGTGATTAAAAACAACTACTAGCTAATCCAAGGATGAGAGGCTGTAAAATAACTGTAAGATGACTTTTCTCACATCAGGACATCAACATTATGAAGGTGATGTCATTTATTTAAGATGTTACTATACAGTCCGCATAGTCCAGAAGTCAATGTTCTACTTTCAGGGTCACGTCTAGATGTTACATCCTGTAGAACCAATCGTTTTTAAAGGTCCACATGTGTCATACATTATTGAGTATGGATTCATCACCGTTCGTGTGTGTGTGTTCGTGTGCTTGTTCACAACATAACTCATGCAATCTTTAAAGGAATCTCAAGACATATTTAGGTAATTTGGGGAAAAGGCCAAGGAAGAATCGATTAGATTCTGGCGTGAATCCGGCATATAACATGGATTCAGGAATGTCATCAAAGAATATTCATAAATGTACAGTTTGAACTCATGCACGATTGAACCTGGGAATATGGGCCGAATATGTGAATACCAGCATTGCGGAGGCATGCATTACTTAGAATGCAGATTTCTAGATAGACAATGTTATTCCCAATGTATATCCAAAGTATATACTGCAAACAGTTCCACAATTATGTCACATATTTAGTCATTATACTGTTACCCTAACTAGTGGAATTTTACATGATTATATATGTACATCATTCTTTTTAATGCGTTTATGACGTCTTAATATTTGACCATGGAAGCGATAGTGTGTCATTTAGTCTGTTGTGTATTAAATGTGACGGATAATGAATAGCAATCAACAACACGTTCCTTTCCTTAGACAGATATTATAGATATTGTGTATGTTCCCCCCGCAGATTTATCGAGTTTGAATACATTAAACTTTATATACATGATATTAGACCATCAGACTTGGACCTGAGCTGGAAATTCTGTGAACTTAATGTAGCAATCAAGGGCGTCAGTCAAGGTGTATGGGGGTATAGATTCCCCCTCACTTTTTAGCAAAAAGAATAATTTATATTAAAACGAATTATATTGATAATTAGGATTATAGACTTTGGTTCCATTTGTAAAATTACTATAATATACTATATGTCTAAACCTTGCTTTGAATTTACCTATATATTGAAAACATAATACCTTAATATTTTAAACCTTTCACTTAATTGTAATATATTTGAAATGTGTCGCACAGAGAATAAAGTATATATATATATATATATATATATATATATATATATATATATATATATATATATATATATATACTTATTGTTCATCTGGTCAGCACATACATTGATAGCAAGGACACAAAATATCATTCACATCATACACTGCATCATCTATTATGACAAGATAACAGAAAAGAGCAAAACGAAAAAATATGATTCAACAACTTTATTCACACAAATATCAATGGAACAAGACATTAATAATGTCAATATATTATCTGATGATTGAGTAAGGATAATACCTGATGACTATCAGACTATAAATTAACGGACCATGTTAACGCGATATTCTCGCGGGAAATAATGGCATGCAGTGGGTTTCCGCTTGGAGGTTGCATTTTTATGTTACACCGGAAGTCAGACCCCCATCGCACGAAGCACTCCGATATATATATATATGTTTATAAAAGCTTTTCCCAACTCTGCCACGCCTGCGAGTCATCCCCACCTTTAAAGATAAATTGACGCCACTGGCAGCAGCTGGTTCAGACTGCCTTTATCTGAAGTAAACAAATTGTCATTCCTGTCAGACGGAAATAAACACGGTTGGCCGGATAAGAGCAGGTAGAGAGAGCAACAATTCAATGGATCAAAAATAAATAATCAAATTCCATGTAGGGTTTTCATGATTGAAATTTAATAATTCCCTCCAGAATTTGTTATTTATGAGTTAAGCCCCCATCCCGCCCCCAGTTCTTCTCCTCTGTCCAAATAAATGAACCAGGTGCACTTCACGTTGTAGAAGCAATGGCAGTAAATGTTGTCATCAATACTTACTTTATGGTTTATAAGATACGGTTCGGCAGATTTTTTTCTTGGGTGACAAAAATATTAACGTTAGTTTAACTAGTGGTTTATAAAAGAAACATTTGTATGCAAAAGCTAATTGACGAGTAAAAAAAATTAACTACCAGAAACAGATAAGGTTAGTTTGAAAGCATTTATAATATTAATAATAATAATAATCATAATCATAATCATAATCATAATCATAATCATAATAATATCAATAATTATGATAATAATAATAATAATAATAATAATAATAATAATAATAATGATAATGATAATAATTACTAGAAAAGCACTCAGAGAGCGCAGACTTCCTCCAATTCAACTCATTACCTTCATATGGAACGATGAGAAAAGCAACATTTTCCAGTAAAATATTCCTGGATAAAGAATGTTATCTGTATCAGAATTTTATCAATTTTTTCCTTCGATCGTTGCCAAGCTATCCTGAAGACTTCATCAAAATCCTTTTTGACTAATGTTGCTAACAGACAAACAAACCAACGCCCGCAAAAACATAACCCCTGCCGCTTAGCAGAGATTATAAACAGGTTAAGTCAAATATATTTGCGGACTAAAGCTAAGATTTCTTATTTAAGGAATGCAGGATGATGAATGCGTAAAAAATCGGTACACCTATTTAGAAATAAAGAAGGTGAGATTCCTTATGCGCGGATCCGGCATGCGAAATGCGTTTCGGGAAAAACGATTGCTACATATTGCGAATTTTTAAGTTTCGGGATGGAATCCAGAGGCAATACATTGAATTAATGCATGCCGCCGTGTAGGGCCATATGAAATCTCTCAACACACATTCAATATTCCATACATTGTCCTCTATGACGTCACGACTCACTCAAAATATGGTCATATCGTCACCTGCTGCGTCCCAGTGAAAACAGATATGCAACAGAGCCCCCCCCCCCCCCCCCCCCCCCCCCCCCCCACACACCCCACGAAACACTAGAGCTCATTCCGGGGTTATTTACGAATTGATTACCCCAACATTTAATCACTTGTTTCTTGTATCATTGCCGAGCTATCCTGAAAATTTCATCAAACCCCATTGAGGACTCCTTGTGTTTCCGTGCTAACAGACAAACAGATAAAAAGATAAACATACGCTGCCAAAAACATAATCCCCGCCGCTAGGCTTGGCGAAGGTAAAAACACATGGGCGGATCCAGGATTTAGGAAAGGGGGGAGGGGTCCAATCCAGGAGGACTCATGAAAAAAAAGTCTCCAGGTCTGGAAAGGGGGGCGGGTCCAGGCCGCAAAATTTTGTCTGAAGCCCTTAACAAAAATTGCCTCTGATGACAAAGGGGGTCGGTCCCCTTTTCGGTCCCCCCCCCTCCCGCCGGATCATTCTGTAACATATCATTCTGAAATTTAGTTGTTGAGTTTGTCTCTATTATTTATAATCATGACCACCTGTCACAATTGCTTTTTACAAAGGCTTACAAAGTTTACATTAAAGACGCACGTGGTAAGATTTCCGATCGAAAACAAAGAGTGAAGCTGTTTCAGTGAACATTAACAGTCTCTTACGGTTGTAATATAACTATCATAAATAAAGTTTTGTTATGAAATCAGATTAATTATTTTTAACTGAAAGTATATTACTTATGTCTCCGAGTTTAAATCGATGTGGTATACAGATCATTTAGTTTCAACCGTTCTCGGATTCTTTCGCTGTGTTCAAATATAGGAGATGCTGCCCCGTTTTGTGTACTAGTAAACACGCAAGTCACATGATCTTTACATCTATACAATTAATACGGAGTTGGTTTTTTTCTAGACAACGGTTTACCTACTTCTATTCTGATTTGACTCTCCAAAATCGGCAGACGTATCGGTGGTGTGCTCTTCTAGGACAAGTTTGTTTTATTTCGCGGGATTATGAACTATTAAGCTGAATAATTAATAACTTTCCCCATTAGGTGCCCCTATTTCTTTTGTGCTGCAAGGTCCTCCAGGACTGTGACGCTTTTTCAGGAGGCGCCTTGGGGATTTTCACTGGCCTGTTAAGACCGTGCCCAGAGCGCATGTCCTGCCCAAAAGGCATTTCCGTGCAATACGCGGTCACGCGGGTCCACTATAATCCCCATTGACCCCCCAGATCCATTGTAACGCCTCTAAAGGAATTTTCTCTCTCAAAAGGAAGTAAAGGCTTTTTATCCAAAGACCACCGCTTTCAATGCGAGGGAAGTTCAGTTTGGTCAACACTGGGCATTGATCCAGTGATGTGACCACCGGGGGGGGATCGCACACACTTCTAAGGTTCCTCAATCTCCTGGGGACTTAGAAACCACCGCCAGAATGTACTGATTAGTCGTTCGTTCATACGTGCACGTTTCATGTAAAACATTGTCATGGTTCAGTAACACGGGTTCACCAGGCTAGTGGCAGAACAACTGCATACGAATGGGCGGCTTCTACTCGGGGACAAAAAAATTGCCCCTTATAATTATTCCTTTGTGGAATTGTGATTATGCCACTTAAGCAAAAAAAAATTATGGTGATTCCGATTACCTCAGAAAATGTAATGGATTACGGATGCAGTTTTACTCTACTCCTCTACAAATTTTCAGCAAAATATGTATATCACATATTGCGTTAATTTGCTGAAAGACAATGCAACGAACCAAGGCTGAAGTGGTTTCTTTTCTATATGCTTTCATCAAAATATATCAACCTGCTTTCTTTTTATCTGGGAGAGTTGTCAATTTTGCATCAGACCTGCTTATTCCATGACAATTAACAGTACTTCAACCAAAAAAATTAATACTGTTGGAATATATTTTTCTGGGCCTATCTTTTCACAATGGCAGCCATACGTTTCGCGTACAAGAGACTTTAATGACATATGCATGTGTATACAAATAACGCATGTGTCTGTTAACATGCCTTAGACTATACCCTCAACTGACTACACTGAATTATCATCGTGTTTTACGATGTCGCCTGAGCTTCAACTAATACAAAGCATCTTTCATATAGTTTCACGTTAGAATGCTTCTGTATACAATCGCTATATCTACGATATTTTGCAAGCAATTAAGCTGTCTAACCTATGTTGTTTATTGGGAAAAATATTTTTGTGTGATTTCTAGAATAGAATAATTTTTCTTTCTATATTGATATTTTGGGAGAGGGTGTTCCTGGAGAATTCTAGTAGAAAAAATCTTTTTATCATATAAGTGAAACACATGACACAAGTTCCTGCAAAATCCTTAGGATTAAAATAGTTCCTATCAACTCATTACAAAATAAATGCATCGGATGGAGCGGTGGATTTTCCACGGGAGCAGCTAGTATTATATAATAATGACAGAGGCCGTCAACACTGTTTCGCTAAAAACCGTTTCTTTTGAAAACAAATTTATTTCAGTTAAATTTATTTCATTTGGGACGGCCGGGATTACATGTCTCTAAGTTTAAATTTAAATTTCAAATTTTTCCACAATTTATGATATTTAATTATAGATTACACATATTCCTACTTACCAAACATTAAGGTTTTTCATTAAATCGACGTCCTTTGAAACAATTCCAAACCAACGTATTTTAATGGCCTACATCTACTTTCTTCACTTCCTTTGTTAGCGGAGTTTGCGCAGATCAGGGCGACACAAGAACAATCTAAGGCCTTTCCTTAATGTATATATATGTATATATATATATATATATATATATATATATATATATATTAGTGTCTTTATAACACATTTCAAATATATAACAATTAAATATAAGGTTTCAGAAAATAAAGTATAGGTTAATTCTAAACCATTAAGTTATATATAATTTAAAATTGTTAGATATATAATATTTAAAAGGGACCAATCACCAATCTTATCTTCATAAACCAAAGCTTATCTCTCTTTTTTATAAAAAAAGGCAAAAACGTGGATATCACTGCACACAGGCTGCTTGTTTTTTTTTTGTTTTTTTTTTTTAGGGGGGGGGGTTAATCAAAACAAATTCAAAATGGGCATCTGGCGGCAAGTCAGAGAAGCCAGAGCTTTTGCAAGTGGCGTTTTGCAACAAGTGTATTCGTTACCTCCGCATATATGCAGCCTACCTCCTTAGGTTAAATATTTTTTTTTCCAGTTTAACAACATTGCTGTGAATACAAACATGTTGTTGATAAACAAGTTCATACATCCCTCACGAAGGCGTTATAAGAACTTTTCACAAACAACATTACACTTATATCAATAATAATTACACAGAGGAAGCAAGAAAGCACATAAATTCTTTTTACAAAAGGTAGGTGAATGGGCACCTTTTATGGTAAACTCTTAAATGGAAATAAAGTTTGTATTCTAATTATTGATATTTTAAAAATTCTATATATAAATATTATTCCACAAATAGCAAGGGTATGATTACATTTGCCATAACCCCCCCCCCCCCCCACCCCCGTAAAACGTGGGGGTGAGTTGATATATATACCCCCATCCCCCTATATTGAAACCCCTGGGTGTAGCAATAGGTATAGACAACTGAAAAGATCATGGCTTATCTCTACCGCGTGCATCTCATACACGAATAGTCACTTAAAAAGCGGCCTTGGATAGTGTCAGCGATTTTTTTTTTTTTGCAAAAAATCCGCAGTTTTATAATATGATCTCATACAAATACACATTGCCCGACCAACAGTGACTACTTGTGAATTGTCGTGCGACTTGTTGAGAGCTGTCATAATACCGTGACAATCGATCATGCAGATGATGATATATAGTTACACGGTGGTCCTGCGACTGTCAAATGACTACATATAAGACCGGTTGGTGGCCGTAAAAACATATTTATGGATGCACGTGTGTCAGACCAGACTGTCTCACGATGGTCTGCTAAAATCTGGATATAATGTACGCTTATCTATGACCATCTACGACCAAGCAAGTTGTAACAAGGTTTAAGCATGGTTTCCATGACCACGAGCAATCAGCAGTGACTTGTCCTGCGACTTATCAGTGATGTTCAACGACTGAGAGTCGTGTCTTGTCGTATTATGTCGTATCCCTTGGTGTGACTTGGGCATAACATGACCGTTAGACCTTATGTGATCTGGTCATTTCATTAGGACTCATCTAAATTAAAAGCTTAAAAGCTGATTGTTTGTTTATTTTTTAAACATTTTCAGTCATCTCGATTTATTATTAAGTTGTTTACAAGCAGCCAATTCTCTGATTTTAGAATATAACATTGAGTTTTGTGCATCATTTATTTCAGAGTAACTTGGTTATGTAAATTGTGTAAAATGTATCTATTGATTTTAACCTATTAATTCGTTAATATAATTGCATGTTTTAATTATATTATTAATATTTTAAGGGTGTTATTTATGGCTCTCGAGGAGTTTGCCACACCTAGCGTACAGGAGGTCGCCACGCGGGATGTGATTGTATAAGTTTTTTTGTATCCCAGGGCGTGCTCTTCAGCTCTGCTCTGACAAGAAGGTATCAGTTATCTACTCGAGGAAAATAATTTGCGACATATTCAGAAATAATTTTTATAATTTGTTTAGAATTAAATGCAAGGCACCTGATGGGCTGGCTTAAGTGCATGGAGGATTTGTTGAGTAACTGTAAGAGAAAATGGCATTATTTGATTGTTCCCTATCAAAGTAACACAAACCTATAAATATAATGAAGAGTGTATAATATTAAAGCATAGGTTTCTTCATGAACCAGTTGTTGATTTATGTGCGACAGATGATCTGTTTTGTTACCACAGTATATATTATCATAATTTTAATAACGGCGATGTGGCGCATTTATTCAGTACAACAGTATTTTAGTCCCTTATTAGCATCTTGGACCTTATTGCATAAACATATATTCAGTTTTATTGGTATCACAATCAGCTGTGTACCCTGTCACAAGAACTTTTATTTCATTGGTAATTTAGAAACAAACTGAATCATTAACAATTACCCAGTATAATATTATGGTTGCAAAGGGGCGCGGAACCCCCATTCTAAAGGACAATGCAAATAAAAACCACGGACTGGCAAGCCAAGCTAAGATAAATGATACATACATTTAAATTTTTATCTCGCTTCTGATAATTTCTGAAAGAAAAAAAATCCTTATATAATGTCGGTTTGATTGTTCCTTTTTCTGTAAATTGTAGGAAACCATTCACCCTGATGTCTTTAAACCCATGTTTTTTTCTCTTAGTCCCTCGTGTATATAGGCAGTTTTATTTACCTCTGTATATGCAGCTAACAAACACTATATATATATATATATATATATATATATATATATATATAAATATTGTCACAGGTGTTCTTTTTATTATGTCAGACGGGCGTACTCGTGTTGTAGCGCCCGCGTCTGGCCGCGTGTTGCACTCTCAGTTTAATCCATACTGGTTGAACTCTCGTTGTCATGCTAGCTTGGTGCTTTCTCGCCTGGCCGAGCCGGGGCGACCGCACATGTGAACCCCAATATGTTGAGACACAGCGTTCTTTGTTCTGGTAACGTGTGTACTGTGTTAGATTCTTTAGAATGTTGGAGCAATGGAAGGTTCTCGGCTGGAGGTAAAAAGTTATAAATAGGGCGCTGTGTTTTAGAGTCGGGAGAGAGGTGAGAGAATATTCCAGCGGACACAGGCGGTTGTAAGTAAGTTTGTGAGACCTATTCCGATAAGTGCGGCAATAAAAGATTTTCTTCAGTTTACTTTCTGGATTGTTACAAGAGCTTTACATTGGACTGTTTTTCTCCGAGGGAATTTGTGTGAACTTTTCATCCGGCTTTTACATTTTAAAAGACTCTTCGCTGTGACAGTGGTACCAGGTACTGTGTACTTTTTTTATTTTACTGTTTTTATTGATTTGTTGTTATACTGCTGTTATTCTGTGTAATTGTATTGATTTGGTGTATTGTAGTGTTAGGGTTGTTTTAAAAATAAATTATAGTTATTTGTTAACAAAAAAACACTCACTTCTTTATTCATTCCCCTAGACATTTCACGCTGCCTAGTGTTACAGAATCTGATTTTTTTTCTCCTTGACAAAATTTATGTTCATCACGCATACGTTATCTCTTGATATTAGGTTCCGTAACATAAAATTGTTGGTTCGTCTGGGAGGCTTAATACTTTTGAAAATTTATTAGGCCTTGACCTGGACACATTGTTTTATCATACATTGTTTACAAGAATTCATACTGTTTACAATACATTGTTTACAGGATTTATCTCAGTGGTTTTTTGTTATTGTTTTAACATCTTAACATGACAGATTTCAAACCTGAGACATTTTTTTTACGATCCCGACCCTGATCAACTTGAACAGTTGACAAAGGAACAGATGTTGCGTTTTGGACAACACTAAGGGCTAAGTGTGAAATAAGCTTTTAGAAGGCCTGATATCGTTGCTAAAATCATGCAAGATCTAGTTAACACAGGTTTAACTGAAGTGAGTGAAGTTGAAACATAAAAAAATGACAGCCTTTCTGTGCAATTAGAATTTAAAAAGTTGGAAATGCAACAAGAGCTAGCATTAAAAGAGAGGGAAGAACATAAAAGGTAACAAAGAGAAATACTAGAAAAAGAAATAGAAAGAGAAAGTCTAGAAAAGAAAAAGAAATTGAGTTAAAACGACTTCAGTGAGAAAAACTTTAACTAGAACATAAAGTCTACGTGCTGCCCCAACTCACAGTTTTCATGTTGCTTATCGCATTAGACTTCTCCCACCTTTTCCAGAAAAAGAGGTTGATAAATATTTCTTACTCTTTGAAAAGGTAGCTGAAAATTTAAAATGGCCCAAGGAAAATTGGACTATGCTGTCGCAAAGTGTATTGACTGGCAAGGCCAGAGAAATTTATGCAGAGCTTTCAGTAGAAGCTGCTGCTGACTATGACCTGGTAAAACGGTTAATCCTAAACGGTGATGAGTTAGTTCCGGAGGCTTACCGCCAAAAATTCAGAAATTGGGAAAAGCGCAAAGAACAGACCTACGTGGAATTTGCTAGGACAAAAGAGCAGTTGTTTGATCGCTGGTGTAGTTCTAAAAATGTAATGAAAGATTATGACACTTTGCGACAGTTGATTTTACTTGAAGAATTTTGGCGCTGCATTAACGCAGAAGTTAAAACTTTTCTTGATGAGAAAAGTCCTGAAACACTTGACATTGCTGCTCAATTAGCTGATGATTATTCATTAACCTACAATATGTCCTTTACGAGCAAATCAAACCAGTCATTCACAAACAAGAATGTAAATCAGTATAGTCAAACGAAGTTTAAAGCGCAGTCACCCAGTACCAGTAGTCCTGATGGTTCAGCAAAGTCCATTCCTACATCTCAGTCCACGTCCACTGTGTCTAATTCTAACCAAGGCCAGTCATTTTCAAAGAAAATCTGTAATTACTGCAAGAAGGAAGGTCATCTAATATCTGACTGCTGGAAACTTGCAAATAAACCAAATAGCAAACCTTCTAGTTTTGTTTCAAAGTCTATGCATAGCATAGTACAAGAGCCAGGCTCTTCTAATTTAAGTGAGAGGTACAACACCTTTATTGACTCCAGTAAAGAGTTTTATGCTACGGAGGCCCACGTGCCGTCTGAATCCAAAGAAAAATCCGTAGCTTGCCGGGTAAAAACCTCAGTTGATTCCTGCGAGGAATTTAATAAGGCTAGATCCTTTCAAGACTCCTGCGAGGTGTATTCTCTTGATAAGGCTAAGTCCTTTTATTACTCTTGCGAGAGTATTTCAAATGAGGACGTCCTCTTATGACAAACAGAAGTTTGTTTCTGCTGAGCAAAATTCCTCTGTTGACTCAAATGAGGAATTTGATTATAAAAATGATGTAGATTCCTTAATTGACTCTGAAAAAGAGTTTATGACTGGCACTGTCAATTTCAGTTCTTTGTTTGATGAAGCTGAGGTAGTAGATTCCTCTCCTGACTCTGAAATGGAGTTATTTGAGCCATTCATACATGATGGTTTTGTATCACTTTCAAGTGAATTTTCAGATTCTACCCCTATTAGAAATGGAGTTATTTCAGCCATTCATACATGATGGTTTTGTATCACTTTCAAGTGATTTTTCAGATTCTACCCCTATTAGAATTTTGAGGGACACTGGTTCAGGCCAGACTCTCATGTTAGCAAACACTTTGCAATTTTTAATTAGGGCGTTTACTGGTGCACATGCACTTGTTTATGGTGTGTTTTCAGACAAGCACCCTTCAGTTCCGCTTCACAGTATCCATTTAAAGTTAGATTTGATTTCTGGGAAACATTGTTTCAGGCCAGACTCTCATGTTAGCAAACACTTTGCCATTTTCTATTAGGTCGTTTACTGGTGCACACGCACTTAATAATGGTGTGTTTTCATCAAACATCAAACATCAAATAGTAATGCCCAAAAGCTTTCGCAATGAAATTCTAAGCATGGCACATGAGGCTCCTTTGTCTGGCCATTTAGATATAAATAAAACTTATTAGAAAGTTAGTACACACTTCTATTGGCCTTACCTCAGGAAAGATGTTGTACAATATTGTAAATCATGCCGTACATGCCAGATGGTAGGCAAGCCCAATCAGAATCCTCCTAAGGCCCCAATGAGGCCTATTCCTGCTTTCGACGATCCTTTTAGTAGGATTATTGTAGATTGTGTTGGACCACTGCCCAAAACAAAATCTGGACATGAATACTTGCTGACAATTATGTGGGCATCTACCAGGTTCCCTGAGGCAATACCATTGCAAAAAATTAATGCCATAAGTGTTGTCAAAGCTCTGACCAAGTTTTTTGCAACTTTTGGATTACCAAAATCCGTCCAGTCTGACCAAGAGTCTAATTTTATGTCTGGCTTTTTCCAACAAGTTATGTTTGAGCTAGGTATAAAACAGTACAGCTCTTCGCCATACCATCCTGAAAGTCAGGGCGCCCTCGAGCGTTTTCACAAGACATTGAAAAACATGATCAGGACTGTTGTGACACATAAAAAGACTGGGATGAAGGAATCCACCTATTGCTGTTTGCTGTCAGAGAATCCTTTCAAGAGTCCTTGGGTTTCAGTCCCTTTGAACTAGTTTTCGGACATGGACCGCGAATTGAACTTCCATTGAAACTGCTTAAAGAAAATCCTGATTCTCTTAGTTTACTGCAGTATGTCTCAGACTTTCGCACTAAACTACACAATGCTTGTGAGATTGCAAAGTCAAATCTAAAATCTGCACAAAATAAAATGAAAACAAAGGATGACAAGCACACTGAAAGTCGGACGTTTGAGCCTGGTGAAAAGGTACTTGCCTTATTTCCCATCCCTGGCAGACCTCAGCAAGCTAGGTATTTTGGTCCTTACATTGTTGACAAGAAAGTCATTGATTTAAATTACATACTGTTGACACCAGATAGGCGTAAGAGGAAACAACTGTGCCATGTCAACATGTTGAAACCATATTGTGACAGAATGGTACATCAGATGTTGTACATAATGTTACTGCTGTAAATTGTGTAAACACTGACCCAGTTAAAGTAGATACTGATTGTAAGTGTGATGTAGACATGCAGTGTGGTACAGTACCATTAAAAAACTCAGACGTGCTTAAAAACCTGGATGCCAAACTGTCACACCTTACCGCACAACAACAACAAGACCGTAAGGACCTGCTGCGGAATTTTGAGCATTTGTTTAGTGACATTCAAACACGAACTAACATATTGTCCCTCGACGTCGATTTTGGCGAGGCAAGCGCAGTCAAGCAGCATCCTTATAGACTGAATCCAGAAAAGTAAAAATATCTACAGAATGAAATTCAATATTGCTGAACGATGATTTTATTGAACCTGGTAACAGTAACTGGAGTTCACTATGTATTCTAGTGCCAAAACCTGATGGAAGTTACCGTATGTGCACAGGTTATTGAAAACTGAACTCTGTCATCAAGACTGACACGTTCCCGATTCCGAGGATTAATGATTGTATTGATAGAGTCAGTAGCTCCAGATATGTCTCCAAGTTTGACTTGCTAAAAGGATTCTGGCAAGTTCCGCTGACAGAACGAGCGAAAGAAGTGTCCGCTTTTGTGACGCCGTAAGGACTTTGCCAGAATAAATTTATGCCGTTTGGCATGAAGAACTCGCCAGCCACGTTCCAGCGCCTCATCCAATGGTTGTCTAGAACATTCAGGGCTGCAACGCATATATTGATGACCTTATCGTGTACAGCGAAACCTGGGAGAAACATCTGCAAATTCTTCGCGACCTCTACGAAAGACTCAGTGAAGCACGTCTGACTATCAACTTAGTCAAATCTGAGTTTTGTCATGCACAAGTAACATTTTTGGGTCATATTGTAGGGCAGGGTCAAGTAAAACCTGTTGATGCTAAAATAAGTGCTATTTCTGCATTTCCTAGAACAGAAAACAAAAAGCAGATAATGCGTTTTCTTGGTATGGTTGGATACTACAGGAAGTTTTGTCCAAATATTTCTGCTGTAGCTGAGCCTTTGACTCATTTTTTTAAAGAAGAAACAAAAGTTTGTATGGAATGTTCAGTGTGAAAATGCATTTCAGAATTTGAAAGCAATTCTGCAATGTTCACCAGTCTTAGCAGCTCCAGAATTTTTTATACCTTTTAAGTTAGCTGTAGATGCGTGTTATACTGCTGCTGGTGCTGTGTTGTTACAAGAAGGCAATGATGGCATAGATCATCCAATTTATTATTTCTCAAGAAAGTTTAATGCAAACAAGAAAAATACTCCACTGTTGAAAAAGAATGTTTAGCTTTGATTTTGGCGTTGCAACATTTTGAAGTTTATGTTACTTCATCAGTCAGGCCTATCATTGTCTTCAGTGATCACAATCCCCTCACGTTCATGAACAAGTAGAAGTGTAAAAATCAAAGATTGTTGAGATGGAGTTTGTTCTTACAGAATTACGATTTTGAAATCAGACACATTTAAGGGAAAGACAATGTACTTGCCGATTGCTTATCGAGATGTTTATGAAATGTTGTAAACGAGATGTTTATGTAATGTTGTAAATAAGATGATATTTGAGATGTTGTAAAAATTTACTGAATGTGATCGCAAAAAGAATTTTTTTGAGAAAACTTTCTTTTTTCTTACATGAGGGGGAGTGTTATAGATGTCTCTTTTATTGTATGCAGCAGTGTGTTTGTTCAGCGCTAGCGTTGTCTATTGCTATGACGGCATAGCACGGCCCACGCGTGGGGTCTCACGTGTAAATTACGGCCATGCTAGCCTGGGGCTTTCTCGCATGGCAGAGCCGGGTCGGCCCATGTGTGAACTCTAACATGAACAAACACAGCGTTCTTGTTCTAGATGTTTCCTGTAACGCGTGTGTACAGTGTATTATATTAGACTCTTTGGATTGTTCGGGAAGTCGAAAGTTCTCGGCAGTGGGTGAGAAGTTAAAAATAGGGGGCCGTGTTTTACAGCCGAGAGAGAGGTGAGAGGATATTCCAACTGACGCAGAAGCGCGTACGCAGTTTGTGGGACCTATTCCGATAAGTGCGGCAATTATAGATTTTCTTCTGGTTTTGTGACGGATCTTATATAGTCTTCAGTTTGCTTTCGGGATTATGACAGAAACTTCATTTTGGGATTACGGCGGATTGATTTTGTGAATGAACTGGACTGTTATTCTCTGAGAAATTTTATGTGAACCGTTCATCTAAATTATAGGCTTTAAGGACATTTTGTCACTGTGACAGTGTTGGTATCCAGGTACTGTACACTTTATTTATTATACTGTGAAATTGTATTGATTTGCTGTTATACTGCTGTTATACTGTGTAATTGTATTGATTTAGTGTATTGTAATGTTAGGGTTGTTTTAACAAATAAATTGTAGTTATTTGTTAACAAAAAAACTACTGACTTTTTTATACATTCCCCTAGACATTTCACCCTGCCCAGTGTTACAGAATCTGATTTTTTTTCTCCATGACAAAGTTCATGTTCGTCCCGCATACGTGATCTGTTGATATTAGGTTCCGTAACTATATATATATATATATATATATATATATATATATATATATATATATATATAAAATATATATATATATATATTTATATATATATGTACATTTTAATATATAAAACTGTCTATATATATATGTACATTTTTATATATAAAACTGTCCAACATTGGGGAATAAGAAAACAAAGCATTGAATAAAAAACGTCAGCTTCAAAAAATTTCATTTAATTTCAAGTCGCTCTCCGAACGCAAATATGTAAAACCTTGGAAACAGAAAAAAAATGCTGAATACCTAAAAGCAGAGCTTGATTTTGTGTCTGCATGTGAGAGTCATGTATAAGGTATGATAGCATTCCCGGCACACTTACCTGTGACAGAATGTTGAGTCCCACCCTTTTTCTACGATCTTGTATCCATCCCTGGTTATTACTCGAAAGGTCGAACCTCTTTAGGAGTTGTTTTAAAAAGAAGTCTCCCTTTATCGCAATATGTAAAGGCCATACATTCTGCATACAAATGATTCCCTACAAGGAAAAAAACATGCACTCGTCGACACGAGACCGTTACTTGGAGTAAAAGTATTTTTATTACCTATAGCAATGCTCCTGTGTCCAAGATGTATTTTTCGACTCTTCAGTTGTAAGATTTAATATTCCAGTAACATAGTTTCTAGAGATAAAACAGAAATTGATGTGGACGGTTTCCGTGGCTGGGGAGATAATAAAAACTTGATCCCTGGATGCGTCCTGTGTGGCAGCATCGGTAACACTTATTCCGTCATTTAGATGCCTTCATCCTTAAGGTAGCATGATTGGCAAAAACCCTATATCTAAAAGCAAACCAAAAGTTGTTTTAAATCCATTATAGAATATTAAAGTATACATGTTAAATGTGTTTCATTTTCCTTTTTTTTTATGGTATACACATTTTTCTTAAATGTTTAACTAATTTCAGTATTTTAAGCACCAAGTAGCAGCAAGCAACTTTTTGGAAGGTTAATTTTAAACGACAAAACTAAATAGTGTTTTTTATGTTTGTTTTCTATCATGTCTCTATCTAGCTTAAAACTGAAATTTCAAATTTTGATTTTAAATAATATTTACAGTCCAAGTTCTTTTGTAAAGGCGGGTTTTGTCTAACTTCTGGCAGTCTACATATATCATAAAACCAGATACACTTACAATACTGTCATCTTTAGTTCCGTTTCTAGAATCCCCTTCACACAATAACAAAGTATGTTGTTAAATGCACGGTAGGTATGTCTTGCACTTGTAGCTCTAGTTGCTCCATATCTTTTGTTTGCATATGATTAATAAAAAAAAATCTATATTCTATGAAGGAATAACTATATGTTTAAAACACCTCAGTTATTTTTATAAATAACGTCTATAAAATGAATCTTTCAAAACCTTTAAAGATAAAAAGTTGAGGGATCCACCTCTGTCAATTACCATAGCAGAAAGTAGTTCTGAAATTAGTGCTCCAGTACTCGTGTTTGAGCAATTCAAACTGGGTAGTTGAGTACTGGGTTCTTACTCTAATGCTTATTTAGTCCGCTTTTTCCCATACGCTTAAGCCGTTTATTGTTTTTTTTAATTATGCTTGTTAATCTTAGCTGATTTGATTAGAATAATTAAGGTGGTCTGGCACAGTATGTACATAAATTCATGGTAACGTAACTCTTCTCTCCACCACAAATGCAAAATATCTTCTTGAACACGAGCAGCACATGGGTAATTTATATTAAATATGTTGACATCTCTCTCTCTCTCTCTCTCTCTCTCTCTCTCTATTTATATATATATATATATATATATATATATATTTATATATTTTTTTTTTTTCATTTTAAATGTCAATTTAATCTACCCCTGTATATGTAATGAATGCTCGGGTCTGAGTCGGTTTACCTGCAGAGTGCTCGAGCATCCTATCACATTTATTCGGTAATATAAATACATGTAGTTTAAGTCTTGAATCTCGTGATAACCAGCGAGTCGATATTTCAGATAAGATGAAGCACAAAATGGTTACATATGAACGAACTCTGAAGAATTGACCTAAATAGTGAATTGCATATATAAAATCATCAGTCACGTGGTAAGGTTCCTAAAAAAGAACTCTATCCGTGTTACAAATACAACAGAGAAGAAACGACACGCATAACGTGATTGTCAGGATGGCTGATATTTAGCTTGACTAAGTCTGTCTGAGAGCGACACTGTACACTCACAGACCGGGACGACACGGCTCTCAAGGAGAACCCAGACAAATCTTGGGTAACTGCGAGGCCCTTTAAACAAAGGATCAAATCATGAAGGCTTAATTCAAGATAAAAGTGGCAAAGGGAGAGTGAAAGGAGACTTTGAGAATGCGAATTTGACACAAGCAAGACCGGCAAAGTTCCAGTCGGCTACAGCCTGAAGAAAAGTGTGATCATTTTAGGACAGGATTCTTAACCAAAAACACCCGGCATAGACCACAACAGTCTGTCAATTAAAACACAATGTCCTGAAAGTCCAGCGAAGCCAAACGCAGTGTTCGCAAGAGGCTTCCACGTCAATTAATCCTGTGGCAAACAGAAATTATAAGCTGCACATGCTGGATTCCTCTCTTCAAAAGGTATTACGTTTTTGTCGGTGTTTGATGGTAGCTTTGTTTATCAGTAAATCTCGCAAAAATAAAACCATTATAAATAAGAGCCCATCATTGAAGGCAAGGAAAAAATATTAATTTTATAAATAATAATAGATTCTGTATGTGAAAAAGTATATAACCAATGAAATATCAAAATATTTGCTATACATGAACAATAATTTCCACGTGGCCAATGTTCCCTTGGGTCCCCGTGCCATTGTAAAGATTTTGTTTACATATAACTTAATATAATGAATTCATTTTGTACACTGTGTAGGTCCTTTGTATGAGAATCCTCTCGAAACATTAAAAAGATAAAACTTGCGATATTTTGACCCAACGAATATAAAGCCAACGACAATATCTTAATTATTTGATACTAGCAATTACCCGTGCTACGCACGGCCTGGGGCGAGCAGTTAGTTTTGGATATCAAATAATCTGTCATAGTTCATTGTCTTGGTTTTACAATGTTATCGTCATAATACATCTTTGAGGACGACATTTGGTGTACGTGTTCTGTCTTTGAGGTGTCCGAGTCTTGGCAACTTGACGAATACGTTAGGGTACGAATGGTGGATTGTCTTCGGACAAACCCGGAGCATATTGATGTCGAAAATCTCGGCAATCCGTACGGTTATCTATATATTGATATATAAATCCAATATATGTATGCTGTTATGCATAAAAATCGAATTGAAGCCAAGAAATTGGGAGGAGAATTTTTCGGAGATGTTTATATGAAAAGTGAAATCATTTTTATATGAATATGTATTGTGTTGAACATGGCTGTTTAAAGTTGCCCTCCGAGCCCTTTAATCTGCAAGTAAAGAAACCTGTTATCTTGCAAGGACTTACAGTGGCTCAAAGACGTGTTCTCGATAATTGCAGGTTCTTTTCAGGTTTCTTTTTTTTTATTTATTAGCATCTATGTATTACTTTCAAATTCATTAGCCGAGGAATTTTATAAACAGCCGCAGAATAGAGCGCCATAATGGCCCTGTTTAGAGTCGACTCTGATCAATCTCAAACCTTCCCTGCTGATGCCGGCATTCTAACTCACAATGTCTGCTCTGTTATGTCTTGTATGCTGTCGACACCACGGACCACAGTAAAATGCAAAGGTTAGCATAAGAATTTAACATTCCAGATATCTTAACCCGAGCATTATATTTAAGAGATAATAGTTTACAAATTATAAAAGTGGATGCAACTTATCGCCATTAACATTGCATGTTGAAACAACTGGAATTTTATTTCATAAGTTTGAAGAAATATAAATATGAAATATTGATCCCATCTACAGTTTGACTACATAATGCAGTTTCTGAGGAACAGAAAATTCCCCGTAATGTCCTCCTTAATTGGTGTGTTAAAAAATTCCCCAATAAAAATGGTTCATAATTGAAATTTATAAATAAATATATATAAATATATATATATATTCATATACAGAAATACATGATATAGCAATAATATATATATATATATATATATATATATATATATATATTTAAATCTATATGTACAGATATAAAATTTGAGTTTTCACAATAAACATAAAACGCCAACGAAATATTAGCGCCCCCCCCCCCCGATATTCTTGATCCGCAACTGATAACAATATATTATTAATTATGTACGTTATACGCAAATATTGCAAATAAAAATTGGTGGAATCTTTTCGGACAAAATCGTAGCATATGTATGTCGAAAATCAATGCAATCTGTACGGTGGTATCAGAGGAGATCCGGGAAATTACAAAAATGGTCTAACGCTATTAAAATATAGTTTCTACGGTTCAACAGAGATATGTCTCAATAACTTGTAAACTCGGCCAACTTCCCCTAGGTAAGTGTGACAGATTAGACTGAGAAAATGTGTGACCGGAGTAAGCACATGACTGTGTGCGCCAGGATTTTTCCTTAAATCACTTGTTTAAAATTTGAATTTACCACAAGATCTGTTGTCTATAGTCCGTCTAGTAACCGTGTCCGCATGTTTTTTTCCGGGAAAATTATTCAGACAAGTGAAGCAGTGTAAACCTTTCTTTCCAAAGGTTGCAGAAGCTATTCCTGCTAGCGTTAAAAAATGAAGCCTCACCTTGTTTTGATTCTGTATGAGACAAATAATCCGAAATCTGACAAAAAAGTTTATACCGTTTACGACTATTTTATCGCTAGAGAACTGATAATAAACAAGCTAAGCAAACTGACGACGTCAGTCTATTGTCCTATCCCCCACAGCCGAAATGCTCCGCCCTTTTTACCTAATAGTTATAATGAGCCCCCAAACACTCCCACACAGGTCTTCAATGACCATGGTAGTAAGAGCTGTTTACAACAAAATAATGACGCCAAAAAGGTCGATGACGTATGACGTCGCATTGACTGACGTCATTTACTGATATCGCTGTTCTCCATTGTTGAATATATCGCAGTCATTGTGAACTGTCTTTAAATATTTTGGATCATTTGTCTCATACGGATAACGTGCCAGGTAAGACATTATTATTCACTCGGTAGTCGGAGGAATTGCTCCTGTTACCTATGGTCTAGAACTTGTTATACTATCTCCTTTGCATTAAAAATAATATCCCGGAAAACATCCAGACATGGTTACTGGTACACACTACACGTGTTCTGTTTGGGAGAGCTCTGTCAAATTATGCAAATTTTGTTTTTGTCAGAAGATTGACGCTTTACAATGACAACGGTCACCTTATTGGTTGCTCTTTAGTCCAAAGCTTATGATTATTCATTAAATGAATTTGCGATTAAGGTCACATAGAGTTCATGGATAGGTCAATTGAAGGTGATGCGCGAACGACCATTGTGACGTCCTTTTGACGTCACTGTTGTCTAACTAACACCACACGCAGCCATTTACATTTAGAAAGGCTGGGAAGAGGCCATCCACGGACCATACTAAAATGATTCATATGAACAACATAAAGTTTAATTCAATTTCAATGACACTATACAGAATGACACAAGCAATAATTTAAGAAATTAAGACGGGCTTTCATACTCACTAAAATCATCTGCAAAACGCGGGATATCTCAAGAGCGATTTCTTATTTTGTGTAGGATTAAATGCATACACAAAATTTAGTTATGCTCATACAGAAACCACCTCATACAGAAACCACCTCCCTCAGACTGAATTAAGGAGGGAGGTGGTTTCTCATTTTACGTATACTCAAGTATTCTTAGTCTCGGGGCAGGACTTAAGTACTCGAGTTGGCATTCGCGATATTTAAGCAGTTATTCAAGTAGTTTTTTATTATGAATGTAAACTTAACTAGAAATGTGAATCCCAATGGTTACAAGCCTCTGCTATTTGAGCACACGTTTAAAAACGCTCTTCGAATATACTGCTGCTCGCTCGAGCGTGACCTGAACATAAAGCTCGGCCACACTTGTAAGGCGGGCCTTCTGTGCATTCACTTATTTTATGGTCCATATTCCCAAGTTCATTCGTGCATAAGTGCCCGTACATTCGTGAATATGCATCTAGAAATTCCAGAATGCGGAGAAGATGCTGGATCAACACCAAAATCTAAGTAATTCCTCCTTGGCTCGTTTGCGAAATGCCTTGAAAATTTCATGAATTTCCGTTCATGATTGTGTTAGTTATGTTGTGAATAATCACACACAAAAACACACACATGAACATGAATGAACGCAGAACCTCCTGGCGTTGGCAAATAGTTTGTTACTAAAAATACTAATGAACTACCAGATTTAGCGTAAATTCATTATATTTAAATACCATACATGCGAGCGACACATGGTTAATATCAGTATAAGGCATTACAATTATCATTTGGATATTCTTTTACACTTTTAAATGTTCATTGTTGGAGAAAAGTCATTATAATCAGTACTCGAGCGCGAGTTCAATAGTTCTGTATAAGTTATATATCTTGTCATGTATTATCACGTGCGGGGATTTTCTTTAATAGACAATAGCGATAGCAAACCCCAGTCCCGCATGATTAAAAAGCAATATTCGACAAATTATCTAATTAGAACGACAAATTCATGCCTCCGGTTACATGACTAGAAATAATGATTTTGTTTAGTTTTTTTTTATATTTTTACATTTGAGTTACATTTCGGGTGATAGGTACCATTTTTACAGCAGGTGCTCTAGATAAGTGGGTATGCGTTAGAGGAGCAAATTAGAGATACATCTGTGGTGACTTTGAGTTATTGACAGGATCACTAATACTGCTAAATTACCGGCTCCGCGTGGAAACATGAAGGGCGATTCGGAATCTTGCATTTAATTTCGTTACATTTCCAGCACTTCCATCAGCTCCGCCCACGGCCCAAGGTAATTACTATATATGCAAGTGCAGTACTCTTTTATAGACGACCTCTGTGCTTTGTGTCCGGGAGTGGGCTCCTCATTTTACGTGTCGCCTTGGACCGATGAAATCGAACCACTCCTCCGCCACACTATCCTGTTTGCTAATTTACATAGATAGCCGTAAAAGCCAGAGTACCGCGTGGTGGAACCACATTAACAGCCAATGCGGGCCTCACTCATTATAATAAGAGGTGTACAACAATCAACTTTTTTTCCCCGGAAAATTTCCAAATTACTAAAGGCCACTGCCTGGGAGCTGAACGTTCGATCTTTATGGTTAACTTTCTCCGCTTAAAAACGTAGCAGTAATGGGAACGATTTCGTTCCTGTGGAGTCCTGAGATTATTAGTGAGAGACCTTTCTGATAAACGTTCACATCTCCATTTGTAACTAAGAAAGAGTCTTGCCATTAAAATGACTTCGTTTGCTTCTTTAAAAATAGTACTAATTGTATTACTTTTAAATTGATTGGTCCAACCTACACACATACAGATTCCCTCACAGGGAACAGACAGAGAGAAAGAGAGACAGACAGTCAGACAGACAGAGACAGAGAGAGTGAACACACAGACAGATAGGGGGTTGCGAGTCCAAACTGTGTTTTATTCCTACACCACGTGGCTCTTTTGACTCTTTCTGTGAGGGTACGACAAAGACCAGGGGCGGATCCAGGATTTTTCAACAGGGGGGCTTGAATCAGAAACTGGTTTTTATTTGATACAGATAAAGTGCAAATTATAATATATATATATATATATATATATATATATATATATATATATATATATATATATATATACTATTAAGAAGTGTAAAAACATGGGCAATGTTTGGACGAAACATAAATGTAGACTCAAAAATAAAAATTTTCATATTATGATTATTGGTAATTTTATTTGAAAATATATTTCGGAAGTACTTGCAAACTCGCTCATCCGTTGTATACTCCTGTACAACGCTTGACAGGCAGGAAATACTAAATAAATTACAAAAAGCATAACAGCTAAATAATTTGGCGCAATATATAATAAAGAAGCAACATTTTCTTGATTAAGATAACCTCCAGTATTTGTTATAAATGCAGGCTTGATGGAATATATTAATCTGTAAAAAACACGCATGCATGTATATAACTTATGACAACTGCTCTTTATTTGGGTAAAATTACACAAATACCAGTGCATACACATGAACAAAAAAAAATCTTATCGTGATCCTTATGTGTGAAAAGACTTTTTTTTTTGCAAATTTGCATATAACTTCATGGTATTCGCATATTTTGAGAATTTGTTTGGGGGGGGGAAGCAGCTATATACCCAACCCCATAACCCATATATGCGCTATCAATTATCATTTGTGATCATATCAAAGGAGTGGTAAATTAGAACCGAGCACATGCACGCAAGGACGCATCTATAAGCATTCCTCTATTATATCAAAACCAAGTTTACCCATTCATAAAATAAATGCAAACGTAAACATTCAAAAGTAATTAGCAACATTGAATTATGTAAATATTAATGTGAGGCAAACCGATACCCCATTATCATTAGTTAAATACTCGAACTACAGCTGATTTTCAAGTTGATTTTACTCATTCGAGATTATTTTGAATAACCAGTAGCTTTAATTACACTTCCCTGTGTGCGGCTGCTATATAAAAGAGCTTATCAGCTTACGGTAAATTTGATCTCTGGCATGTACGTCTTGATGTATTATAAAGCATTTCATATCTAGTTTATATTTATGCACCATTGATCACTGCATTGCTGATCGAAAAGAAATATTCATAAATTAATGCTGTGGGAATAATATTTAATTTTCCTGTCACATTTTGAAAAGTTGTTCTTTTCACCATATACGTCTAAAAAAGTGTTCGACTACAGAAATTCAAACGGATATATACAGCCCAATCTTAGTCATTAATCATTTACATGTTATTAATGACGAGCCAGCACGTTTTCAGATTTTAACTCTGCAATCACAAAAAAAAGACCTTGCAAATACATACACTGTTTACTGTGTTGTTTACTATGTATGTATTTCCCAAAACAAGGCCAATTGAAAAAATGTCTTTATAGATGTCGAAGCCTTAAGAAGCTGCAACATTCTACGTGAACGGCGTAGAATTAATTTGGATAGAAATGTTAATGTCTAATAATAAATAATGCAAATGACATAAGGACATAACGTATAGATATACATGTTTCTCTGATAAAGAGGCCTATAACAGTGGTTTAAGGGAGGGGGGGGGCTTCAGCCCCCAAAGCTCCCCCTCTGGATCCGCCACTGAAGACAGAGAAGGTGCAGGGAAACTAGCCTATTTTAAGCTCTTCCTTTTACAGCCTGGTTTCTGTTTTCGAGACCAGAGAGGTAATTTAGGTTGATTTCTCCGAACAGTCAATACTATACTCTCACTGCTACACGGGAAATGTCAATAAAAAGGCAACCACTCGTACCGGAAGGTCTATAGGTTACAATATCCCGTCCCCGTGTCCAGCACATTTGTCACATCAATTCATATATCTTCAAGTCAGAGACCGCTGAAATAAGATCTCCTAACATATTAAAACTCTTGTGTGCTAACGCGATTTGACATGTTATATGATTTTGCTTTAGCAAAAAGTTTTGTGCAGGACTCCAGGGAAAGTAGTATAAAACTATTTGATAACTAGATATTTCTTGGCGCCGCAGGTGCCATAGTATCCCTAGACAATTAACAATTATGAAATAACTCTCATAGAAAAGGTCACTCTCATTGAAAAGGTTATGACCCCAATTTCAATATACATCACCCCTAACCCATGTCTATGTATATGCATAATATGAAAGAAATCTGTCCATTAGTTTTTGACTTATAATGCTCACAGTACTGTAAAGTGGCAATTTTTGGGGTATTAAACGGCACGAAAAACAACTAAAGAATAACAGGTGGTGCCACCAGTTTCCGGTACATGACAATATTATCTAAGATCTTCGATCAAGTTGATTTTTGGACCAATCCTCCCATATTGAGATATTAATGATTGTGTGTAATTTTCACCATATATGGCAATATTCAAGGTCAAGGCCACTGTCATAGGAAAGGTCATGACCCCAATTTAAACAAACATCATCCCATAAACCATATCTATTGTATATGCATAATATAAAAGAAATCTGTCCGTAAGTTTTTGACTTAAAATGCTCACAGTAGTGTCAAGTGGCAATTTTTGGGGTATTAAAAGGCACGAAAACAAGTAAAGAATAATAGGTGGCGCCTCCAGTTACTGGTACATGACAACCCTATCCATGATCTTCGATCAACTTGATTTTGGGATCAATCCATGCAAGATTTATTGAGATATTTAAGAATTTATGGGATTTTCCCCAAAATTGGACCTATTCAAGGTCAAGGACACTCTCCTAGGAAAGGTCATAACCTCATTTTAGATAGGGGTCGTCCCCTTACCAATTTCTATACATATACCAAGTTTGGTAAGGATCCGTGAAATATTTTTTGACTTATCACGCGAACAAGATTTATACGCGGCGGCGGCGGCGGGACCGGTATGAAAACATAGTATCCCCCGACTTTGCCTGGGGATACAATTATTAATGTAGCTATAATCATTTATTCACAGGTGCAAATTGCAATTCTGTATTCTCAGGGGTATAACTTACCAGTTCCATAATATCAGCTTAGAAGTAGCATTGGAGAAGTTCCAGTATGTCTTAAGCCTATTGCACTGTAACATTCTTGCCCTTTGAACTGGAACTCAGATGGCCAGGGGTGGGGCATCAACACTGATTAACAGTCAATATAGAGATACCCCATAACCAATCACAATGCAGGGTTTCTACCCTGCCTTCTGTGGCCTGTATTTAATTGTGAATAAGTCAGAAATTCGCGCTCTCTTGGACCAGACAAGTGGACCCTACAGAAGGCTAGCCGTGAGGCCAGCCAGGGTATGGCTTTTTTCACCTTAGGGTTGGTTTTACAACAGTGTCGGCTACCCAGGTGAAGAGCCACCCACTACCAAAGAGCAGTCCTTTTATCTAGTCTGGTAAGTATCTTTCCGTTTCATTTATACGTTCAGATAATAATATGCAGTCCTGATAATTTAAAGGTTTAGGCTCTATTCCAGTATAAAAGTGTTATTATCTCTTTAAATTGTGCGAGTGCATGTTGCCAAAGCCCAATTTCCTCCCAAAATAAATAACCAGCTACAGCACAATGTCTGATTTCACGGATGCTGGCAGCTTCCCGGGCACGCATATAGCATTAGATGCTCCCGGGATGTCATATGCCTATTGCACAATGTCTGATTTCAAGGATGCTGGCAGCGTCCCGGGCCTGTAGCTATCCCATAAGCCCTTTGGCCAATCAGCAACCAGCTATCTTCATCACAACTACCTAGAATTTTACTATAATTACTGAAAATTTCCAACACTTCCCCTCATTTCTCCCATATAAATCATTATATATTAATTTATTTAATCTTTAATTAGCATACCTCTTCACGTTTAGATTTTATCTTTGCAGCCACAAGCTGGCCGGTTCTTCCAGACTGGGCGTTTTATATCCCCACCGATCATACTCTTTACTAGGGCATAGTCAAAATTATATTTCTCTGGTCTCTCCTTAGAAAATGGTGTAAATGTTACATATTATGTTTCTATATATTGTTGCATGTGTTTTGAGATTATGGACTGTACATATGTTATAGCTTGTGGTTTAGGGATTTTGCATTGTATGTTTGTATCATGAATTATTATTATGGTGAATTCGTCATTAATAAATGACATTTTTTAATCAATTCTGGTGTTAAGTAGTTCCTGGAGTGTCTGCACAAATGTTATGGAGTCCATGTTTCACTTATTAGGGCCTATATATATTTGTATTATTTGAGAAGTGTGCTTTTTAATCATCCTACGTAATATTTTAACGATACAATGCTGATAAAATGCAAACTCTCTGGCATGAGAGTTTTAAACTCTAAGGCATGAGTCGGAAAAAGAAATAGATAATCCCATTTGTCGTCAATTACCAGCTGCTACATCGCTATATCGATATACCAGCACTCGTGGTAACACGAAGTCTTAACCCGTGACAATGTAACACGGCCTTAACATCAAATTTCTTGCTGTGTTCCATTAACTCGGGCAAATGGAATGATCAGGGAAACCTCGTTATCGTTAACATAACTAGATGTACGTGTGTGTAGTCGTGCAACTATCTGGTACCCCGCTAGGTTACCCCCTTCCACCAATCAAGCTTTCCCGTGATGTGCTGTATCAGGCTCAGTAGGACAGATTCACTAGGTCAGATGCTGACAAATGCTGGCCCTAAAAGTTATGAATGGGACGGTCTCCCAGTGTACGAAAGGATTCAGGGGCGTCACAAAAGTATATATAAATCCTTTGAAATAAAAATATATTACGGTGATCCAGTTTACCTTCTAAATATCATGTTCCTTGGGTGTTACCCTAACCCCCATAAAAATCATCAACATATATACATAACTTTTGCGTTAAGTTGGCCACAGACAATTTAACGGACCAACAGAATATACGTCCTTCCTGGCACAGGTATAATATATAATGAGAGGCAATTATAACAAATAGCTGTATTTTATATGATAGTAAATAATGTCAGGGAACTGTTATACAGCGGTAAATGATATCATATTTACTGATAAGAAGACAGTCCCAGTGAGATCCAAGGTTGAGGGCCACATGTTATTACAACCATGCCAAGCTTAAGAATAAATTATGTCTCCAAGGCTCGTTCCATGTTTTATGTATACTAAAAACACTAAGGATATGAAACTGCAGAATATATATTAGTATCCGTTCCATGGCTGGTATCTATATACAAACACACCATAGCAGTGTCCGTCCCGTGAGTCCTAAATATTCATAGTGTAACACATGTCCCCTCCTGTGTCCCATGCTACGTTTTTTAATGTTTACCACGTCCAAGCTTGTGATAAATATCATATTCCAGCTATAGCACCATGAATCCCGGATTTATTGGAATTATTTTTTTATGTCAAAAATGAAGGATGGCCTACCGTGTTAAGAAATACTTCGTATTATTTTGGGTAAGATGTTGTATATTAATTGTACGGGGTGACATAAAAGCGGACCGAACTGTCTCGCTGGTGAAGCTTGCTTTGCTAGCGAAGCGGTTGGTACGCCGGACTTTTGCGCCATCGACATGGGTTCGAATCCGGGATCGGCCCAATGTTTTACCCTGAGCAATTTGCATTCCTAATAAATGAAGGCTCGTCCAACGTGATGGTAAACTTTGTGGACCAGGGAATAAGCTCACCAAAGTTTGACTCCTGGGATAATAAGGCTTGTTCTGATAGCAGAACGCTCTTAAGAGGGGGTGTTACGGGTTGACATAAAAGGGGACCGAACTGTCTCGCTAGTGAAGCTTGCTTTGCTAGCGAAGCGGTTGGTACGCCGGACTTGTTCGCCACTAATGGCAGTTTCACACAGCACTTACGCATAAATTACGAGCTACACATAAAATATGAGGCATACGCGGAGATACGCAATTCATGCGCGATATACGTAATTCATAAGTTTTTCATGCGCATTTCATTCGTCGCTAATCGCAGAAGGGGGGGGGGGCCGGGGTGGTCATACGCGAAAACGGTTTTGAGCTGCACAAAATTTTTCCTCTTTTTGGATTTACGCGATCTATGCGTAATTTACGTAGTTTATACGCAGTTCTTACGCATGGGTATGGGTAATTCATACGCGCATGTGCGCGATACATACGAGATTGTTACGCAAGATCGGCGATTTTCACGACCGTTCCGCGTATGTCCGCGTATGTTTAACAAACTTTTCACGCATATAACACGCATGTATCGCAGATGTATCACTTATATATCGCGTATACCGCTAATAACTACGAACATTTCGCATGAATCACTTATAAAAACAGATGAACTACGCTAGATTTACGCTAAAATCACGCATGCTTCACACAAGAATCGCGTAAGGGGACAGGGTAGATAAACCGGCCGATTTCGGACCGCTGAACCAGTCTGTACACGCCGCCGATGGGTCCACATTTCTGTCCAATGACATCCTGGAGAGGAGACCATGAATCCCCAATGCAGAGAAGTCCTTGCCTTCCTCCTGCAGCAGCATAACAACCAACTGGCTCAGCTCCAGCAGATCCTGCACCGGAGGCAGAGAAGAAGGCGTGGGAGAAGACACAGAGTCGCCTGGGCGAGGCCTTGGATTGGAAGAAGAGTCGAACTTGGGATCTATGACAGATTGATGGTGGATATGAGAAATGAAGATCCAAGATCCTTGCATAACGTCATGCAGATGCCACCTGCAATGTACGACGAGATCGTCTGACCCCATTAATAACGAACTGGTGTCCACCCCTTGATCCTGGACTCAAGGTGGCACTGACCCTACGCCATCTTGCCTCTGGTACCAAGTATAAGGACATGCAGTATGCATGGAGGGTGCCGCACAACACCATCAGCTTGGTGGTTCGAGAAGTCTGTGAGGCCATCGTGGAAGAATACCTTGACGAGCAGACACCCCCCCCCCCCCCCCAAACACTGAGAAAGGCTGGAGACAAATAGTTGACGAATGGTACAAGTGTTTGAACTTTCGCCACACGATCGGGGGAAGCACGTGGCATGCAAGGCTCCCCCTGATTCTGGGTCAGAATACTATAATTACAAGGTTTTTTTTTTAGTATCATATTGTTCGCCATGGTCTCCTAAGATTACAAGTTTGTGTGGGCTGATGTGTCTACTCTGATGCGCACATCTAAAACAACAGTGATCTGAAAGATGGGCTGGAGAATGATGACATCATGGGCTGGCCACGTCCCGACCCACTCACCAATGACAACCAAGATGTGCCGTATTTCCTGGTGGGTGATGATGCCTTTTCCCTTAGGACCTACCTCATGAAGCCTTACAGTGCAAGAAACCTGACGAGGGAAGAGAGATTCTTCAATTACAGGTTCTTCCGTGCCAGAAGAGTTGTTGAAGATGCGTTTGGAATCCTTGCCAATCGTTTTCGGGTGCTTTTCACCACCATGTGCCATGATGTGGAAAGAGTGAGGCTCATTGTGAGGGCCTGCATCCTCCTGTATAACGTCATGCGCACTCGGTACCCAGTCCTCCAGAACAGGCTGATTGACAACCAGGGCCCAGATGAACAGATGAGGCCAGGAGCATGGAGAGCTGGACTCAACCTAGAGGACACCCGTGACGTCAGAGCCCCCAAGGAAGGGAAGAGGCAGAGGAACCTCCTGAAGCACTGGGTCAGCTCCCCTGCTGGAACTGTGCCATGGCAGGACAGAATGGTAGATGAAGTTTAGACTGCTTCACACTCTGACCAGGAGGATGTTATGTGATGTTATTGTACTAGTAATGCAATAAATATTGCACTTGTTGTTGGAACTTGTATGTCATACGATCAATACGTATATGAATAAAATAAAGATAGTGATGTAATAACAATTGCTTAGTGATAAACCTTGAAATATATTTATTCACCTATTCATCCACAAACTTTGTTTTACATTCATGCACATGAAAAGTTGTCATTCCTAACAACCAATCAATATACATCAATAAAATACTGTACATCAATATAATACTGTATATCATTTTAACTGTACAAAAAACTAAATGCACATGACCAAAAGCAAAAACACTGTCTGTGGTAATCACTATCTATGTGAAAGCATTGCATGAGGTTATCACTGTCCGTGTAAAAATAAAAAAAGCACTATCTGTGGTAATCACTGTCCATAAAAAAAATTAAGCACTGTTTGTGGTAATTCCTGTTCGTGCAAAAGCACTAATCACACTCATCATCCTCTTGCATTAATTGCCTGCAGCACCATGTAAGTCATGGAGTTGTCAGTCTGTTGTGGAGGAGGTGTGCTGGTGGAAGGTACCAGGTAGAAGGATGAGTCACTTTGTCTGGATGCTGTCTGCTGCTGCTGCTGCTGCTGGACTTGCTGGTATGAAGCCTGTGGTTGGTTGAGGGCAGGATGATGAGCTGATTGCCGCTGCATGAAGGGAGCCTGTGGTTGGTTGAAGGCAGGCTGTTCAGCTGGTTGCTGCTGCATTTAGGGAGCCTGTTGTTTTAAGCAGCCGGAGCTTTTTCTTTCAAAATGGCATGAGGTCATTTTACCTTTAATCTCGTATCTCACTCATATATGTTTGCTAATATGTGACGGCGGAATGTAAGACTTGCCAGACTGCAATAAAATGTTTAAAAAACGCTACGAGGACGCACCTCGTAGTGATTCATATTCATTTTCAATGTCAACATGCGATTCAACGCCAACGTAATTATTTTGGTTCAACGTAATGTTCCCTTGACTTCACTTGCCACTCAGACAGGAGTGTACGTGCTACAGGATATGAAGTAAAGCCCGAAAGCACAAGACTCAAATCCGGGAGATCATGAGTTCGAATTTCAGCCGAGGCGGTGAGATTTTTTACGGTCGGCCCCAACCTAGGATGAGCGCGCTACAAGCTATATGGGGCGGCCGTGCCCAACAGCCGTACGTTTTTCACTCACAAACGAGTGCGCATTTCGGGGTTCCTCGATGGTATGACTCATTAATGAAAAACGATTATACATCAAAGGCCCGCAGGTGCAGTAGTAACCGGTCCTGGTTAACACCAAGATATAAAATGAGAGAAAGCGTGTAATACTGCCCGTGAAATACTAAGTATTGACTTCTAAGTACATATACCAAGGTTAATTCGCAAAAAAAATTAGTCCATACATGGATCTTCATGTTTTTAATGATATCTCTGCTGGATGAATCTAAATGCATTGTAGACACTGTCGCAACGTTTTTGGTACGATAGGTCCAGGGTCCTCTGCCGGGATGACAGGCACAGCGTATGTGTGATCCTGGTTATTGGGTCCCTAAGCCACGGCCAACATTGGTGAGTAATGACGTTGACCGTCCCACAAGCACTGGACCTTACCTGGTTAGTCGATGAAATAGTCGGTCAGAGGGCTGTATAAATTAGATATACAATTTTTTTCGCGAAGTAGCAGAACCGATTCTAAGCGTTGCGACACAGCAAGGACAAGTTTGATGGTTCTGACAGTGGGAGGAACTAAGTCTTAACAATTGCATCGACTAAGCCAGTCTAGGTTCTCTTATAATGGGCCTACCGGTATCAGGAGTTAATAGGTCGAGGCTATTGTGTTTGCCAAGCAGAGAGCTGACACTGGCTTTAGAAGTAATGTTATAATCCATGCTTAATTGCGTTTTTTGCACAGTAGAAAATATATACTGCAAATACCCGCAATTTCATTCAACAAAATGAGAAACACATGACCTTTCTTTATATTCACGTATCCTAATTGGTAATGGCATTTATGATATGCAAGAGGTCATTTATAAAGAGCAAATATTATATACATTTCTATGCCTTTATCCAGAGGAATAAGAAATGAGGCGTGTCTTAAGAGCACTCTTAAAGGAACTTAGGTTTGCGCATGCTCTTACAGAATGTAACATACGGTTCCAGGTAATGAAAAAACTGTCTGTCACCATATACACAGAGAAAGCGAGGTACGCAGACTATCCTGTAAAACATCAGAGGACTGAAAAGCTCTGCACAGAGGATATTCCACAAACAGCTAATTGTGCTCGATAAAAGCTGTCATTCAGTGCTTTGTACACCTGTTTGAGCATTTTTATGTAAATTCATTTTCTCAGATGTATTTTGATAATCGGTACGACGACTTCAAACATACTGGTCTGGTAGTAGCGCTGGGGCGATATATCGATCTGAGAGTGCCTATATTATAATCGATGGGTCTGACAAATATCAATGAGTTTATTGATGGCCTAGGGAGATTGAGTTGAGCTCCCTTACAGTTTAAAAGCAAATAGCTTTGGCAGGGCTCAATGCGATTATCGATAGCTCTGACAATAATCTATATGATTATCGATGGATCTGAAAAGAATTGTGTAAAATTAAATAAAATATAATAAACTGGTTCATAAACTGATTTGGATAATAGATTTATTCTTAATATGAATCTATAGGTAAAGCATTACCAGAACGATTATTTGATTGACTTTATTATCAGAGATTTAAAAAAAGTTTGGTAATCTTTCAATGAACAAGGAAAAAACTTTTTTAAATATATTCTATTGATTCCCGTTGAACATCAAAGGCAGGAGCCATGGTTCGCACCACCAGCATATCTCTTATCCGAAAACGTGACGCGGTCATGACATACTTGGAGGCCATTATAGCTTATGCTCAAGCACAAAAAGCACTGGCAGGGACAATCGATGAGGCTATTAACTGTGGGGCTATCAGGCAGAAAAGAAAAGAAACTTTTCCTGAATGCGATCGCTTGACGATGCGTGTGTCAACTCCAAAGGACCAAATATGAGCGGTCGCAGGTAAACTTTTTTTGGAAGCAACAAAATATAATATACTAGATGTTTTTTTTTAAATTATCAATAAAAAAATTGAGAAACCAAAGACACCAACATATTTATAAACCAAGAAAAAAAAATGTCAAACACCGGTTGCATCAGTTGTTTCTGTACTCTGTGTTACCCGAACGGAAAAGCGCTCGTATTTGAAAGCGGATTCATTCGGTCTTTGTTAAGTGCACGAACTTTAAACCCTTCTTTTTCTTTTGATTGATAAAAATTCCTTTGGAGGCATTAAATGGATCAATCGGGCGTTATACCGGGCTAGTGACCACAAAATGCACGAAATTTCCGCACAGAGCCCCCGGCACTGTAACCATTGTGTTGACCACGGGAGAAAAAATAGGCACCGGCGGGTGCACTTTAATATTAATATTTATATGCAGCCATAAATAAACCTTTCTTGCAAAAGATAACAAACGTGTCCAAGAAGAGCGCACCGAGGAAAGGCCTACGTGTGCCGAAGATTGAGGTCAAAATCAGAGCCAAACCAGGTAAACCTTTGTACAGTAAAAGCCAAATGCGTTTTGATTATACAGATATCATGGAATAAAACTAAATATGTATTTATGGTGTATTCTATCGGCGGCGATGTATCGCGCTACATGATCGTATCGTATGTAACAATACAGGACTAGCATGGAGCCCTAGCTGTAAAGACGTACCGTCAGTGAAGGCGGCATTAAACAAAATACTGCTGTACAAGTCAAAGTTATAAAATATATACCAGTCAGTGGTATATTGACAGTGTTTTCTGTGCAACAAACACATGTTATTATCAGGCCATCTGTGCTGCAAGGCAAGGAACCTCAGCACTGAGATCTGTATATTATTCATATGCACATACCAACAGTGAGACAACTGCTATCCTGACAGCAGTATACATCTGTCCAAATTCTGGCTCACGCAATGCCGTGAGCCAGACTGAAACAGTGAAGACCATTTGCGTCCGCTTGTCAGTGCGAGATTGGAAAACGAAAATCACTTTGGCAGAGACCCAGTGCCAAGTGTGTCCCGTATATTTATTGACAGGACACACTAAGAAGGTAATTCCATTAGTGCAATTTCAGTAATGCGAGGAACTTAGTGTAAAATCATGTTAACTGATTGAAGGAAAAACAAACATCATCCATGGTCAATTATCATTTGATGATTTCTTGTCCCTCTTAAAGTTATTACTTTTTTACACGCTGAAGATCCCGTCGACATCACACTTATTTTGCAATGTCAGAGCCTGCGTGTCGCATGCTCACAGCCGGTACTCGGTATAAGACAGTATTATTCGTTGTCGTTCCTAATCATGTATAACCTCATAAAATCATGCAGTTATTCTTTTTGTATTGTATAATCATACTTATAAAGATATCTTGCTCGCAGTAACAATAAGCTGCTTTTATACGAAAGTTAATTTAAAAGTATATTTGCGGCCATGACCAGGTATTCATACTACATGTCCGCTGCTTCAGGTTCAAATTCAACACTAGGCGCTTTGGTTGCCACTTTGTGTTTTACCTGCCTTACCTTTCTAAAAAAAAATTCCCCAGATTGTTCAAGATATTGTGACTCTTTGCATATTCATATGGTTTGATGGACAAGTTGTGGTATAGTCTTTCAGGTCGATGACACGTGGCCTGATGCTGACTATTTCGGGTTTAAAAGCACAAAAAAATACAACAATAATAACTTTACTTATAGTCCCGCTTTCCGCCAAGATATAGACAACATACTGCATATGTATGCCAAGTACGGAATACACAAAATACAGCGCAAATGTAATTGGGTGGAATTCTTTCCAGCAGTTCTTTTGTATTTTTCCTGTTTGAAAATGAGCAAATTAATCGGTTCAAATAATCGTCAACCCAACCACTGCTGAATAACAGACTAATTCAATAAATTATCATAACACGTAAAACTTTAAATTATCACAGGAAATAATCACAGTTGATAAAAAATACCATTAACTCAAATATATATGTGTATAAATATATATATATATATATATATATATATATATATAACATAAAGTACCATTTTAATATAAAATTCTTCCTTATGTATTGATGATAATTCGTAGAAAGATCTCTGTTGTAGCACTCTCAAAATTTACATCTGCAACCGGTAATAGCTTCTGATTGAGAGGCCCAAGTGAAGAACATCATCACGAAACAAAGGTGTAAACTTGACAATGTTTTTCATTCTGTCAATTTCATGAGAGCATCAAGTAAATGGGTTGCGACGAGGTGTCTTCCTGACTATTTCCGAGTCGCTGCACACTGCGTGCCGGGTAGATGGACCCGGCATATTGATACCAGGCAAGACAAATAAACAGCATGAAAATAAGATTGACATTTGGGTGAAAAACAGGAAACATCTGGCTTTACATTTAGAAAAAGTCAACCGCTAAACCAGGAGGTTTCGTTTTATTTTTTAGTGGAATCGTTAAAGGTGTTTCGACCTTCAGGACATTAGTTCATCAGGACATTAGAATGTATCAGGAAAAAGTCATCATGTACCAACCTAATGGCCAGGAACCTGGTCGCATTTATCACGACAGCAACCGGGCATGTCGGCCAGACAGCTGACAGCGGAGCTTGACAAATGGTCCACACAGCGTGCCACTGCTCCTCGGAATAAGCAATAGCATCCGATAATTGACCCGCAGCCGCTGGGATAATAGCTCATCGCGTCATTTTCACCGACACATCTCAGATAGATGTTCTGGCAAACCTACTCGAAATTCTGGCTTCGTCTTTAGTACACCACCTACAATACCGACAGAGGGCCAGTCCACTTTATTCCGATAATGACCAAGATATCTAATGAAACGGCTTGAATAAACTTGCTGTACTTGGAAATTTGACAATATGACTGAATTGGGAGGCAGTATAGAACAGCTTCAAAGAATGCTTTCTGTTAAAACCAGCCGAGATTGTGTTGACCGTGTGGGAGGATATTGCGTGAGCGTCACACTCGGGTCTTACCTAGTTAGGAAATGAACCACTAGATTGTCTCAGCAATGTTCTGCGTCAGGTCCGGAAAGTCTGAGCTATTACCCATGTGTCACCTGACACCTAGAGCCAGTATCTACGTGTCAACTCACACCTAGCAATAACGACTAGAATTCTCATTCTGAAGAATACAAATCTTCGCATTGCTGGGGGGGGGGGTCCTATTGTGGGATTCACTGATTCGGCACATATTCCCAGGTTTATTCGGGCATAAGTGATTTTACACTTGTAGATATTCCTTGATTACGTGTTGAATCTAGATCATGTACCGGATCCATACCAGAATCTTATTGATTCTTCATTGGCCCATTCCCGAAATGCCTTGAAATTTCATGCGATACCGTTCATGATTGGCGTGAGAAATGATGTGGACCATCACACAAACGCACACGTACGAACGGGGATGAACGCATACCCTCCTGTCAATAGGTGCTTTTTTGTGTTTTCTAAATATGTTGTGCCACATTAAATATCGTCATGGTAAGTATTAAGTGTTTACATAAGATGCATGATTAAAACCTCAACAAAGTTTATTGTACAGGTTACACCAGATTAGATCTCAGTGTCCTCAACAGTCAACTATTGGTTTCACTGGGTCCACAACAAAAGGTAACTAAGTCTTTTCTTGCCCATGTTTAAAAACCAACAGACAAACAAACTGATAAACCAACAGTCCAACTAAAACAAAAAAAAACAGAAAAATGGGTGAAAGCATCACCTCCTTGCCATTATAATCTTGTACATAATTTACAAAATGGTTTTCATTAATAAGAACGGTATACATGTCATAAGTTTTTATTTAGAAATCCTTCGAGGCAAGGTCCGTTGATAGCCAATTCTAGCAATTGCGTGTACCTTAAATTGGCCATAGTAACACGTTATATTTATTCGGTAACCATCGGTGTTTCGATATTTTGATCGTTATGTATTAAAAAATATATACATAAATAAACCAGATACCTCGCAATCATTTAAAAGCCAAAAACTTAGTTTGAAAGAATTTTTTTTCCTATTTGACCTTTGCTGCTTTATAACGGAAGTGATTGAAGTCCGACAGTCTTTACAATAGAGCAAGATGGCCGACAAACCGATCCCGATGGGGAAAAGTATGACTCTATAATTGTAAAACCCCATTAGGAATAATAACGTCATTGATAAAAAAATAAAATAAAATAATCTTATAGTTTGACCATAAAATTAACATTTTACTGGATGTGTAACATTTTTACGCCGAGAATAAATACTAAATTTTTAAAATTTCATACTTGAAACCTTTTTAGAAACATGTACAATAGCTATTCAATAACACCTACCCAACCGAATAGCAATTTATATATTCAGGAGAGCTTCCTGAAAGTAAGTAAAAAATGTGAAGTGTTTACTACTCAGAAAATTATTTCTCAAAAGTTATATTATGTGAAATGCGTGGTAATTACGCTACGACCTCCAAGGCTTTTGCGAAAAATGAACGGACCAACCGCACCTACGCAGATCCTTAGGCTGCAAGAAGAACATAATATACGGGCTGTGTTAATGAGTAACGACCCACGGATATAACATCCATGTATCATATGTAATGACGGGGCAAGGGCACGGCAACCTTAATCACAAACTAATCTATCGCCAGATTTAAAAGATTAATTGGTAACGCTTTTTCTGCCATGCTGGTGATTCATCTTCAATTTGTATTTTTTATTTTTGTATTTGGATCTTATATTCAAGAATCAGGACATTTGATTTATTAACCACCGACCTTAAGATAACAAAGGAGTTTGGATCTGCAACGTTATGTGTGGGATAGAACTGATAAAATCTTGTTGACATAATTCCTTACCGCACTGTTTTTCTTTCTTACTCATTTTGGTTTTGGTTTAACAATGCAAGATAAATAACGGAAGCATCTTAAATATCTAGGCTTCAATATTTATTAATCAATATTCTTGCTATCGATTAATGACTAGTTCTTTTTATATGTGTGTGTTTGTATGTTTCTGGAATTATGTCTAGTTTTTGTTGTTGTTCTTTACACGTCCGTTTGTTTCCTACATACATGTATTTGTTGCATTTTCTGCATTAAATTGTCTGATTCACATTTAAGATTACCTAATGTGAGGATCCATGTGACTCGATAGTTAATTAAATTTATACCAATAGTCTTTTGTATGCTTTGGTTAATAAAAAATATTGAGCCAGCTTGGTTGTTTCTAACTTCCTATTACAATAATATATGTAGCTACCAACCTTCTTCCAATGGAGGGTAACCATTAACCCATTTTTACGACCAAACTTATCAAAATTTAGAGGCTGGACCCCAAGTATATAATGTTGTAGATCGGTAATCATTTGTTGATCATGATGTTCGTAGGAATATGTGTCTGTTTGTTGAAACCTAAACTGACAATACGGTCACCTTTATCACATCTATAGTCAAAGTGGCGGGGCGGGATTTTTGTTTGAATTTCCTTAAAACCTTACTGCGTACCAGATCACCCCCTACATTTAAATTTGTAATATGTAATTCTATGACCTCGTACATTTCTGTAAAATAGAGTGCAGTGGGACGTTTGATATGATGAGACATGTACCCCGACTCACCAAAGCAAGAGTTTAATCTTTTCTCTGCTCAGTCTCTTCGAATGAGCGTATTTACGTCAACTGTACATAGAATTTATGTTAATTGTATGTATATACATTAAACAAAGGCGAGCAAGTAATTCTATGGGGGCAAAGAGTAATTTATAAGCCTCCTAGGAGCAAAGCTATATGTAAGAATAATAGTTCATAATGTTTTATGTTTTAACATAAATGAGTGGACTGACATAACCGACGTTACGCAACTCATCTTCGGCCACGAAGCGGAAGTGTTTGTCTTGAAGTATCGGGAATACTACAATGTGTGTCCAAAGGGGGCATTTTCCAAAACTGTTATCATAGATCCTAAGTAATATGACATTATTTCGGGTATTTCAGGGTATATATCATATAAAGCATCCATGCTTTTGAATTCGCCAGGTACAGTAAGCAAGGTCATGTGTGGGATATGAAAGAAACTGGTCTTCAAGTGCGAAATGATGAAAGGGGAAATGAGCTAGTTTATTTAAACATCAATCAGATCTATGATGTAATCATAATTTTCCCATAATTTGAGGGTAATTTCACTCGTGACATAAAAAGAACACGTTCAATTTACCAGTTCAATGTTTATAACACTAACTGCCGTCATAACTACTTTATTTACCAATTTTTTTTAGGTGATATGTTTTCACCGCTCCAGTCCTAACGCATTGGAAGAATCTGCAATTTGAAGAACTCTCTTGTGCCTGACACAAAACGTCAAAACCATCAAAATCATGTCTCAGGGGGGTCTGCAGAAGTTCTTATAAATGGAGCCAGACTTCTCAGAGTTCTCTACAAATATTAAAACGCCCCAGCATTGCACAGTTTTAGCAATCGCAGACAGGTTGGTCGGCATTCCTTTCATTAGGTCTTGGTAATCTAATAATTTGATCTAAGCCTTTCTAAGTAATTGTTTGAGACCTCTCCCTCAGGTCTGCTAAATGGTCAGGTAGACACGAGGATTCCTAAATGATATATACATAGTGGGAGACGGCCGGCGTATTCTCCCATTAGCTGCTTCATTTACAGGCGTCTCACCGTATACTCAGAGGGGTAGTCCTCAATAGGCGAGTTTAATGCCCCCTAGTGGCATAACGTAATAGATATGTACAGTTCATATTCTGTTCCTTACTGTCTCACTAAAAGGTGCCATATGAAACAAAATATCTGCTCTATATCTATGCTCGATATGTTTTTCCAGATATTGAATTTATTCAATAAGAATAATACTTTAAGTCTGCTGAATTTCAGGTTTATAATTCTACAATATTGCATCTGTGTCACGTTATTCCGTAAAAGTTCTCTGCAGCAAAACTTTCTCTGCAGAAAAAAAAATCTCAATAACCCTGTGCTATGAGGATTCTTGTGTGTCTTGTCGCTGTTGTTATCAAACGCTGTCTGATTTATTCCGAGCAAAAAATTCTAAAGCTTTTACTGTGGTTTACATGGTCTTATAGGGACTAAAACCGACAAGGCTCTTGAAGTCGGATATCGAAAGGGTATACCGACTATTAATGAATAATCATGGAATTTTCCATGATTTATAACATGTTGTTAAGACTGACTCTGGCGGGTTATTTTGGAAGTGTCCCCGTTCGCACACGGTGGAACTAGGGGGTCCCAACGGGCCAATACGGCTATGGTGGTGGCGCAAGGGTTCTACCAGGGCTCTGGTATAGGGCGCAAAACTCCACCGGGAGACGTTGCCGATTGAAGAAGACGGTTGATCAGGATTGACTACGGGTCACTAAGTTCGAGTACGGATTAACTACGGAGTCCAGCCGTAGTGCCGCCGGTACGTCAAAACCGGGAATGTGTGACTATAGCCTTATGTGGTAATGTTCCATTTTCCCTTTATATCCTGAGAAATGTGACATAACCTTATAAATAGTTGATTTCAGCACCATCTATCAGAAACTGAGCCAGTTTACCCAGCGGGTGAGTTCGGCTCACGGAATTCCCTTGATAGACGAACCGGCCGAAGTCTTGCGGACCTGTCTAAACTCAAGAAGGGATAATATGCAAGTTAATTTAATTAACACTTGCGAAACTTACAAACATTCCTGATGTTCACTGGGAGCCATGAAATATATTATTTGGTATTTGAGACTGTTTATCTGGTTTAAAAAAATTTGATATTTAAAGTGATTTCCCAGATATGGCATTGAGTTTTAATTAAAACAAAAGAAATCAAGATATTAAATATACTCTTTGTCCATGTGACAGCACAATGCACCTGGAACTTAATGTGCTTGCAACGTTCATTCTTAATTAAAATGACAAAAACGAACTAGTTCTGTATTTAAAAGAAACATATTTCCATTTAGGAAGGACCTCGAGTCATCTGCTGTGGTTAATTTATTAGGAATAATTTTAGTAAATAACAATAGATAAGTTTTTTACACATGCTGACACGATATTAAGACTCTTCAGGGACCCGTTTTACGTCATTCTCACTTACTTTCATGGTACCTGGAACAAAGGACTGACTTCCAATACACTGTACAATAAACTACGGTAACATAAAAACACAGATTACTGAGGAAGACTTCCGCTCTTCGTTTTCTGAACTACTGGTTATTTGAAAACGTAATGGAATGCACACGCCTGGGGGGGGGGGGGGTTACTGTTGTGCGGTAAGTTACAATCAACAAAGAATCCGAAATGAATAAAATAAAATTGAAACATGGTGTGTGAGCCTATTCTGAGAATTTCGCCAATAAGTGAGAGAGCTTTTTTGGAAACAGACAAACACACAACTGTAGTTTATTAGGTTTATTAGGTTTCTGTCAAACCAGAAATTTACATCGCGTGTGATGACACAGTAACCCGTCCCCCCCCCCCCCCCCCGACCTCCTTTAAAAAAGTCCAGAAAGCAGTTATCGCCACATTATTGTGTGATGTTGACGCCTTTTTGTTAATTTCTCAATAATATAAAGTAAAATTATTAACTAGGGAAAACGACTGACATGAGTTGGCGAGAAGATCATGGACATAAAGTGTAAAACTCAATGCATATAGAAATATTTTTTCCTACCGATCCACCTAATCAATGCAAAAACTCCTGATCACAATGGTTAATTATTTCACTCCAAAAACGAGTAAGATGGCATGGGATATTGATAGATGTTGTGTGAAAACATAAAGGAACGCCGGCACCCCTATATCAACAATGGCAACCCGGCTGAATCACTGCAATATAAGAATATTTAAAAATATTTGATTTACATATGTAACGGTCACAACCGTTTTCTTACTATTACTTTTCAACTTATGTTAAACCAATGGACGGCACCTACCACTAGTAAAACAAGACGACCAGAGGTCACGGCTTGCCGGAAAAAAAACTGCGACCCAGAATGGAAGACAGATAACCAGAAAATGTCATAAAGAAGACAAAGAGGAAGAAAATAAGCCATACTTTGTTAAGATTGGACCAATATTAACAGAATTACGATGGAAATAATAATCTGACGTGTTTTCATGACCTTGACCTATTTAAAAATACACATACAGCTTCAAGAAATCGTTCCGATATACGATGGGTGAAAGTAACACAGGGATTCATAGTAAACTGTGACCTGTAAAATGCTATATAACAAAGGCAAGAGGGCAAAATTGAGGATAAATGACAAACAGAGACATATTGAAAAGTTGAAGGTGAAAACAATTAGCCAAATTTTGTGAATATAGGGCCAGAAGTGACAAATTGTGAGGAAAATAACATTTTGAAGTATTTCGAAGTGACCGATATACTGACAAAGTGACACAAAGCTGAGACCAGATGACTTGATCAAGTTATGAAGAAGACCCAGAGGAAGATATTAGCTATAGTTTATTTACATTTATGTTTAAAGTTTCGAAGATATGGCCCAAAATGATATGTTGAAGTGTTTCGAGTGCAGCAACCCCTAGCGACCTTATCCCAAAATGAAAAGTCACCTTCAAGATATTAGATGTTTGACATAATATGTACCACTTTCAAAAGGATTCCTGCCAAACTGTGGCCTGAAGAATGCTATATGTTAGAAGCAAGAACCAGCAAGCAGGCGAAATGGAGAACAACTGAAATACAGACAGACATACTGACAAAGAGACACAAGGTTGAGACCAGATGACTGGACCAAGTTATGGAAACGCAGAGAAAGAAAAAAAAGCCATAGTTTAGGTAATTCAGGTTTATAGTTTCGAAGATATGGCCAAAATCATTTTCGAGATATTAGTGCAAGATATAAGATGTACTAGTTTCAAAAGGATTGTTGCAAAACGGTGGCCTGTAGAATGCTTTATGTAAGACACATAACCAGCAAGAAGGCGAAATTATGGACAACTGACAGAAAGACAGACATACTGACAAAATGACAAGTTGAGACAAGATGAAAGAACTATGTTTTGAAGAAGACACAGAGGAAGAAAATAAGCTATAATTTAGGTAATTAGTTGTATTGTTATGGAGATATGGCCCAAAATGATATGTTGTAGTGTTTGGTATGCAGAACCCCCTAGCGGTATGGATCCGAAACTGCAAAATCACTTTCGAGATATTAGTGTAAGACATAAGATGTATTAGTTTCAAAAGGATTCCTGCAAATCTCGGCCTGTAGAATGTTATATGTAAGACACAAGAACCAGAAAGAAGGAGAAATTGAAGACAACTGACAGACAGACAGACATACTTACAAAGTGACAGAAAGTTGAGAAAAGATAACTAGACCAAGTTATGAAGAAGATGCAGAGGAAGAAAATGAGCCTAAGTTTGAGAAGATAGGACCAATTGACAAAGTTATGATGAAAAAAAAGTTTCGAGGTTTTTCGATGACCTTGACCTTTGACCAATGATGACCAAAAACAATAGGCTACAAGAACCTTTTATTTTCATTCAACCCTGAAAGTTTCATATTGATTGCTTAAAATATGTGGCCAGGAGAGTACTGACAAACAAACAAACACAAACCCACAAACAAACACAAACAGACATACGCAACTGACCAACATGCAAAATTTGGTAAATTTATCTAAATGCAAACTTTTGGGCTCATTCCATATAATTCATGTATTAGTTTATGCGAAATTGTGCAAAATGTTATAAATGTAAGTGATATTTTTTAACAACTAACTTTCTCTATTTTCAGCAGGCTTTGCAAGTTTACAGAATTAATGGTGTTAATGGTCGACGTCGTTATAATTTTATGATCCAATGCAAAATATTTTAATGAAGAACAAAAACTATCATGACTGGTATTTGTCATCGTGACAAGTCAAAACTTACCTGGTTAAAAATAAGAAATAATATTGGTGTCATCGCTTGTTTAAGAAAATGAATAAAGCTACCTGGGATCATGCATAACAATCGTAATGTTGCTGACATTTTGACGTAGTGACAAGAACTGTTATGTGCATAAATGAGGCACATTATTTCATTTAAATGATCCACTCTAAATATTTTTTTCTGCAATTCTTGCGGATGAACCTGACCCGGGACGGATAGTGGACTATAGAATAGAGGGGGTGCAGGACACGTCCACCTGAACAAGTAAGCCAGGTTTATATGCCCGTAAACGCTATACATGGCTCCCGGATGGAAACGCAGGAAATCAATCCGTTCATTATTCTTAATTTCAAACAGTTCCAATTCGACCATCGATGGTAGAATAACTGATAGCTCATCTGAACTTACGTCACATGAGCTGTGACGATCACCCTTTGTACGTCTTCCGTCCGTCCGTTGACAAGGCACAAATCGTAACCATTTGCCCTAGGAACTTTAATCTACATGTCCTTGGTGAATCTCCTTGCATAAAATCAATTAGGTCACTGTGACCTGTATTCGTCAAGTTACGCATAATTTATATTGTTTTGAGTTGGTAGAAAATCATACATTTCCCTTGCTAGTGTTCTGGGCTGCAAAACACAAACAATTGCTTTCAACACTCACACAAGAAAACACTCTGCAACAGTGTCACATACAACATTGCTTCCATGTAAAAACACTGAAAAAAACAGACCCAGCCAATTCGTCGTTACTGTTAAGGAAATATGCGAAATGTTAACATTTTCGGTGAAATCCATGCTTTGGATCAGGTAGCTAAGTCTACACGTACCTTTCTGAAATTTCACTATAGGCCAATATAATATTGGTCATGGATAGCCCTTTCATCTCTGTGTGACTGGAAGCGCCAGCCATATTTTATTTATTTCAACGCATTTTAATAAAGTTACCCCTTCCAACCCTAACATAGAGCATTAAGGTTCACATTCCTACACTAACAGTTAGGAGAGGAAGATAGGTAGCTTAAAGCAATTATCGTTACACGCAGAATAAAAGCACCAACTTTGGTATGTATCTTTAGGTCAATCCTGGTCAATTCTGGACGGGTGACCACCTGAACTCAGTTTCTGATTGTTTTAGCTAGCCAGAGTCCAGTATAACAGGATTTTATGGGAAAATGTCTTACATTAACAATCATAAACGGACTGTAGAAAAATCAATTGATCCTAAACTCATTTTGAATTAATCAATATACATATTATGAACATAATTATAAAATAACTCAAACAGTTATTGCAGAATATTTGGTGAAAATCATGATTGGGTATGAATGTAGCTCGCTTGAGGTCAAGAGGTCACGTCATCCATTGATGTGAAGCTGTTTAAATGTCCTCCTGTTCTGATGTTAAAATATTGAAGAAGTTAATAAATATTGTATCATTTTAATGTACAATAAAATTGCACAATTGTTATGATGATAAAGGTTAAACACCCATATAAAATATATAGGGAATATACAATGTTACAGAATTCTGTTTTATTGTGCGCAGTGGTGTTCCATGTGTTGTTGACATTTGGAACGTGTGGCGCGCGTGGCTCGTTACTGTAGCAACCTCGCCTAGCCGGGTGCGGCCCACGTGTAAACTCTACACAGCGCTCGGTTTAATCCGTGCTGGGTCAATCCTGGCGAGTAAAGACACAGCGCTCATCTGGAATATTCTTGGCTATTTGCGCTGTATGTGCACGTGTCTTGTAATATTCCTTGGCCGTGTGTATTATGTGTATTGTTGGGTTCTTTAGATTGTTCATGAAGTTGGGGTTTCTAGATTTTTCCGATGAAAAGTTACAAATTAGGGACTGTGTTTAGAGCCGAGAGAGAGGAGAGAGAAATATTCTAGCGTACACGAAAGAGTTAGCCGTGACAACCCGACTCAGTAGGCAATCGGCTAATTGGGCTGGTAAGCCTACTCGAGTCGTGATACTAGTAATATGGAGGAATGTATCGCAGTGGTCTTGCATCTGGTTGCATTCATATTGTGGTAAACGGCCCATAATCTCAATATTATGTTTAGAATGTGAATAAACACAATAGCTTATATGTGAGCTCGCAACCCAAATTGAAACACCGTCTCCATGGACACGGGTCATTTCCTGTGTCGCCTGCAAGTTGCCTGCGTCCTGTTACCCATGCGAGCCGTGTTTGTGTTCATGCGGTCATAAATTCAACAAACATGACGAGGGTTTTACAAATGTGCTGGGTAAAACAGGAACTTTTCTCGCTCATATTTGGTATTATTAGAAAGTACACAAAAAATGCTAACGGATGGTCTGGTTTATGTTGATTGACAGTGCACCTGTAGCCCATGAAGCATTGTCAGAAATGACGAAAATATTTGCATCTTCATAAGGCCTTATAATGCGACCCTCAGACATAGATGTAATGACACTCTGGCACCAGTAATCTGGTCGTAATGCAAGAGGGTCGATATGACGCTACGAAAGAGTGTGAGTCAGTTTGTGGGCCTTTCCGAAAATGCAGCAGTTATAGATCTTCTTCGATATTTGTAACGAATTTTATATGTCTTTTGTTTGCTGTTGGGATCACTACTAGAATTTCACTTTTGGATTACAACAGATTGATTTTGTGATTGAACTGGACTATTATTCTCTGAGAAGATTTATGTGAACTGTTCATCTGAATTATACATACTTGTTGTTGCTGTGACAGTGGTGGTATATTTATTATACTACGTAATTGTATTGATTAACTGTTGTACTGTTGTTATACTGTGAAATTGTATTGATTTAGTGTATTGTATTGTTAAGGTTGATTTAAGAATAAATTATAGTTATTTGCAAAAAATAACTACGTGATCTGTTGATATTAGGTTCCGTAACATAAAATTGTGGGCTCGTCCAGGAGGCTTAATAGTTTTGAAAATTTATTAGGCCTTGACCTAAACACATTGTTTTATTATATATTGTTTACAAGATTACATATCGTTTACAATACATTGATTACAGGATTTATCTCAGTGGTTTTTGTTATTGTTTTAACATCTTAACATGGCAGATTTAAAACTGAGACATTTGTTGAGGATCCCGATCCTGATCAACTTGAACAGTTGACAAAGGAACAGTTGTTACGGTTTGGACAACACATAGGGCTAAGTGTGAAAAAAGCTTTGAGAAAGCCTGATATCATTACTAAAATCATGCAAGATCTAGTTAGCAAAGGGTTATTTGAAGAAAATGAGGTTGAAACATAAAAAAATGATAGCCTTGCTATGCAGTTGGAATTAAAAAAAATAGAAATGCAACATGAGCTAGCATTAAAACAGTTAGAAAGGGAAGAACATGAGAAAGAAAAAGAAATTGAATTAAAACGACTGGAATTAGGAAGACTTAAACTAGAACATAGTCTACGTGCTGCCCCGACTCACAGTTTTAATGTTACTAAACACATTAGACTGGTTTCACCTTTTCAAGAAAAAGAGCTTGATAAATATTTCTTACACTTTGAGAAGGTAGCTGAATGCTTTAATAGGACTATGCTATTAAAAACTGTATTGACTGGCAAGGCCAGAGAAATTTATACTGAGCTTTCAGTAGAAGCCGCTGCTGACTATGACCAGGCGAAACGGTTAATCCTAAAAGGTCATGAGTTAGTTCCGGAGGCCCACCGCCAGACATTAAAAAATTGGGAAAAGCGCAAAGAACAGACCTATGTGGAATTTGCTAGGACATAAGAGCAGTTGTTTGATCGCTGGTGTATTTCTAAAAATGTAATGAAAGATTATGACAATTTGCGCCAGTTGATTTTGCTTGAAGAATTTAAGCGCTGCATTAACGCAGATGTTAATACTTTTCTTGATGAGAAATGTCCTGAAACACTGGACATTGCTGCTGAATAAGCTGATTATTCATTTACACACAAAATGTCCTTTATTAGCAAATCAAACCAGTCATTCACAAACAAGAATGTAAATCAGTATGGTCAAAGAAGTTAAAAGCGCAGTCATCCAGTACTAGTAGTCCGGATAGTTCACCAAAGTCCATTGCTACACCTCAGTCAACGTCCTCTGTGTCTGAATCCAACCAAGGCCAGTTGGATCTAATATCTAATATCTGACTACTGGAAACTTGCAGATAAACAAAAGGGTTAACCTTATGGTTTTGTTTCAAATTCTATGCATAGCATAAGTACAAGAGCCAGGCTCTTTTCATGTAAATAAAGGGTACAACTCCTTTATTGACTCTAATAAAGAGTTTGATGCTACTGAGGCCAATGTGCCGTCTGACGCCAAAGAATCCGTAGCTTGTGGGGTAAAAACCTCAGTTGATTCCTGCGAGGAATTAAATAAGGCTAGGTCCTTTCAAGACTCCTGCGAGGAGTATCCATTAATAAGGATAAGTCCTTTTATGACTCTTGCAAGAGTATTTTAAATGAGGCCAGGTGCTCTTATGACAAACTGAAGTTTGTTTCTGCCATGGAAAATTCCCCTGTTGACTCCCATGAGGAGTTTGATTGTAACAAGGATGTAGATTTCTTTAATGACTCTGAAAAAGAGTTTATGACTGACACTATCAGTGTCAGTTCTTTGTTTGATGAAACAGAGGTAGAAGATTCTTCTCCTGACTCTGAAATGGAGTTATATGAGCCATTCATACATGATGGGTTTGTACCACTTTCAAGTGATTTTCAGATTCTACCCCTATTAGAATTTTGAGGGACACTGGTTCAAGCCAAACTCTCATGTTAGCAAACACTTTGCCATTTTCTAATACGTCCTTTACTGGTGCACATGCACTTGTTAATGGTGTGTTTTCAGACAAGCACACTTCAGTTCCGCATCACAGTATGCATTTGTAGTCAGATTTGATTTCTGGGAATATTACTGAGGGCATAAGAACTACTTCACCCTTTAAGGAAATTCAGTTGCTACTAGGCAAAGATGTTCCAGGTAACAAAGTACAGCCTGTACCAATAGTGACAGAAAACCGTCACCTGATCAGGACACTGATCCTGAAAATCAGGAAATTTGCCTGGTTTGTATCCTTCATGTGCTGCAACTAGATCTATGGCCAAGAAAAACACACATGAGAATAATGGCCCAGATAATAACCCTCTGGGAGTCACTAGTGACTCGTCTAACGACTTGCCCGAATAGGATGCAACATTTTCAAGGTCAGAACTTATCGCGGAACAGCATAAGGACCCGATATTTCATGTCCGTTTACTAGGGCAGTTTCTAAAGATGAACTGTCACTGAACCCATTTTGTTTCTATGTTAAAAATGGAGTGCTTATGCGTAAGTGGCGACCACCTGATGTATGCGCTGATGATGAGTGGGCCATCAAACATCAAATAGTAATGCCCAAAAGCTATCGCAATGTAATTCTTAGCATGGCACATGAGGCTCCTTTGTCTGGCCATTTAGGTATAAATTAAACTTATCAGAAAGTTAGTTTCTATTGGCCTAACCTCCGGACAGATGTTGTACAATATTGTAAATCATGCCACACATTCCACATGGTAGGCAAGCCCAATCAGAATCCTTCTAAAGCCGCACTTAAGCCTATTCCTGCTTTCGAGGAACCATGTAGTAGGATTATTGTTGATTGTGTTGGACCACTGCCCAAAACAAAATCTGGACATGAATACTTGCTGACAATTATGTTGGCATCTACCAGGTTCCCTAAGGCAAACCATTGGGCAAAATTAATGCCAAAAGTGTTATCAAGGCTCTGACCAAGTTTTTTACAACTTTTGGATTACCAAAATCCGTCAAGTCTGACCAAGGGTCTAATTTTATGTCTGGCGTATTCCAGCAAGTTATGCTTGAGCTAGGTATTAAACAGTACAGCTCCTCGACATACCATCCTGAAAGTCAGGGCGCCCTCGAGCGTTTTCACCAGACATTAAAAAACATGATCAGTACTTACTGTTATGACACACAGAAAGACTGGGATGAAAGAATCCACTTATTGCTGTTTGCTAACAGAGAATCCTTTCAAGAGTCCTTGGGTTTCATTCCCTTTGAACTAGTTTTTGGACACTCAGTTCGCGGTCCATTAAAACTGCTTAAAGAAAAACTCTTGTGTGAAAATCCTGATTCTCCTAGTTTGTTACAGTATGTCTCAGACTTTCGCACTAAACAACACAGCGTTTGTGAGATTGCAAAGTCTAATCTAAAATCCGCACAAAGTAAAACGAAAACAAAGTATGACATGCACACTGTAAGACGTTTGAGCCTGGTGAAAAGGTCGTTGCCTTACTTCCTATCCCTGGCAGACCTCTGCAAGCTAGGTATTTTGGTCCTTACATTGTTGAAAAGTAAGTCAGTGATTTAAATTACATACTGTTAACACTAGATAGGCATAAGAAAAAACAACTGTGCCATGTTAACATGTTGAAACCATATTATGACAGAAATAGCACATCAGATGTTGTACATAATGTTACTGCTGTAAATTGTGTAAAAACTGACCCTGACCCAGTTAAAGTAGATACTGATTGTAAGTTTGATGTAGACATTCAGTGTGGAACAGTTTAATTAAAAAACTCAGACGTACTTAACAACCTGGATGCCAAACGGTCACACCTTACCGCACAACAACAACAACAAGACATCAAGAACCTGCTGCGGAATTATGAACATTTGTTTAGTGATATTCCAACGCGCACTAACATATTGTGCCATGACGTCGATGTTGGCGAGGCAAGCGCAGTCAAGCAGCATCCTTATAGACTGAATCCAGAAAAGCAAAAGTGTCTACAAGATGAGGTTCAGTTATTGGTAGACAATGATTTTAATGAACCTAGTAACAGTAAGCTGGAGTTCACCATGTATTATTGTGCCAAATCCTGATTGGAGTTACTGTATGTGCACAGATTATCGAAAACTGAATTCTGTCACCAAGACTGACACGTTCCCGATTGTGAGGATCGATGATTGTATTGATAGAGTCGGTAGCTCCAAATATGTTTCCGAGTTTGACTTGCTAAAAGGATTCTGGCGAGTTCCGCTGACAGAACGAGCGAAAGAAGTGTCCGCATTTGTGACGCCGCAAGGATTGTACCAGTATAAAGTTATGCCGTTTGGCATGAAGAACTCGCTAGCCACGTTACAGCACCTCATCCAATGGTTCTCAAGGACATTCAGGGCTGCGAGGCATATATTGATGACCTCATCGTGTACAGCGACACCTGGGAGAAACATCTGCAAATTCTTCGACCTCTTCGAAAGACTCAGTGAAGCACGTCTGACCATCAGCTTAGTAAAATCTGAGTTTTGTCATCCACAAGTAACATTTTTGGGTCATATTGTAGGGCAGGGTTAAGTAAAAACTGTTGATGCTAAAATAAGTGCTATTTCATTATTTCTGAAAATAATGCGTTTTCTTGGTATGGTTGGATACTACAGGAAGTTTTGTCCAAATTTTTCTGCTGTAGCTGAACCTAATTTGTTAAAGGAGAAACAAAAGTTTGTATGGAATCTTCAGTGTGAAAATGCATTTCAGAATTTGAAAGCAGTTCTGCAAAGTTCGCCAGTTTTAGTAGCTCCGGACTTTTCTGTACCTTTTAAGTAAGCTGTAGATGCTAACGAAACTGCTGCTGGTGCTATGTTGTTACAAGAAGGCAGTGATGGCATAGATCATCCAATTTGTTATTTTTCAAGAAAGTTTAATGCAAACCAGAAAAACTACTCCACTATTGAAAAATATTGTTTGGCTTTGATTTTGGCATTGCAACATTTTGAAGTTATGTTATTTCATCAGTCAAGCATATCATTGTCTTCAGTGATCACAATCCCCTCACGTTCATAAACAAGTTGAAGTGTAAAAATCAAAGATTGTTGATATGGAGTTTGTTCTTACAGGTAGACACATTAAAGGGAAAGACAATGTACTTTCTGATTCCTTATCGAAATTTTTATGAAATGTTGTGAACAAGATGTTTATGTAATGTTGTAAATAAGATGATTTTTTAAATAATGTAACAATTTAGTGATTGTGATCGCAAAAAGAACGTTTTTGAGAAAACTTTCTTTTTTCTTACAGGAGGGGGAGTGTTACAGATGTCTGTTTTATTGTGCGCAGTGGTGTTCCATGTGTTGTTGACATTTGGTTCGTAAGGCACGCGTGGCTCGTTGCTGTAGCAACCTCGCCTGGCCGGGTGCGGCCCACGTGTAAACTCTACACAGCGCTCGGTTTAATCCGTGCTGGGTCAATCCTGGCGTGTAAAGACACAGCGCTCATCTGGAATATTCTGGGCTGGTCGCGCTGTATGAGCGCGTGTCTTGTAATGTTCCTTGGGCGTGTGTATTATGTGTGTTGTTTGGTTTAGATTTTTCCTGAAGTGGGTTTTTTTTAGATTTTTCCGATGAAAAGTTATAAATAGGGGGCTCCCGGGGCTGTGTTTAGAGCCGAGAGAGAGGAGAGAGAAATATTCCAGCGTACACGAAAGAGTGTGAGTCAGTTTGAGGGCATTTCCGATATTGCAACAGTTATAGATCTTCTTCGATATTTGTAGCGGATTTTATATAGTCCTCAGTTTGCTTTTGGGATCACTACCAGAATTTCACTTTTGGATTACAACAGATTTATTTTGTGATTGGACTGCACTATTATTCTCTGAGAAGATTTATGTGAACTGTTCATCTGGATTTATACATTCTAAAGGACTTGTCGCTGTGACAGTGGTGGTATCCAGGTACTGTACACTTTATTTATTATACTGTGTAATTGTATTAATTTGCTGTTGCACTGTTGTTATACTGTGAAATTGTATTTATTTAGTGTATTGTAATCTCAGGATGATTTAAGAATAAATTATAGTAATATGTTAACTGTTAATTTGTAATTTGTTATTTGTTAACAAAAAAAACACTGACCTCTTTATTCATTCCCCTAGACATTTCGCGCTGTTTAGTGTTACAAAATCGGATTTTTTTCTTTTTATCTACATAACAAAATTTATGCTCGTCACGACTACGTGATCTGTTGATATTAGGTTCCGTTACAACAAGTATATATTTTTCTAGTTAAAACATCTGTTTTGAAATCCATATCTAATTATTAAAAGTCTTAATTGCCAAGAGTCGATGCAGGTGATTAAACGGTTTGTTGAGTTGTCCACACCTTTGATCTTAATTGATCAAAGCACAGATACATATCGATCACGATATATGGTTAATGCGGTCATAAAAAACGTGTCATGAAGCAGTATTTGTTAACACTTATCCGAAATAATTTCTATCTTGAAGGGTAAACATTAACTTTGGCTTATAAGTAAATTCATGGACTTTATGAGTATATAATATGATAATGGGCGGTTCTTGAACATTAGTATTTTTTTAGATGTCCAAATGGTCAATTGGCTCAAGGGATTTATTGTTACATGCCGAAAAAAGCACCAATTTTTGTATGAAGTATCTTCAGGTCAATTCTGAGTTCTAACTGGAGGAGAAAATTTGGCTTGTGGCTTTTTTTTCAGATCTATGCACTCTGAGATTGTGGACACCTTTGAGGTGCAAGTATAAGGTAACGAGGACTTAAGAAGATCAGCTGGGTGTTTTAATCGTTTATACTAAATAAATCTGTATAAAAAATAAATGTCAATAATGTTATCGATTTGCGTCGTTTAGCCCAAGTTTCAATAGGACCAAGCTTTCATGCCATTTTAGTAATTTGTTCTTTTAATTTTAATGAGCTGAAAGCAGATTATAGTTTGTAATATCTTTATGTACATAATTGATTATTTATATACTCATTATTTAATTTTGATAAACTACGTTTGCTGAATCCAACTTAATTCATTATGATAGTAAAGGAGGTATTAAGGTAATTCGTACTTAGTAACATCAAAGGTTTAAAATAACGTTTGTCCATTCTATATATTTAGACTTAGGAAGAAATGTCCGATAGTGTTAATTGTAACTGTTTATGATTATACAGTTATATTGATTATACAGTTATGTAAATAAATATAAGTATGCTAAAACTGTCATGCTGACACCGCAATTTTTAGTGCAATTGTAAACATTTGCAAAAGGCAATAAAATATCTATTACGAAAAGGGGGCTTTGTCTTGAGTTTACCTACTTAGTCTGGCAAGGTTAGCGTTTGCCCATGTTGGAATCCTAAACCTTAGAACCGTTTGGGAGAATTTCAGGGAATTCTTGGCGATACAGATAACACAAATATTGGATTTGGAATTTTAATTGGTCCATTTTGTTATTCATGATTTCAAGCTTTCCTTTATTTATAAAAGAAATCTCGTTTACAATAAAATCGTTCATAAAGATAATTTTTATGTAACACGGGGAAAAAGAATGGCCTGTGAAATTGATTAATTCGGAGGCTTGCTATATATAATAAAATCAATATCATGTAATTATGGAATTTATTTTTACCTTTCCCAAATTAAAAAAAGCAGGTACATTAAGTTCAAAAGTGATAGTGAGCAGGAATTAGAAAGGAATAAAAAATAAAGGCTAATATATACGGGACATGATCTCTTTATATGAAATAATGAATATTTAAATAACAATATATTTATAAAGTCACTGTACAAACCAAACAGACAGTTTGCATTATAAAAAATGCAAGACAGATTTATTGTAAAATGTACTACATTACTAAGAAGACTTAAAGACAGGATATATCGAATTATCTGCAATTAAGTCATAGATATTTACAAAACATAATTTAAAATTTGAAATATAACAGGGACACCCGCTTTTTTCGGCTCATAAAGAATATGGCATGATACTTCTAGACTGATCACGTTTATATTTTACTAAGGCCCTGAAGCTTATAACACGACTTTAACTATAATGTAAACAACACAAAAATACTAAAACTAATTTTCCAAAGGTTGAGAAAGTCTATATGAGAAATCTGGATCCCAAATTAAAGTACTGATTTTTCAAAGGTTGAGAAGGTCTATATGAGAAAATCTGGATCCCAAATTAAACCAACTACATTGACTACAAAGGCAATTATTAGTAAGTCCTGATAAAAAGTACTCCCCAAAAGACTAGGACACATAATATAATAAAGTATTTAACAAACAAACTGAGTACATATATATTCTACTTCACTAAAATATTTTATTTGATATTTGCACACGTTTTGACGACCACCATTTTGAGACCTGTCATGGTCAAGTGACATTTGGTGTTAAATGGGCTTCTTGCAAACATGATAACAAAAAATTAAAAAGTACTGGTCTTTGGCTTTTGTATATCATTTGCAATATTTTATCCTGATAAAGCGGATATAAATTGATTTCACCTGCCCAACCGTTCTTATTTTCATGCTAAATTTCGTAAATTTGATGATAGTTTTTAAGCGGTAAAACTAAACTAGTGAATTCATGTGTACTTCATGTTGGCCCCTTCTTCTAAATCAACCGTCTGGATGTACTCCATCCACATACAAATTTGGTGCTTTTGTAACGATAAGGCCCAATTATGACGCTAAGCCACCAGACTAAATACGCCCTCTCCTAACACATTTCCTGCCCTAACAAGGCCCTTTCCTCCCTAACTGTAAGGGCATGAAAGTATATCTTCCTACCCTAACACACTTCCAACCCTACCGAGGCCCTATCCTCTCTGTTAAGGTACTACGGCACACTTTTAACTTACTGTTTCTAATATATTTTACCCTTTCAATTGTGCACAGGTTATTCTGAATTTGTGTTCAATATAGAGACAAGGCCACCATATCATTTTAGATATGATTTTATTTGTTATAATGATATTGGATTACAAATGATAAATAAAACAAGTGCAAGATGTAATCATGACATAGTCGCCAGTGTTTGCCAAGAACCGTGACCTTGCCCTTGGACCGATCAAGGCCAAAAACAATAGGCTCCGAGGGATACCGATTTAACACTTGACCTATAAGTTTCAAAGCGGCTGATGCAAAATTGCGACCTGTAGCGTGCGGACAAACAGACAAACAAACAAACAGACACGACGATTAGCCTATAGTCGCCAGACCTAGGCTGGCGACTATAAAAAACATTCAATTTGTCAAAACAGCATGATTCATACCATAAAAGGTGCTAATTTAGTTTGAGCTATTATTGCATTAGTTATTTCTGTTGAACAGTCATGTTACTACATTAGTTAAGCAAGAGTTACATTAATTTGATATCACTTGCTAAAATTATATTCGTTAATGCTATTCTTATATGAGCCACGTGAACTCCGATTCACGATGTTATAATAACCAACTATTTACGATGATAAAAATAATATATACGCTTCCACTGAGCGATGGATATTCGTGTGTGTCCCTAATGAAAGGGAACTTGAACAACTTCATAAAAATAATCCATTCCGACTGATTAAATATTACTCGTGTGTATTGTGTGGATGTGAATGACTCATTGAACGACAATTCCACTGCAAATTAAAACTTATTTTAAACATATGTTACTTTATATTCGTTTTATAGATACTGTATATACATAGCGTTTAACATAGAACGGTTCCGTCGGACAAAGAGCATAACTTTCCCATTTCCTCATGAAAATAAAAGATTATTCTAGTTTAGTTTGTTAAAAAAAATAAATCATGAAGGATAAACTTTTGCAAAGGAGAGTTAATTAATAACATTTCATATAAATACAGCGATTCCCGAATTGAAGCCTGATTTTTTAAGTGGAGATGATTACTTGCTGATATAAAATAAAAGATTAATCAATTGTGGATACCAGATGTAGTTTAATGTCATCTATACAAACCGATTAATTTTTATAGTTATCAACTTTACCCGCACAAGTAATATCGCGCTAAGATTTGTCCCTCGACTGCTGAATATTCTAATGAAAATCATCGCGAGTGTTTAATCTGATAGTCCCTGGATACAGAAAAAAACTTGCCACCTTTAATGTAGGCGTATCCCAGCAGTCATTCTTGATCGTTAGGCCGACTGTAGATGCCGACTTAAGTCGACTTAATGACATATGGTACCCACAGGCCGGAATTAGAACAGTATAGTGCCAATTCGTTTACTTTTTAAAAAGAATTTGATCTCTGGCTTCCTCTGTGTATATATTATTGATCAAAGGGTAATTCCGGTTATGAAAAGTTCAAATAACGCCCTCGCGAAGGATCTATGAATTTATTTATCATTAACGTATTTGTAAATACATTAATTTTAATAAACGGAAAAAAACATGAAACCTAAGGTGGTAGGTTGCATAAATGCTTGTAGAAGGGTCACTTGTGTACAAAACGCCATTTGCAAAGCCTTGGCTTATCTGATTTGCCGCCAGACGCCTTTGTTAAATTTGTTTTGATTATTTTGGCAGGCCCTGACATATTATAAACCCGTTAATAACATAGCCGTGATATCTTTGTTTTCTGGCCTATTTTTATGAAAGCTTCAAGGGATTACATTTTTTTTATAAAGGTCAGATAGTTGATAATGCTCCTTTAACAAAAGTAACAGGCATGGGATATCATATCGCCTCTAAGGTTGAGGTTACTATTGGGCTGATGACGATATGTACTTTTATGTTATCTTTTTTTTTTTGTGCTTTCAATGTGGTATTAACCATAACAAGATAAACAATTCAACACTTATCACTTACCAGGGCGTTCAAACGTTACTGACACGGCTCCGAACTCCAGGGCGTCCTTACTTTACTGACACGACTCCGAACTCCAGGGCGTCCTTACTTTACTGACACGGCTCCGGACTCCAGGGCGTCCTTACTTCACTGACACGGCTCCGAACTCCAGGGCGTCCTTACTTTACTGACACGGCTCCGAACTCCAGGGCGTCCTTACTTTACTGACACGGCTCCGAACTCCAGGGCGTCCTTACTTTACTGACACGGCTCCGGACTCCAAGGCGTCCAAGCATTTTTCCCCTGGAAATGCATCTCAGCACATATAAACGCAAAGAAAATTTAACACAATATTTTAGTTTCTGGTTAAGATTTATATCACTAGAAAAATATTATCACTCTGAAAACTATTATCAATGTGCAATGGTGGAAGATATAGAACATATGATTTACTCATGTCTTATGGTAAGTCATATACGGAAATATTTTATCCTCCAAAACGAAGTTTTGCGGATACTATGTTATTGACCGGGTTCCCCGCCGCGTTCGTTTCCGGAGAACTCCTCTGAGACTACTGGATTGATTTTTTCCGATACTTACACCAATTGTTGGATCACATGTGAACTGGTGCCTAACCAATTTCTGTTGACCTCTGACCTTTCCTCTCTGCCCAGCGTCAATTTGTGCGTCTGTTTCCACACATAAACCCACCAATCAAGAAAAAAAGTTTGTACAAAATGTAGCCCTTAGATAGCTTTATAACATACACAAGAAACTGGTGGCGCCACCTGTACCCATGTTTGCACAGTGTCCATATGTCTGTCTGCCTTGGGTTAAAATCACTCATATCTCTGCAGTGGTTTGACTAATTCACTTCAAATTCGGCATGTATACATCTTGTATAGCTTTCTTGATTTTATGACAGTTGGCGCCACCATTAAGGTTTACGCTGCAGACATCCAACCTCGTATCTTGGGAACCGTTTGACCAATTTGGCCAAAGTTTTGCATGTGTATAGATCTCACATAGTTCTTTATCATATGCAAAACTGGTGGCGCCACCTGCAACCATTTTCACAGCATCCGTCTGTTTGTCTGCCGTGGGATAAAATCACTCATATACATGTAGTGGTTTGACTTATCTGCCTTAAAATTTTCATATGCATACAACTTTCTTGGTAGGTGGCGCAACCTACATACACATTTCGGCTGCAGACATCCATGCTAATATGCAACACTTCACTCTATTTCCCCCTGCCACTCAATCCATGCCTCACTTTACACGTTCCACTCTAATTTTGGCGGATACACGTAGTCGCTTGTCGACTACCCGTATTCTAATTCATTACGTTTTCAGTGTAATAAAATTGGAGAACTAATGTTATTGGATTGGAACAGGAAGGTGAATATTCAAAATATGTAGAATAAACTTTAAAGTAACAGCTATAATTACAAAATCAAGTGTAAAATGAAAAACGAAGAACCTTGCGAAACATGTTTAAAAGCTAATGTAAAAAAATGATATGAAATATTTCTTCGCCTGGAAAGAAATGGAAATATTCTTATTGCAATAAAGACAGACAAATTGATTCAGTGTCTGATTTGATTTAGTATATGCTGTAGCGTGGATCCTCATTGCCGGGATCAACGCTGAATATGTATTTGGCAGTTTTTTCTAAATAAACTATCGTTAAAACTTTTCAAATTTTTTTTGCATGTTGCATTTTGTATTGTACAAAATAGAGTAAAACGTGATTAGAAAAAAAAACAGTCAGGGCACCAGTGGAAAATTATCTTTTTTATCCTAAACTTGAATACTGTTTTATTATCCCTGTTAATACAGATTTGCATTTCTGTGTTTAGGTACTTGTTCAATCTTCTCTGAAAGGCTAAAACAGAAATAGGTTCATTCTTCTATCGAGCATTATGGAATTAGAATCTTTCGATTTAAGAAAAAAGCAAAAATTAAGATGCCTCTAGTCTTGATTCTTATATACTCCGAATACTTTATCTTTGTTATTCAAATGTAAAGATGTCTGAATTATATTTGACCACCAGGCCTCGAAGTCAAGCCAGAATGGTTGTATATCTTTACAAACAATAAACTTGTGTAACAGTGTTTCTTCGTTCGTTTTCGAGTTCGTTTTTCAGTTCGGTGATTTACCTATTTCATCTTTTCAACCACAGATTGTGTGCTACAATTCCGTCAGTATTTGAAATCCTGAATTTAAACACATTGTGCATGTATACATACACATAAATATACAAGACCAATCCCCTGGTGTTACCTGAAGTGTCGAGTTCCTATTTTTGTATCCCGGTCGCATGCTATTAGGAGTTTCATGTCAATCAATTTTAATTTAAGGCGTAATTGGCCTCTACTTTGTAAGAAACATCCTGTCTTTACCTTACTTTGGAAGTTACGATTTGACCCCCTTCTTTGCTCAACTGAAAGGACTCCGCATTCATAACTATATCTCATGGAATCTAAGAAAGTAGTTTTTTAAAATATTGATAACACTCAGCGTTGAACCCATTTTTTTTATTTCTTTTAGAGTTTTTAAACATTCTTCCTCTGCAATATCAGCATTCAAAAAGGAATTATCTACATCGCATAACTGTGGAATCCTATCCTGTTGGAAAAAGCTATCGTCTCCATTCATCTCGATCGGGTTCTGCTGTCGTGTAAAGTTCTTTAAAAAAGTTAAATTCTTTTAATATCATCACCCGATATGGGACCATATTTTCCTTTAATCTATCTGTTTATCATTATAGTTCATGTGATCTAAGGAAAGAAAACATTTCATGCATTTTTCGCCTTCTTCATAATATTATGCACGTGATATAAGAATAGAACTTTTTTGCTATTTTTTTCGTAAACTTTCTACTATTCTGTATTGAGGTATTCCAATAAATGTTTTTTTTTCAGTCACGTCAATCGTCCGAATAGATTTGGATATACTATTAATCTTTTCTTCAATATTTTTCTCTTTCTGTCGCAGATTACTTTCTTTCCTTTTCGAAAATTGAATAGCGAATCCCCTTATATCACATTTTATAGTGTCCCATAGCAGCGTTTTATTCTGCATATTTGTGTTTGTTTTCTTTTATTTTCTTACTGACACTCGAACAAAAGTTTATATCATTTAAAAGAAGCATATTAAACTTCCAAGTAACCTGGAGACCGTTTTGATAACCCGATTAATTTTAAGTTTAATGTTATCAAGCTGTTATCTGTACATATGGCGGTTGGTATACGTGCTGATGAAATTGACCACCATTCTCTGCCGTGCATTTCTTGCAAAAAAAATTTTCCTTTCGGTTCGCGTCCTATCCATTTAATTATTTTTAAGCTCTTTTTTGAGCCTCTCTTAGACAATTTAAATTCTGTATATGTAGTATATTACCTTTGAAACCAAATGAAAATCTGCATCTGTAATGGCACACTTCCGTAAACTCCCTTGCTTTGACCACTACAATTTGAACATAACATAACAGAAACCAAAAACTTTTTCAATATGTCTTGAATTGCACACATTAGTGCAATAATATTATATAAAAACCGAAGACATAAAGGAACTGTGGCTTTCGAACGTTGAAGGCTGAACTGAGAAAACATTGTTTCTTTACCACAGATTGGATTGTTTTGTCTAATGTGCCATGAGCGCATTTGTGTGTGTGTGTGAATAAATTTACAAGGTCGCCCCAAGAGGATATCCAGGGAAATAAATCAGCACGCAAAATAACAGTAACTTGAATTTGTATTCATTGTATATATATATATGTGTGTGTGTGTGTGTGTGTGTGTATGTGTTGCACACTTGAAAGACGATTATTTGAAAAGGATTAAGTGGAGTAAAATAATATAATTAAATATATTTGCCTGACTCTTTCTTGTTGCAGGTCAGGTCGGGTCGGCTGCACCTGTATATGCATACTTATACATATTTTAATATTTATTGTTTTTTAGCTTTGTCAATATGTCAAGTCAATGAAATATATAGGTAATGTTTATTATATATGTGTTTTACAGTGGAAAATATCAAATATTTTTATTGAGAAGAGCTCCGAGTCCGCATAGCATGCATGGCCCGCGCAGTTATTTGATTAGAGCATCTGGCCGTAACAGATGTAGCTTCATTCTAGTGTTGTGGTTGGTAATTGTCTCTCAGAGTCCCAGTCATTATATATCTAGGTGAGGTATAACACAAAAGCTTCTCCTGAGCGTCCCAGATTGTGATTATGCTATCCATGGCCCAACAGTCTCTTATATGAGGCCATTCTTTTGGTGTTGTCTACCCTTTCAAGTCTTTTTCTTAGTAAGGTTTTCATTAAAGTTGTCGGCAAATTTTAACCTGTTCTTTGAACGATAGATTTTTTAGATTTTGTTCGGTAAGATAATAGTCTCACCAATATTGTTCTCGGCTTTCAATCATGTTGGAGCTTTCCAACACGATGACACCATTCTATTTCATCCTCCGAGATATTCACACTGACATATTAGAGATGACCCCCCTTAGGACACACTTCGCATCATTCTTAACAATTCAAGACTAAAAACCTTCATATCCGTGGAATAGAAACTGTCAAATATGATACTGTTTTCCCAGCTTCAGTAATATTGAAAAGATTTCAATCAAATTTGAGATCTCAAACAGATTTCAGTGTTTTTAAGAAGATGCTCATTACTTTTCTTTTTAAGAGAACTTATGGACTGTAATATATGCCATCGCATGTATTGTGTTGTCTATAGTCATTAATAAGTCTTACACGTACTGGTAAAGTTGAAATGCATATTAGCAATATTTTAGGAATGTTTTAGTTTCAAAGATATGATATGCAGTTGTATACGCGTGCTTAATATTTATAGGCACAGTTTAAATAGGATTGCTATGTTTTACATGATTTTATTGTAGCTCTATGAGCAATTGAATGTTTTGGTATGACGCTATATTAATTTATATTATTATTATTATAATTATTATTATTATTATTATTATTAACATTATAATTTTTATGATTATTTTTATTATTATTATTATCAGTATTATTATTTTTATTATTTTTTTTTAATTTCATTATAATTATTATTATTATCATTATCATTATTATTATTTAGTACGTACTCGGGAGATGCTACAGCGACAGAGCTTATTATCTTTGTTTTCAATCTTATTAATGGCCCTGAGGACATGCTTTCCTTCATGGTGTCGTGGACTGTTCCACGGGCAAGGACATTATACACGGGTTACTCCACGACGACTTGCTAATGAGTCATTACATGAGATTCCGATTAATGTTTTAGGACCCCGTTTCCGTTATTTTAATGGAATCTGTGCAAATAGAAAGCTAGAATAATCGCGATAGCCAACAGAGAGTCCTGTTCCAGGGTTTCGAGGTTATGTGATGGTAACAGGCACGCATCTCACATTTTTATTTTGTTTTTGTTTTAACATGCATAAAAAAGCCTATGCATTCTTTGTAATATTGTTTCGATAGTGAAAATTATATGTATTAGTATGTTGAGATTTGTATCACTCTGATCATGTCTTATTTATATCTTAAAGTGTTTTAGAAAGACGAGAGAGAGAGAGAGACAGACGGACAGACAGACTGAGAGACAGTGAGGAGTGGACATTTCTATTATATAGTAATTCTTACAAATAAAGGAAATAATCTTTGCTTGCAGTTCGCTTGTGCCATGTCTGGTAAGCTATCAATAAGTCTATGGCGACGCCCGAAATTCCAGCCGTACTGCTATTTATACTCCACAGCGGGCAAGGTGTTAAGAATTACTCATCGCACTTCGTCTTAATGCGAACCAAATGAATACAACTGGGCCGGATTTAGTCGGGCCTAGGGCCTGTTTCATTCACGCTGCGACACAGTAGATGTAATAAGATGGAAATAAAGATGTCTGCGCTTAAGTGACCCTGTCTTGAGCTTCCTTTTGTTGACACATGATTCTGCCATCCTTCTGGCGGGATTCTGTTAGTAACCTTATACAACACGGGTCCGCTGTCCCCCGGGACGCTGGCATTTCCAAAACGGCTTGATACCGTCAGGTATAATGGAGCCCGGATTACAATGACAGGTGTTCGGAAGTACTGTTTATAAGCCACGCAGCAAGAAACAGAGGACAGATTCATAAACAAGAAATGTTGTTGAGAGAAATGTTTTTACTGGCACCAGTCGTCCCGCTGCGCGGTTTAATTTGTCTTGCGGAATAACTAAACGATTTGTGTTTTGTCAATATGACGGTGTCAATTGCCCCTGCGAGGGAGCTATGACCGTTTTATGAGAGCCATCATATTTTGATTGATTCACAGCGCGTATCTTGGTTTCAATAATTTGACATTAGAGTTTCTTATTAGCGATGCATAACATGCTGTATACGGAGTCTAATGGATTACCCAGAAATTAACTAAGACTTACGGGGGAAAAACTGCAACATATGTGACTAAAGCTTAGAATGCTAGCCTAGGGACACTCATTGAAAGTATGCTGTACATCAATCAGTACATTTTAATTTTACTACCGTTAAAGTCACATATTGTTATGTCATCACGTTCTGCTTTAAGTGAGTGTGTCTGACAAACGTTACATGTAGCGGCAAAAGAGATATCTACTCTGTTTTAAGAAAAGTTTAGCAGAGAATAAAAAGGTTAACCTAAAATCCAATACTTACAGTGAAAATCTACAGGATGGGCATAAACCTTTTTTTGTAATTGTTACTTGCGGCTACGAAAGGAAATAATATCAGTCTTGGCGTTGTGAGTTAACTGCAAATCATTGTAACCGGACTAAACGTGAATACCGCGCTAAAACAGGAGTGTAAATGCAGAGGGTACAGCAGGTTAAGTAATGACAAGTAAAATGCGCCCTAGCTGTTTTGGATAACTATTGTATTTCCAGGTAGAGATCATGCACACAGTAAATAAAACAAACATTTCTAGACATTAAGATCTGCTATTAACTTATCTGGATGAGAATTTCTGCCAACATAGAATCTGCAAACACTCTGGCTCGGTTGAGTTGCGGGCAGTTTTACTTTTTTTTCTCGTCCTGGGCCGTGTGCCCATATTTATACTCAGCTATAAGATATGATGTGACACGGATGTTCCGGAAAAATGATCACGTTGACCATGCAAGCTCTTTTTTTTCGCGGTCGGTGCGCTTCACATTGGCGTGGATGTATAATTAAAGAGTCACGTTCCAAAAAAAAGTCATAAACGATTTATAGACGTCATCGTCATTATTATTTCTGAATTTTCCTCATACAGTAATGCTTTGGAGAGTAGACTTGACAATAGTTTGATGTAATACATCTCCGTTTAAATTGACTACATAATACTGCCAGAACTGTGCTGTGAAGATTAAGACACTGCTCTCTGTGACAAATCTTATACAAAGACGACCGTACCCCCTCCTAACCTTTCATAACAAAATGATGTCTTAACTTTTGAAAATATTATCTCTTCAACAAGAATTTAGGGCATAATATGTCTGTCACTTAAAAGATCTCTGATGGTCCACTTCTCAACCAGAGAAGCCAGGTGGCTTTGGTAACCTTATACCCAGTGATTGATATGGAGCAGATGATCAACCTGGGGTTAGAAGGTCTGACAGATATGTATTATTACTCTCACAAAAGGTCAGTATATAACCGTTGGATAAATCAATATATATTTAAAAATAATTCCGACAATGTAGCTTAACAAAGGGCTTGGATTGTATTCGATAAAAAAAACAAGAACGGAAGACGTCCTAGTTCACTTGAGATTCGGCCGCGGTTGGATAAGAAGAGGTTGATCTGCGAGTTAAATCGGGAGAAGACTTGTGATTAAGGACCACAAGGGGCAATATGTCGACTTTAAATATGGGTTTTTATCTTGGGTCTGTTGTGCTCTGTCTATTTTGCCTCTTACTATCTGTGATTAGCAGTTCTTTTTCTGGTTATATGAAGCTATAAAATAACTGAAATCAGTGCCAAAAGAGATTTAGAAGTTTTCTTTAAGGAAAAGAACAGTATTTTTTTTCAACCCGCACCCTGACCTTAAACGGCCAATTATTTTCTTTGAATAAAGACCTGTACATTACAAGGAAAGATGTGCAACAAACGTGTTTTTGTCTGTCCTTTTTAGTCTGTAGAGAGGTCAGTATGTGTTAAAGCTGCCTTGTTTAAAATCAGAAAAGGGAAAGGCGCCGGTGAAATATTACCTTGTCTTGGTATTTAGTGAGCATGTGTAACTTCCAGTCACTCTCTTTTTCAGTCATTGAAAAAATCAATGGCAAAAAAACTTGTCAGCCTAAATTTCTACCTAATTTCCTCTCAGGGCATAGGAGTGGCTTACTGTATGACCATCAGGTGTTTAACGTAATAATTCCCTGGAATATGAGCTTAACTGGCACCGCCCCTTTAAATTAGCCGTGTCTCTTTTCTTTAAGACAAGACTGAAAGCTCGCTCCATCTGTCACTCCATACTCTACACACCATATGGGACAACCGATGAAAACATTTTTTTTAAGAAACGGTCAAAATTGGGGTCCCCAAGGATGTCACGTTTCCTTCATGTTTATAAAAATCACTCGGCGATAAATCCTACCTGTTTATGACATTTGTTTTCTATTATACTGAGTCTGTTCTTCCCTTAACTTCTTCTATATTTGTAAAGCTTGTTCTTATTATATTTTTGTAAAAAAAAATATGCATATATGTCATAATCTTGCTAATTACAGTTAAATAATTGTTGTTTGTTAATTTTTTTGTACAAATTACAAATTTATATATATATAAATATATATAAATATATCAATACAGATTTTATTACCTCAGTGAACATGAGAACAAAAAGAACAAGAACACTTTTGTAAATTAACATGCAACATATACATTCCTGATGATCAAACGGACACTGGGAAAAAAGTAAAGACAAATTTAAGTAATATTTTGCATGAACGGTTCCGAAGCTGAATTTCTACCGGTGACTTTTTCTATGGAAACCATTGAACTCTCCCTCCTAATCGGCTGTACATATTAACAACGTGTATTGCATTTATTAACAATTATGCCTTGGCCTTTGCAGAATTAAACACTTAACAACATATTTTACAATACATGTAAATTATAATCCAGGCGATTATGATAGTGCTCTGATAACCCAAGTATAAATGAACCCTATTGCATGGTGCTCAGAATCTATATTATAATTTGTAGGTGGTTGGAAGCAAACGTTGCCACGTAACTTCTCTGTAGCATCACCACCGGAATGCTCGTTTTTTAACCTTGAATGGTTAAGGGGATCATTTTGCCCATTCCAAATCCAAAGAGTTATCGCATCACAATCTACGCCACTTTATCCAGTGGTTCAAATTGCAGCGCCAACTAACGTATTGTGAATGGGACAAAACTGGTGATTTGGGGCAAAATAGGAATAATCTGATAATGTTAGTCAATAGGGGAATCATAAAATTCTATTTTCTTTCATTTTCGGCCTCTAATACTCCTCTTGAAGATAAATGTCATGGACACACTGTTTGTGAACACTCTTTGAAATATGAAATCTAGGGGGGGGGGGGGGGGCTAATCCTATAACAGTGTGCTAAAGCGTATAGTCGATTTGTGCAGATATGAGTTGAAGTTGAATAACGATAGGAACCTATCAAGATTTGTTGCGATTCTGCGAAGATCGACTATGCCACTAAATATACAATCTATCACAATCTATAGAACTTAACATGGAAAAAGGTAGGGGCGTGGCCAAGGAGGCCAACAGCCGCGTGTTCTATAAAATATGTTCAACTAATCTTTAGGGGACTCCTTTTTTAATTATAACGTCGGGCATAACTCTTTCAGCAAATAACCTGCACACGATATTATTTGAAAATCAATCATCCATTTTCAGAATAACAGGACATCAAACTTCAATTAGATAATTTCGTATTCAGCACAAATTATGGGTAAATTAGAAATTGTTTTCTGGGTTCCGGATCCATGGGGTTCGTGCATTACACACTGCCGGATGTCGCTGGTCAAAGATTGTAATTACTGTCCGTGATCTAATTGTCTGTATTTATTTTGAATTTTGATTTAGTGATGGGTGGGTAAAAGAGCCCAGAAGAAGGGATATTAAGAAAGACGACAAAACGACTGCTAGAAAAAAAAATATTCTGAAGACAAACGTTGGATCTCTCCAGTTTTTGCGGAAGAGTTTTGATTACATTCATTCAACGAATCCATTAATGCTGATAAGAAAAAAAAAGGTTTATGAGCGTCGTGTTGCCGTCATTAGACCTATAGATCAAGAAGGTTTAATAGAGCTTCATGTTAGGATACAGACCTGAAAATGTTAAGGAGATCAGCGAAAGTATATTATATTAGGAGGCTAGCCCTACCCCTACATAATTCATTTGTCTCGACGTCACTACTCTTGATGAACATCAATGCTACGTCATTTTTATAATTAATTTGTATCCTTTCGCTGAATTTTAATTATTTAAACGTGCCGTACAATGCTGTTATAATAAGTATGGCAACATGTTTACAAACTTAGTACTACATAATGTGGACGAAAGTCAATAAAATTACAACTGAGTTTACCAGAATTTCTTGATAACTTGTACTTACGTTATCAGTTTGATCCAATTTGATACCTGAATCCGCCCCTGTCCTATAAAGTACAATTGACTCAATACTATAAAGTATTATTATTTGAGAAATGGGATTTGCACATTCATGTATTGGTAAAAAGACAGATCTTTAAGAGGGAAGGCCTTACATGCAGTTTATTAAAAGGAATTAATTTGAGATATTTAGAACTTGGTTCTAAATTAGGGTGAAACCCGTAACAAATTTTTGGAAAATTTACAGGGAAGCCCGAACGTTGCATTGAACGCTTATACTTGCCAAGTAAACGCGAAACGTGCAGGGAATTTTTGTGAAGGAGACTTCAGCAGGTTTTGTTATGCTAATGATCCAGGATTAAGGAAAAGGAGGTTTAATGAAAAAAACCTAAAAAAAGGCCGAAGATCCGGAAAAAAGGGGGGGCAGGCCGCAAATTTGGTCTGAGACCTTTAAAAAGGTTGTTGCAGCTTAAAAGGGGGAGGGATCCGGACCGGATCCGCTTCTGAGATTTGACACCAGACAAAGAGGAAGCTTGCACTTAAAATGCATCATGCGTATAGTGCAAATGGCAGTTGGACAAATACGACTGACATTCTTTTTCTTTCTATATTATATTTCTACATAAAAAATCAAATATTTCGTAGAATTACCTAGCGTAACATTTCATCGTCAATTTATTTCTATGAGGCACACAGACACGTCTTCCTTATCTATACACACTGTCTCCTTTAAAACGCAAACTGAAGCTAGCCCATCAAATAGTGTGTGGCGACTGTCTCATTTTGAATTGCCCTCCAGTGGGCTCTCTTTTTTTTACACAGGAATACCGTACTATCGGCATGTTTCATAACGTTGCACCCAGAATCGCTGTGTCTGCGGCAAGTTTTATAATTTGCATCATCATCGGTTTGTATGACAAGTTTTCACCCAAATCCGGAATAAATGTGTTTAATGCATGCCTTATTAATGGATCACAGTCATTGATTATGTATGTAATATAAAGAACCGTTGACAAAACCTGATTTTGCGGGATGTCACGATTTGTAAGTATATCTAACAAGGGCTCGTGGCTTGTTGCTTATTGTAAGGACAGCGTCCGTTGCCCATTAATCTGAGGTTTCTGCGCCATATCGTATCCAAATAAAATATAATGAATTTTCATGGCATTCCCTATGAATATTTATTAATAGAATTTTTTTTAATAGAGAATAGGTAGATTCTCGACAAAATGCTGAAATCATGGCGTATTATATGAACTTTTATATGTTATTATTCTGAGATTATAAAGCAGGTGCACTGAATTAAAATGTGATTCAGAATAACAACGAAAGAAAAGGAATAATCAATGAAAAACTGATTTCGCATTTTTCTATTCTCTGTTTAGTTGTTGTTCGTGTAATGAATGAGATCAAATGTTATCCTGATCTAGGTTTTACAATAATTCGTTAAGAACAACTCACGTTAAAGATCTTGAAAGAAGCCAAGTAAGTGCGAACGGTCTGAAATAACTCATCTCCTGTAAACCATCTGACTTCTGTCGTCTTTCACAAATCAGGTAGTTTACAAAAATCTTTTAGATAATAAGTACAGTGGCTGATCTAGGATTTAGGAAAGTGGTTGGAGTATTGAAACACAGGAGGATTAATGTCAAACCTTAAAAAAAGTCCCCTTTTCCGGAGGGGGGGTCCAGGCTGCAAAAATTGGTCTGAAAGCCTAAAAAAGCTGCGGCGGCTGTAAAAAACGGGGGGGGGGGGGGTGTCTAAACTATTTCTAAAAATAAGTCTGCATTATTTTTAGGCCCACAACCCTTCTTAACGAGTATTTTACGCAGCACTTGCTATACACAGTTTTAGATGAATACTGGCGCATTGTATGATTACTATAATAAAGTCATGTTATTCTTTCAAGAAGGAGGAATGAGAACATTTATACTTTGTCAGTGTACCCGTTTCTCAGCAAGTAATAAACACTCCGTCTTACTCAAACACTCAAAGCTTTAGAGATGATCTGTAGGAATGATCAGCGGAATGGCTACGACACCTTTACGTTCCTCACGCAGCAGTTATTCACTACAGTCGTCCCAGACATCACTTCGTGTTTAATATAATACGGCTGCTTTGTATGGCAAGGTTTTCTGGGTTCGATGTATGAGCACAGAGTAAAGAATTGATATCAGATCCAGTGGGAGCATGGTATCGCATTGGGCATCCGGCCGAAATTTAAACATGCGACACCCGCTCATGTTGGTCTGCTAACACCGGTTCTGGCACAGGGCCAGGAATCAGACCAACGAAAGCATGAGTGTATAACGGCTGTAGTTTGTATAAACTGCCGTTTGTCTTATAGTTTCCTTTTGAAACTAATGTATGTTTTCTATTTTGTTTGTGCAGGTGTAGTACTCGCATGTGCTAGTTTTGGTAGATCACGGGTTTTAGTTAGAGGAACTGTCTACGTGGAATTATTCGTATATACGATTTCCTCGTAAATCTTATGAACTAACTGACAATTTGGAGGTCTGTTCAGTCAAAAATGATTGCAGGGCTTCTTGGACTTCCTTTGACTTTATTATTTCATGTTTTGAAATTGAAGTCTTTCAGTCGGTTGTATTTAAATTTCATCATGTCAATACTGTTCATTCGAGAGCCTCAAACACATTTATAAGCAAACTTGATAATGTCAACTGATAAAGTCTCCGATCTTTTAAGGTATTAAAGTTTCACATTACATGTAATGTGTTCATAGTTTAAAATCATACCAGTTCATATCACCAATACAACATGAAAAGCTGGGGTTTCTTTTCTTCTGGCGAAGCAATGTCTTCAAGATGTATTAAGCTTTTGGTAGAGCTGATCTGCAAGGCCGCCGGGGGGGGGGGGGGGGGGGGGGTTGGCTCAGCAGTTAGGCACAGGTAAAGAGTGTACCCCCCCCCCCCCACACACACACACATATATATATACACCTCCCCCCGCCTATATTGACGCCCCTGTACTTAACTCATCCAGAAATCGGACTGTGCCAGATGCAAAATCTGGTTCTACCTGTGAGTACTAAACGTGTATTATTCTGTTTCAACAGATTTTGTCGGTCGGGAAGGAGCGGACCCTGTAAGTAGCCCCTGATTTGTGAAATGACTCTTGGGGCTGACATATGGGACCTCCAGGTTAACAGTATTGTATTTGTTATATAGATATATATATATATATAATATATATGTGTGTGTGTGTGTGAGGTAAAAATCTTCCAAGAACACATTCTTGTTTCCTTATTATCGTTATAAACACTGTATATTTAAGTCGGTCAGGATATATTGAAGCCAGCAAAGCATGAGATCCAATACAAGATCGGGTCTGATGTTTAATAGAATTCCTGCCTGACTTCTTGAGGTTTTCGATTTTTTTCCCCCTGATCAACTTGTCTGTCTGTATACGAACCCCTGTCTTCAAATCAACATTACCTGTCTAGACTATAAACGTTACAAACATTGCACAAAGAGCGCCGGGACGGGGCAATATATTGGGTGTCATTCAGCTGCTTCAAATTTTCCACTTTTTTTTTATTTTGCTGTCACGGTTCAACTGATTTACATATTCTACCTTATAACTACCGTCAAACAAATGACTGGCACACGGGACAGAGGATTGGAATTGGTATGAATTCAAAGATATATGAAAAAGGCGATCCTATTTCATAACAGTTCTCTTTCCACGGACAACCAGGTAAACACTCTAAAATCCCCATGGCAAATGTTTTCTATTTTATCATGTGGAATCATTAGATTTTTATATAAAGTTATTAAAAAAATCACAAATTAATCATGTAGTCTGCGTGATAAGAATACAAATATCAACAACACTCCAGACTCTTTTATTACACGCTGAACTTAACAATGTCGTGTGAACACCGCTCAAGAGCCATAGAAATATATTCTCATGATGCAATGCGGTTACCGTAAAGTACACTTAAACATTACCTTTTACAAGCCTTAGTCAAATGATGACATCTCGACTATACCACAATTCACCAACATTATTTGAACGAAGAACCTCTTCTGTAAACTTATTTGGAAAATACTAGGTTGTTTGTTCCTCTTTTGGATGAAAAGCCGTTATTTCGTATTGTTTTAAAGACATGGCCGTGGTCTATTTAATTGGCACTGTCTATTGAATGATTATGAAGGTAAAACACGACAGAAATATGAGTTGTTTAAGCCTTCAATATATTTTTCATCATGCTTTTATTTAACCGAACAGAACAAACTTGTATATAGAAAAGGCTTCGGACCCAGAGTTGCAACACGACTTTTTTTTTTTTTTTTTTTGTTTTAAGCGTAGGCGATCACTAGGCGACCCTTAGAGGCTAAATAATATTTTTAGCTTTTACCATTCCTAATCTTTGAGTACGTTGCAGATTAGGATTCATGGCAACGTTGATACAGCTCCTAGATACAGTGTTTGTTGAGTAAAAGAGTGAAAGCCAGCTGGTCATTTTTCTTCATTTCACGCCTGTCACTGACGCCATCAGTGGTTGTCTGGCCATCAAACAACAGACGCATCCGCACCCTATTCACAGGGTATGATTTCTGACAGCGACAAGCTAACCTTGTGCACGCAACAGGTGACTTGAGACGATGTGACACTGCCCAATCTTTCTAATGGTCCCGGATGCTTGCCGGAAGCGAACAGGATCACGGTGCCATCCACATATAAATCTCCAGATTTTTTTCGTAGTCAGAACAGACAAGAGGTATCAATTTATTTATGAAATCAACCATAAACATTAAGAGTTTTGTAAAGTTTTCTATATTCCATATACTGTTAATCCTATGTGTCATCTGTACTATACTCTCAATCTTTTTTTGTATTAATGTAGAACCTATAAATATACAGCTGTCATTATATCTTGTCCTATTAAATATTGGAGCTTTTTAGTCGCTATTCTGTTGCAAACATTGAATCAAATTATGAATTTTCAAAGACAACATTTCCATATGAAAGTTCGTGATTCAATTTGTAACTGATATTTATATGAATTAAAATATATTCCACTAAATTATCTCCCCTGTCCGTTATGACATTGTTTTCCTTTGGTAATATTTGCACAACAATCTATAACCACACCTGCAGCGTGTACCTAGGGCACCCACTGTAACCGTGCAGCGTAATCTGCATTAGGACTGCTGTGTTTTCGTATCATGATTAAAATTGCATGCTACCTACTGGTTGGCCAACTTTAAATTTTCTGCTATTTATCTGCACGGCATATAGATCTTCCGGAAACACCCACATACAGACAACCGAGTAAAAAATCGTGTTTCTTTGCTTCGCTCAGATTTCGAACAACCAGACACTTTTTACATTTTGTTTCTGGAGACTGAGAGTTAAATGAATAGCAGGGTAGCGATCACTTTGAAATAAATCTTCTTTTTTTAACACAGACAACCTCGCTGGAACAGTGAAAACATTATTAGAAACCCATCCTCTGACAAAAATATAAAATGAATCTAACACAAAAACATACTGATGGCGTGTTGTATTGATAACAAGCTGACTAAAGACTACCGTTATTCATTATTTATGATGTTTCCTAGCAACAGCTTGTTACCCGGTGGGCCGGCGACCTACAGCGGCCATGATTGGCTTGACCGGAAGACAGGGATAAATCCACAAAACGACCGGGACAGTTTGTAGGAGAGGCAAAAAGGTCGAAGAACTAACCTTGAATTTTCATGAAGAAAGAGAGAAGAAATACAAACATCCTTGCAATTAGTGCAAAGAATCAAGGTGTCGGTCTGTGTAGGCGAGCGGTATGGCTTCCGAAGAAGATCGCAAGTGAATCCCTGGCACTGATCATGGAAGAAAGAAAAAAAATCCTCTCTTTTTTTAAAAAAGATTCAACGGCTCTCGGTGGTAAAGTCTCAAGAATGTGTTTAAAGGTGAATCGATGTACTTAAGATTAATTTATTTTTTATCAATTATATGTTATTATGAAGCCTCTTGATTATCAAATTTTAAATGCCCGTTTTTATGACCTCAGCATGGCTACGTCAATTAAATGCAGGGAAATTATACAGTCAAAGTGATATATCTAAACTACGCCTTTCTTATCCTGAAGTCATAATCCACAGAATGAACTAAAAGACGTCAGAGCTTATCTGGATCCATACACATATGAGCACTTAATTTCAGAGTTCTAAGGCGCTGGTGAAGAGTTTTCAGACCTTAAGCTCAGAAGTCCAACATTTATATAATGAACAAGCTGTACGTTCTATCTCAAAGTCCGTCTGGAGTAATTTATGATCTTAGATTTATACCCTCTTGTAAAGACTCATTTTGATCTCCTTCAGGTTTCCAAGGAGATTCCCTCAGGACCTACCTCGGTTTCGACGTTTCTATTAGTAAAACGATAACGGAAAACCGGACGGTAGGACAACCGACAAAAAACCCACGGCAAAGGTGCAGCATGATTGAAAGTGGCTCAGATAAAAACTAAGGCCTAGTTTCTAAGAATAACTAAGAATAATGGTTTAACAGTGAGATTTTCTTTGTAATACAAATTGGCCCATAACAGGGAATGTGTTTAGAAAAGTGTGAATTCAGAGTGTTTAAATGTTGCCTTTTCTTCAAATGAAAGATCCCAGTCGTGAATGTTTGAGTAACATGAGAGAGACGGAATGGATGAGCGGTTAAGCATACATATTTGATTTTTCGGAGTACTTAAATGACATGAACAAAATGTTTCGAGGTAATGTTTCTACATGGTGTTTGTAAACATTACATCGGTTCAAAAACCGAGTACTCTTTGTGCACAATGCTGTACGTTTTTGCTTGATAAAGATGCAAACTGCTTTGAGAAAGGTATAACAACTGATTGCATTAAGGGTGAGTTTTTAGAGAAGGGGGGGGGGGGGGGGGGGGGGGAGTGCCTGTTTTAAAATTGGAGGCTAAGAACAGTGTGGTGAGGATTCCGTTTAATTTTAAAATTTGAGCTTCCTAAAATTCTCTCGGATTGCAATTAAATTATCAACAAGCAGATAAACCTGAGCAAAATTCAGTGTATCTCACATTACAGAGAAATCAGATAATTGCCAGAAGAATGTGTGTAATCTATGTTTAACTTGTAATTTGAGCAGACATACTCATTTGTGAATATTAACAAGAACGAGTCACTTCCGGCAGACTCACGTTTGCACTCTGCTTGGTGTATTAATAAGTGGACCCTTAATCCGGATTCTCACAACCTCTTAGTATAATTGTCAAGAATAGGTATCCTAAAAGCCTGCGTCACATATCCAAAACGGAGCCCGTCCGACTTAGCTGCGTGCTGAAATCGGCATTTTCGGCAAGAATACAGCCGGCGTTTGCTTGATCACTGCGGACTTCGCCGCGATTTTTAGGGGTCGGCTTACGATCGCAGGGCACCGAAACCTGTTCTTAAATCAGCGATTAGAAAAACTAATTGTAAGGCCCCTTCTCTCATGATAAAATACTATGTTAATCCATATGATTCCCGTAATATAAAATAATTAAAAAAAAAATACTTTCTTTATCAGGTACATTCACAGGTGCTATGATTTCATAAAGCAGAGACGGACATGGGAATCGTTTTACGAACAATCACTGGAAAATAGAGAGGAGAAAGTAAAGGCGTTTTGAATTAATATAAATATAAACTATACTTTTACTTTTAATTTTATTTAAAGGTTCCCATTCACCTATCGTTGACTTCCTCTGTGTATATATTAATGATCCAAGGGTAATTTTGGTTGTAAACGTTCTTATAACGCTTTCGTGAAGGATGTATGAACTCGTTTGTCAACAACATGTTTGTAAACACAGCAATGTTGGCAAACGAAAAACAGAAAACATGTAACCTTAGGTGGTAGGTTGCATATATGCGCAGGCAGAAAGGTCACTCGATACAAATGGCTATTTGCAAAGCTCTTGCTATGCTGACTTGCTGTCAGATGTGACTGGACCCCTTTTATGCACTGCTAGAAAGTTATTTTTTTTCTCATTCAGTGTTATTAAATGCATGACTGAATGGCAACGTATAAAATTTATTTCTTGTCCGTCAGTAGTTTGATTGAAAGTGTTTCCCATAAATATGTCTGGTTGTACCCTGTTTATATTAAAGGAGCTAATCTCGGAATTTAATGCATTCAGGTGGCTCGACTACAAGGTCGCCGATCTTAATAACGCTTTGAGCCGTCAAGAGGTCGTCCCTGGCCATCGGGAGGCTCTCAGATAACGGTTATTGACATTTTATCCTAATATATATCTATCTATCTACTAGAGCATTTTCAAGCAAAGCTGCGCTGTCAGTTTCCACCAAGGGATCTATACTGGACCAAAACTTGCTTATTTTCGGAATGACGTCAAATCAGAGTAAAGCAGCCATGACTCAGCCCCCTGTGGTAAACAGTTTAGAGATATTTATTGCTTTTCACTGCTGTTTGATTCGGCCTTGTTGGTCTTGATGTACCCGCAGCACTTTGTCTCATGCCTTCCCCTGACTCTTGCTGTCAAATAATCTCCCGGGGCGGTGTTCAAAGAATGATCGTCTCGTTTTAATTTCAATCAAGTTAAAGGCGGCATTGACAGACGACACCTGAACTTCCTGTTAAATTAAGCATGGATTGTCCTGAATAGTCACAGTGCGACCCAATCGAGACCAAAAACGGGATCATAAAATTGAGACATTATGAACTGACAGCTTCTCTGCTATCATAACGTGATCTCGTAAGAGGCGGAAAATGGGGTGTCAGCGGTGCATATCAGATCCTCCGTTGTGAAAATAGGCCTACGTGCTACACTTCCTTTCACTCATTTTGCAAATAAACAGTAAATACTAAGGACATTGTTACATACATATAATTTAACTTGTTAATTTCTTGGCGATATCTGGATATATATATATATATATATATATATATATATATATATATATATATTATTGGCATTATTGGCTTTTCTGTCTGGTATCGTCGTGGGGCCGTCTATGTTAAATTGTGTGTCCCCCTTTTAATAAGATTTTTTTTTATTAACCAGGGACAGGACGGATTATCGCATGCGTGTAGACAAGTGTACATATCCTTGATAAAATACGCCATTTGCAACACATTTGAAATCTTATATGGGCTTGTCAGGGTTCTATTAATTCTCTGGGTTAAATAAATTTTTTTATCTCATGCGCACTTGTTAATTTCTCTTCCGCATGCCAAAATTTTATTTCGTGCTCACGCATAAGTAATAAGTATATCTTGCACATTCGACAATGCGGTATAATTCAATGCAGACAAAAAAAACAAAGACCTTCAAAAATCTAAAAATTCTTATATACATCGGATACAGAGTGTAGTCGTTTTATGTATTTACTTGCATATTACTTGTTCTTGCGCTTGGACAGGCCGCCGGATTTCTTTGGGCAGAGTTCACCCACTTGATACATTGACCTAGCTTCTGATAGACGTACCGCGCGCTGCGATAGCCCCCTTTCCAAAATCCAAATGATGTTAAATTCCTCAGGGTTTATTAGAAAATCCCCAAACCCCTATAGATACACCGGGCGTGGCTTCTTTATATCTTTATGCTATAACACGAGGTAATATATATATATATATATATATATATATATATATATATATATATACATATTAGAAATATAACATACTTGAAGTGTAGATTCACCTTGTCCCGACTGTCTGATATTTATGAAATCGACGGCATTTCCAGAATTTCAACAGGTCAGGATTAAAACTATGCCAGTCCTGATCTGGTCGTCACCCTGCAGGTATTTTTATAACCGACCCCACAGGTTATCTGTTTTGAATTGCGCCCTCACTTAATTCGAACGAACTCTCACAATCTCAGACCCTTCCGATTTATGCCTGCCCAAATTTTGTTGGAACCGATTCCGTAATGCGTTTTGTCATTATCCGAAATTCGGCAGATTTGTACATAAATGTCGGCTGACATTTAAATTTTCACATGTACTATGCAGTGATGGTGGACTCGAGTCCGGAATAAGAAACCTGAGTCACATGAACGTACTTGTCACGGTGGAGGATTCTTCCCACATCTAATATACAACAACACGAATTTAAGTTCAACATCACCAAATGGCAAAAGGGTCTGTCCGCATTTAGAATGAATATCAATCATATGCTAAAACAGTGAACTGTCAGTCAATGCATGGGGTGTACGCTTTACTGAAGATATGGAGAGTATGGATGGGTTGTACGCTTTATTGAAGATATGGAGAGTATGGATGGGGTGTTCGCTTTACTAAAGATATGGAGAGTATGGATGAAGTGTACGCTTTACTAAAGATATGTAGAGAATGGATGGGGTGTACGCTTTACTGAAGATATGGAGGCTATGCATGGGGTGTACACTTTACCTAATATATGGAGAGTATAGATGGGGTGTACGCTTTACTAAAGATATGGAGCGTTGCGGGCTACTCGACTTCGCCGATGCTTAACCGTCTCCATCTCCTTATACGCGGAGCATCTAGCTACTCCTTAAGTGACTTACCTACGAGCCATAGAGGTCTACCCCCAGGCCCGCTAGCTAGTAAGTGATAAGATCCCCTCCCTGACCCTTTAGACTATGATTTATCATCTGGGCATTAATGCGCGAGTCCACTTACAGTGTGTGTGTGTGTGTGTGTGTAGAGGGGGGGGGATCTATTAAGGGTATATGGAATATGCTGAAACGATATCCCCGGATGGTATAAACCAATAATAATTGGTCATGGTTGTACTAGGCTCACTGTACATTGTCCCAAAGTGTCACTGTTCGACTACACCCATGCAGTAATGCGGTAATGCGGCGGGAGGTTTTGTTACGGTACACTGGGGCAGTGCCGGCGTTCATCACGGTATCACTGCGTATCATGGTGTTGTTACGGTTTGTCTAAGATGCCCACGATTCTCCTACGGATAGGATACGATGTTGATACCGTGGTGTCAATATTTTATTATTATGTTCAAATACAGTTTAAATTAAATCGTAACTTAATTATCTCTTTGATCAATGTATAGTTTCCTATTGGCCCAGGATATTTAATACTAAATATTCATCAATAAATATCCTATTTACCAATGTTATGGACACTTTTAGCAAAAATAATCTGTGTATATATAATCAATGTAAATCACATGTAACTTCAATACATCACAGTGAAAGTGCTGATCGGAGGGTGGTGGCAAAAGTTCTATACCGTCTGCATTTCATTTTATTATTTTTTGAATAAATAAAAATGAAAAATAATTCTTGTCTGTTTTTCATTTTTAAGATAACAAATGTGTATAAAACTTTATCAATATCAGTAGAGAAACATCAAGAGAATATATCAAATTGATATATCGATCGGTTATTGGGCCTGAGCCATCTTAAAACCAATAATCTTTATTCGATATTGGGTACAACCCATCTCGGCATTTCCAAACTTGATTTCCAGAAATTATTGAGCGGTTATCGGGCCTACACATCTCAAGATGGGTCTGAACTAATAACGGACATATAAAATAATTATCTATACCAGTAATTGAGCTTTGGGAGATGGGCCTGCGAAGAATTGATTGGTTATTTCGCCTGACCGATCTTAAGATGAGTCTAAATCAAAAACCTCTCTTCAGTTTTAGAAAGTTTCTTTTCTTTACCTGATTTTTTTTTATTTTTGGTTAATGTGGACACCTCCATTTTCTCAAAACTTAAATTGGTAGTTTTTCTCCAGCTTATGTACGAATTCACCAGTTTCTCTAAGCCATATTTTTTATATATAATGCGAATAGTTAGGATACTCTTAATAACACATAAAAAAATGTTACAGATTCTAATATCATGGTAACAACTAATTATTTTGTCAGGCGTCTCGATCTCTGAACAAAAAAAATTACCATGAGTTGTTGTTTGTTTTGTTGGACGCACCGGGAATACTATTGGTATAGCTGTGCATGGCTTTAAGTGCTTAGGCGTTTTGCAAACATTCAGATTTCATTCTATTATCTTCCCCAGACGCATGTAATTTTTTAATAAGGCTTACCAAGTAATGATATGTGTGAGAGAAACACCTTGGAGTGTACTGCCACCTGATGGCAAATCATAACTCATTTGTGATCATATGATCATCAAGTAACAATATATGAAAAATCATAGAAGTTCCAGACACAGTTGTATATTTTAGTGGCAAACATAAATATTGACGAGCTGGCGGATTTATATATAATAAACTTATTTCTAGGTTAAAGTTTCCAAATTCATTGGGTAGCTTTTAAGACCCTTGGAGATTTTTATTTGTGTCAAGTGCTTTATAGACGGGTCAAAACGGACGAGCGATAAATATCACTGGAACAGAAACTGGAATAGAAATCAATATATAGAGGATGTGAAAAAAAATAAGGTTAAAAAGAACGTAATAGGAAGAGAAGGTCATCTCAATCCAGGAATGTTTTTTAGGATTATTAATTTTTTTAAGTTATACAAAACGGTACAGCTATGAACAACCGGAAGGCGTGTACGCTTGATTTAGCACATTACGTGTTCTTGAATACATATGAAATTCATGATATGTTAAAATTGTCAGATAATGCCAAAGTTGGGATAAGAACGTTGAGTTAGTGAAGCAAGAAATGGCCGGACAAAGAGAAACGACCCTTGAAATCTGCGCAAATAAAATGGGTGGTCACTCTTAATTTATAATGTCCTGGACCCCTTAATTTTTTAATCTGACCAACTTCACCTGAACAAAAAAAGGTAACAAGGCTTTTAGGTCAAACATACAGGATGTCATTGTTACGGTAACTTCTCTTTGAACACTTCCAGGAGTGTCGGATGATGCTGTGTTATGAGCTACGTCCACTTCTCCGAATCCAATACCTTGATGATATATCCCCTTATCTAAAGAATACAATGCCACCTAAACTCGAGGAACTAGCACGGTTGTTTGGATCATCTAAGGTACTCATACTCTGTCCAAGTGAAACGTTTTTGGACTCGACTATTTCTGACTCTGAATTAGATATCCAAGGTTACCATATCTACCGTAAAGACAGAAATAGGCATGGCGGAGGAGTTGCCATACTTATTAGGGATGATTTATGCTCGAAGTATTGTTCTAAACTGTAAGAAAATGACTCTGAATGCATCTGGGTAGATGTAACTGTCGGAACATCGCCTCACCGACATTTTAGGGGATTTTAATATATACTTCTCTGCTCAGGATACACTCTTGAAATCAGAGCTATTTAATATATAATTTTCCTTTAACCTCCATCAACTAATATCTTGTCCTACACGTGGAACCCCTACATCCTCTACTTTATTCGATCTAATTTTTACCAACTGCCAAACAAAACACTCCAGATCTGGTCTTATTCCTTGGTCTCTAAATAACCATCATATAATTTATAGAAACCTTAATTACCATGTTTGAAATAATGTACATATAGATAAATTTGTCACTGTCAGACCATATAATCGATACGACCCTATTGCTTTCAGGCAAGCCATTGCAGCATCTGTAACATTTCGATGCTTTGTGATACATCGCGTGTTCAGCCTGGGAACTCTGGCATGTTGAATTCCTAAATATCTGCAACGAGCATGCCCCTTTAAAGACCTTTCGTGTCAAACGTTACCGTTAAAATACTTGGATAGCTCCAAACATTCACCAGTTAATTTATCGTCGTGAGCTAGAAAAATAGCTTTGAAACACGACAGTCTCGCCTCATGGAACAACTTTCACATACGCAATCGGGTGACCTGTAAGAACAGAGAAAAGCAAATTTCTACATGATAAAATAACCCCATCATAACCTTCCAAACAAATGTGGCAAACTCTTAAACACGTGATTCAACCAAACATTAGCTGCGAGCATAACTCTGTCAGCTTTACCGCTGACGAACTCATGAATATGTATCTTAATCGGAGACAAATTATCCAATACGTTTACCCATGAGCCATTTAAGCAATGACATATTGTCAATTCCTCCGATTCAGCTTTTGAGTTTGCACAAATTAATAGTCTTACTTTTCTTAATCATCTGCGACGACTGCAAAGCAAACCTATAGCCTTGACCTATTAAACATGCCTGCCACTTTTCTATGTTATGTCGCTGACCATCTCGCTCTTTCCCTTACGTATATTTTTAACCAGTCTCTTACTGCTGGAGTAGTTCCTTATGACTGGATATGCGCTAGAGTAGTTCCAATATATAAAGGTAATGATAAATTAAATGAAAAAGGTAATTACCGTCCTATATCTGTAACATTGTCAAAATTCCTTTAAAACACGTCAAAATTTCTCTTATTGCTTATAAGCTTAATCATGATCTCCTTTCAACAGAACATACTGGTTTCCTGTCCAATAACTCCAGTCAAGCTGCTCTTGACCAATTAGTTGATAACTGGCTCTCTATTATTAATCAGGGCCAACTTAATGCCACGTGTTTTCTAGATGTTAAAAGGGGCTTTGATTTACTAACGCACAATTTCCTTTTGAACAAATTAGAATAATATTGAGTTTATGGGACTTCTCTATAGTAGTTTCATTCATATTTAAATGATCGCAAACAATTTATAGCCTTCGCTTACAGTATCTCGAATGTAAAAACTGTGACAACAGGTGTGCCTTAGGTCACCGTCCTCGGCCCTATACTCTTTTCAATCTGTCTAAACGATTTACCTGCTAATGTCCCTGAAGCGGAATGCTCTATTTATTCTGATGATATCACGATATATGTAAACGGCCCTGATGTTAACACTGCCCAAAACAAGCTTCAGGTTAACCTGTCCCAAGAAGTCAATTGGATGCGTAATAAGCTCTCAATAAATGCCGCAAAATCAGCTTCCATGTTAATACACTCCAAACAACCAAGGTCTAATGATAAACTAACAATCATTACAGGTGATTGTACTATTGTGAGAGTTGCAGTTGTTCGCCATTTTGGGCATTGCAACTGACCGCCATCTATCATGGAAGAATCAGACAAAAGTAGTAATAAAGAAATAATGCTCAAAGATAGGACTACTGCACTGAATTAACAAATTTCTCTCATTAAAATACTTGAATACCTTTTACCATGTGTTCATTCAGGCAAATATTGATTATGGCCTAACTGTTCTTGGCAACTGTGCTCGTACTCTTCGTTTTTCCATTCAGAGGCTTCAAGGTCAAGCAGCCAAAATAATCTCAGCCATTTATGATCACTTACACAGCAGCTTGACAATCATCCACGACAATGGATGGATGAACATAGAGCAACGATACATGTACCTTTATTCATATTGACATGAATGAATGAATGAATAGAAGTTTATTCTGAAATAAAAGTGCTCAGGCACATGGTTCCAAAAAGACCATGCGTTAGAATCATAAAAATTCAACAATTACAAAATGTAACAGCATAACATAAACTTAAATAACATGCATTAAACCACAATGGTGTGTGAAACACCATCTTTGCAATATCAAAACGCACGCAGAAATTTTGTAATCAAATATTTCATTTCATTTAGTGGTCATGAATAATAACAATAAATTAACAATAATAATAATAAATAAGTAAACATATAAACAAACAGTAGTACAATGCACCGATGGAAAGCAGTTTATCTATTTCATGATTGGTAAATGACTAAATAAGTAAATAAATAGATTAATTAGATGATAGCTATCAATTCATCATCTCCTGACAAAGGCATAGTGTACATAGGTTGCTAATATTTTTTATTGTATGAACATTTTTTTCTGACATGAGGAATGTAAATGTACTTAAATCACAAATATTCTTGATTCTCATGTCTGTGTACAAAATGCATTTCATGTTAAAATGATGCTCATCTTCCACAACAGCATCCCATATCTTAGGCAATATTTACAAAACCTTTCATCCCATGAAATATTACTATGTCTTCCTATTTCTACTTCTAAATTATGTGCATCTTTATTGATATTGATATATAGATGTATCAATGGACTCACCCCTTCTTATCTTATTAAGAATTTTCACCTTTACGATAGTGATGTTAATCAGCATTACACTCGTTCATCAGTGAACTCCTACGTTAATCTTCCGAAACCGTACACAGAAATCCTTAAGACCTCATCCTTTTATGCCGGTAGTGTTCTATGGAATAGCCTTGCGACATAACTAAAAAATGCCAACAATCTAGGGAGTTTAAAAGGCTAGCGCGCTCATATGCTCTTGCATATAACACCAAAGCAGAATAACTTCCTTTAATTTTCCACTTGCATAGCTTTATAATACGAATATTTGAGCCCCATCTAATTTTTTTTCATCACCATACTTATGCACATTTTATCTAGACTGTTTATCTACACATTTATTTCAGATGTACACTATAGTGCTTGTTTGTGTCTTTAATTAATTAATGAATACCCTCCTGGCGTGAGGTCATCCATTCCTTATGTCATAGTCGTACTGCCCGGGTTTGTAGTCCGTTTGTTTGTTTTTTGTTTTTGTTTTTTTTTTTTTGTTTTATTTTTAGCTCAGCTGACTTAAAGTCATCTGAGCTATAGTGATAAGGTTTTGTCCGTTGTCGGACAGTCTGTCTGTCTGTCCGTTAACCAGGCACAAATCGTAACCGCTGGACCTGGAATCTTCTAACTTGACATCCAGGGAGGTCCACGCAAAATCTCCAAGGAAACCTGAATTAATCAAATTTGTTACATTTCAGAGCAACATCTTTTGTTTACAATTCACTTGCGCATGCTTAAAAAATATTACTTTTTCGTGATGTCCTAACCACAAAAATATTCATGTTTATGAAATTTGACATTTACCACCTCATACAGGCTGTTCGTTTTGTTTATATCCAAGTGTTAAGAACATTACGGCGCTCGCAAGATTAACCTAAACACATTTATTTGACAGCAAGTCATACAAACTAGAGTTTTGTAAAGGTCTTTTTGCTATTTGTGACCTTTCAACTTTCGCATATACGTACCAAACCCTCTAAGGTAACATGTTTTTATTCTGTTTTTCAACAATCGCCGTAAAAGTGTTTACAAACTGCCAGTAGAAAAGCAAGCGCATACATCTGTCACAAAGAACGTTTCATAACACTAATTTTCTATACTTCATCAATCTGATCAATTGCACAGGGAAGGTAGGTGAATCTATATAGCCGGTATTAAATGGCCTAAAAATCGTTTTATGTTTTAACGTTCATGATATTTCTCAGACTCTGACAAAGTGTAGGCCATGAACCCATTTTCCCCTAAACTGTCTCTTAATACATTCATATAGGTCACCAAGATCCCCTTCTCGCTATCTTTTAGACGTTGTCAGTTACGCTCTGCGCGTAATATAATAATGACAAAACGGTTTACGGCGTACAAAATATCATTCATCTAGCATGCTCGTGCATTTTACAAGTATGTAAAATAAAATAATAAATTATCAGATTTATTTTGTATAAAGGCATAAGTATTACCTACACACTAAACAATTATAAGCAACAGGGAAAGAAAGTGTTTTTTCTTTTAAATGGACGTATAACCTGAGCTTTCATAAAAATACTCATAAAAATAATTATTAATCTACGTCTGTATATCTATTTCAAATACCTGCCTTGATATGCAAGCCCACATGTTAATATAAGGCCTACAATTACATTTCGACGCACTTCTAGTTACATTATGAACACAATGCTAAAATACGCTCAGATTATATTGATGATGATTAAGAGAGGGAAACATTAAAAAAAACTAGTTTACGGTCCGAATGATAACGTCATGCACTTGTATATACATATAAATCCATTCAAACCTGCAATCAGGAGTTAAACTTTGCCCTTTTCGTAAATGTCAATGAGATATCCTTGGTTATTTAATTATTTGGCAGCAAACCTGATATCTTAGTTTCGCGACATTTATATTAAATCTTCGAATGCCGATTTTCCACCCACTTTTAATAATAATCACTTTTTTTAACGTTTCTCTTCTCTCTCAAGTATATACTTCATTTTTTCTCATTCTGCAGACGATGCAAAGACGGAGAACTGATGAACAAGATGATTAATTAATTGCAATAATCAATTAATCAATTTGTGACTGCCGAGAAATGTTACTGTCGTGCTTAGATAACGATGAATTAATTGTTGGACCAAGTGGAATCTTATCCACATTCCAAGATTCGAGAAACCCTGAATTCTCAGAAAGGAACAGGCTTTATGTTTATCCTTTCATAATATTATCAAGACTCTGTCCTCTCTGACTATTGGTATTTGTTTTTTTTTTATCAAGTAACCTGTTATCGGTAATAAGGAAAATCATGTTAATTAAAACTTAATAGTCTTGATTTACTCCCTGTGTCCTCGACAACTTTACTGTTTGGGTACGATCGATCCACGAGATCCCTCAGGCTCTCCCCCATTTTAGGTTACCCAAGGTAATCTGATATCGATTTAAATCTGAACCTACGAAAATAAAATTGCAGCATAATGCCAATTATATTGTTAATTATATACATATTGACGCATACACTTCACCAAATATACTTTCGAAATCACGAATAAAGAAAATATGAATTTTATGTAAATTAATATAATGTAAGAACTGTTTTGAAGGGACAATCTGAAATCGTGGGTTGCAATCTGAAATCGATTTCACGCCCCCCCCCCCCCCCCCCCCCCCCTTCACAAGGAATCTCCTCCCACGTGTTCCTAGGGTGTGTATATATAAATGTTGACAGGTCAGATTGGCACCCGAGTAAAGTAAAACCACACAGACATATTTGGTACTTTATCTTAAACCTTCAAGCAAGGTTGAAATCCTGCATGTTCTTGGTTTATCATAACATGTTATCTTCTCCGAAGGACATTGCACATATTCACTCCGGTTAATAACTTGCAAACAGTAGAGAATTTATCACTGCAAGGGAAAGACTTTTGTTTTATTGTTTGGAAATGCAAAGGAATTTCATTGATTATTCCTCTGAGAGCGAGTGACGAACAACAGGTGTATTTATCGGGGAAATAAGAAAACATGACGATTTCCTATATCAGCTGATAGTAATGTTTAACCTCCTCGGATGTAGAAGATCATGGTCTAAATAACGGCTTTATGCAGCTTTTAAGCTGTGACCACATTGAGAGCTCATCGTCCATTTTGTAACCTTTAAGCCGGGTATCCTTTTAAAAGCGTTTGATGCATTTTGAGATGAGCCAATTAGCCAAGCAGCTAAAGATTTATATCACCCAAACCCCATTTATAGAATGGCCTTCAAGAGAACTGGCTGATTTCGCTTTTAGTTCGCGTTTTAAGGACACGAGGGATTAAGCAGAACTAGAGAAAACCAATGAATGGCCAGCGATGAAAGCACACCCGATAAGGGCAGGTATTAGTTGCAGGCTCTTAAAATATCAAAAGTCGGCCTTTACGACTTAACGTTTTTACGAAAGTGGAAGAAAATTGATTTTCTTTTAAACACACCCACGTTCCTCGTAAAGACTAATTCAGTTACAAAGAGCACCAAGGACACTGCTTCATAAGGAAAAAACAACAATGACGTTTAATGTACATAGAGGGTTGCGCAGGCACCAGACTTCCTATTTGCAGATGATTTTATTCTGGAAAATCATAGCCCTAGTCACTTTGAAGTGGCAATCGGGTTTATTTGATAAATACGGAATGTTCTTTTTCCTGTTCAATATGTGACAGGAATATAGCAGTATGAGCATAACTAATGAATATTTTAGTTATTTCACTGGCATCTTTCAGATGGAGACACATTTACATAATTCATGGCACAAGCTATAGAATCAAGACCAACCCAACGTCAGCCACCAGTTTTACTTGACATGTCGTGAAATGTTTTCGGAAACATCAAATGCATGTTTTACGTTAGTTTGAAGATTTGCAAGTAAATATTATTGCTCGAATACCTGAACAACTCAGCGACTTGTAATTTTCAACATTGATTCAATTTAGACTTTGCATCACCAATACCCAATGAATGGCCATTTGTAGAGTGGGATATCTTTCAATATATAATCCAAAAACTTGAGCGTGGACGCTCAAAATGTTTTTCCTGCAACTTCTCTCCGGATAATGATCCAATCGCCACCCTACTCTGTCCTCAAATAGATTCTTTTCTTGAGACTGTCCTTGGCGTATGTTTTGTGATCTGATCAAACCCTGTCTGATTCCATCCACGCAAAACCGTTCATTTTCCGGCAACCTCTCTGCAGAGTTAAACGTCGAATGTCGAAAGTCGGACCTACGGGTAATGTGTATTTATGACATTAGTCTTGAAATCAGGGGCGTCAATACAAGGGTGATGGGGTTATACATGCTCTCCACTTTTAGCAGGGGGAGGGTCAATGTTATCATCCCCTCTTATATTCATAGAATAATATATATATATATATATATATATATATATATATATATATATATATATATATATATATATATATATTGGAAATGAAATATATTAATATTTACAGTAATAGGCTTTTGGTTCCATCTATGAGTTTATTCTAAATTATCTTAAATCTACTCCTTGTTTAGAAAATCACATATACTTGAAACATAATATTTTTTAAACCTTATACTTAATTGTAATATTTTTATATGTGTCACACAAACAATAATATATATATATTGTTGCATGGACGTCACCCGGACATCGGAGGATGGCGCCACGAAGTGGTGTGGCCGCCCCCGTTTCCACGCTTATGGATCCACCCCGCTATCAGTGACTACTGACGCGCTTTTAGAAACATAAAAACTATTCTTGGACCATTCAGTACTGGTTTTGCAGTTCTGCCGGCGCTATCGTTTCTCTCAAGCAAAACCACAAACTTCTGCGGTTTCCACCCATTGTTGAAAACCTATAAAACGAACTCGCCTGCAGTACGAGGCGGGACTATTGACTTGACTACGCCACGTTACAGTTTTCCCCGGGGACCGTGACCGTGGGCTCTTGGTCCCCAAGCCCACGGAATGCCATGAACCACGCCATGAACTTTATTATTTAAGAAGAGGAGAGACTTTGTTTGTTTGGTGCCACATGGATTAATACAGGACTTCAGTTTTGTGTGTGCCCGAATTATGTGTTGATGATGGACTTCAGTTTCTCGTATACCGGATTCAGTTAAGTATTTCGTTACAGTTCGTTATTTAGAGACTCAGTTTTCGTCAGAGACTTGGTTATAAATTACGTTATGTATTGACTATTATATTATTTGTGTATGAATGTAAATATTGTAATCTAGTAATATAGTACTGTTTTTGCACCCATATTTTGGTTACGTATTCATTTGAAGAGAACGTGTCTGAGCATATGTGTTACGGTTCGGCCTGAGTTGTTTGGTGTGAAAAGGGACCGTAACAATATATATATATATATATATATATATATAAATTGTCGCCACTCCTTGTAATATATGACAACGATGCCGATGCTCTCACTACCATTTAACAAGGTGTTATCTTATGATAAACTACTATGTCAGTCAGTGTCCAATAGTAATTAAATGTCACTTATGATAAAGACTTATGAACATGTGCGAATTACAGACAGAATATTACAAAATAGTAACACTATATACACTAAGCTTTGCTCAGCATTGGGAGCTATAAATATAATTAACCATTATAGTAAAAGCATGTGTGAACTAAAAGCATGTGTGAACTAACTTAAAGTGTACATGATAATTAGAATTTTCCATTTTAAATTGCTTTTTACGTATATTTTATTGGACACGGAATCGGACTTTGACTCTGGTTCCAAAGACTCGTATTCGGAGTAGATGGACTTGGACTCGAACCTAAAGGACCCAGACTTGGACTTGCACTCGGACTCGGATGGTGCACTCAGACTGACTCAACTACATCATTGGTGTCAGCTTTGTAGTCTAAATTGGCAACTGTGGACAAATAGAATTATTTGTTGACCTGTTAGCATTTTCAGATTGAGAGCATTATATGCCATAATGTGTTTGGTGAATCTAAGATGAGAATAGAATGCATACCTCTCAACCCTCCCGAATTCGTCGGGAGCCTCCAGATTTTCAAAGTCATCTACGGACCTCCCGATCGGAAAATATTAACTCCCGACATTGAGCTTACGTTCATATTTTGCCGATTTGATCTCGCCAAGGTGTACTTGCGCCGATCAGTTGTAACTGCCGAGCGTTCCCCCCGTACATAGCCTTAAGAACAGCAAGCATGTGTATCTGCGTGTACCAGAAAGGAGGCGGATATCATGGTTCCCAGCCTGCCTTGCGCTACACGCCATGTATTGTTTGATGTTAGTTTCAGTGGTGTGATATTGAAAAAAAAATTGTCTTGAACATGCAATCTACACCCAATGAAACTGACAAGCGCTGTTGATATAAGGGACTGCATCGTGACGTCACAGACCACGTGATTTAGCAGCACGTGCAGTGCTTGCTTGTAGGCAAAACACTTAGGGATGTTGACTGTCTCAGTTGCACTCCTTCCTCAGTGGGCTTGTTCTGTGTTCTATTTTGTTTGCATTCTACATGAAATATGTCTGTCTTATATTATTAATTGCAAGATAATTTACCAATGGGCTGTACAGATGTTTGATTTTCCAATCCGAAGCAAAAGGGACTTTGTCTAAGCTTCTATAGGCTGCCTGCTGGGTCTATATATACAAAGGGCCGCATAGATCCACTTGCAGACATGCACTTAGTAAAGCCTCAATTTTCTTAATTGACCCTAAACATGCTTCATCAGAGAATCACTAGTTTATTGCCTCATATCCTGTAACTGATATCTTAATGCTACACCACATGGAGTATGATCAAGCCCGATACAGGTGCTGTAATGACAGTTCTATATTTTCACCCTTTGTAGCCACATTGTCAGCCTTCTGTCAAAAGTTTCAAAGTGCCCCTGCATAACTCTTAATAAAGTACCAAGTTATTACTGCCAAGCAGGCTGCAAACCTATCATAGATAATATGTTAACGTATATAAAGTTATATTCATTAATGATAATATTTTGTGAATCTTTACTTAACTACATGAACCACCCTACTATATACGCATACTCTGAGAGCTTATATGTACAGTCACAAAGCACATTTAATGTTAACACTTTCAATATTTGCAATCAAAGTCTTCTAATACTTGCAATGATAACAACAAAAATTATTTCTGTTAATTAGGAAATCATTTACAGCTTGCCTTCAACAGGCTCTTTTCCCCGAATGACAGGGAAATATATGATGGTTTGGTAGCGTCATGGTTCATTATCTGGTTTATTTGTTTCAGTATTATTAGAATTGATTTATATAGAAAGACAGTTGATGTTTACTGTTTATGTAAGATTGATATTTCTCAGCCATTAAGTGTTAAAGAGATTTCATCTTAACAGAACCTTAAAAATAATGCTTAAAATTTTTTTTTTTTTTTATTTTACTTAACATGTATGTCCATAATTGAAGAAAATTATTTTTTACATTTCTTAATTAAATATAAAATAAATGAATAATTTTAAAAGTTATTATTACCATCCCAATACAAATACAGGGGTGGGGTGTTTCACCTACATTTTTCACATTTCAAAATCAGACATTATTACTTTTTTTTATTTAAGATAAATATTGTTTTTTGTTTTTTTTTTGTTTTCATGTTTAAATATTAATACTTTTATTTTTATATTTAAATATAAAAAAAGATCATAATTTTATTTTTAAAAGTTATAATACCATCCCAATACAGATACTGGGTTGGGGATGTTTCACCTACATTTTTCACATTTTAAATTCAAACATTATTACCTTTTTATCAGGGATATTTTTGTTTCATATTTAAATATATAACTACTTTTATTTTTTTTTTATTTTTTATTTATTTTTATTACTTATAATTATTTTTACATTTCATATTTAAATGAGATAGAAAACTGTTATTTAGAAAGTCAATACCTGTTTAAAAAGTCTGTCACTTATAAGTTTATATTTATTTATATATTATATATATAACTATTTTTAAGGAATTATATGAAACAAATTATTCTTAAATCTAGATATCGTCAAACTTGGTTAGAAAACTCAAAGAGTGCATATATATTATTCCCAGCTTTCCGAATATGTATATTAAAGGGGTCCCAGAGCAGTAGTTTTGAAATCAATAATGAAATATGAGAAAATGTTTACAAAACTTCTAAGACCTAAAACAGGAGATTCTGTACTGATGATAAAACAAACTCAGCATTTCTCTATAAGGTGGTACCTTATAAGGCCTGCAACTTTAAAATTCAAAATAATTGCAGCCCACCAGAGACTCACAAGTAAGCTGTCTTTGGTTGATGTATTGTATAGGCTAATGAAACAGATGAAGAACTAATGATAAAGACTTTGTCGGTGTCTAGCTATACTTTTACATCATCTGTTCAACCATTTGTCATGCTGTAACATTGTGTAAAAAATGCATCAACTAATTTGCAGACAAACTGATTGGTGCATAAAATTACTTGAGCAATTGTGAATGGAGAGATGATGGTAGCACATGTAACAGCTAGTACACAAAGGATGACCTACTTACAAGGGGTATATGCTTCATCGCAACACCACAGGGTTGTTTGATGTTACTTTTAGTCCTTTCTTTAAAAGTATGATTTATAGGCCATTGGCGTTTAAATGTGTATGAAATATTTTTCAGATTTTCACCTGTAAACAATTTCCTGTTAGAGACTGGATCCTTTTTAGCATTTTAGTGCATATGCTTCCAACCCAATATGTTGAAAAATTTATGTTTTGAGTCATGAATGGTTGTGAATATACTGTCTAATGTATAAACACACAAAGAAAATTTGATGAGACAGAGTTTAAAACCAAGAAAAGTATTCTGGAAACACCTAACTGTCCTTTAAAGCTTTTACCTGGCCACGACCATCCAATGCAGAAATTTCCAAACGAAAAAAACTATCAAATATCATCATTCTTAATCAAATTCAAGCACCAACTTGATATTGTAAGATTTCCACCTTGGTTTAAGTGCCTAAAATTATGAACAGGCGCGGATCCAGGATTGTTTGGAGGGATCGGTCAATGGGTGTCTTGCATAAAAATTGTCTAAAAAAAATTGGTTAAGAACAGCGGGGTGGGGGGGGGAGTTCGACCCCCAAAACCCCCTGTCATGCATAAGATTTGTTTAAAAAAAGGAAAAACGGGTGTTGAGAGAAGGGGGGGGGTACCCCCCCCCCCCCGACAAACACCCCAAGAGCTGCGCCTGATAAAGGAAAGGAGATAACAAACTGATGAAAGGCTAAATTGTAGGTAAAGTCTTTCCACGCTCTCGTCGTGTCTAAAATGCCTTTTGAATCTATCTATATATTTTTTTAAATATCCCCCTTGCGGGGGGGAGAGGGGGGTTACCCCCTCTCGCTTCACTCGGGCTGACTTTGTCTCACAATAATGCATATCAAAAAGTTGAGAGATATAAGAATGAATGTTATAATTTCGTTAGATAGGATTTTGTTAATATCTGCATATTTTTAAAGATAACGGGGAAGTTTGTTTAGGGGATGCTTCTCTTAAACCATTATATTTGTTGTTACGGGGTGACATAAAAGCGGCCGAACTGTCTCGCCAGTGAAGCTTGCTTTGCTAGCGAAGCGATTGGTACGCCGGACTTGTGCGCCACCGACCTGGGTTCGACTCCGGGATTGGCCCAGGTTTTTCCCCTCAACAATTTCTCTTCGTCTAACGTGACGGTAATCTTTGTGTGACCCAGGGAATAAGCTCACCAAAGTGTGACTCCTGGGATAATTAGTCTTGTTCTGATAACAGAACGCTCTTAAGAGGGGGTGTGTTACGGGGTGATATAAAAGCGGACCGAACTGTCTCGCCAATGAAGCTTGCTTTGCTAGCGAAGCGGTTTGTACGCCGGACTTGTGCGCCACTGACCTGGGTTCGACTCCCGGATCGGCTCAGGATTTTCCCCTCAACAATTTCTCTTCGTAACATTGTTTAAGTAAGTTATACACCGCGTTTCTTGTACCTGTCACACAGTTTGAGAATAACAATACCACTGTTATGTTAATGTCAATGGATTATCCTGTTAATATTAACGATATATAAATATGTATACAGCGAAACCTCAAAATAACGACCTGCAAATTAGACCTTGATAAATGGTCGCATTTTCGAGGTGGTCGTCTAGGCGAGGTCTTATATAAAGGGCAAAGAAGGATTGGGACCGTGAAAAGTGGTGGTCATTTTGAGGTGATCGCTTAACCGAGGTGGTCGTTAGGTAAGATGTAACTGTATAAATACGTGCACTCTTTTTTCCATTAGTTATGCCTGCAACCACCCTATGGTTTTGTGGTTTTGTTTTAGATAAGTAGTACATCTGCACAATTCCATTCCTTATAGAGCCTAAGTTAGAAGGTTTAGAACATCCGTCCTCTCATTCAGTATCCTTATATAAGTCAGGCCCGGTGTCTACTGCACCTGCGGGTCCTGGGTGCGTAATTATCTCATTTACTGTTCCACGGCCTTCCCATGCACTACATCCTGTATAGCGTTCTCTTTATGTGGATGAGAGCGTGAGAATTACCTAGCTCCGCTCCTTGGATTCGAACTCCAATCTTCCAGCTTTCATTTGTTTGCTCGACCCTTGGTCAACAGAAACCGAGACGAGCTATTCTTCACAACATACCTCACGCCATCATGAGCAGAATCTCTTGATAATTTCAAGGCATTTCGGGAATGGTCCTATCAAAAATTGATTAGATATTGGTATGGATCCGCCGAATGATCCGGATCAAGGAACGTCGTCAAGGTATATTCACAAATGTATATGTGAATGAATGCACCTGGGAATATGGGCCTTATAGTGGCGGAGGCTTGCACTCTTTAGAATGTAGATTTCTAGTTTACTCTAGAGTTTACCTCTTACATCTAGATATTTCTTTCTGCTATTTACAGAAAGCCCTTTTCATTCGCGCGTTCAGCATTGCTCGATGCAAAATACTTAAAAGAAGACTAAAAAATCATCAAAGGTTTTTTTTATGTTGAATGTTGGATAACTGATGACGACACGTTTACTGTCCAAGGCAATTAATCTTAAAGTTTCTTTTCTATTTTTTCTTTTAAATAATTGTGCTAATCCACGCCAAGGTCTTACAGCAGATAATAGACAGTAAACTGTAGAACAAAGGTCAGATCTCATGTGGGTGTTAATTCAAATCACATGGAAACTACACAATTTCATTTTGTAACTGATTTACAGATAGTCTAAAATAAGCATTCACGGAAATAGAGTCCCAACATTATTTTTTTAAAAGATCAATTTTAACGGAATGAAAAAAAAACGCTGTGAACCGTATCAGGTTTATGACCATGTGTTTTGTCCGTACGCCACGTCAGTTTCAGAAAAAATCACTCCGTTTGCATAATGAACATGACAAAAAAATTTATGGAAGTTGAATGATTGAAATGCCAGTTGAGAGACATTAGATTCGGTTAAGCTTGAAGCGAGTGGTGACTTCCTTAACTTGAGGCATAAAATGACGGGAATCGGAAAGATCAGTTTAGATGGAGTTCACAGGAAGGCTTTGAGTTTTAGATCCCATTTTGCTGCAAAGTTCATTTCCATTATCATCTTCAGAATGTCACATGGCCATTACATGGATCTTATTCAGCTTGTAGACGCCGGAATCAGATGACATCTTGCAGTAATCGTCTCAGCAAGCAAGAGATGCAAACAACATCTACAAGATCTGGAGCCGGAGATCAGAAGTTTGAGTAATGCGTTTTACAGGCTGTCAACATCCGCCTTTCGTCGCCTACTTTATGAAACATTACACTTTCCACTCGTATGATGTCTGTTAAGATCACAAAAGAACGTCTCATCACGGCAAAAACTTGTCCAAATAATACATGCAGCAGGGCTTATTGTTGTCCGCCCATTGTTAGTTATTTAACTTGTGCTGGGTGGTTTTAGGCCAAAAAAGCTGCTTTAAAAGACAGAGCGCCCGTCAGGTTTCACTCCAGCATCAAACATTTTAATTTTGATTTTCAGTAGAAATCAACCGATTCTGAGCGCTGCCGCCACGACAGTTCTTTTAAGAAAATAAAATGGTAAAATTTCGATAAATTTTCTTAAGTTATATTGTGCTTTTACCTGTTTTATCCAGTTTTCATGTTTTATCTTTTTTATATAAAATTTTAATTAAAAAGTAAGATAAAAGGGGTGAAATCGTCCACCCAAACTGGTTACATATTAGGCAAGCCAAAAAATGTTGGTTTCTCATACACTTTCTTTTAAATTAAAAGAAAGTGTCTGAGAAACCCACATTTTTTGGCTTGCCTAATACTTCCTGGTATGTCTACAGTATATGAAAATAGCAGGCTTAACGCAAGTATGAAGTCAGAATCTTGCTATTCAGACCTTCTCTATAAATTCCATTATGTCTAATACTTTTTGTGAATAGTTTGTCTGATACCTGGTGATAAAAGAGGACATATTACACCAACAGACTCCTTTTATCACATAAATCATTTGGTCTGCGTTCCGTCGGCGAACTAAGACCTTTAGGCCCAAACACAAATTAAACCTGTGTTAACAGCTGACTCAGAGTTGTATGATAACGAATTTTACTTTAATATTCTACCCGCAGATTATGAAATGTGATCACGGCCGTCCATTCCTGTGCAGCCTCGTTTTGGAGATGAACGAACAATATTATCTGGGCCCAAAGAGCTGACAAATAAAGCTCATGACACGTTCTTCATCACGCTCAAGACTTATTATCCAATGCGCACAAAATATTACCCCTAGGTTGTTATTTCAAGTTTAATAGATTTCCCCGTAAAGCCTGCATTAATTACTTTGTTTGTTGTCACTTTGCTCAAAATGTCATGAACGTATTTTAAGGAAAGAATTTTTTATTGCAGAGGGATAACGTAAGACTCAGGAAACAATTCTATTAATGTTAGAGGTAATTATGTTTTGAAAGGATTCATTTTCATCGGCAAATATTGAATATTGTTTATTCCGGCTGGGCATGAGACCGTCACCACTCACCTCATATTATGCATGGGCCTACTTTGTTCTTGCGAGGTGTACTGACCTGTGATTCAACGAGAGAGTTGATTAAACGTTAGTGAATACATTTTTCTTGGCATTGATTAATTTGTTTCTTTCGCTTATTGGCATTTTTATGGTAAACCTCTGGACAGGATGATCCAATGTTGGCGGATATATATATATATATATATATATATATATATATATATATATATGTATATGTATACATATATGTATATATATGCGGTATTAGTTTGCTTTCTAGTTATATTATCAAAACTGACAGTTTCAAAAATTAAGATAACAAATACTTCTGTCGTCCAGATCTGGGCCTCAAAAAATATACAGATTGTCTTAAAAGAACCTATTCGTAGAAGAAATAATTTAGATTAATTTAAGGGAATATTGTGCCGCACGTTTGTCGGTTATATACAAGTACTCTATAAATGTAATTGACATGTGCGGTCATACGCGGGGCTCAATGAGCTGCCCTTGGAATAAGATGGATCAATTAGAGCTGGTGCCAAAAGGCAGTCTTTGAGGACTAGAAACCGGTAGGTATAGAAATCATCAGTAAAAAGCCCGAGGCCCTGGCTGCCGTCCCGACATGAATATTTATAACCCTGCCTTGTAAAACATTTATTAGAGTTTCAGCTGAAGTGGCGTGAAGCTACGGCAGATGGGTACTAATCAAATCCTTAGTCGTGGAATCTCGCCGTAATATTCTTATACTTACTCTGATGTTTTTCTTAACACCTGCGGCATTGTGATTGGATTACAGAATCTGTTGGGAGTTCATTGCTTACCAGATTGTCAATACCTGTTTACGTATTTCTGCTCTAAAATAATGTATACGAAACGTTCGTCGTCAGCCCGAAATAATTATAGGTAAAAATGACTACACGTTATAAATAATAGACACAAACAACGGGATCTAAAAACCCCGCCTCTTCTGTTCCATGAACTTGTTGCATAGGACGCAGAGTCTTACAGTGCTCTTTCATCACCAGTCAGGGTTCAGGGATGGTTTAAATGGGGTGGGGGTGGGGGTGGGGGGTGGGGGGGGGGGGGAGGTGTGACACAACCCTAGAGATGTTAACGACCTATCAAACCAACGGGCTGAAACTCATGCATACGTGCACTCGAAAAGATAAATAGGCATGAGTCAACAAAAACAAATCAATATATTAAAGAAAACATACACTTTTCTCTGTAGAGGCGCTCCATACATTTAGGCACTGATAATCACAAAAGTTCCATAATATTCATGATGAGAAACAACCAAAGAGTCCGTAAACTACTGTTCACAGAGCAGTCCCCTCTTAACACTTCTCATGATCACATGACACACGTGACATCAGAATGTTGCGCTAACCGGTTCATCGTATGTTCGCGCTTTGTTCACAGTACAATCAGTCCACTTTTGATACACGGCGCACTGACCACCAAAACTCCCTCGTAGGAGTACTGGTGTAACTCTCAAGACACAGTTCACGCAGTTCTCACTAATAAGCGCAGTGACGATTCTAACTTGCCTTAGCGTCAATGTTTTTCACAGCTGATGTCTCCTGAAATCATCCAGCTCTAGTTAACCGAATAATCTTCCACACAGAGATATCCACTACTTCTTCAGTTACACGTTTATTAAATGTCTTTGGTCTGTTCCTGGAAGCGCTCACAACAGGTTTAAATTGCCAGATTTACTAGTCCGTCGACAAAGAAATCCGTTACAGACAAATCACCGTGGCCCTCCTCAGACACCGACAATCTACGCTTACAGACATCATCCCACAGCTGTCTAATCTGTGATGCGCGCATACCTGCCCCTGGACTGCAATTTTTCGTCAGGCTACACTGAACTGGCCTGATGATCGAGCACTTCTCTTAAATTTCGTCTTAATCACGTCTTATAATCACGTCTTGCTGACGTCACAACTCATGACCGTCTTCTGGCCGATCACCGAATCTTTATATGGACACGCTTCAAGAGACAAAATAATGAAAAAAGAATTAAACTAAACAGGTGCCCATCCTTTGAAGTCTACAACAAACAATGGTTACTAGAGAGCAGCAAATAAAGGCGGCGCACATGGCATTAAACTACACTGAAATTAACACCAAACGAGACACGTGTGCTTTCTAACCAAAGTTCTCACGCTAATATCCAAAAATGATACTCCATATACATGTACAGTGAAGGATCAAAACAATTATCTGGTTATACTCCCTACTTAAACAGGCAATACAATAACTAGGTCCTCTTGTGGCAGGGGGTTGGGGGAGGGGGGGGGGGGGGGCTTTCGTCTCTGGTGCATCTCAAAAATCAGAAAAAAAGGACAATAATTCTACTCCGAGGATTTCGTCCTGCATCATTTTAAATTAAATCAGATTGTTTCATTACACCCAAAATATATTCAAATATTTTCTATATCATTCGTTTCCATACTTTCCCTCTTGGCCTCCACATATTGGTCAGAGGTCTCCTTATTCTAGCTGGAGTCCTCAGTCCGCGCCTTGGTTTCTTTTTTATATTCATTGCTATATGTAATACGTCACTGTTGTTTGTGCACTTTGTTGGTTATTTATGCTTAGGTGGTCACTGGAACAAGTGTTCAGTAATTGCACCATTGCACACAGAATATAGAGCCTGTCCATTTAAGTGGTTGACTGGTGCAAGCGTGACTTCATGGACAGACTTTAGAAACTACTAAAACCAAGCTATACATTGTTCTTACCTGAAATAGTTCTCACAGTTGTATAATATAATGGAGGTTTTTTATTGAGACCAAGACTTTGTCTTAAGTTTTCCTGTGGCTCACGTCACTACGCAGGTTGACACTGTCAACCCTAAAGTGTAGATAGCTGAACAGATCAAAACAGATTCTGCGGGAAAATAGATAGAACATGTGCCATGAAATGGCTGAGTTAATGCAAAATCCATGATTATAAATATCCTGCAGGGATGTGTGTTATACAGTAATTAATACAAGTAGATTTGGAATTTTTTTTTTCTTGACCTAATTCAGGGTCTCCGCATCAAAACACCGTCCAAATGTAATATATTTGAAACATTAATTTCAGGTTTCCACCTTCTAAATTTTTATTCTTGTTTTGCTTTTGCGGTTGACTTTGTTTTTACTATCAAAACACCAACCTTCTTGCATCTTACAGAAATCTCTTAAATTTACATATTTCACATTTTATTTTATTTTATTTCCAAACTGATTTGAAAGGGGAAGCCCTGCTGAAAATGCATGGTGACTGCTACCCTGACATGAAGCCTTTACATACCACTTTAAATCTAAATTCAAACTTCGGGCTGGTTTTGGTGATATGCTTAAAAATAAAAATTAACAACATTCCGCTGGATTCAGATGATGCGTTTAAAATAATTGACACCATACTTCAGTTTTTTTTTGCCCGGGAAACATTTACCAAACGTATAGACATTTAACTACTTGTATGTTGATTTTATTATAATAATATTAAGAATCCGTTTTTACGATTCTTATTAAAACCCTCCATATTAAAAAAGCCTTTTGTTGAAAGATGCGATATTAAATTGTTTTCATTATATTGTAATCAATACTACAGGCACCGCAGGTATCAGGATTTCGGTATTAACTTCATTATAATTTGATTGATCCTTTCGTCTCGTCTCCCTCCTGATGAAGCTTATTTCCCAGAAACAGGACTGGACTTATAAAACTTTTAGACTGAGACGAGCCCAAGTCCTCTGGAGAGTTTCGTATGTTAATGGTCATCTATCTATTTACTTGGCAGATTTTTTATTTTTTGTCTGCACCACCCGCAGATTATGGATATTATTTTCAATATCAAACATTTGACTGAACACCGGAAAACACTACCACTTGCCGTCATCATCATTAACCAAATCATCACTATTATCATCGAACAGGAATTTATATATATATATATATATATATATGTGTGTGTGTGTGTGTGTGTGTGTGTATTTGTGGGTGTGTTTGTTGGTGTGTTTGATATATATTTTATATATATGTTTGACATATTTAGCATTCTGTGACAAGATTACTTTGTAAATACACCGCACAAATTTACGCACACATCATCTCTGCAAAACTGGAGAAATGCATTGCAGATGCAATGTAGCATTAAAGTCCACCAAATATTTACCATTTAACTCTCCACAATAAAATTTCCCTTTTATTCAAACAACATGTATACTACCGCATATTCAAGTCTATTAAGAATATTTTACTCGTACTTGTTCGGCCTAATAAATATATGCTCATTAGATGTCACAAAAGATACTGGGACCCTTCTCGACATAACACCAGGGAGTGGTGTCTGTCCATCCATTAAAATTATAAAACATTACGTGGCGATGCAAACGTTAAAAAGCCCAATGGCTATCGTTTTGGCCCAAAGAGAGAACTAAATTGTACCGATTTGACAGGAATGTAATAAACTCTTGATATAATGATCGGATAAGAAATATATTGGCCATACAAATTCAATTTGGACATTGCCCGGGGGTCCGCGATGCGGGATACATCACGGCTGCAGATAAGTGAAGGGAGAGCAAGTTTATTGTATTTTAACGGCCCGGCGAGTATTATGAGATTCAAAGACATTTTAAGACAATGATGGGAATAGCCTGTTAACAATATTAAACATTCAATTTGAAAACGTGCTCAGCATGTACTTTACCCTTACAAACATAAAAGTGACCAAGGGGCTCTGTGTGTGCCGTGCGTTCCCATAAAGGATATCCCATTAGAGCGATGAAGATAACTTTATCTATATGGTTTTTTTTATTCCCAAGTGAAAAAAAAGACTCCTATTTCTGGCACAGTTTTATATAAAGGCTACTAGGCCCATATCAAGACTTTTTATCGAGTCATCCAGGTAAACACACAACTTCAGGCAATACCCCTAAATAATTCCTTCATTGTTGCTGAATGCATTAAAGCTCCCAGCCTTTTACTAAGATGGGATATAAAATTCGCCTTCCCGTTATAGATTTTCTCTATCATTGATTAACGTCATACGCAGGAGACTCATAAATCGAAAAAAATGACTTTATAGATGGTTATGGTTTATGATAAACCTGGCTTGTCCGCGTTCAGTTGCAAAAGTTTAATAAATCTTGGTTAGTCTTCCATGCAAGAATGTTCTCTTTCAAAAAGGAGAAGAAGAGGAGTGAAGATGACACCATTAGGTTAGGAGAGAGGATGCGAGAGGAGAGGAGCAGAGAGAGTAAGAACGGATACGATATGAGGGGAATATCAATTAGGTTGTCAAATTAGATGTGGAGAGAGGCGTATGATATAACAAAAAGGAAATGAGACGCGTGAAATAGGGTAGAAGGAATAGAAGAGGGGAGGAGAGACGTTGGGAAGTAAGATGGGTGTGGAATGGAGTGTGGGAGCGTGGTTACGCTGATCAGTGTTGATGGTACGGGAGGCGTGGGACGGAGATAAGTGAATAGGAGAGAAAATAGCGGAGAGGAGATAAGGGTAACGAAAATGGGAGGTGAGGAATAAGGAATGGAGGCAAAGAAAGGAATATGGAGGAGAGAGAAATGGGTAGAAGAAGAACAGATTTGCGATGTAAGGAGAGGAGCGCATATATATGGAGACAGGAAAGCAGGAGTGGAGAGGTGTGGAGATTAGGGCAACAGACAATTTAGGAGAGCATAGGAAATTTGTGGAGATATGATCTGGACGGGCGTAAGAATTGAGTAGATCTTGAAGAGATATGACGGAAGAGATGAAGATGGAAGCTAACGAGGGTAGGCGTGGCCATTAAAACATGACTCACAGGCCTTTTTTAAAGGGGCCCAATCACCTTTCTGACCTTTATAAACTAACGGTAATCCTTTGGAGCTTCATAAAAATAGGCAAGAAAACGCGGATATCAGGACTGAGTGGGGAGAGGATTGTGGCATATTTGAGTTGAGTCGACTGGAGAGGACCGGAGAGGAAATATGAGGAACGGAGGTTATTTTTCATCTCGATGGGTCTATAAAATTCAATTCCACAGTTTCGAATTTTTCCGATTCCAGTATATAATGTGATCAACAGAGACGACTACAGAGAGAGACAAACAGACAGACAGACGGACAGAGACAAGCAGACACAGAATGAACGCGTAAGCAATATATTAATTATAACATTATTTTTTTCTTCATGATTCATTAGTTCTTTACTTCAAAAACGCCCATAAAATGTAATGATGACGTTATGATGTTTCTAATCCAATATCCTACTCCTGAGCACTACTCCTGAGCCCTGCAGTGATAAGAACGGATCAAGCAAGCAAAAACGTTCCCATCGATTCTTCCCTCAAGCGATTTATTTGAACTTTCAGACCTTTGATCTGAATTGAGATGGTCGAAAAGTGGAGCATTTGGTATTTTTGTGAGACGGGAATTATTGATAATCAGTCCCCTTTTAGCTGACGGGCCGTACAGTCCCCCACAATGATTGCTTCTGCTTCACTTTTCACTGTCCCACTTCTGACACCACAAGACTTGTCAACGTTCCCGTCCGTGTTCTTTAATTAAAAATTCCTCGATGGCTTGCTTTTCTTGTTATCTTTCTACTTTGTGACATTAATGTCCATGAATGAACTCTGGTAGTTGCCATGGTGATATATTAATGGTTGTTATAGGAACTCACGACTTTGATCAGTTCAGGTGTGCACAATGAGTGTATTGCCTAAAGCACTTCATACATTTCCATGTTCAAATATTATTTTCTTGAAAAAAGTTACACTTAGTGTATACTCAACCAAGGCGATATTAAGATGCTTTTGCAACTGCAACCAATTTAACCGAAAAAGTGAGGGCTTCTCACGAAGCTTAAAGACATTTTTCCGGAATTATACAAGTTCAATAAAAAGCTATTAGTGCAGAGAGGTCTATTGATTTATACGAGTGTAGAATCCGACGGGGGATTATATCCTTTGATAGTGACAATTACCCAATGTTCGTAACACAAATGTCCTCATACATCAGAAAATACTACAACAGAATGTATTTTGGTTCCGGGTATTCCTTTGTCTTGCCTTTAATTTAATGTACGTGCGATGCCCTTTAATCTATTGCTACTTAATAACAAAGAAATTACACTGAAAAATAAGTCATGATTAGGTTTTTACAGGCTCTAGTTTGAAAATGAAGTTATATTTGGTGCATATATAAACCAAGGGGATATTAAGATGGATTTTGCAATTGCATCCAATATAGCCGAAATATACGAGGGCGTCTCACAAAGATTAAAAATACATATCCGGTATATCTAAGTTCAGTAATAAGCTATAAAGACAGTTATATCTATTGATTACGAGTGTGAACTCCGACGAGGGATCACATAAGATAAGATAAGATAAGATAAGATAACATTTATTAGCCTTCAGTTCCAGGAATTTGTCGTTGACTTGCAATTCATTACATAAAAAATAAATAAGTAAATAGATAAATAAATACATAAAAATAATACATAAAAATACATAAAAATCACACATAACATATTGACTATGCATGTTAAATTTAGCATGTAAAAATGATAAAACAGATAATTCTGCAGGTAAAACACATAATTCAAAACATTAAATTTCTAAGAGGGTTGTGAGTTAAAAAGTTTAATACTGTGTGGTACGAGAGATTTTTTAAAACGAGTTGTTCTGCAGAATATTGTATCTAGGCGTTTACCTGAAGGTAAAAAACGAAACTCTGAATACAGGGGGTGTGTTGTGTCATTCATGACCTTAGATATGAAGGCCATTGTTTTGGTTTCACAGATTTCCTGGTGTGTGGCAAGAGAAGAACCAGTTATTCTACTACTTCTCTTCCTGGTATTATTCACCTGTTTCTTTAACTTATAAGATATATTTGTAAACCAGCACTCCAGTGAATAAGTAAGGACACTGGAAATTACTGAATTATAAAACATGGTAATTATGGTTTTGTCAATATTAAGCTTTCTTAGATAATAAAGGTAATATAATATTTTGTTTGCTTTCTTGGATTGATTCAACACATGTTCTTTCCAATTCAGATTTCTGTCAATAATACATCCAAAGTATTTATAATTTTCTACAATATCAACATCTTCATTTTTGATAGCAACTGGGGTAATTACAGATTTTGATCTCCTAAAATCAAAGACTACTTCTTAAGTCTTCTTTACATTTAACTGAAGGTAGTGTTCCTCACACCAACCAGTCACATATTGAATGGTTTTCCTGTAGAGCGATTCATCATTCTTGTGTATCAGGCCTAGAATGACAGTGTCGTCTGCATATTTGATAATTTTACAATCTGAAAGGCACACAGACAAATTATTTGTATATAGAATAAAAAGGACTGCTGACAGAACACAGACTTGTGGAGCACCAATATTTATGATTATATCTGAAGAAGTTTCTTTGCTTGTTCTAACATGTTGTCTTCTATCCCAGAGAAAATCTAGAATCCATAGACAGTAGGAAGGAGGAATGTTATATCTACAGAGCTGATTGATCATAATGTGTGGCTGTATTGTATTGAAGGCTGAAGAATAATCAATGAAAAGTGATCTGGCATAATTTCTAGGGTCCCTGTCTAAGTGTTGATAAATATAATGAGTTAATGTGGCAATTGCGTCGCTTGTGCATCTGTTGGATGAATATGCAAACTGATGTTGATCTAGCATTGGTTTAAAAATTGGAAGTAATTTATTTAGAACTATTCGCTCCAAAGATTTTGCGAGAATAGATGTTAGTGCAACAGGCCTAAGATCATTCTGAAATGCTCACAGACAAATTATTTGTATATAGAATAAAAAGGACTGCTGACAGAACACAGACTTGTGGAGCACCAGTATTTATGATTATATCTGAAGAAGTTTCTTTGCTTGTTCTAACATGTTGTCTTCTATCCCAGAGAAAATCTAGATCCAAAGACAGTAGGAAGGAGGAATGTTATATCTACAGAGCTGATTGATCATAATGTGTGGCTGTATTGTATTGAAGGCTGGAGAATAATCAATGAAAAGTGATCTGGCATAATTTCTAGGGTCCCTGTCTAAGTGTTGATAAATATAATGAGTTAATGTGGCAATTGCGTCGCTTGTGCATCTGTTGGATGAATATGCAAACTGATGTTGATCTAGCATTGGTTTAACAATTGGAAGTAATTTATTAAGAACTATTCGCTCCAAAGATTTTGCGAGAATAGATGTTAGTGCAACAGGCCTAAGATTATTCATCACTTTAGGAGAGTTATTTTGGGCGACTGGAATTATTTCTGCGGTCTTCCATAATTTTGATAGTTTACATAAGGAGAGAGACAATTGAAAAATGTGATGTATGATGAAGGACAAACTATTTCTACAGGTTTTAATTAAACTGCCACTGATTTTTATCGGGTCCACAGGCTTTCTTTACATTAATCTTACTTAACACTTTGTTTACATCAGTTACATCAGTAAGGATGCCATCATCACATGATTCTAAATTTGCTCTCAGACTGCTCCGAATGTCATCTTTTTCTTTTGAGAAGTCACTTTCATCAAAACGTGCATAGAATGTATTTAATTTGTCAGCATAGCCATTTTCAGCAAGCAGTGAGCATTCTTTCTTGCTTTTAGTTATACCAGTTAATTCCTGAAGACCCTTCCAAGCATCTTTTGATTGCTTGCTATGGAACAGTTTTTCTACTTTCTTTTTATATTGTTGTTTGGCTTTCTCAATGGCAGAATCAGTTTCTTTTTGTAAGTCATATCTGTTACCTGAATTGTTTGTGAAGGCTTGGTGCTTACATACAATAAGTTTCCTTAGATCACTATTAATCCAAGGTTTGTTATTAGAGTAAATCTTAATGGTTTGAGTGGGTACCAGCATGTCTTCACAAAATGATATATAACTAGACACAGTTTCAGTAAGTTTATCTAAATCATATGAAGTGTCAATGAACATTTGCCAGTCTGTTAGATCAAAACATGTTTGTAGGGTCTCATAGGCTTCCTCTGAGTTCACTTTAATATTAATTTCACGTGGTTTCAGCATTTGAAGTTTACGTCTGTAAGTAGGTTGCATATAGATCATATTATGGTCACTATTTTTTAGTGGAGGACCTTGAACACATTTATAAGCAGATTTAATATTACAATAAAATAAGTCCAGTTTCTGGTGACCTCTTGTGTTACAGTTCACGTACTTTGTGTAGTTTGGTAGTGCTTGATCAAGATCACATTGGTTCATATCTCCGAGTACAATATGCAGAGCTTGTGGTTTCTTTTCTTCTAATTGGGCAACAATATCCTGTATTTTCTTTGATGTAATGTTTTTATCAGCACTGGGGGGAATGTAAACAACTGTGAGAGATATATTGGTAAACTCTCTAGGTAGGTATGAAGGACGTAGGCTCACTGATAGGGCTTCAAGGTCTGGTGAACATATACTAGACTTGACGGTTATATTCTGACACCATCTGTTATTAATATAAAGAGCTACACCACCGCCTCTTGATTTATTAGATTCTTTTAGTACTGAAAGTTACCGAATGTACGTAACATAAATGCCTTCTTACTCAGTAAGTGCTACAAAAGAATGTATTTTGGTTCCGGGTATTGCTTAATTTGTTTCGCCTTTAAGGTAATGTATATGCGACCCCCTTCCATCTATTGTTACTTAATTTCAAAGAAAACTCCGAAGAAAAATAGGCCAACTGTAAGTTGCTACTATGTGAATTTTTTAAATGTACCTTCAAATATTAAGTGAAATATTTTTCACTTGTTATTTAATTAAATGATATACATTTGCATTGTTAACATTTTTTTGCCTGTGAATTTATACTTAGAGGGTACTTTTCCATCCATGCATGCGGATAATTAACCAATTTATTACCGGAAACTCCAAACGCATGCATTAATGATCATATGATTTCTTAATTTTGTGTATTGTTTTCATCCGATATTCAATTTTAACATTGATACTGTGGAGGCAACTTTCGAGATAGATTTATATCTTATATCTTATCTCATTTAGAAGGCCATGTTATAATCATGTCCATAATTTCTTACACTAAGATGAATGAAATGTACAACTTAAAAGTGTGTTTTTGTTAAAACACTTACGTTTTCACAACTCTGACTCAAGATATATAGAAGGGGGTGGGGGGCTTTCTGTGTGTTGCCCAAAGTGTCTTTTACACATTTTAAATATATCAGAATAAAAAATGGCCGCATTTTGTAAAATGAAGGATAAAAGCTTCATGAATAACGGATATTTGTTTAAAGTAATGCTGTTTTTGAGAGAGTTGTGGTTATCAGAAGACCCATTTAAAGGCAATAGGCGTACTGAAACATTCAAAATGGCTGTAAAGATAGCCGCCAAAATGAAGATATAGGCGATCGCTATCATCATATAGTAGTCACCAAGTATAAAATGCTTTAATGGACCATTGTGTGCCTTAAGTTCAAACAGGATCATTCCGTGGCATTTATCGCCAACACATGAAACGGTGGGGGTTTATAGTGTGACATTACCGATGATGTCAGTCCGAAGGTACGATAAAGAGAGTTTCTATTAATTGTGGGTGTACAGGGGACCCATTACCTCCCTGTTTAACATGTACTGTACCTTATTTTACTGATAAAACTTTTTTTCAAAGGAATTGGTAGAGGGAACCACCTCCATTTACGTAAAGCAACTGTTGTATCCTTACCAACGAATATCATCAGCAGGCACCTTGGAGGTGGAGGATGCCTGTGAGGTTCCTGTCATATCTGCAGATTGCTCCAAAATAATTAGATAAATAAAGAAAACTTCTTTCACCAGATGTTACGCTTGATGCACGACACTTGTGTCAATGTCTTTTTGTGCTTTATAAGTATAATGGTGAAATCAGTGTTAAAAGATATTCTTTATGTCAGAATCATATAAACCACCAGGAAATGGTTTGAGCAATACTTGTAACACAAGCAAGCTAATCCAGATTTATTTAAAACATTTTCTATGGATGGTTTTAATGTATATACAGTTCGACTACTAACTCATAGAAACCCTTTATGATAAATCTGTAAAATTACTTGGGGTATCTTATGATAATGATTTCAGTTAAGATACACAAAGCCGAAAAGTTCAGGTTACTTTCTCATTGTCAAATTGTTCAAGGTCAAACGGAACAAAATTGGATGAAAATGGTAACATACTACTGATTACCAACAGATCACACATTCCAGCTTAGCATCAAAGTTACATCTTTTGGTTGCAAAAATACAAAACACTGAAACATAATGTAGGAGGCAACATATGTATACCGTATATGACTATATAACTTCTATTTGTGACTAGCTGAGACGGCAGATTCTTTATTTAGTACTTATCCTAGCCTGAAGTATACGCTCCATCACACTATACAAAACTCTCGCCATGTACAACGGGCCGAGAAGGACACAGGTTTTCATGTCTATCTCTTCCTATATATCTGTGTAGCTGACTAATTATGTACTTTACTTATTCCTTATTATGGTACAGCAATATTTCTTTCACACAGAGTTAATGTATTACAGTTCCATTTTCGTAATGCAGCTTTTGTATCCTTACCAAGACATATCATCAGCAAGCACCTTGATGTTACTTTTACAAGGAGGTAATTAATGAAGGCTCCATTTCCTAATGCAACTTTTATTTCCTGACAAACGTTTATCATCAGTAGGCACCTTGTACGTCAATGTTACGTTCACATTGTGTTCATTGATTACAGCTCCAAACAGCATCAATTTTTGTATATCAAGATTTCAACAGCTTATAATAGGGTCTTGTAACTTAAATAAACACATCTTGCATTAACAGCATTAAGGTCGACCAATAATCAAGGTAAAATAAATTGTGCTTGGAATATCACCAAACTAAATATTAAAAAAGTAAAGCTCTTAAGGACAATATCAGTCAAATACAAAATTAATATTATCAGTATTTTTAATTATAACCTTACATCATATTTGCATATTAATAAACTGTTTTAATACACCTGGGGCTTTCATTCACGTTATTAGGAAATGCCCCCTACATGCAATCGAATAATCGGTCATAGATATTCAATAATAAATATTATTATTGAATTATAATTAATCATATTTATATTCTTCACGGTATAGTCGGCGTAGCAGTATGAACATGCTAGAGTTTTTGAGGTTCTCTCTTACAAACAACAAACAGTATAAAGATGATTTTACACTAAAAAGCACAATCACACATGAAAATAAATGGCAGAATGCGTCTATTTGAGAATATATCTGCTTCTTGGCAATAAGAAAGAAAGAAAGAAACAACTTGATATCACTACAATTGAAGGAGTATAACAACTTAATATTGTTCAAGAAGCTGCAGTCAAGTTGTCAATACATGTAAACACTGAGAACAAACTGACATCATAAGCAAAACAAAAGGTTACCGTGTCATAGTCACCAGCGCCCTTGACAACTTATTTACAACATTAAATAGTCAAGGAGCTGTATATGTCACAATGTGATGTATCGCTTATTCTTGGTGTTTTGTGGCCCAAAATTGCGAGATTCTATAATTTTTTAAGTCTTCTGTGACAAGCCAGTGTGATTCGAGTGACATCATAAATGATGCTGTGTTTTCTTCCTTTTTTTACTGAAAAGCCCACACATGGACATGCATAGGGATGCGTTCCAACCAAAGTCATTCATAATATGATAGTTAATTACCTATGAAACTGCAAAGTAATACCTGTTATATTTAGAAAGCCAAACGGAACTTTACCTTCAGTAATCCTGTGAGCGTGATAGCCTTTATTATTTACCCAGAACTCCCATTACACTTCCATTAGTACAAGTTATCTAATGACGGGTCTCGATGAGTCCCATATTGACATTTTAATGAAGGTAAAATTGGATTAGCTTTGTTTGCCTTCAGGCGTGAACGAGGAGAATTGCTTGAACCAGCCCAATCAGCAAATCGTTTCTGGTCATGAGCGTGTGAAAAATGACGAGATGAGAAACAACGCTGCCACCACGAGGACACTGATACTGGGGGGAGAACGACGCTGACACTGAGAGGAGAACGACACTGAGACTGGGAGGAGAACGACACTGACACTGGGAGGAGAAAGACACTGAGTCTGGAAGGAGAACAGTCACAAATTTGTACCAACATGTATTTGAACATAAATTTATTCTTTATTTCTTCCAGTATTGATGGTTGTAATCGAAATTTGGCCGTGCATGGAATGTATGGTTTTATGACGATTGATGAGCCTTTTTCAAATACAAGGCCAGAATTATATATATATGTGTGTGTGTGTGTGATAGGTAGGCTACAGCATTGTATCTCTTAGTATCAGGGCCTCAGACTGTTGATAAACAGTTAAGAAAACTAACCTTTATTTATATTTCATTTGTTACAAAAATCATCATCGACACTTTGTCAAAATATTTTTTTAAGCATAAATCCAAAATTCAGGGGAACATTGATGGAAATGTCCTTGATTGTTCAATCATGGCACAGCTGCTCAGTAATATCAACTGACACCGGGCCATGTGGACAGGAATCCATCTACACTCTTTATATCAATGCTCTTACATCCTTTCATATTTCCCCAAGATTTTGTGGTTCTACATAGGTTGCCTATACTGCTTAGGCTGGCTCAGGACATATAATTACTGTATTCAGGCACTGATAAAAAAAAATACAGCCCATTTTGAAAAAAAAATAGATGTGGCCGTCTTTCAGGATTTGCCTAGACACAATGTGTTATCTCTCCTGTTGGTCACTGTAGAGACATATACTGCTGCTGGTTTGTCGTTCTTTAGTTGTTACGAAGAAAATACTCAGGGGAAAATTCTGGGCCGATTAAGTATTCGTACGTATCAACCACTTCGCTAGAAAAGCAAGCTTCACTAGCAAGACAGTACGGTCCGCTTTTATGTCACCCCGTAACAAACCCCCTCTTAAGAGCGTTCTGCTATCAGAAGAAGACTAATTATCCCAGGAGTCACACTTTGGTGAGCTTATTCACTGGGCCACAAAGTTTTACCGTCAATCCGGACGAGCCCCTATTTTGTTACGAAGACAAATTGTTAAGGGGAAAGTTTTGGGCCGATCCGGAATTCGAACCCATAACGGTGGCGCACAAGTCCGGCGTACCAACCGCTTCGCTAGCAAAGCAAGCTTCACTAGCGAGACAGTTCGGTCCGCTTTTATGTCACCCCGTAACATAGCACATTCCTTCGTATATAAATACTGCGAACCACAGTTTTGATACAAGATTCGTAGGTTAAGGCAGTTCATAGTCTAAAAACGCATTTCAGGAACAAAGAGATTATGTGCATCTTATGCGTAAATTAAAGGTTTTTTAATAAACTTGCTAACACATAGCTGACACAGCCGTCCTTAAATTAACGCCCCATTACAATTTATTTTACCAATTTCCTACTTGTCACAGACATTATACCGAGTTCTTTTTCTTAATGATGAACCACAGAGATTAAATCCTTTTTATTTTTTTACTTTTTAATTCACTAATCTGTTTTAACGAACTGTCAAGTTTATAAGGAATTTTTGAAGGTACAGATCTGTGCAAATTTATAATGCAATATTTCTTCGCACTGTTCACGATATAATTAAAAGGGCTGAGTAATTATTAAATAGTTAATTGAATTTGAGGAGATTTTGTCCACAGGGACTTAACATATCTTCATTAACGTTTCCAGTGTCCTTGGGCTGCTCATAATTACTGTCAGCACATACTCAGCAAACAAACGGCATTGCCTTCGAAGGGGTCGGTAATTTATCCACTACAGCAAAAGAACAATTTTATAATTAAATTTGACCAAATGAAACCTGATGGTTCTGCCTTCAGTTGACGCAGTATATATATATATATATAGAGAGAGAGAGAGAGAGAGAGAGAGAGATTAGATAAACAGATATAGATATAACAGTTTCATATATTTGCTATACAGACAACAGAAACCAGCTGGTTTGATTGACGCATATGACCATTGACCCATGCACGTAAGTAATACCCTTGAACATTGTTATAGATAGCATCTCACCTTTGCAGCCACCGATTTTAATATGTGCTGGTATCGACGCTGCCTGGTCCCTACATTGATGGGTTGGGCACGACAGGTATATTGATATGCGACGACATAGGTTATAAGGTGTCAAATTTGATGTGTCCTATTTGCTTATGTAATGTGTAAATATACGCACATTCATTTAGTAGCTCTTTTCATGTCTGTCTTAACCGGATGATCCAAGTCTAATAAACCGAGAACTATCCTTTTTGGTCTATCGATCATATATACCAAGGGAAAAATTGATACCATATCACGCATTATTTGAATCCTTTGTCTTCCACTCAGGCTAAGGTGTATGCCTTTGTGAAAGAAATGTCAACTAGTGACAACTAAAATGGTTCCTCTACATGAATTCCGCTCATACGTCGCATAACAGGTGAAAAATCTGCTGATACTGGTGTATAATGTTATTAGTCTACCTGTCAACCTTCTGAATTGTGCTCATATAATGTAAGACTTAAGACTGCATATTTTTGCATATTTTTTTTTTCATTTCTGGCAACCACGAAAGAAATGATTACCATGGTCCGCGGGTTTATTATTATAATAATAGTATATGAAAATGATTTAAAAACATGAAAATATCAGCCAAGTTTAATTTCTGTTCACTTTACCTGTAAACAATGAAGGAAAGATGATATACCCCGAGAACCGACACATTTTCCAACAAATTCCTAATGTTTATCAATGCTCTGACATATGTTTCTCGTGTTTTGAATATTACAAACGTAAAAAAATATTGAAATTCCTGGCTGCTTTTTTTGCAGAATCTATAATTGTCTTGGATTTCAATCTCAACTATCTCATACAAACAGGCAATTTAAAACACACTCATATTATGAAGGCAATTTCAATTAAAATATCTACATGGGGTGTTTGTTCTGCTGATGACAATATATTAGCAATTATTCTGCTGTATGTGGTTATATAAAGACGGCTGTACATGGATTATAAATAATTGATATCCATACTCAATTCAATAATTTGCCATCATTGGGATGTATCTGTATTATAATTTTGCAAGTAGGGGCCACATTTGTGTACAGATAGCAGCGCTTGGTTTACCATTGGCAGGTTGCCAAGATTTGCCAGTGCCTGGATGTTGGCCATTAGCCAAGATTATGCCAGCTCTATACATAGGTTTTGCGCAGTGCCAGGACTGAAAGAGACTACAATAACAGCCTGATGTGGTGTTTTCATGGTAAGTTCAATTATTGTGTATTAGTGTGTTATCTTAAACAAGTCAATGCAGGTCTGCTTAATTAAAAATTATTTCAAGTAGAGACCTTGAAATGTGAAATTTCTAAAATTTGGCATGTTCATCGATCTTGGAAAATTGTCATGTAAACCAGATAGGTGGCGCCTCCTAGCTTCTTGTTTTCATAGAATAATTTAATGCCCTTTTCTCAGGAGTAATTTGCAGTGTTGGCCTTAAATTGTGCTTATCCATAGATCTTGGACTCCTCCCTCTTGTACTCAATACTGGTGGAGCCATCTACAATCATTTTCCTGTTGCGTCGATTCGTACTTGTGCTTTGGGTGAAAACTGCTCATATCTGAGGAGTGGGTCAAGGTATTGGTCTGAAATTTGGCATGCTCATCCATCTTGGAAAGTTTTCTCGTAAACCAGACAGGTGGCGCCACTTGTTACAGTCAATGTGTTAATTTAGTCAATTTGTAAATTTCCGGTGCCTGATGTTCCGACTTTAGTCAGCCAAGTTTTGTATAAAAGCCTGCCAAACCTTGGTGGCTAATACGGCTCCGGGCTCTAACCAAATTTGAGCTAAATAGTATAACCCATGCAGTGTGTAGGCTTGCATACCTGATTCTGCAAGAGGACAAGCTCCATACAACCTATATATATATATATATATATATATATATATATATATATATATATATGTGTATATATATATATATATATATATATATATATATATATATATATATATATATATATATATAGCAGTTACATGGAACTGCAAATAACGTGGTAAGCTTCATATTCGCGACGTTAAAATTTCATGATTTTCACTTTTTCAGTGGGTCGCTGATCTCACCTTACAACAGAAACACACATAATAATTTATTATTCATTAATGATAGATAATTTGAAAGATCTTATCTTTGAACATACAAGATTTATTATTATTCATTATATTAATCTGTTACCTTTAAACTTGCCCCCAGCGTTGGGACCTCTTATTCACGAAAGCTTTATTTGCGCGATAACGGTATCGCGAATTTGAAACCTCGCTAACACAGTACAGGCGTATCGTTCCGCACTAAACAGACAGAGAAAAAATAGAGACATTTTTCGTTTACAGTCAAACCAAAATAAAAAGATTCCATGAATTTGCAATTTTAGTAGCCATGGACAGAGAAAAAGACCTTGCTAACACCAGTCATAAATGGTCTATCTGATTCTAGTATTTAATCGTTGTAGAAGTTCTCCAGAAGATAACAAAAGGGTGCCCCTGGATGTAGCTGCATTGCAAACATACATAAAGAATAAATACTGTCCCAGGTAATGGTCCACTCAGGCTATGGATACATATTACGCCACAACAAGAGCTGGTTAATAATGTTCCGCCCTCAGGGACAGGATTTCCGGCGGCGTCAGCATTGTCAAGATCTTAATAATTAAATCCCCATGAATCAGTTTAAATGAAAAATGGGATTTACAGACTGGTACTAATTATAAATCATGCCATGTTCTGCTGAATAAAGAGGCGAGGATCATTAATGTTCAAGGATTCTGTGATTTGAGGGGCTGTTATTACATGTATATAATGTTAACATGGAGGAAACGACAGATCATTTCAGGACTACCGGCGCGGATTAGCGACTTCAGATGACCGTCGACAAGCTTCAGTTTATCGGGGTTAAATTGAAAACGATTTAAGATTACAAGGGGGATAATTAAAAACTTACGTCAGATTTCCACGGGAAAATTTGGAAAACTTCAGATTACCGCCTTTAGAATAGCTGTTCCTTTATGCTTATCAATTAAATATTAATACTTTTTCTTCTGGATTTCTCAAACTGGTTTGAATCGTTGTAGATTTTGATTTTATGCAATATACAATATTCTTTCGTGACGTATTGCAGTAATAATATATAATTAATATTAATAACATTTTATGGCATGGACTATTATCATTCATAAAATCAGCTAGAAAAGCATATGAAACTGGGGATGGTCTAAAGTCTTTTACACCGGCGGCCTTTGCCTTATCAAGTGATCAGAAGTCGGTCATGCAACGGGGTTGCTTTTCTTTCCGAATGCACATTCAGAATTAAAGTTTCAGGAATCAGTAGCCTATATTGTATCAGAATCTCAGTGACTCTATATATCGTTGCAATCATTTGCAAAACACAACAACAGAAATTGTGAAAACTTTTATTATTAAAATATGATTTTCAAACTATATACATATAAATAACTTACACAGTGTGAAAACGTGGACGGCTTAAGTGAGATCCTTTTTAACAGTATGTGATGAATGACGTTATACACCAGTGAACGGTACACGTGAATGAAACTGTATGTCACACATTCAATCTGCAAATATTATAAAAAAAAAACTACGATCAAGGCCGTCTTTACGACAAGCGACCAGGCCGATGACTCTTGCTATGGAAGAATACCTGGAAGCTGGCTATTACATGAATAGCTTACACTGTAGGAGCATATTTGTTCTTAGTGGTCATACCGGGCCATACAATCAAATGGCGCCTTTTCAGACACTTATGAGAGTGTCCGAATTTGATTGGCCACAACTGTCGTTTGCTATAACCTGATTGGTTAAAATATTCAGGTCTCTTTCATGCGAACAGGAGGCTTGGTGCAGCATCTCAGTGTTAGGTTTGCCTCCGTAACAGTGATTGGTCTAATCCATGTGCAAGTATTTTATGTATATAATTAAGCTCTAAAAGTACAGGTCTGAGTTAAACAGCTCCTAATGGCAAAATTATTTGTTTACAAAATCACATGACCACAACATTTAATCCAACTAAATGAAACAAATAAATACATTATTCATATTTGAAAATACATGTGTGAACTACAGACGAGATATATTTCATATCAGTATACGATTTTCTTGCAGAATGAAATAAACATCAGTTGAATCACATGAGCAGCAGACACATACGGAACTCTTGTGTACATATTTCTTGATTTATCATCTGGAATTTAAACATTTACAGTCCTTCAAAAATATGGCTTTAACTGGAATTTCATGCAATCAGGCTTGCTAGTGCGACTGTTTTTATATAGGTATAACATTACTAAACAGAAACAGTACATAGGTGCCCTGTGCCGCGCGTGACTGAAAGCCCTGCATAAATAGTACTTCTATCAAACACTAGATGGCTCTTACAGCTATGTGTAAGTCTGAATGTCATGGAAAAATATATATAACCAATGGCACTGGGAAATGACTAAATATAAAAATCATAAATACATCAGTCATTTTTCTCCCATTACTACAAATGCTACTAATTAAAAAATAGACACCCCAAATATTTTGTCTTCTTTTAATAATATTAACACAGAATGAAAATAAGGGAAGAAACAGAACAAGTGTGTTACCATTAAATAAAAGGTACACGCCTTATCCTCTAACAACCTTAATACTCAAACTGAAGTCAAGTCACTTCTATAGTCCTTACAAGCCCCTAAAAAGCAGTACTTTACCGATAGATACAGACTTTTCACGAAGTGACAAAATTACTGTTAACAACAAATATCTGATATAATCAAAAGCGAGTACAATGTAAATCTATAAACCGGTAGGCCTACTGAGGCTAAACAAAAGCAGCAGATATATTACCAGAAATAACTGAAATCATTAATGACCAGAAACATCAAAACTAGGACAACATGACCAGTATGACCAGACACCACTTTGGATCAGGAATATCGCTGATAAAAATTATCAAATTAGTTATTTATTATTTAAACATATTATTGCTTCAGTATTGAACCAGTTGTTTTTGCTTTCTACTTTTTTGTTATATCTTGTATCTGCAGTTGATCACCAGAATGGCTTTGAGATTTTCATCGCCATGAAAGGTTTGAACCTAATTCTTGCCCTTCTTTGCAGTTGGCTTCATCTGAGTCTCGAGGCGGTCAATTCGCCCTTGAAGGTCATCAATACGAATATCTTTCAGGTGAAGCAAGTGTTCAAGACGGCGGACTTTGGCATTTAGTATCTGAAAAGAAAACAAAGACTTATCAACATTATCTTAAATATATCATTCTAAAATATATCATGTTTTGTAATTTTATAATAATTATATATAATATGTATAAAATGATGTGCGTATTGTGGATGTTATAAACCACAAATAAAGACATTTTGTAGGGTGGCATTTGTAAATATAACTTTATGATGTGCAGGATTTAAGCCTGGTGTTTATGGGCAATCCTGGAAAACCAATTTCTTATTTTATGATTAATGTGGTACACGACATAGCTGCAACTTATAGGAATACAAATTGTAATTACATTTTCAATTACTTAATAATTGGTTTATTTTTTATGGACTGTGTTATGCAGACTCAATCATAAATTCTATTTCCACTCACTTAACAACAAGTCAATCATACCAATAGCTCTAAAATACTACCAAGGTATGAATGAACCAGTAAAGATTGGTCACATGTCAAGATTTTAGCTGTTCACTTCAAGCTGGTGACATGCCTTAAATACCAGTATGTATAACAATATATTATTGGATCCACATGATAGTCAATATATCATGGTATTTGACTACTGACCCCTAGATATAATAATAAGACCCCTTTAAGCCATTCTAACATGTTTTTTCCAGACTGCTTTTTCACATTCAAATTTATAATTTGAAATGAAGCCCCTGCTTCTGATATAAAACACTGCAAAGACCCCTCCATTTTGAGCTGCCACAACATTTTATTGGGTTTAAACCCAATTTTTCTGCCTAGACCCCTCCCTTTCAGGATCAGTGGACCTTTTTTTCTAGATTTCTTTTTAGTCTTCTTGGACTTGACCCTCCCCTTTCCAAAATCCTGATTCCTCCCCTGAATACCACCAATCTCAGCTGTTTGTATTCTAAACGATATTGGTATTTGGTGTGAAAAGTATAATGCCCAACTCCTAATGTTTACTGTAGCTCCTGGCCATGTCCCTGTATAGTTTACCTGTATGGTTTCATCTTTGGCAAGCAGTTCTTGTTCTTTTTCTTCCAGGTGGACCTTGGACACCACCTCCTCCTTCCCTCGGTGACCAGGAAGTACCCCAGGGGCTGCCTGTTTCTGCTTTGTCTGTGATTTACCTGGCTGTGATCTGATAACAAAGTAATTCTGGGATTTACCTGGCTGTGATCTGATAACAAAGTAATTCTATGATTTACCTGGCTGTGATCTGATAACAAAGTAATTCTGGGATTTATCTGGCTGTGATCTAATAACAAAGTAATTGCAAATGCAACAAGACAATGCCAACAAACATTAGTTTCAAAATATACGTAGAACAAGTTCATAATATAGAAAGGAATATTGCAAGGAAACGCGATAAAATCAAGAGTCATATTGAAAAATGGGACAATATTCATATTATCTTTTAGAAACAAAAAAAGAGTAAAAATAAATCTATTTTCTTTTCCTGTTTTATTTTTTTAGAACCCTTGTCAACACGTATATGTATGTATGCGTGTATATGTATGAACAGGAGTATATATATGTGTATATGTATATATGTATCATTCTCAATTAAACACTGTAACTAACATCTGATTATAGATCTATGAGTTAAAAATATGTGATATAGAAACATACATGTTTTGCTTTATGTCCGTCTATGTGAATGTATTTGTATCTTTTCATATATGTATATTTGTATGTTCTTTTGTATCTTTTTATAAGTTGTTTCAATAAAAAAAAAAAAAAAGTAATTCTGGGATTTACCTGGCTGTGATCTGATAGCAAAGTAATTCTGGGATTTACCTGGCTGTGATCTGATAACAAAGTAATTCTGGGATTTACCTGGCTGTGATCTGATAACAAAGTAATTCTGGGATTTACCTGGCTGTGATCTGATAACAAAAGTAATTCTGTGATTTACCTGGTTGTTATCTGATAACAAAGTAATTTTAGGAATTATCTGGCTGTGATCTGATAACAAAGTAATTCTGGGATTTACCTGGCTGTGATCTGATAACAAAGTAATTCTGCGATTTACCTGGCTGTGATCTGATAACAAAATAATTCTGCGATTTACCTGGCTGTGATCTGATAACAAAATAATTCTGCGATTTACCTGGCTGTGATCTGATAACAAAGTAATTCTGCGATTTACCTGGCTGTGATCTGATAACAAAATAATTCTGCGATTTACCTGGCTGTGATCTGATAACAAAATAATTCTGCGATTTACCTGGCTGTGATCTGATAACAAAGTAATTCTAGGATTTACCTGGCTGTGATCTGATAACAAAGCAAGTGTCAGGTATTCAATCCATTATACTCATTAATAAAGCAACATCTACAATATACAGTGAAACCTTGTTGTGTCGAACTCGCTTAAGTCGAACACCCCACTTATGTCAAAGTTACAGACTTGATATTCCGGACAACCCTAGTCAAATTATAACCAAATAAAACCCACTTGTGTCGAACCTCGGATGTGTCGAGGTTTTCTGAGGGTCCCTTCAACTTTGACACAACGAGGTTTCACTGTACATTGTTCTTACTGACCCTGGTACCATTGAATAATAAGCTTCCTGAAAATTTAGCAGTCAAGGCAAATATGAGAAGTTTTGATGGATCAATACTTGATTGAGTGCACTTGAATAACTCTGAAGGCAGCAAGACATGAACACTAATTAGCAGCTTTAACAGGGGCATTCACTTAAAAATTTATCCATGAAAAAGTAGATGCAGCTATTCTGAATAATAATTTCAGGGGATATGGCCTAAAACATACAAGGTGTCTACCACTAAATCTTATCAAGCCAAGTGATAGATGTGCATTGATCATTTAACTGTCAGTCTGTCACAGATTATAACGCTAATCACAGCAATCTAATAAATGTTTATAAAGCAGGTAACCTCCACTGAAAATGTCCATCTCCTTTACTCCATGTTTCACGTTTTGAGGCTACCAAGTTGTCAACTGCTCTTTGGCTTTTCAATATGGAACAATTTATTTAACAAAAATGATGGTTAACCTGATAAGTTGTTTTGCACTCTCTCTGTATATAAGTTTCTATATAGCTTCTGTTGCATGTTCGATTTGCTTTAGACACATGAAAAAGAGCTAAGCATGAACAATATGGATTGTCATGTGAAAGCCCTATGCAGCACTGTATTACAAGGATATAAATCTAAAAATAATTGTCTAAATACAGCTTTACATTAAACATTACTATCAATTAACCTGCAAAATAAAACAACCTGCATAACACTGCATCCTCTGAAAGGATCATATTTAACTGATCACATGATTGGTATACTAGATATGATTGGCAGCATAAATTAAATTACCTAATCATATGATTGTCCAACTGGATACCACTGGATGCAGGAAATGATTAAACCTGACTGTGAGCTGGGTATGATTGGCTGCAGGGTATAAATGACCCAATCACATGGTTATGAAACTGGAAAGGTTTTTTTCAAGGAAAATTGATTACCTTATCAGCAGAATTAATGGATAGAACTGTACTCAAGCAGCAGCACTTTATATGCACATATACAGTATATATAACACACAGCGGGTCATTTTGGAAATTTACCTCCCAAACATTACAATATTCAGCTGAAGGCAAGGACCTGAGATAAAAAAGCTGTAGCGGATTGGGGCGGGGTGGGGGTGAGCAATCAGGAGTATGTGTACCCTCCCCCCCCCCCCATTTTCAACTGCTGCAACATTTGTTAATGAATTCAAACAAATTTTTGGGGTCTAGATTCTCCATTCTTTCCAGATCAGAGACCTTTTTCGGGTTTTGTTTTTTTTTCTTGGGTTCCCGCCCCCTTTAAAAAAATATGCTCCTGAAAAAAATATTCTAAAATTCCAAAAGAGAGCCATAACTTCAGATTAGGCATCACATACTTAATTTACTTATCCCAGTAAATTAATTACACAAACCAAACAAACACACACACACACACACACACATATATATATATATATATATATATATATACACACATATATTTCAGGACTTAAACACACTTACTTGTGTTCGACACACAAGTAAGTGTGTTTAAGACCTGAAATATATGTATTACAGCTCCTTGTATTAGTTGAGCACTTTAAAACCCCATGGTTTTGTAACAATCTGGATATATATATATATATATATATATATATATATATATATATATATATATATATATATATATATATATTCTGTTTTTCTCATCAAACATTAATTTAGCTGAATGATTGCAACCAGCCACACCACCATCACAACAAAATCAGCCATAAAAAAAGTTACCTGTTTAAGGACCTGCCTCTTAACCTAAAATACATGTATAATGACATATCCAAAGATACATCATCAAATAAATTACAAATGATATAATTTCAAACTGGCAACACTTTCATGTTAGAATGCACAAAGCACTGCCACTATGGATGTAAGGAAATAAATGAAAAACCATGCAGGAAAAGAGTATTAAGAACACGTCTACTGTCTAGGATAACATGACTGGCCTACATATTTGTTGCAAATGTTATATATGGTTTAAAAAAAGGCATAAATGTCATGTCTCACTATGAATTTCAAATCTGTCCTTCAGATCTTTTTAACATGAAAAGATTTAAAATCTATATCATTTGGGAAACAAATGATTTTAAAATTAAACTTTACATGTAGACAAGTAAAATTAACGCACAATAAACTTAAGATATATTTCTTTGGAGGCTTTTGATGTTCATGTTATAAAAAACAAATAGACATAATTTTAAATTACTCCTGTTACATCCTTTCTGATAAATGAACAGTTGAAATGCTTTTCTAAATTAATTTAAAAATAATTTAATTTAATAAATCCTTTTCAATAAATATTCCTCCTTTTATGGTTATGAACAACAAACATCACACTTTAATCTTGCATTAAAAGTTTCACATTTTAATTTACACTATCAATTATAATACAAGAAAGTGGCCTGTCATATTAATAATATTATTTAATAAATATAAAAGTTATTTTTTAAACAAGTAGCATATTTTTAAAAAGTATGCAGGGGCAACACTTCACCCATTGGATTTAACATATCACTAAGTATAACACATGGTCCAAAATAATTGATTTGTCACAGGAGCTATAAATCTGTGGTAGATAATTGACTTCAATGAAAAGCTTATATTAGTTTAAACAGATTTTGATTAATGTCTTTGATCTTCAAATTCATGAAATAATACCCTGTCACTTCTGGTGAAAACTTCAATCAATTACATTAGAGTAAAATCAAGTGATTAATTATGCTTCAGCTGATATCTATCTCCAAAGTGGAATATAATTTGATTCTTTTTTATCCCTATCAATAAAAAGAATGGACAAAAGCTGTGCATCCTGAGTTGTATAATTGGACTAACTATGTCTCTCAAACAGGGACAGCCTATTGTGCACAATCAAATGCTAGTAGCTTTGGTTAAAAGGAATTCATAAAATTATTATGGATGTCATGTCAGGCTAATCTCACTTTCACTGACTGACTGTTGCTCATTTACTAACCAGGCAATGAAGTGATGATTAATTTCGGCAGCTGTCTCTAGGTGTCACTTTTGGGACACTGTAATCCATCAACAGTGATAAAATAATAATGATCTGACAGGTTTTGTATAAACTGCAGACGGTCTACATTTGATCAAAGACACAAGTTAAGGATATTTGCAAACTAATTTTATAGATGAACAAGTACTTATGTTAAAAACATTAGGAAAAGCACAGTTAATTTGTCACTGCTATTGGGGAGAGATTTATGATATGACAGATGGAATATAAAAACCTACTCTTAAACAAAGATAAATAAGTGATTAAGTCAAGAAAGTTTTATCCATTGATAGATGATAAACAAGGCCAGTATAAATAGTCTAACAATATATCTTAATCAAACAAAAGAGACTAAGTTAAAATCCTTGAAAATCCTCAAAAGTTTGGAAAGAATTTAATAACATATGTATGAAAAGAGTAAATCTTCTAAAATTACTCAGTAATAGGTAGGTCTAATTAGCATACATCTTGTCAGCTATGCTTAAATGTCCACAATCATACTGAATTATACTGGTCTACACTACTTTGTATCACCAGCTCATACTGTGTTACCATCCAGTCATTCTTATTTTACTGAACATCATTTATCTGGGACAGAAATTAGCAACAGAAATGGAAAAAAACGGGCTAAGCTTGTATGTGAAGTGAAAGAACATAACACAGGCCACAATCTCAGTACACAGTTCACAGAGATCTACAAGCAAATTATAATGGACAGCTATACAAAGACCAATGTTTCAGTGTTAAAAATAGACTGATGATAAAACATGGTAGCACCAGGGGTTCAAAGAATTTCATATAATTAAAATGACTGCTCAAGGACCCTGAAATCCAAAAGTAAATGCCAATATTTGTTCCTAAAAAGGAACTAATTAATTTCAAGATTTCTGGCTCAATCCTCTTCCAGTATTGGTGCACAAGATAGCCTGCTGCCTGATAAACAAAGTTAACAGTTGATGACCATCTCAGTGACTTTAGTGTCTTAGTATGTGAAGATACGAGGGATGACCACTATGTATCAGAGTTCATACATACAGTGGTTTACAACATTCCATCACTACTCCAAGACATTAATGGCCTTTTTAAAGGACAAATACTAAACAATATGCAGTTATATACAAGAAATTAGAGCAATCAACAATAATAGGAGGTTACTCTTTTTCATGCACAGAAGAGACAGGAATGTTTAATGAAACTAAATCTACAACACTGATGGCAACATACAGATCAATTACATCACATATGCTCATATTTATAAGTCTTCAGGTTTTCTCAATGAGAGTCATGTGGTAATTTTATAAAAGTAGGTATATTTACAATGAAATTCAATGGGCATCCCCCTGTGGAGTGGAATATAATCTGAAGTGTTCATTCTTAGTAAAGCCCTTATTAACTGGTGCCAATATGATGTCCCAATACTACTAATCATTTTCCATTTTATAACACAGACAGACCATGACCTCCAGAGAGAACTGATTTACTATGGTTATCAACTCAACAATGCAAATGTTTTCTGAATACTTCAAAGTTAACCTTTTTTAACCTCTGTCAAGCCAATAAACAATTTACAAAAGTGCAGAGTAGGGTAGTATAGCTGAAGGGATCAGCATAAATAATACCTGCATCCCCTGTCATGAATCTTTTGTTAAATCAGATGACCACTTGTCACTTGAAACATTCATGCATTTTCCAAACAAGTGACCTGCACAGAATAAGATCTTATATTCCTAATCTGGCTGCCTGCTAATAACCTCACCAAAAAAAACATCAAAATAAGAAATTCAGAGCATGAAACAACTAACTTACCCTGGTTTTTTCTTAGTTTCAGAAACTGAAATCAAAAGAGAAAAGTATATAACTATTAAATGTTACACTGTTCATATAAACATCAAAATTACTCTTATTTCAATGGGTACAACTGCAAGTTTCTCTTGAGAGAAATGCAAAAAAACATAACTGCCAGCTGGCATCTATTTTTGTGAACTACTAGTATTCAAGTTAAACACAAATAAAAATCAGTCAGCACAATTAATTTTATCATGCACACACACACACACACTCACACACACACACACACACATACACGGTTACATTATTTGCTTTGCAAACGGAAGATCTCATTACATTTATAAAACAGAATGAGTCTCCCTTGCCAGTTGGTCCCCCATCCTGGAATTTCAGAAAAAAATTATGCAATACCAGTACTTTTTAAGTTATGGTGTTAACTTTAAATATCAAATTCTAAGATTTGACATTGAAGATGAAGGTCATGGTCACCTGTTTTTGAACCTGTCTAAGCTTTTAGGTGAACTAACTGATATATCAAATTTCACAAATAAATACTGAGTGGTTCAAATGTTTTATAATGTTTTTTATATAAAGTTTTATATTCTGGCTTCTTTGCAGGGAAATAGCCAGGGAGGGGGACTGCAGGGTGCCATGCCCCTCCCCCTCAACACATCCAGACCTCCAAGAATTTCACTTGGTCTAATAATGATTAAATGTTCTTAAACACAATCATGAAATTCCTGTCACTGGTATTTTGCAGATTATGGACTTATTTCTACATTTCACTAGGTTTGATCTAGCAAATACAATATTTTTTTTAATTCATTCATCTGGTACAACTGATATTTCCAATTGGAATTGAAACATTAGTATGTTCTATGGAATTATTGGGAGGTGTTAGAGGAGATATTTATATATATATATATTGTTACGGGGTGACATAAAGGTTACACCGCCATATTGAGTCAGTGCCGACTTTGTGTAGGGAATTGACAGGCCCGGGTTAGAAGGCAGGACCGGGGTTACTTGGTGCGTCATGTGCGTAATACGCGTGACAGTGAATACGTGTGTGGTTTATGCATGAAAATAAATTAAATGTTATTTTATGGAACTGGCCTGGTATTTTTTTAAACAATCGCTAGGGGTGCCAGAGGTCGTCCAAAGTAGGGAGCGATTTTGCAGATCCTGCGACCAGGCGGAGGTGACATCTGGTGGTGGCGCCTTGAACTCACAGTAGCTCGAAATCGAGGTACACATGATATGATTTTATGGTGTTTTTCAAATAGCGCGGATGACATGCGGCCTGGAACATGCACAGGTATTATAAGAATCTCGGTCTATATATGAGCAATATGAGGATTTTATAAACATGATAAAGAGGGAAAATTAATATGTCGGTGTAACCTAAAAGCAGACCGATCTAGTCACTAGTGAAGACTGCTTTGCTAGCGAAGCGTTTGGTATGCCAGACTTGTTCGCCACTGACATGGGTTCGAATCCTAGAACGGCCCAAAATTTTCCCCTGAATAATTTGTCTTTGTAACAAAATGGGGGTTCATCCAACGTGAGGTTAAACTTTGTGGCCCAGGGGACAAGCTCACCAAAGTGTGACTCCTGGGATAATTAGTCTTGTTCTGATAGCAGAACACTCTTAAGAGGGGGTGTGTTACGGAGTGACATAAAACGGACCAAACTGTTTCGCTAGTGAAGCTTGCTTTGCTAGCGAAGTGTTTGGTATGCCAGACTTGTTCACCACCGACATGGGTTCGAATTCCGGATCAGCCCAATATTTTCCCCTGAATAATTTGTCTTTGTAACAATATATATATTTATATATATATATATATATATATTTGCATCAATTGCCTTTGCCAAATATTTTGGCCCCCTCCCCTCCCTCAATCCTGGCTGTGCCCCATATTTGACATTGAAGGTCCAAGTCACAAATTTTAACTTGTTCAAGAACATGCAGCTGAAACAACTTGATTGTCAAATCTGAGGAAAGAATATGCAGTCTTTCAGAAGCAAAGTCTCATCCATAAGAAATTATAGAAACAATGGGAAATAATTTGGCTGAATTGACCTTGAAGATAAATCACGGTCACCTGTAATCAAACTCATCCAAGGACTTGGTTGAATCATATGGAATACTTCAAAAGTTATGGGGTTCACAATATTTTTATTTTTTGTATATATGACTTTGAACATGAAAGTCAAGATCACTGTTTTTTTTAACTCGTCCAAGATATTTGTAGAAACAACTGAAATACCAGTGATTCGAGTGATTCAAAAGTTATCACATTCACAAGAAATGACACAGGTGAAGCCAAAGATGACAAACCTTACAACATGTCTTCCTCCATGGGCAGGTGGACATAATGACAGTATCTGAAGAATGGGGTGTGTGCACGTGATTGTTGACACACTGGAGTATAGATTATAACAATATGGGACAAAAAGTCAAATAATTAATACCAGATAGAATTTGCACAAGCCCTGTCAGGAACTTGGGTGGATACGTTACTGGAGTAATGGAGATGACAGGCTGTGTGAAAAGCAAGACTGGTCTCTCAAGGAGGAATCAGTGGTGTACCAGTGAGTTTAAACCAGGGTTGGCCAGCTCAGGGTAACACCTTTGATACAAACTCTGAGAGGAACAAGTTGAACTTGTACATCCTGAATGAGAGCCCTTACAAATAACCTCTTGGTAAGTTAAATAAGATAATGATATGAAATGGAGGCAATCAAGACTACCCCTCCCCCTTAAAAGAAATTTAACATGAAAAAAAAATATGTGAAACAACCAGTACTGACGTGTAAAGACCTGATCAGCCTCAGGCATTTTATCTGTCTGCATCTGTCTGCGCTCCTCAAATAATGTCCTGTCAATCTTCCTCCTCAGCATCAACAGAGTCTGTTCAGCAGCCCAAGGCTTACATGTAGACAGGCTGTGTAAAACATCATCAGCAAGCTGGAAGTCAAGCTTCTTGAACACTTTTCTGAAATGTCACACAGGCACCATGAATCACTTTAATCTTCATACTGATATAAAGCTCAATTCCCAGAGATTCTGAAAGCATCAATTGGCAATGAGGAGTCAATCAACTTCAAGGCCAAAAAAAAGGTATGGTTCTCAGGCACCGCGCCCATCAATTTTAACCCCCTGCATCAAAAATTTTTATTTTGATTTTCATCTTTCAACAAGATAAATTAGTACAATTTTGATAAGATTACCTTTGTTATGTAGTGTTTACGTGTTAGCAAAAAAATATGTTATTATCATGCTCATATGACATTTTTATGGAAACATACAAAAAAGGTTAAAAAAATTCATCTAACCGCACCAATTCCTGAAAATGTGCCTGAGAATCATACCTTACTCTGGCCCAATTAAGGCATTTTATTGTAAATTACAATTTAATTATAATGTCACTGCAAGATCATGCAAAACACAGGAAATGTTACGAAACAAAACTAAGATAAAAACCTTAAAACTGGTAATTATGAATTGACGTCATTTATTTGGTAATGCAACCATCTTACAAACCTGAATATAATTGGATATATTTTTACAAAGGCTCAATTTCAAATATATTTATTTTATTTAAATTAAGATATTATAATCAAATCCTCTGTAACTGTATTATCTAAATTGTGAATAAAAGTTTTCTTCTTATTAAGGCAGGTTTAATTGTTAATTTCTTGGATCAATCCCCAGCAACCCCTTTAAAGAAATCCTGGATCAAGCCCTGCAATCACATATATAAAGGTTTTTTTTCAAAGTGTGGAACATTTTATATCTCGTTTGTGAGGTGGTATATGTTGTAAACTTTGGATTATTTGAGATGTGGAATTTGCCAAAGGTTTGTAAAAGTGTGGAACATTTTATATCTTATTGATGAGGGGGTATTTGTCCATGGACTTTGGAAAATTCGTGATTTGAAAAAGTGTGGAACATTTTATATCCTGTTTGTCATGTTGCATCGGTTTGTGAACTTTGGAATGTTTGTGATGTGGATATCCACAACATTGCTACAATGATGTGATATTTGGACTTTCTGAACTCTGGACACTAAAGGGCCTTCAAATATTTTTATGTCATCTAATTCAAACAATCTATATTTTAACTGAAGGTGGTGGCACTAAATTATTGTCATGTATAGTCTCTAGTGTCGTGGATAAGTCTTTTGTTCTTGATGTGTCAGGAATGTTGTTAGTACATTCCAAGGGAGGTAATCTGTTAGAAATGTTCTCAACTGTGTGTATCCAGCCGATGGACTCGGGCCATAGAAAACCCATTACCAAACATTAGATGAAATTGTGTAAATTTGTCAATGTGCAAGAACAGGTAATATGCAACTTACTGTAAAAGAAAAGAGATATTCTCATTGCTGTAACATAATTCATTATTTTTTTTAGTATAATTAGTAAAAACAAAATTAAATATGTTTCTCAGGAACTCTTTTCCAGAAAATGATGTGTGCGGGCAGCTTTTTATCTTTATTTTTTACCATGAAAATAGTGTAAACTATCATTATATCTCATGCACTGGCATAGAAATGACACTGGTTTAAATTAAATATGAGATAATAAATGATGTATAGGTAGAATTAGTAAATGTTTGAAAGGATTTTTTAAATATGTGACATTTTTATTTTTTTACATGTAATATGCCGCTACATAAAAGAAAACAGTTCACAAAGATGAAAATATGAGACAATAGACAATGTTCAGGCAAAAGTTTTGGATGAATTATTAATGAACTGAAGTATATTCATCTGTAAAATTGGGCCAAGTATTAACAAATGAGGAAGCTGACTGACCTGGGAGTCACAGATTTGCCAGAGAAACATATAATCAATTTTTTTGGGCCTAATAATAATTTTTAGTTATAAATCAATTTTGCAAGTTTACATGTAAATATCTTGTTTCATGCATATTGTGTGGAAGCCTGGGAATTTGCAGAAACATATCAATCACCCTTTCTTTGTCATTCACTTTATTATTTGAATACACTCACCTATTCAGGATCCTCCAGTTTGTCAACTTGTTTTCTAATTTACTTGCAGGAGTATAATTATGGAGTTCAACCAGCTTTGGCATGTAATGCTTTACAAGTTCAGCAACCATTACTGCAAGTAATGTGAAAATTTATAGGTTGGTAATTTAATTATATAAGTAAGGCAATATTAAAGTTAACACCTGCCATTGTTTTATGGTTATGATAAACTTTATAAGTTATATAACTGATATGCAAACTTATGCAACATTTATTTATATATAACAGCAACATAGCTGACTGATTAATTCTGAACATAATCTTTTTCTCACAGTCTAATTTATAAATTCTGAATCCTAAGTGAAACCTTGATATGCAATATACAGAACAATTGTGTAAAAAAAAATATATGTCCTAACTTACGACAACCATTGTTACATGAACACCTGCATTTGTTTCATTATACTACCAGTCTGTATCACTTCGTAAATAACTGTGGGAGCGAGTATAGAATAAAAAAAATAAAAAAGATAAAATGGTACGAGTCTAGAATTCAGGCTGCTGTTCTGGACACTTTGAGACACAACGGATACATGTGAAACATTGTAATAATAAATCCAAATTGCTTCTATGGATGATAACGGTATCCTATATCCTTCCCATGTACCTCTTACTCTGTAAAATGTACAATTTATCCTTTCTTCGCGCGATTCAACATGCTTGTATCCGTCTTGATTCCTCCCACTGCTTGTTTACACCACTTGGCTTATGTGCACATGTCCTGCCTACGTCATTCACATCTGTTGTCTTGCGCCCTCCAGGCATTATTACTCGCACACATCATGGCAATCCCACGTATATTTGGTGTATTTCAAGGTTTAGGGTTTACAAATAAAACAGTGACTCCACCTTGTCTGCACGAAGCGTGAGATGGAGTACGCTATAGTTGCAGGCAGTTAACAAACGGCTGAGGGTTAATTTTTTAAAGCTTTTGCTCGCTTTTTGCGCTCGGAAATGCATATGCTTGACAAAAATTTACCCTCATTTTAACAACTACGACCAATTCTAAACCGTAGATTTTAATATCCCCACTCGATCCCTCACTCCCAACTCGTCTTGCATGGTGCAGTTGTAGCGCATAGGACTTGTTAATCCATGATTGCTGGTTCGAGACCCGGTGGAGAGCTTTACAATTGCATGTTATGTGTACTAATAATTGCATTTCTCCCTACAGGTTCGCCACCAGACGGAACACAGATGCATGTGACAGACATACGAACAAGACACAAGAAACCACAAACATAGACACCAGAAGTTTTATTCATTGACTCAAACTCAATATGGCTCAAACAGCAGCCTGAATTCTAGACTTGCTCCGATAAAATAAGTTAATCAGTATTTTCATTTTATTCCCAAATTACAATATACTTATGTAATATTAAATTATCACGATTAAAAATTGCATAAATGTAAATAAATAAATATATAACAATCAATATTTTACGGATTTATCCTTAAAACATGTCACCGACTGCCTACCTCCATCTGAGAAGTCCCTGGTCATATTTTTCTTCGGTCTGGAGAGAGGTATCCCATCGATCCAGGAATACAGCTCCTCCAGAGTGTCTTCGTCAATCGGCATTTCACTTGACATTTTTATTCTGCTGCTTAAATGCTGTGTCAGTTTGTTTTAATTAAGATTTTCTTTTGGTTTTAGTTCTACATATGGTGACTGGTGAAAGTAAGGGCTCTCATTTGTTGTCAGGTACGCTCATATCCCAGCGACCTGGTTTCCGCTTCCGCACCTTGCGGCCAAATCGGCCCGTTACTCAATCGGTCCTTAAAATCGGTCTTCTGCTAATTCGGCATTTACCTGGAGCTACATTTTAAATACTAGTAGCCACTCATTGATTCAGGTGAAAATTCACTTTTTTGCAAATATTATTAATTTAAGATTTTACTGAATAAAAATTTACAAAAAGAGAACACAATAAAAAATGTTTAATATTAAGTTTCTGCATCTTTGCATACTTTACATATATCGGCCTATCTTTAACATATACATGCATGTATCAACCTTCCTTATGTTATTTTAACACATACCAGGGACATGATCTTAGTGAGTCAAGGAATGTCTCTAGACTGGACAGACCTCGAAATTTCTGGTATTAGAAATGCATAAGGATCCCCAGACTTTTTAATGGCACTTTAATTAAAGGGTCCCGATCACGTGCCTATATAACCTAGCTATATATTAACTAAAGGTAACCCTTTGGAGCTTTCTCGAATATAGGCCAAAAACGTGGACACACGGTGTTTTGTTTATACCATTGTTTTCAAAATATGTCGGGGCTAAATAAACAAAACAAATTCAACAAGGGCATATGGCAGCAAGTCGGGTAAGCCAGAGGTTTGCAAATGGCGTTTTGCCACAAGTGGCCTTTCTACCTCCGCATGTATGCAACCTAGCACCTTAGGTTACCTGTTTTATTTTTTTTTTTCGTTTGTCAACCTTGCTGTGTTTACAAAAATGTTATTGATAAACAAGTTCACACATCATTCACAAAAGGCCTTATAAGAACTTTTACAACCAAAATTACCTTTAGATCATTAATATATTCACAGAGGAAGCCAGAAAGCACATAAATCCTTTTTGAAAAGTTATAGGTGTTTTGCACCTTTAAAATAGGTCTTGTGTTGTGATCCTGATTTATTGATTTTCCAGTTATTGTTTTAGGCCTTTACCGCGACAAACATGTGCCCATAGGTGGTGCCTGTTTATAAAGCCATCCAAAGGGCATGAGCATGCACAATTTCAGACCAAGTAATAGATCAACCCAATTCTGAGACTCTTGCATCGATGGATCGATGCTACAGAAAAAATATCAAAGGTGGCGACACAAATAACGGGAGCAAGATGAATGAGAGTTAGACTGGCCCCGTCGATGCAGTGGTTAAGACCTAATCCCTCCCGCTCAGTCGGACAGAGCTATCAAACTTGCTCTCTCCGTGGGGAAAATTATAAAGTGAAGGAAGTGGCTAAACAGCCGGCAGGGTGCCGGCAGTTTAGTCTACAGGCTAAACAGCCGGCAGGAAAAATTGACCTTGCCAACAGTCTAGCCCACAGGCTAAACTGCCGGCAAATGAATACTTGCTCTATTTCAAAGTTCCAGAGTGATACTCAATACTTTCCATTATTATTTTGACAATGTGCTGACAATATAGTCCTGATTTAACAAATTAAATATTTTGCTGGTCCATATGTAATAGGTATGTCTACTGTTAAAAGTGCAAATTTTGTAATAGTTAAGGGTAGTTTTATATAGATTTATAGGAATTGAACTTAAGTTGTCGGCACATCAGCTGCTTAATAATGCTAATAAGCAGACAATGCATAATGTGTGAAAGTAAAAACAATTCATGAGATGTCATATCAAAGGATATGCATATTCTTTGATTAAAGGTAATTAAGAGTGAAGCATAACAGACGTTTATATACTAGTGTGGTTATGATCAAACAAATCATCAGTGTTTGAAAATAAACAACTAAGGATATGTCAAATAAATGGCCCAGGGATCAGCTTATTACTTGATCAAAGGTAATCAATCTTACATCACACCCAATTAAAGCTGTTGAGCCTACTGTGTTGTGAGATGATGCAAGAAATATCCACACCAAATGGTAATTCCTACATACAGACCAGCAAAATATCTAATTTGGTAAGTCAGCACTAAATTGTCAGCACATTGTCAAAGTAATAATGGAAAGTATTGAGTATCACACTGAAACTTTGAAAAAGAGCAAGCATTCATTAGCTGGCAGTTTAGCCTGTGGGCTAGATTGCCGGCAAGGTCAACTTTTCCTGCCGGCTGTTTAGCCCTTGGACTAAACAGCCGGCACCCTGCGGCTGTTTAGCCACTTCCTAAAGTGAATTAACGGCTCTTTGACTGACTATTTCATCGACTGGTAAATTCCGGAAGTTTTTGGATGGTTAGCGCCATACGTCACCGCCTCGCTGAATTGAGGTCTTTCCTAGTGCCGTCAGCAGTTATTGGTGGTCTTTCCCAGAAATGCACTCCAAACCAACGTGGTGTAGGATATTCCATCTACCCTTTATATGATATACCCCTCCTATACACTTCGAGTGGACTTACCCATTAATACCCGGATGATATAGAAGGCGGCCCGATGGGTCAGAGTGAGGAGATGAAGTTATGCTCCGGCGAAGTTGAGTAGCCTGTAACTCTCCATATCTTTGGTAAAGCGTATACCCATATAGACTAGCAGTATGATCATTTTTTGGCTTAGTAATAACAATATTCCCAGTTCGGACAGACCTGTCGGCTATTTGGTGATTTAAAACTTGATTTGCTGTGTTGTTTTATTTTATCAGTAAAGGAGAAATCCGTAGGAGAAACATTGTTTCATTCAGACAACCCCTATTGCCGCTTCCAGCTTCGAAATATTTAATCGGTCTTAATACTATTACACCCTTCCGTATGTTAAGTCCGATGACCATTTAGTGAGAGTTTCATCATTTAACCCTCTGACAACACACTACCCATTGAAATGCCCCCGTAAGGAGTGGTAGCAGGTGTAAAAATTAGCCGACCATTGATCTTCAAAATGTAAAAAAAGTAGGCGTCGCCACAAGTATTGTATATAATAAAGGTATCCGAGACATGCCATATTTTAGGCCACTGTATTAAACCATTCCTGAGATATGTGTGATTTATACTTTGCAAACAGGAAAATACCTGGAGGTCAAGCGCCGGTAATCGATTGGGGAATGCGCGTATAGGGCCTGTCGTTAATTTAGCCTACGGGAAATCATGGTTAGACAGCATCGGTGTATTTTCCCCTCCTATCTGCAGAACGAACATGTATATTCAGCGGCGGATTTTAAGGACATCCGCTTATTTAAGAAATCTGGATAATATAATTAACAATACACGCGTAATACCGAAAAAAGGGCCGGATTTTTGCTTCGCATTGATTTCTACCATAGATAACACCATTGCAGCCAAAATATGCAAAATAACTTCTATATCACGTGGGTGTGTGGGGGTGGGGGCGCTCGGTCTTCTCCTCTCATTCCCTCCACCATCGGCGCTATAATCTTTTGCTTTTATACATAATACCGAACGTCTTATCTAACAAATCTATATTTTTATTAACATAAATAGCTTTATTTATAGTAAAATATATTGATTATGCTAAATATGTTCATATTTAAATCGATTTCATGATTTATTCATACATGAAACAAGATTCGTAAAATACCTCTAGATCTGTAACCTATATATTTCATGGTTAAAGAAATATATATTACTTAATGAGCACAGTGTTAAAAATTCCTAAATAAAAGAAGTGCCGCATGCAGGCTCGGGTCCCTGATTTGAAGGATATATATACAGGCAGTGGGTATATATATGTTGCATAGTCATACAATACATGGCCTGAAAGGATTCAGCCGCCTGCCCTAGAAATCCATTTAATGGATGAGCTTGATACGGACACGTGCCTTTATTCGCAGATCAGGGATGGATCCAGGTTATTTCATCTAAGGGACTAGAATGGGAAATTCGTTGTAAATTGATATACATATATATATATATATATATAAATTTACAACGAATTTCCCATTCTAGTTATAAAAGAAATGCTTTTCATCTATTTTCTTTTAAATATAGACGTAAATATAGACGCCACGGGATATAATATATCATTTGTCAATGGACAGAGGCATGAATCCCTTCGTGCCTTTTTCTGTGGATGGGGATTGGGTTTCGAGGGGAAGGGGGGGGGGGGGGACATTGCTAGAAGCATTTTTATTTCACTTATTAAAGATAAAAATGTATGTGCTACTTTTCTGGACGAGACATGAACTCTCGCCCATTCGTCTTATGTTAAAAAAAAGGCCACGAGAACGAGCTTTCTAAATACCGTCTGAACGGTATACTATACTATGGGATCTCTTGTATAGCTTTTCCGCATTATTTCTATATAGCAGTTCTATATAGCAACGCACCGGTACTTTTGGCTATCAAATCCTTGATGTTATTATTTATTTATAAAAGATTAAATAGGATCTTCCTGGATATTTGCCTTTGATACATATACTGACTTTGTCATCTCACATTTTTTATTAATATTCCATTGACTGAAGTTATAAAAGAGATTCTCATAGATCAAATTGACTGGTGAATTGAATATTCAAGTGTAATCTATTTATACTTGCTTAATATCAATGAATAAATAACAAAATAATTTAAGGACCTTAAATTTTACTGTTAAGTCTGAAGGATTCACGGCTTTGTCCTTTAAGCAATTACGGCTTTCCTGCTCAGATGTCGAGCTCTGGCTTTATCATGATATACACTCTAAAGACAGATTGGTTAAATATTTGACCAATTTGGTTGGTTGAGATGATGTTAGGTGATATAACTAACACATTGGTTATTTCATCCAATTCGTTGGTCATGCAGTACCAAAACGATTGGTCATTTTGACCAATTGTTATTGGTCGACCATTGGATTGCATATATTTATCCTATTTAATTGGTTGAGTTAAAAATTGGTTAATTTAACCAACATATTGGTTATTCTTACCAACTGCATGATTAATTGGTCAGGCACTGACCAAACAGATTGGTCAGTTTCACATCAGACACAAAAGCGCTACTGATCAGTTGCAAGTGAAGCAAGATTTACTGGCTGATTGGCCAAACGTCGGGCTTGTATGCGAGCGGTCACAGGTTCGATTCAACGATCGGGCGGAATTTGTTTCCTACTTGAAAACCGCACCAAAGCAGCCCGAATCTGAAGAATGACTTGTAACAAGACTTCCAATCAATCCGGAGAATAAAACAACTGAAAAGGGGTTGAAAGTAGCAGCGCTCACATAAATGTGTCCACTGGTCTAAGCAACTGTAATTGGTTGATATAACCAATTTCTTACCTGATTTAACCAATATGTTAATGAATATTTGTAAAACAGACCATAACTAGCTGGTTAGTATGTAACCAATCTAGATTAGTTTAAAAATCCAACCAAAAAGATTGGTTTCTGTGACCAAGAGATTGGTTAGACATGTATCTACCAACTAGATTGGTTAACATGAAACAATATATTGGTCATTTCAACCAATGTGTTTTTAAGAGTGTTTACAGGGGTATCTTAAGAAATGGCGAAAAACAGCAACTATTAAATTTGGGAAAATATGGCAGAAAAAAATGTCACTTGTGTCGCCCTGGGACCTGCTCCTTTTCATAGACTAAATCTCTCGTTAATTTTGATAAAAATATATCTAAAAAAGACCAAAAAAATGGTTAGCTTGTTTCTCTAAATTTAATATTTGAAAATATATTTCGAAAGTACTTGAAAACTCGCCCATACGTTGCAAATAAGTAACAAAAAGGATGACATTTAACTCATTTAACGCAATATATAAGAAAGGAGCAATATTTTCTTGCCTAAGAAAAACTCCATTATATGGATTACAAATTCAGGCGTGATCGAAGGTATGTATCTGTATAAAGACGCATATGTATAACTCATGACAACTGTTTATTAGTTGGGTAAAATTACACACACACTAGTCTATCCGCTTTCCAGTAAAAGTACCCTTGTTCAACAGGCAGCACTGTTGTAATTCTCTCTCTCTCTCTCTCTCTCTCTCTCTCTCTATATATATATATATATATATATATATATATATATATATATATATATATATATACATGTATATATATAGAGAAGTAGAAAGTTAGTATAAACGATCTACGAGAAAGAAGTCTTTCCTCCGCGGTCACACAGCGCTCTGTGTTTTGCAACAGAGCATGATATGCTAAGGTATGTGATGAATCTGAATCACTACCGACGGTTTCGCCTCATCATCGGCTCATCAGGTGACTGAAGTTCAGTAAATTGCGATGTTGGTTTTTATCATTTCTTTTTCGCACTGTTGGGTCCCCTTGGTCCATGGCGACGTTTGTTCAATAGGTTCTTTTGTATTGAGCTTATGATTGCTAGTTTCTCTGCCAAACAGTCTTGACGTATTATAAAACGCTTATTATCTTATATATCGATCCACCATCGGTAGATACATTGTTAATCGATAAGAAATATTCATAAATCGATGCTCTGGGTAGATCCAATTTTCCTGTCGCTTTTTGGAAAGCTCATCTTCCCACCATATACTTTCAACAATGTGTTCCTCTACGAAAATTCAGATATATACAGCCCCAAACCTAGTCCGCTTTATTTGTTATTTATGACGAGCCTATACGTTTTCAGAGCTTACTTCTGCAACCATAAAAAGACAATGCATACACATCCATATACACTTTATACCGAGACAATATAATTCAGTTAAGATATGTAGGCCTAATATTTGGATAGAAATGTTAATGTCTCTATCTATTGTGGGTATATCTCAAATCTATTCTTCTAAAAATACAAATAGTTATGGGCATAATTGTAAAGACACACTTTTAGGCCCTATTTATCAGCTTTTGTTTTTAGTTGAATTGGCGGTTTGTTTAGGGGATATATAAATGGCCATCAAAAATAAAAAATAATGCAGATTAAATGAGGACATAACGCGTAGAAATATATGTCTCTGATAAATTTATAGGCCTAACTGTTGTTTTGAGAGGGGGGCTTCAGCCCCAAAGTACTAGATATATCCATCTTTTTTTTTTACCTTTTTTTTAACTGGACGACTGATAAGATATCTGTAAATGTAAAGAGTCATAAATAAATGCGTATGAATCCTTATTTCTCTGATTAAAAAAACGCTGTGAGTGTGCTCCCAACCCAAGTACTGGATCCGCCCCTGGCGCGCGATAATCATTAGGGTTGTGCCTGTTCTGATCGAATTTGTCCGTAGCCGGATTTGGAGAGCCGAGTTATATTTGGCCGTATTGGCAGGGGCAATGATAGACTTGTTTGTACTGACCAATAAAATTATTTGTTTGTTAATTTCAAATTAGCATGAGACAGGATGAGAATTATATCACGCTTCATAAGTAAATACAAATGTTACACTTTCACAACTTAGTCAAAAAATAATGGAAGAAAAATCAAGAAATAGATTTTATAGGAATAGACCAATCCAATGACCAGATGACACTTCTCTCCTAGCAGCTTCCTGTTTGTGGACGTCAGTCTGCGCGGAGAGAGCTGTCAACATGGCACAATCACAAAATGTGCAAGCACAGTTTGCCGAGTTACACCGACTCGAACAAAACGGTGGCTATGGGAAAGCGCTCAAAGTCGCAAACAAAAGTAAGTACGATTAAGGTAAAGATTTCCGCTTTAAGTGTTTGATCATATTCTCATGATTTTATGAATGAGACACCCATATGTGACGTCTGGGGTTCCCTTTTATCGCCCAGTTAAAGCTGGCATACATGCCCCGTCCCCTTTAAATACTTTCAACCTACTCTTTTACCCTTACTCTTAAGGAAAAACAGAAATGACAATCCATTTTGTGTTACTTTAGAATGGTTTAATCATTCAAATAAATGAATTTACAACATTGCAGGTACTGCATGACAGACATCAATTTACAACATACAGTCCAACCAGTCTGAACGACCACCTGTGAAATGCAGGCAACTGGCTATTACAACCACTGGACATCAGTCCCTTTCAAAATTCCGCTATATTATCTATAGATAAATCTGTGAAATATGACCACTTGGCTATGATGGATTAAGGGCAGTTTTTCCCTACCAAAGTGATATATCGACCTGCCCAATGAGGGCACTCATAAAGCTACTCACTGATCAGTGCTGACTGGTCAGTTGATTGAACCTGCGAAAAGTTGCAGTAACTTGCACCACTGTTTCTTTCACTGGTGGTCGTTGGGTTGGGATGGGGGGGGGGGGGGAACCAGAGCCCCAGCTGGGCCACATGAATAGCTAACATAACCACATGTCTGAATGGAGGTCCCCCCAAATTAATCCTTGACATGTGTCCCTATGGTTGTCTTTGATCTATTCAGTGTGTAATGAAAGGCGTTATTACAAAGAGTGGATAATCTATGATGTTCCTATGAAGCAAGTGATATTAGTAACCATGACTTCAGAAAAAAAATTTTTGTTGTTCATATGGGGGTTAATAGCTGACAACACAGTTTTTTTATAATGCAGGGTTATAGAAAGAGCATCATTATTAAAGAAATAAGCAGCTGCTCCCTGGTTGTGAACATGGCCTCCTCCGCAAATTTCTGACAGCCATAATTATTCTAAGAACTGATTTGAGATCATTTGAAATTGTCCTTTGGCCTGAAAATTTGCATGTTCCGTATGGCCTCATCAATGGCCCTCCTTTATGTACGGTAGCCAGTCGGCAGTATTCGGAAGAAATGCTGTCTAGGCTTATGCAAATGAGTTGAAAAGAACCAATGACACAAGTGTGGTCACTGTAACCATGGTTACCAATTCAGGTACTCCTGTGTACTCCTGTATCTTCTATTCCCTAAACCTGTGCTCATTGGAGTAAAAGTAGGTCAGTTAACTAAAGGTTTAATGCAAATTTGGCAGCAACACATAGTGATAATTCATTTTTCGGGGGTTACAACGGTGGTAAATAATGAGACCATATTCACAAGGGCGAATAGCTAAGATTTTTGTTTATAATAGTAAAACCCTCATTACATTTTCAAACAAAAGTCAGCCTGAATACACAATTGGTTTCCGCGTCTTAAAATAATATTTTCTGATATATTGATGATGTAAAGCGGACTGACAGAGTGTATGATTGCCTTTTGTGTATATGGTCTATAGTTTTGTAAACATTGACAGAAATTAATCGAAACAGAGTTGTGTAAACGTGGCAGGCCTACTAATATGCATATTTTTTCGTCATAAATGTCATTTAAATTTGTGCAGTTCCTAAATTTTCAGAACCTGTCTAATACGACCACCTGTCTATTACGACCACTTGAGCCCAGTTCCTTGGGCGGTCGCTTTTGACAGGTTCAACTGGATTTTAATTTCAATTTTACTTTTAAAAATCTTTTAAAATGTTTCAGCACTTGTTCAAAATTGGGCGTACATGTCTGCTAGGTAAAAATTGGTGTAGCATAAATTGTTGTTTCCTTAGAATCCTCACACAGACCATGAAACCATATTTTTTTGGAGAAATTCCCATATTTAATTTTGGTCATACCTGTGGTTCATTATATTACAGGAGGAGGGGTCTAGGAAACCTGAGTGGGAGTGGCAGATCCCACCTTATGTTAGATTAACCTGTTCAAATACAAAATGTTCCCCTATTTAGTATTTACGTGATAAATAGGGCTTCACTCGGAGCTTTAAATGAACTTAAATCACCCCCACCGGTATCGCATCTTCATGGCTCAGTTAGTAGCGTGTAGGGCTCCTGGTCTAGAGATCATAGGTTTGATTCCCAACTCGGGCAACTTCTAATATTCACTAGTGAGTCAAGTTAGAATAGGTTAAATGAATGTAGGACACCTGTAGGAACACAAAGGAAGTAAAACTGAAGAAGTGAGAAGAAAAAAATTATTTATATTTTCATGTACCAGAACGTAGACTCATTTCCTGAACATTCTCCAATGTTTCTCTTAAATCGAAAACTTTTGCAACTAATTCACAGGTGGCGGTATGTGTACCAGAAATAATGCTGGTTTTAACTGAATTGAAATGTTTGTAGGGATGGATAAATATATATTGTGTTGAAATGATATTGAGAGTAGTATCCATGGGTTATCCTCAAAAACAAGTGTCATTTCGAAAGATACATAATGAATAAATCAATGATAAATTTGTATTATGTTAAACCCTCTGTCATGACACTATCAATATTTATGTGGGATATGCTTATTTCAGTTCTTCAAGAGCTCCCTCAAGATGAGAAGGCCTTCCAGTGTAAGATTGTGTGTCTGATTCAGCTGAACAGGTTTGAAGAAGCTTTAGCAGCCATCAAAAAGTCCCCACAGGCTGCCAAGTAAGTGTCAAGATAATGTCATGATGGAACAATTATGATGATATGACATTTCTCAGTCACTTCCATACAGTGCAAATCTGCATTAATTTACTTAAATCAAGAAATCACACTAAAAAAACTGGAAATTGTATAATTTGTTAAATGTTTAGCATAAAAGTTTATTTTATTTTTAAAGATTTTCTTAGAATGAATTGAAATTAATTTAACAGTATATCACCTAAAAGCTTAAGTGAGTCCCCTAATTAATAGTACAACTGCTTATAAATAAATCTTTGCAGGGTTGGTAATACTTTGTAAAGTTCAGCTTTCTAGCAGAATGGCATCAATCTATTTTTGCCTGTAATACTATAGATAGATGTACCATGTCATTTTGTCAAAATTTTAATTGTATCCGCCAAAACAGAGTTTTTCGGATACTATGTTTTCAGCCCCCCACTGCCGCCACCACTGCCGTGAGGTGTCCAGAGAACTCCTCCATAACCGCTGGGCGGAATTTCACGAAACCTAGCATTATGTGCCGGTCATATGTGAACTGCAGCACCCTCTGACATTTCCTCTGCGCTCTGCATCCATTTGTGCGTCTCTTTACACACATAAACCCACATATCTCGGGAACCGTTTGACCGATCAGGAAAAAAATTTTGCACAAATGTAGCCCTTAGAGAGCTTTATAACATACACAAAAAATGGTGGCGCCACCTCGAACCATGTTTGCACAGTGTCCACCTGTTTGTCTGCCTTGGGTTAAAATCACTCATATCTCTGCAGTGGTTTGACTAATTCACCTGAAATTCGGCATGCGTATACATCCTGAATAGCTTTCCTGATTTTATGACAGTTGGCGCCACCTACATTCACGTTTACGCTGCAGACATCCAAGCTCATATCTTGGGAACCGTTTGACCGATTGGGCCAAAATTTTGCATGTTTATAGATCTCACATAGCTCTTAATGATACGCAAAACTGGTGGCGCACCTGCAACAATTTTTGCACAGCTCCCGTCTGTTTGTCTGCCGTGGGATACAATCACTCATATCTCGTCAGTGGTTTGACATATCTGCTTAAATTTTGCAGGTTTATACATCCTGGACAGCTCTCTTGATTTTATGACAGGTGGCACCACCTACATTCTAGTTTACGCTGCAGACATCCAAGCTCATATCTCGGGAACAGTTTGACCGATTGGGCCAAAATTTTGGATGCGTATAGATTTCATATAGCCCTTTACCATACGCAAAACTGGTGGCGCCGCCTGCAACCATTTTTGTTCAGCATCCATCTGTTTGTCTGCCGTGGGATAAAATCACTCATATCTCGGCAGTGGTTTGACATATCTGCCTAAATTTTGCAGCTTTATACATCCTGGACAGCTCTCTTGATTTTATTACAGGTGGCGCCACCTACAATCTAGTTTACGCTACAGATTTCCAAGCTCATATCTCCAGAACCTATTGACCAATTGGGCCAAAATTTTGCATGTGTATAGATCTCACATAGCTCTTTATTTGCTTATGTATACAGCTTGGACAGTTTTCTGGATTTTGTGGTAGGTGGCGCAACCTACATACACATTTCGGCTGCAGACATCCATGCTAATATGCAACACTTCACTCTATTTCCTCTTTCCACTCAATCCATGCCTCACTTCACCCATTCCACTCTGATTTAGGTGGATACACGTAGTCGCTTGTCGACTACCTGTATTCTAGTTAATCACTTTCGTTTTGACATTTCTGAGGAATGGTTAACCCGTGTTGTTATGGTGCAGTGGCCTAATGGCGACACCTGACAACTTTTTGTTATGCAGGCTGTGACAGAATATAGGCCTGAGTACCCAATAACGTATTTTCTTACAAAGTAAGAATGGGGCTTGGGTTTGGACTGATAATCAGCTCTGTTATGGGTCTGCTGCCATGCAAATCATGGAACTATATTATTTTCCCCCGCTTCCATGGAACAGGGGACATTGATTTGGGTTTGTCTGTCTGTCCGTCTGTCTCTCTGTCCATCATATTTTCTTTCTGTGCGATAACTTTCCTAAATATTATCAGATTTCATTCAAATTTGGGTCACTAATTGCTCTCATACATACCTTGGTTGGGATTGGTTTTGGAGTGTCTGTTTGAAAATTTATTCTCACCAGCTCCAAAACAAAAAATAAAATTTTGATCCCAATTTGCACAAAAAATTATGACATGTGGAGACATCTTCAGGGGGCCATGAAAACTATCCACTATGAAACACATCCACTATGACATGTGGAGACATCTTCAGGCCAAAATAAAAACTAATACAGAAATTGAGAAGTGAGAACGCAAACATAAAGCACACCAAGAGCAAAGCAGGGGACATCAATTCCACTAATTTTCTTGTTTCATCAGCGATGCGAAGCCATATTAAGCGTGGGGTACCAGGGTAGCTGAGTGTTTCCAAGTTACCATTACGTGAGGGAAAATTTTGTTTTTTTGAATTTTAATTATTTGTGATGTGGGTAACATCTGGAAGTTCAGCTTTCCAAAGGATAGGTACATAATGAAAAATGTCTCTGTTCATAAGTTTGCCTGTTTAAGACAGGCAGAACTGTGTTATTACGACCCCTGCTTGGAGGAGTATGCTGTTGTCTTTTTCAGTAACTGTGTGAACATCACATTGTAAATACAGACTTGAACTACTGAAATTACACATCTAGTCCAATGGTTTATTATTTCATTTGGCAATGTTTAGCATTATCATTAACAAGTTTATCATACTGAAACAAAGATATTTTTTTGTAGAAATCTGCATTTTGAGAAAGGATACTGCGAGTACAGACTGTTTAGATCAGATGATGCACTACAAACCCTTCAGGCAGTGGAAAACCCAGACCTCAGGGTCAAGGAACTGCTTGCCCAAGTGGTGTGTACTCTATGGTACATTTCTACTGCTAAAGTAGCTCAGTTAATTTCTAATTCTCTACTATCTCAGTGCATTTCTATTTCTACAGTATCTCTTTTTATTTCTGCTTCAGCAGTATCACAGTTAAAAAAATATAATAAAAAATTAGTGCAGCTCACTTTGTGACACTATGGTGTGAATAAACATGCATTTTTTTGGTATGTTTTATTTTATGTGTGCTCAGTGACATAGATGAATTATGTTTGAGATATCTCCATTCATTTAGTTTTTTGGTCTTTTTTGTTAATATAAAATCATCAGTTTACATTGAGGGAATGAAGTGAATATGTTTTAGAAGACTATTTCCTATTTTATATACTGCAAGTGTGCTCAGGATTTGCAGAATGCTTTCTTATTATTAATATTAACACATTAATGACATTCTTTTGTATGTCAGATGTACAGACAAGAGCGGTACCAAGAGGCCTTTGATCTGTACAAGGATCTAATGAAAAATACGCAGGTATGTTGCTTTACTAACATACAAATGCTGTCCAAATGTAATTAATGAAAAAATCTGAACTTTTTTTTTTTAGCTCAGCTGACTGAAAGTAAACTGAGGATGTGATCAAAGGACAAGGGCACAGGACCCACCACTTCAGAAAGATTGCGGGTGCTTTTTAAGCCAAATTTTAATCGCAAACCTTGTCATGTGGCACCACTGCCAATAGGGGAATTTTCCTTTTGATGTTTGGGTCACTAGGTCAAAGGTCAAGGTCACAGGGCCCATCCCTTCACAAATTAGGTTATGGATGATAACTCTAGTTTGGGTAGACAGGTTGGTTTTAATCTGATCACAGGACCCATGTTTCCAAAAAGGTTATAAACATATTCTTATAGACCAATTCAGCTAAGCGTCAAGACCAGTGGGTTCCAGTTTTTTAGCTCAGCTGACTGTAAGTCATCTGAGCTATAGCGATCACTCTTTGTCAGTCGTCCATCCGGCCATCCGGCCGTCTGTCTGTTAACAAGGCACAAATTGTAACGTCTGGACCTGGAATCTTCTAACTTTACATTCAGAGAGGTTCATGAAAAGTCTTCTTGAAAACCTGGAATTTGGTCTCTGTTACCCATATTCTTCAAGCTATGGGCTCCGAAGTACCCCCCCATAATAATGAAAAATTTGATACAAAAGCTCAAATATCTGAACAACTAATGCATTGATCACCATGATTCTTTGCATGGATATTGATCATGTAGTGTTTCATCAGTTTCTGCAGACTGGTGGCGCCACCTGTATTCTTTCGATTTTTTACTATTTTTTTATCTATTTTTTGAGACCTTAAAAGATGCAGTCATCTGTTAACAGGGCACAAATCATAACATATAGACATAGAATCTTCTTTTTTGACATGTTGGGAGGCCCATGAAAAGTCTCCTTGGAAACCTCAAATTTGTCACCTTTCTCTGTCACCCATATTGTCTGAGCGATGGGGCTCAGAAATACACCCGAAAATAACTAAAAATTTGATACAAAAGCTCTGGTATCTGAACAACTAGGCATTATTCTTTGCATGCATGGGGCTTATATGCACCCCTCAGAAAAATTGAAAATTTGATGCCAAAGTAGCGCACAAATCATAACCATGGGGCCCAGAATCTTCTAACTTGACATCCTGTGAGTTCCTCAAAAGTTCTCCCCAGAAACCTGAAATTGGATCACAGTGACCTATATTCTCAGAGTTTTGGGGTGTGTTTGAGCATCCCAGAAATAATGCAAAACACACACAAATTGCCAGATTCCTCATGAAAGGCTGGTTGGATTGTCATCAAATTTGTTTTTATGGGTTGGGTCTTGATGAACTTAAGCTAATGTGCATGAACAATGATGACTTATCTTAATTAGTTGTCTGTGCAAGGACATATTATCCACATGTCAGTCCGCTGAGCGTCATGACCTATGGGTCACTTGTTAGAAAAAATTTAGTATTGTCCTTTCATGTTGGTAATTTTTTTCAAATCATTTTCATTCATTTTAGGGTTTGATATCAACATAGTATGATGAACATGCAGTATATTTGTGAACAACACAGGTTTTACATTGAGGTTACCACCGTTTTTCTCATACATCTGTCATTCATCCATTCAGATATTTATTTCACCAGAGCAGTGGAATTACTATATTTTTTAAATGCCATCATTCTCACCATATATTGTTTTACATTTCAAATTCTATCAAGCTTTTGGACCATTATATTAAGATTTCTCACAACTGTTGCTTCAAACTGATGTCCAGTTTATAAAGAAAATTTAAATTACTTGCAAAACATTTATAAAATAGCAAATATAGTTGTAAATTAATTTCTCTTTAATTTATATCTATAAATTGACAAATTTGTCATCTTTAGTATTCGTTTCACCAGAACAGAGCCTGCATGTTTGTTGCATATTTTTCAGGATGACTTGGATGAAGAACGTGAAACTAACTTGTCAGCAGCTATGGCTGCCCTACAGACCTGGAAGTCACAGGATGTGGTAAGTTAAACATACCATTCATATTGTATTTATGTCTCCTCCACCCCCCCCCCCCCCCCCCCCCCACTTTCAGTTTAAGCTGAAATCTGTGCAATTGCATTACTGTGATCCCCATAACTTTTGACATGTCTCTGAGGAGTTTGAAAACTGGTGACCTAAGGTCAAATTGTCAAAATGTAATATGTACTTTTTTTTATTGAAAATAAGTCACAAAAGATTTACATAACAGACTTCACATATGAAGCATGAAATAAACATGTACTTTAAAAGTACAGTAAAACCTGAGAGTTAAGACCACCTGATGTGCCACACCAAAAGCGGTCTTAAGTCACAGGTGGTCTTAAGTCTCAGGTGGTCTAAGTCTCAGCATGAAGCAAACAAAGAATATCAAGGCATATATGTCTACGTAAACATTTATTAATTTATTATAAAAATATATACTGGATATATATATATTATATGAATTAACAGTGTTGTTTTTCTTCAGAGTATATATATATATCTTATAGATAATCAAGATATACACAACAATATTTACAAGTTAACAACTTTATAACTTTATTAAACAAGCCTTTATCAAAAGCTTTGAATAGCCTGTTTGTTATATTGCACAAACCGCTAATTAATGATGTACCATGAGTACACACTGAGTCACTTTGTTTTAGAAACAGACCCCATTAAAATCTCAATAAACTTCAAGGCAGGTATGAAGGGATCGATCATTTGATTACAGGTGACTGCTCACATTATCAAACAGTCTCTCTATATTGGAATTGGTAGTTAACATTGAGTCCTTTTGTCTTATTGATGAATATTCTATTGATGTTATCGAAACAGGTCGTCAGTTTGTCGTCGTCACGAACTGACTTGTTGTCAAGTCAAAATGTGTGTGATAAGTTATGACAGTTGATCTCTAACCTTATGACAAACTTACTTTCATGACTCACTTTTTTTTAAAATTAAATCCGCACAAATGTTATTTACACATTGCTAAGACTAGTTATGAACTTCGGTCAACGACCGCTGCGTAGTGAATGCGACCGCGGTGTCAGAAATCCAACGGGAGTTCTATTCGATGAATATTAATGAGGGATTTCCCCTAGAGCACGTGATCCTTTACCGTAAAGATGTTTTAGACAATCGTTAAACAAATACAATGTGTTCAAAGATAGGCTGTGCTAAAAAAAATAATGGTACACAGGCATCAGAATTAAAGAATTGCATCGTTTTACATGTTCCTTCGCAATATTCGCGGAACTTTCATTTTTGGAGAAAGATTAAAACGACCTTTGCCCTAGGCCATTGACACCTGGAGGGGTATTGTGAATAAATGTCCAATTCACCGCGGGGAAAGTAGGTCAATATTGCCACCTGCACATTCAAGAGACGGTCAATGGCACGGTCGTTTTAGTCTTAACTTATGACGCCAGGTGCCACTACCGCTACACCAGGCGGTCGCTTAACGGGGGTATAGACCAGCGACCTGCCACATCTGAGCGGTCGGTGGTCGCATACCACAAACGGTCGCACAACACAGGAGCATTAAAGAGTGATTAAGCTCGGTGCATTCGTTTTACGGTCGTAAGTCACAGACGGTCGCTGGCGGCAGTGGTCGCTTGGTTCAGGTTTCACTGTATTGCATATGTTCTCCTCAAATATAACACACAGGTTTGTTTCCCGAAGAGTACTTGTGGTCTTGATATTCATGGTCGTGTCTGCTGAATTCTAGAATTATTGTGACCCCCATATCCCAGACCACATGAATAGTATTTCTGCCGCCCTTGCAATTGCATAACAGAAACAAAGGCAGAAAAACCAATGGCAGAAACATATATAAGTTTTTCTGCTCAAGGGTGACAAGGAATCATCCTTTTAGAAGAAAGAGAAAGATCACCAAGATTACAAAATATTTACTTTGATTCTGGTCATGTGTTTCATCTTAAATTAGTTCTTTTCACAATCTTTCATATCTTTTTTGTAAGGTAGCAAAGCTGGCAAAAAAACCTATACCTAAAAAAAACCCAAGAGTTGTTTTAAATTTACTATAGACCCCATAAAGTATACATCATTTTGAACCTAGTACAGTGTACTCTCTGATGGTATACATATTTTTTAACTTTACATATTTGAACATGATTTGTAACATTTATAAATAATTTTAAGTTTTAAAAGGTACACTATTTTAAGGACCCAGTAACAATAAGCCATATTTTAGTGGACTAAAACTAAACTATATGACATTTGCTCAAAAGTGTTTTATATCTCTACTATGTGTATTCTTGTTTAAAAAAAATCTCATTCTTTTTTTTATTGAATCAAAAGTTCAAATTTCAGCTTTAAGGTAGATAGAGCAAAAACAAAAAACGCTTTTGAGATGTTGTCAAGTAGTTTAATATTAGCCTGTTTATGAGTGTTTAAATGAATGATTGCCAAAAATGTGATCAGGCAAAACCTGATGGACTTGTCTGTAACCTCCTTTTATCCTTGTTCAGGAGGACCTTGGGCTACAGGAGGCCACATATGAGCAGTGCTTCAACAGAGCATGTTACCTGATGGGCAGAGGACAGTACAAAGAAGCCATGGAAAAGCTGCATAAAGCAGAAGGTCTGTCATCAAAATGTCCCAGAATCTTTGGAGGTTTAAATCACTGTGCAGGCTGGGAATATTCCATTAAATGACTCACTTTGCAAACAGATCAAGAGTTTTGCATAAAGTCAGTAATTGTATCCCCAGGCAAAGTCGGGATACTATGGTTTATGCACAGTTGCATTATGAGTCAAAAACTTTTTGACAAAATTTCTTTCATATTATGCATTTACATAGATATAGGTTACAGGATGAGATATATTTAAATTGGGATCATGATCTCTCCTATGAAAGTGGCCTTGACTTTGAATATTCCTATATTTGGTGAAAAATACTGTTTCTCAAGTTGACAGATGGAAGAAACGATGGTCGCTTCCCAAGTGTCAGTATATGCTGCCGAAGATAGGGGCCTATTCTCAAGGGGGGGATTAATTGTCTGGGGATACTTTGACAACTGCAGTTACCAGAAATTCTATTTTATTTAGATTTTATTGTAAGTAAAATTAAAAATTTTTCTTACTTCTGCAAACACACTTGTTGATTTGAGCTTTGAGTTGTTTTACTCTGGAGCTGTTAACTGTCATATGTGGTGGACATTTATAGTTTGTACATTGTATTAATCAGACAGTCCTAATGAAACAGAGAAAAGCAAACCAAAGTAAATTCTTAGCCAGCATTGGAAGTCTTTTTCCTAACATTATGTGGGATTGGCCTTTCATCCTATTCATATAACCTTTACAGCTCTATGTAAGGAGATGTTTGAAGATGACCAAGATGTCACCCAGGATGAAATTGAGAGTGAATTAGCTGTGATAAGGTAATTGTTATAATTTATTAGTGTCTACACACAGAAAGAAATATGTGGTTTTCATGTGGATTTAATTAGGGCCCCGGTTTGAAAAAGCAGTGCCCAATAGTGATCACTGTGATCAATAGTTTCTTCAAATGAAAATTAATACAAACAAAAATCTAGAAGAATAACCTTGAAATTAAAGTTCTACCTTATTTACATTTATCATTTCAAATATAACAAAATCAGGTCTTTTTTGTCCATATTGTAGACCTTAGGAGTCAGTTTTATTAGCTCAGCTGACTATAAGTCATCTGAGCTATAGTCGTGGTCCAGTGTCAGTCGTCCGTCCGGCCTTCTGGCCGTCCGTCCGTTAACAGGGCACATTTTAAAACTGTTGGACCTCCGAATCTAAAATTAAACATACCATTAGATATTCCCAAAATCTCCTACCATACCAAAAATTGAGTCATTAGGACTTCGTTCCTTCGAGATATTAAGGAAAAACCTACATTTTCCATAAAAAAGCCATTGTTACACTTCAAGGCTGCCTAATATCAAAACCACTGATCTGTTCTTGGTCATATTTAGTATTCATATTCTTCAATACATTTTCTATGTACATACCATAAATTAGGTCAGTATAGGGTTTTATTTTGAAGTTATGGGCCCAAATATAATGCAATTTTTAAAAAATCAGGAAATATATTTACTCACCTAACATGAGAATTGCTGAAGCTGTAGACTTTTTTTTTCAGGAATATAACTTTATTTAATCAAGATTTAATTATTTACCCAAAATTAGATCTGAATTTTGCAAATTTTTCAAGTTATTAGCATAAATAAAAAAATAATACCTTAAATCTTGTCCAACTTTGGGAATGGCACGTTTTTTCTCTTTAAGCACTGTTGATTTAATTTTCACAGCATATATACATAAGGAATTAATCTTTTAAAATCTGAAATTTCAAAGGAATTGATTAAAAAGAGTAGCTTTTATTCAAGTTTTCATACACCATGTCAAGTGTTGTTTACATCTGGCTCACCTAGTAGAACAGCCAGCACTTGCATTATGTAACCCACCCCAGGCAGCTTGCCTCAGGCTCAGCTTGGCCACTACTAGCAGGCTTCCCCTCTGCCCTGCCCCCCCCCCCCCCCCCCCAGATGGTGCATTAACTAGATAAATGTAATAATTTTCTGTATTTTATTTTATTCATGGCTATGCTACATTTTAGATTTTGTATTGTACCAATAGGGTTACAATGATTAAAGTGCTCATTTCATAGTGTCCACAAAGTGGTGTATTGCTATGACAGTGTGGATGTTCAACAGATAAGTAATTCCTTACTTTAGAAGAGTAAAAACTTCACCAGTGTGAAATTGGACTATTAATTCCATAATAAACTATAGCTGAGATTGTAATTAGCATAATGATATTGTTTGTCCCTCATTCAACCAAAAGTGTGTATACTTTATTTGAAAAGATGTTTTTATTTTATCAAATTTACTGAATCTTTTATTTTATTTCGGTGAATAAAATTAAGCATGTTCTGAAAACTCCAATGTGCAAAACTTTTTAATAGTGATTCAAGGAATAATCTAGTAGATGCCATGTTGTGGCATTATTTTCTTTTAAATTCAGTTTAAACATTTGTGATTTAAAAATAAAAAAATATATGTGTATGCATAATATGACCCAATATGAGCTACACTCTGGATATATAATGATTGCAGCTTAGAATTCTAATATTTTAACTTATACTTTCAGTTGTTTTATTACAAATTTATAAAACTTGTAAATAAAAAAAAATGAATCAGATTTAAAACTATTAATGGAAAAAGTGGATATGCTAAAAAAATAGGCTTATATATTAACTTAAATGCATTATTCCCTTGAAAGTGAAATAAATGTATTAGTCCATTCTGTCAACTTGCCTGTCCGTCTGTTAATTTTTCATATGCATCACAGTATCTCAAAACTTTTACTGTTTCCTCTGTATAGTTCCTATGTACGTGCCAGTAATTGAGTCAGTATTATATAATTTAAAAAAGTTATAATTTAAAAATATATTTTTAGAAAAAATTAAATACATCTGTGGTTCTATTAAATATCTATTTTCATATTTCAGGACTGCCTAATATCAAAACCGCTCATCTGGTTTTCTTCATATTTACCATAAATATTCCTCTATATAACTTAAATTTTGCCCAAGTTTGACCATGGCATGTTTCTTTCTTGTAAGAACATTTGATTTACTTTTCACAGTCGATATATATAGATTTAATCTGTTAAATTCTGAAATTTCAGAGTAAAACCTTAAAAATTGTTCTAGTTATTAAAGTTTTTCTGAGGCTCTAATGTATTTTCATTTTGAACCTCCAGACCAGCAATGTCTTGTCCCTACAGCCTTGCCTGGGTAAACTTATTGGTAATGCAACACTCCTGTCACAAATGTAGAATCACATGGCAACCCTGACCTCCCCCCCCCCCCCCCCCCCCCAACAGATATGTTGCATTAGTTACATACTTCAATTGCATTGCTGTTTCCAATCCAGTGTATACAACCTTTCCTGAATCAAGTGTTCAGATATTCAGATATTTATTATTTTGCAAATTTAAAAAAATATATTTTAAGAAAAAATAAATACATCTGTGTATATAATGTGATGTTGACTGAGCAGATTAACTGTAAATGTTGATGCAATTTAGAATTGTTAATCAACTTAAATTTTCAAATATAATTAATATATATTGTAAATGTATAGTAAAATTTATAAATTTTGTCCAAAATTTCCCTTAACAAAAAATTGATGTAATAAAAAAATGAGGACCTAATGCAAACATTCGTTCAGTATTTTTCTGCCTCAGTAGAATGGGAATTAAAGTGATTTGCTTTGTTTTTCTATCTCTCTGTCTGTTTTTAAATATTCAATATTTATTAATAAAACTTTTTTTTACCTGTAAGATTAAATTTTGTATCCTGTATGTTTATGCAAAGGTGTTGTAACTTTCCTCACTCCCTGCCACTGAGTATTTGTTTAGGACAATATTCTTCTGGCAACTGCATAAAATTTATAACTGGTAAATAAAGAAATAAATATACAGAGTTACAAAGGTGTTTTTAAACTCTCATCCTTCCCCCCCCCCCCCCCCCAAGTCAGGTTAAACAGCTGAGTCCCCATGTAACCCTTAACCACCACACAACACCAGATTTTGAGTCATCTCTTCTCTATATTCACACTTAGACTCAGTCACTTCAGATTGTTTTCCTCCATAGGTCATCCGCATGTCCCATCAGTAACTTCTTCTCTGAACTCCCAAGTTTTAGTCTCTCAAGTTGACCACAACCTGCCTATAGTGATCATGGGTGATTTCAATATTGACATTTCTAATATAATATATAACACCAAATTGACACAATGATGTGTACTCTTTAAATGTCAACAACTAGTCAGAGAACCAACCAATGATCATTGAAATACCATAGATCTTGTCTTTACTAATTGTTTAAATGCTTCAGTTTCAGCATTAGAAAACACATGGTCAGATCACAAGATATTATTAGCAACAATCCCCCATTCTTCAATTCAGATCAACATGGCAACTTCTCACAGCTTAATCTACAATTTCTTCTCTATAAATACTTTTTGAGACATTCTGTTTCCTCTCTAATTCAGCAACAACTGCTTCCCAAAACATATAAGTTTTCTACTTTTCCATAAATATTTTGATTTATTAAATGTGTATTTTTATACTTGCAAATCTCCACTTCCTTCCTCTGCAATTTACAACATCTGGTCATTCCCATTGCAATATTTTAGACACACATTCTTGTTCATATTTAAAATACTGAAACTTCTATATAACTATTCCGCTCAACTACATTATTAATACAAAAAATTACATCTGTCAAAATGAAATCTTACAGACCTACATACAACAATAGTGACACAATTGTATCTGTCTCATTCAGCTTAGCGCCGTGACCCATAGGTCCCTTGTTTGTTATTAGCAGGTGGTGCTAGTCAGCTGAAAAGGTTAATTCATCATGAAACCCATATATAAGAAGCTGAAACTATGACCCATATTAGAGTTATTACAGGGAATCAGTGTGCTTACTTTACATGTTATATGTTTTCAGGGTACAGATGGGATATGCTTTCCAGAAGATGAGCAAATCTGATGAGGCCATGAAGCTCTACAACATGGTTGCCAAGCAGAAGTTAGTGTATATTTTGTCAATCTTTAAATAATAGCCATCCTCTCTCAACCCTTGGAAATTTTACATTAAATATTATGAGATCTATAATAAAGTAGATTATACCTTCTGTTAATAACTGGGCATCATGCTGGAGCTACGTTTTAATGTCATCTTATTTGTTACAGTAATAAATGGAAGATGCTTTTACCACTAATGAAAGCCAAAATTTCTGCAATCATAAATATATTTCATCATTTGAAATTTAATCACATTAACAGAAAGATAAAATGAAGACCGACAGTGCAGCTCAACCTGTCAGAGACTGCTGCAGGTTTAGTATTTATTTACAAGTCTGTCACTTCAGCAAGAGTGCTTTTGGTTTGTTTGAATTATACATATAGTACTTGTATATGTAGTCATGAGGCCACTCACTCACAGCTGCATATGACAATGACAATACTTTTCTAGTAAGTGTCAGTGTTACAAGATTATGTCATATATGGATCAGTTTGTCAGTAAATATGAACATTTGCTTTAAATGTTTTGTTTTTCTTTAATTTAAGCTGCTTTATCCTATTTCAGACCATCTGACATTGGTGCTGGTGCTGTGGCTTCCAACAATATTGTCTCACTTAACAAGGTAAGAACAATAATTTCAGTCAAGTGTTAATAATATATACAGATGTATATCTCCATAATGTTATATCAACAGTGTTTAGGTAAAAAATATGTATTACAAAGAAATTTTTTTTCACAGACTTATGAAATAAGGAAAACAATATGAAATCATACAAATGTTACACAGTGCATGTACATTAAAAGTATTTCTTGCATATAAGGTATAAGAAACCTAGGTATCATGAATATACAGTATTATAATAGTAACCTTAGTAAATTAATTACTTGTACCATGAAATTCTCTGCTAACCTGAAATCATTGACTAAAAGCTATTATGTAATTTATCAATGGTTTACCTATTATCAAATACAAATGTAAGTATGTCAACTCTTGGCAAGATTTGAGTGAAGCAATTATGAGACTTTAACTACATCTTTTTTTGCCAAAGATGTTCCATATTTTGTCCAGGTGGTTAAAAAAATATTCATTATTACTGTTTTCTCTCACCGTATATGGATTTATAAGGAAGCAGTCATTGGATTTAAGTTAAATAGGTAACAAGTTGAACTGGTAACATATTAACAGTTTGAATATGTTTGTAGGACCAGAATGTTTTTGACTCCAAGAAGAAGATGAAGGCGGCCACGGCTGATGGTTTGGCTCAGAAGCTGACGTCAGCCCAGCAGAAAGTCATCGCCATGAACCAGTGTCTTCTCTACATGTACACCAACCAGGTAAGTATTGAGTTAGGTTAGACTACCTGTCTGTACCAATATCAATATCAATTCCAGAATCAACCCAGGTTCAGAAATCAATATTTTTAATGGCAAATGTACATTCAGATCAGTTTACATGCAGTTGTAGTTAAGGAGTATATGAATAAATGTTGCATTGTCTTTGTGAGTGAAAAAGGCTCTCGTGTCTCAGATGGTTTACATTGTCTTGACATATTTTGGTAGACATGATTACTCCTTAACTTGCTTTTTGTGACGTACCACACATGAATAATCTGTAAAAGTGAAATATTATTGTACCAGTTTGTGTATTTGGTATTTACTTTTCTTTTTGATGCTTTTCAGAGCCAGCGAACTCTTATAAGTCTTATGTCTGAGCTTTTGATCATCATACTTATTCTTGTCAGGGCTATCAGTAATCCATACTTGTATCCTTCCATTTACCAGTATATTAGTGTATTGAAGCAGATTTACAGTTAGGTCTGCCAGTATTCTTAACTTTAACTTTATAACTATGAATAAAACCCTGTCCTAAATCTGTGCATTTTTCTACCTTTTACAATGCTCCATAACAGTAACTTAATCTTTGTTCAGTAAATGACAAAGTTTCTGCCTGATTTGGCAAAATTCCATTGAAATGGAATTTTACACACAAGACTAGAGCAGGAATGTTTGACAGGACTGTTTTAACAGACAGAGACTGGAAAAGCTTTCTACATGATCAACACTTCAAATATTAAGTAAAACCATAGGATTACTGATCTGTCTATTTACATTTTGGTTTTAAATTGAACCAAAATTTACTTAACCTTTTGCCAAATCCAAGAGTGCTGGAAGGTAGATATTTTCTATACCATACCTCTTCATTGTTATAGATAAGGTCATGTCTTAATAACCATTGATAAAGTGACATGTGTAATCATCTGTGTTTAAGGGTGACATGTGTCAGAGGACGGCAAAGAAGTTGGCTTCATCCTACCCAGAGAGTGACACTCCAATTCTGATCCATGCAGCCCAGCACTGCAGAGACAAACACACAGAAAAGGCCGTCAAACTGCTGCAGGTAAGGTACAATATCTCAATAAAAATTAGATATTTTATGTCGAATAACCACATAAAATATATAATATATGTAGAATGAAAACATGATAAATTATGTAATTCACGCAAAAATTAAAACATGCTACATTATTAATAAATATATGTAAACTTCAAGTAATATAAAAATTGTTGCATATATATGATCTGTCAGAAATTTCAGGTTAATCATGTAAGAATTTGTGAATATATCACATTTATTTATACTGTCATTGATGCATGGGAGCTTGCTCTTTACTATGATTAATAGTCATATATTATTATTCAGGAACATTTGTCCAAGAATGGGGATTCTATAACAACAAGACTGACACTTGCCCAGCTATTCCTGTCAAAAGGACAGATATCTCAAGCATGTGAGCAGCTAAGAAACCTTGGAGACTTATCACAAAGACCTGGAGTGGTAAGTGATTTATGCAGTGTTCTCCACTAGAATTTCTGATAGGCTGGTGGTAAGCGCGGTCGAACCAGGACTGGTGCTTACCTGTTGCGCGTCAAGCATTTTTTATTGTCTGATTAAGAATTTAATCTGCATGGCTTTTTTTATGCATGTAAGAACAAGAGGAAGGACGTGTAATTTTTTTTGTATGAGCTGTCATAAGAACAACCAATAAAATGCAAATACAGAAATTTATATTATCAGCCACACTTAAAGACCAGCTGTTATGACAGCACACTGAGTGAATATATACCTTCCTAGAAGCCACAGTCAGAATATGTATCAATGTTAACAAATATCCATGCCAACAGGCATTAAGTAATGAAAAAGCAATTAGGAAACTGGGGAGTTGTGGCTTCTACTCTACAGCAGTGGGCTGTCTTATACTTGATGTCAATGGCTGTGATGATAAGATCCAAGCGCTGACACCAGCTTAATTACTCCAGGCTAACAATCACTCAGCAAGACCCCTTGCAGGGTCAGTCTTTAAGGCCAGTCCTTGTTACCCCTGACCACTGTATGTCTGGCAGGGACAGGGAAAGGGTGGCGGGGACAGATGAAAGAGTGGCGGGTAACATTAAAGGCTGGCGGTGAGAAATGAAAGGCTGGCGGTGCGCCAGGCTATATTGGCTAGTCGAGAACCCTGTTATGTGTGTCTAAAATAATTATTTTATAGAATATATAGTATGTAATAAAATGATTATAATATAAAAATGATAAGGAAATTAGTGTTATTATCATTACCAATATTAGTATCAAAATTACTTCAGTAAGAGCAGACAAAACATTAATTACATTAAATGACGAAAATAAAAGAGAAGTTGGTGTTATTTATTATAAAATTATTAATATTACCATTTCATTTTGGTAACTAAAAGTAAAATAATTTTAGTAATTTATTGGAGATTTTCATCATATTTAAGTTTTTTACATAAGTTAAACACTGCATGTATTAAAAAAAATATTTTTAAAAAATCTGGTGTTTGTTGATCGAAAAAAGGTCATAAGAAATTGGCACTGTCTGAAGTACTCAGATTCAAGTCAGGAGCTGAAATACTTATCAGACTTTACCCTATTTCATATCCACTTTCTTTCAGGTATCTACTTTGGTGAAGTTATATGTGAGCATCGATGATAAAGGGAGTGCTTCAGACGTCCTCAATGAGGCAGTGGAGTGGTACCAAGATAATGAGGTCAGAGATTATCATTATGCATGTTTGCATTATGCCTGAGGTCACCAGTATGCATACATATATTCATAATAAGATAAAGTCATCATAAGCATATTTGTTGATTTTGAGGTCAGTGGTCATTTTTGATAATGAAATCTTAGGTTTATACTCTGCCTATTTGTTGTATTTGTTTTAATTACTGTGCCCTAACAAATTTTTATAAATATTTTGATAATAATGCAGTTAGGGATCATTATCAGCCCCTGTCTCAATATATTCAGTATTTGTAAATTTGAAAGATAATAGAATGCAATCTAGCTTATTTGTTACATTGCCATATAGAACTATTTATTAAGTAAATGGTGACACAGACTTTCTGTTTACCTTAATAATGGATTGGAAGAATTCATCAAAAGGACTCTACCTACGCTCCTCACACAGCGGTTATACACTGCAGTCATCCCAGACATCCTTTTGTGTTACCACTGCTTTATGTAGCAAGGTTCTGTGTGTTTGACAACACAGGTGTGCACAGCACAGAAATATATACAGACCAACGAGAGAGAGGTATGCAATTGTGCATCCAGCCCTAAATTTAAATATGCGACACCCGCTCTAATTGGTCTGATTACACCCGTTCTGGCATAAGGCTGAGAATCAGACCAATAAGAGCTTGTGTCCAGGTGTAATCAAACCAATTAGAGCAGATGTTGCTTGTTTAGAATTTGGGCTGGATGCACAATGCAATACCATGCTCTCATTGGTCTAATTACAATTGTGTGCTCTGTGTGCACCCTGGTGTTTGACCCCAGAGAACCTTGATATACAAGCAGCAGTTACATGAAAGGATGTCTGGGACGACTGCATGATGATCATAGTACCAGGTATTTCAGAATTTCTGTCCAGGCATGAGAAACAAGGCTAGTATGTCAGTGCATTGTTATGAGTGGGCTTCTTTATCTTACAGACACACATAGTGTTTGTTTTACATATGTATATATAATTATATAATTTATCACAGCCTAACTCCAAGGACCTGATGGTGCTGGTACGTGCTAATGCAAACTTCCAGCTTCGTCACGGCAGTCCTGAAACAGCGTGTAAAATGCTGGAGGAAATGAGAAGGTAAATTGTTGAGGTTACACAGATCCCTTAAATCTTCACTAACATTTTATATGAAATTAAAATCATTGATGTCAAAGGGAGCATTCAGATATTGTGGTTGCCTTTCAATTCGCAAGGCTGAAATTTCATGATTTCTTCACTTGGAATAATTTTCAAGGGTTTCATTTTCATAATTGTACCAGAATCTGTATACTCTGAGCACAGCATTATTTCTATTGATGTTAAATTTAAGATGGAACCTTCACTTCTTCATTCTTTTCTAGTTCATTCATTTACTTATGATTTGTCACAGGAGATATATCCCTTGCAAATAGCGCATATTTTGCAAAAATTAATGCTTGTATGCATGGGCCGGTTTCACTTCTATGAACATATAAGGTCACTGATTAGGTTGTTTCCAGGGATGTGATAACTAATCATCTGTTTGTGCAGAAGCATCATCCCCTTTTGTTCATCATAGTTGATGGGACATCTTATTCCCGAGGGATTAGTATTTGCAATTATTTCACATTCGCGAATATCGGAAAAAATAAACCCTTGTGGATAAAAAGGCAACAACAGGATATATCTGGCTTGGAGTATGGCCCGAGTCTTTTCAAATTAAAATATGTTAAAAAAAGATTTTTCTATTGTTTCTTTTGCAAGTTTATTAAAATGATATATGAATGAAATTCAGATATTATTTCAGACAGTATAGCAATCAAAATAAGTAACAAATATATATCAGTATCTTTAGAAATTTTTCGATCCTCTCTTAATAACCTCCTGAATTGTTTCACTATGAATTATTATAATTTGTACAACAAATTTACACATCTGGACCAGACATACAAAAAATTTTTAATCGGTATTTACATTTATTGACACCATATATGCAAGTTACCTATGCAAGCCTAACACAGTTGCTGTCATATGTTTTATCCATTATAACTGACGTTTGGTATGTGTGCTTACAGAGTGAATCCAGATGACCTGAAGATCGTAGCTCAGTTGATCAATGCTTATTCCAAGTTTGATCCCAAGAAAGCTCAAGAGTATCCTTGATTTAAAAGTGAATTTTAAATATGTTGTCCCTATGTCAGATATACAGAAATATGCGATGTATTGTTCCATCTGTATCATAATTAACGGTGGTGGCACTAAACTTTTGGAACTCCTTTGTAGCTACAGCCTGGGGGGGGGGGGGGGAATGCCAATGTTTAGGTCTTGAACCCAAGGAAAATATGTCAAATGTGTCCTAAGGGGGTTATTCTCCTTATTTTCACCTAATCCTGAGAAATTTGAGAATATTTTTCCAGGGGGGGGGGGGGGGGGGGGAGGGATCGACCAGCAACTACAAGAATGAGCGTTAATTGGTTATATGCCAGTAAGACTTAAATTTAAATTTTTAATAGCCAGTTAACAGCCAATATCATATTCCAGGTAACCTAAATTTCTTGTGTTCTTTACTTATCAATTTTTATAAATCAGCGTGGATTTACTATTATAAATGTCATAAAGGTCATCATTTGGCCTTAACCTTGGTACAGAATCAGCCGTGAGTTGCCTTCACCAGCCGAGATGGCTCAGTCAGTAGATGTGGCAGCCCTGGAAGCCACGGTAACTACACTGAAGTACAAAAAGGTCATCAAGGCAGAACAGCAGAGTCCTAAACCTCAGTCACCAAAAATGTGAGTTGTTCAATTACAGCTATCTCAGTCCTAAACCTCAGTCACCCAAAATGTGAGTAGATCCATCACAGCTATCTCATTCTTAAACCTCAGTCAACAAAAATGTGAGTAGATCCATCACAGCTATCTCAGTCTTAAACCTCGGTCAACAAAAATGTGAGTAGATCCATCACAGCTATCTCAGTCCTAAACCTCCGTCAACAAAAATGTGAGTAGATCCATCACAGCTATCTCAGTCCTAAACCTCAGTCAACAAAAATGTGAGTAGATCCATCACAGCTATCTCAGTCCTAAACCTCAGTCAACAAAAATGTGAGTAGATCCATCACAGCTATCTCAGTCCTAAACCTCAGTCAACAAAAATGTGAGTAGATCCATCACAGCTATCTCAGTCCTTAACCTCAGTCAACAAAAATGTGAGTAGATCCATCACAGCTATCTCAGTCCTAAACCTCAGTCACCAAAAATGTGAGTAGATCCATCACAGCTATCTCAGTCTTAAACCTCAGTCAACAAAAATGTGAGTAGATCCATCACAGCTATCTCAGTCTTAAACCTCAGTCACCAAAAATGTGAGTAGATCCATCACAGCTATCTCAGTCCTAAACCTCAGTCACCAAAAATGTGAGTAGATCCATCACAGCTATCTCAGTCTTAAACCTCAGTCAACAAAAATGTGAGTAGATCCATCACAGCTATCTCAGTCTTAAACCTCAGTCAACAAAAATGTGAGTAGATCCATCACAGCTATCTCAGTCTTAAACCTCAGTCAACAAAAATGTGAGTAGATCCATCACAGCTATCTCAGTCCTAAACCTCAGTCAACAAAAATGTGAGTAGATCCATCACAGCTATCTCAGTCTTAAACCTCAGTCAACAAAAATGTGAGTAGATCCATCACAGCTATCTCAGTCTTAAACCTCAGTCAACAAAAATGTGAGTAGATCCATCACAGCTATCTCAGTCTTAAACCTCAGTCAACAAAAATGTGAGTAGATCCATCACAGCTATCTCAGTCTTAAACCTCAGTCAACAAAAATGTGAGTAGATCCATCACAGCTATCTCAGTCCTAAACCTCAGTCAACAAAAATGTGAGTAGATCCATAACAGCTATCTCAGTCTTAAACCTCAGTCACCAAAAATGTGAGTAGATCCATCACAGCTATCTCAGTCCTTAACCTCAGTCACCAAAAATGTGAGTAGATCCATCACAGCTATCTTAGTCCTTAACCTCAGTCACCAAAAATGTGAGTAGATTCATCACAGTTATCTCAGTCCTAAACCTCAGTCACCAAAATTGTGAGTAGATCCATCACAGCTATTTTAGTCTTTAACCTCAGTCACCAAAAATGTGAGTAGATCTATCCTGCTATCTCAGTCTTAAACCTCAGGCACAAAAATGTGAGTAGATCCTTCACAGCTATCTCAGTCCTTATCCTCAGTCACCAAAAATGTGAGTAGATCCATAACAGCTATCTCAGTACTAAACCTCAGTCACCAAAAATGTTAGTGTATCCATCACAGCTGTCTCAGTACTAAACCTCAGTCGCCAAGGATCAACTTGTAGCCATGGATCAAGGGCACCCAACCGTGCGAAAAAGAAACAATAAAACCAACATCGTAGAATTTGAACATCAGTCATCTGATGAGGCGAAACCAGAGGTAGTGACTCTGATCTATCACTTACCTTGATATATATATATGTTATATGTTATATTATATGTTATATATGTGTTATGAATTTCCAGAATTCTCCTTTTTTTTTAACGAAAAGAAAATTGAACTCCTGGTTGGCAATTTGTGATGTACAATTATCACAATCTTTGGTACCATGTAACATAAATTTATATTGCTCTTAAAACTTACAAATGTTTTATCTTTATGGTCAACACAAATTTCTGCAGATTGTTGATTTTTGGAATAATGTAAATCACAAGAGGAATTAAAGTCACCAGAACCAACAGATCTGACTATCAGTTGATTGGCTATTTTACATTTTAAAATTTTTTTTCCAGGGGTGAAGGAGACCTAATTCAGAAAAAGCAGAAGAAAAAGAAGAGGAAAGGTATGTCCTTAAAAAAACAAGGGATCCATGGGAAGGACTGATGAAGGACAAAGGTCCATCACTATCATTCAGATAACTTGCAGTTAGCTGAGCTAATAATAAAGTTAGACACAGGATGATAATTCAGACATGTATCTTGATAGACCAAATTTAAGGTTTACAGCACATTACCATGTAGATTTTACATTGTAAATTTGGTTATTTATATTTGAATCTTTAGATGAGAAGCTTTCTGACCATATATACAAGAGGTGCTGATCAGATATATTTGCTAAATTTCTTTATTGGAATGTGGAAACCTTTGCAGCTACTTATGTTTTGTAAATAAAACCCTGTTGTGTATGATTAGAAAGGACTCACAGTGATTCCCAGACACTTTTAAGGTTACATACATGATGGTTTTAATTGTTGTTAACTTTAATACATCTTGTCAAAACCAACAGCTTAAAATTGAAATGTAAATGGCATCAGACTCTAAACTAGTTCAGCAAACAAGGTTCAATTGTATTTGCAGGTTACAAAGACCTTGTATAAGTCAGTTGATGCTGAAGAAAACAAGCTAAGACTTTGTCATTATATTGCTTACATATCATCACTTTGTTTGACAAGGTGTATTATTAATCTGTCTATGTTTATAGTTAAGCTACCCAAGACTTGTGAGGCAGATGGGAACCCTGACCCTGAACGCTGGACACCACTGAGAGAACGCACATACTACAGGGGTAAACGCAAGAATAAGAAGAGAGATGTTGGTAAGTACCTGGATTCTGGCTTCATTCTTACCCTCCATTTCATTTCTCTCTCTTTTTTTCTCTACCTCTCTATCTCTTATGAACATTCTGGGTGTATAAGAGTTTCTACTATGATAAAAAAATAATTATTTGAATGACAAAGTGTAATTTACACTTGGCCAATATTTAACCAATATTTACTCATTCCTGTACAGATTTATAAAGATTCTGGAAAATGTTAATCAGGACGCTTTCTCCATGGAATTTCCTGTTAATTTGCAACCTGGAAGGTTGGAGTTATGCTAAAACCTTGTTTTGATAAAAAAAAATTGTAACCATTCGTATGACCAAGTTCATATGATGAACTTTGTGAATTGGGCACAGCAGGTACTGACCTGTATATATTATTTTTCAGGTAAAGGCACACAGGGGGCAGCACCTGCAGGACCTGACATGTAAGTATAAGAATTGTCATATTTTTTTTTTTTAAAGAGTGTGTATTTAATAGAATTTAATCTGCTCCCTATCAAAATATTGCATTATTTTACACAACAGCTTTGAAAAAAATTAACATTAATAGCATCATTTTGGGACTGTGGACTACATACAGTTAACAAACTCATTCATTTTAAGCTCTGCCTGACTTGAGTGGATTTCAAATGATAGAGGATTTTGTAGTTCCTGCCTTTTCATTTTGTATGAACCAAGACATGCTCTCTTAATCATATTTTAAAACAAGGGCTTAAAGTGTCAGTGGTAACAAATCTTACACATGGATAAAAAGGTATAAAACTAAGTAACGTATACAATGAGCACCTACATTGTATAAAAAGTCTTTTCCCAGTTATGCAATCTGATAGGCAGAATATTGTTAACCCAAGAAGGACAGAGCAGTGTACTGAGTTACCCAACTTTCCTTTCAGTGATGCCTCTTCACCTCCTGGGAGTCAAGTCAGTTCACCGAAGCCTGGCTCCACTGCACCAGCAGCTCCACCAGGGGGCGCAACAGCTGCATTGTCACAGCCAACCCCGCCTAAACCTCCTAAGGGTCAAGCAGCTAAGTCTAAGAAGAAGAAGAGGGGAGGAAAATGGTGATCTATCTTGGACTGAACCCAGCATAATTGTGGTCTCCATATCTTGTAGAAATTCTCCAGTAAATTATGACTGAACTTTAGGATAATTGTGGTCTCCATATTTTATAGAAATTTCTCCAGAAAATTATGATGTATCATGGACGGAACTAATTATAATTGTGGTCTTCAGTCAGTTTTATGAAAGCATCTCTTGTCAAGTTTCTCTCTTCTGGAATTTATGATCTACCAAGGATTGAATGAATTCTGTGGTTAACGGTGAGAAAAAATGTCTTGATTGAAATTATGTTTTCATCTGGGCTCTTGACATGCCTTGAAAGTAATGATGTTTGTGCACACTTTTAAGGATCAGTAATGATTAAAAGTCCAATCAGTAAAACATCAGATGTAGAGCAAAAGTTGGTCCTACGTTTCATTTTCATGCATAATTTAATATATGAAATATAAATATAATCATGATGTATGCCTGTCTGACTGCCCCCTCTCTGACTTTTAATTTCTAAATGTCTAGCATAAAATTAAAATTATAATCCCCACATATAATGGATTTAATTTATGAAAAGTAGGACCTACGGTAGAAACTATTTATTTATTCATATCAGAGTCACTGAATATTCATGCGAGGCCATGTTTGTTTTACATTATCCTCAGCTTCAGAAAGCCTACAAGATGGCATGGTGAATTAAGATTCCTAAATATTGTGATACCAGATTTCTGAATTTCGAGTTATGCAGGTAGCATGGTGGCATCCTTGTTTTAAACTTCTTAGGTTATTGCTTGGCATTGTTGGTTTTGGCTGGAATGGGAAGAGATTTTAATCAAAACATGTTCAATTCCTCAAGGTGCATACATTAAACTGTTAAGGAAATGCATGTGTTATTTGATTTGTAAAATTTGTGTATCAGTGTGTCTGTGTCAGCAGAAGAGTGTGGGTTCTATCTCAGTTGCATGGTTCCATGCACATCATTCTATAAAATAACTTTAAAGATGCTTTAAATTTTGGGCTCCCTTGGACATTTTTACAACTAAATTAGGAATAATAATGCTGTGATATAAAACTAGAGTTCGGACTTGGACTCTAGTGTTTGGGACTCGGACTCTGATGCTGTGGACTCTACTACTTCACTGTAACAATGCCTTTAAAATGTTAAAATACCACACCATGGAAAGGTCTTATAATGCCACAAGAGGCTTTCAACAATTCACGCCAGGGGATCTATATTCACAGCTATATACCATTATTCATACTAATTAGTAACCTGTATTTTAAAGTATGGCTTTATTGTTACCCCAGCATATTGATACACAGGAACTCAAAGTCAAATATCAGTGTGTTAAATCACCCAAGTATTAATACCAGACAATGTTGGATGACCCATTTGAAAGAGAGGTCCATCATTTAATGATTGGTTCAAAATTGTCATTAGAATTTTTATAGAACATTATTTGGAAATAAACTTTATTCATAAAATTTAACAAAATATAGTGTCAGGGAAAAAATTTATTTTGACAATTCTGATTAACATAAATTTTGAGATAATTTTATTTTACAATTTGGATATAACAATTTGGAATTAAATTTTATTTTTTTCAATTTGGATATAACTATTTGGGAATCATTTTTTTTTAACAATTTAGATATAACAAGTTTGGAGATAAACTTTATATTTATAATTTGGATAGAAGATAATTTGGAAATAAATTTTATTTTTACAATTTTGGATATAACATTGTAGATAAATTTTAACTATACTATACAATTTAGATAGAACATAGTTTGGAGATAAATTATTTTTACACTTTGGATATAACATAGTTTGAAAATAATATTTATTTTTACAATTTTGGATGTAACATAGTTAAGGAATAAATTTTATATTTACAATTGGGATATAACAGTTCCAGAATAAACTTTATTTTTACAATTTGGATATAATATAGACTGCAGAGATATATCAAAGATCAAGGAGGAACACGGACGCTTAATATATATTTAATTCACCTTTTATATATATATATATATATATATATATATATATATATATATCATTACAGCCTTAATGTTAGGTGTATGGATTGTCAACATGTTGCATCCTTCAGAATTATCCTATCCAGGTGTATGTTCCCATACATAAATGTTCATAAATGTTCCATACACCAATGAAACAACTGAAACACATCATTTATGTAATTATGTTTATTATTGCATATTTGTTCCATCCCACCTTACTGAGTCCGCTATGTGTCATTTACTTTGACCAGCACAGACATCCCTCAGACTTCACCTTATTGTGACCTGTCATGTTACCTTGGCCTGTATGCATAAATACTGCACTGTAAAATGTGAAAAAAATTTCCAAAATCAAAACAGACTTATGCATAATACATTTAAGTAATCAGCCAAGTATTTAACAAAAGACCAACAAGAGTGAATTAAAATCAGCATTTTTGGACTATGAACACAGCTGTGAATATAACTGACTATAACCTATAACTTTAATCTATGTAGCCCCTGCACCTATACAAATACCACCATAGGTTAAAGCTTGGTGACATATTCCATTATAAACTAAAAAAAAATATCCATAGGATAAAAGAACTATCCACTTAAATTTATTATGTCCTTAGGTCTGCTTGCCTAAAACCATGTTTCTGCAGTCTATGCAGTACATAGGGGGAATATACTTAAGTTTATGTAAAACAATATGCACAACTGAGCATTATAAAAATAAATATTGGGGAATTTCACAATATCAAAAACAATATATCAATCTAAAATATAACTTAACATTTTCAAATGTATAGACTAATGTCCCTATTTATATAGGGGTATATTAACTAAATTCTGTTAACCTTACATGCAGTTAATATGTAATAAGTTGTGAGATAAGAATACCAGTATTAGCTCAATACTAGCCGAAGCCATAAGATAAACATTAAATAATGATTGTCTATCATCTAGTAAAGTCTATAGTGTAATCTTTTATATATTTATTATATTGAGAGGAGAACTATACTTTATATAAATATTCAATTATTCCTTTTGCATAAGGTTACATGCATAACAAATATAATGGTATATAAATATATCAATATATTTAAACTTTTGTCAAAAGTTAAAAATCACAATAATAGTATATTCATTTAAAATTACTTAATACATATTATTTAAAACAGATCTATAGAAGCCATGCAGTATTATGAAGCACAGTTTTCCAAGGCAGGATAACCAACCATTGCATAAGGCAAGGAGCAAAGAATGTCACTTTATAATTATACAACCTGTGATAATCTGGTCGTGGCCAGTATTATCAACTATCATGAAAGATGATGTTTGCATAATTAATCCAAATGGCTGCAAGATCCTTCATTTTACAAACTGCATGATTCGGTAAAGTATAATATGCTATAAGTCTATAATGTTTAATCAAGTATAACTACTAAACCAACACTCTTAAGATAAACTGAGCAATGATGTGTTGTGTATCATATAAAAATGCAAAATAGATACTTTATAATCAGTTAAGATGCTGCAAGATACTGCACATCTCTGCAATATCCCAGGCTGTATATCATATAAAGCTGCTACTCCAGCCATTCATTTAAACAACTTCTCACCCCATGCAGTATCTACATGTATTGGCACAACTGCAACCTCCTGCAGAACCTATTTCTGCTGTATATATGTTCAGGTTGTGCCAAATCCCTGCAATATCCTACCCTATCAATTGTATATTTCATCTAAACCCATATGTAATTGCAAAGTTTCACATTATTACCCTATATTTGCATGTCTTTTGTTTATCTGATCTTGCAAAACCACTGGAAACCAGACTAGTTTATGCATTGCAGAAAGCCATATTAATGATAACTTTACTTAGTAAAGTTAACATTGTTGATATACCACGCAATACAACTGTACAAGGTAACAAATCAATGTATCCATTGTATTATTCTATTAAATACCAGACAGATTTTGGCATGCAGACAAACATGTGCAAATTATTTTATGTAGTAATCTACTGTAATCCATTCATTAACTGGGAGAAGTGATTAAAAGTTAAAAAGAGAAATATATAAAGAGACTAAAGTATATCTTTAAATATTGAGTTTATATAGATCTATACATTCCTGTCAGAACAACATTTATTACTGCAAAGTCAAAATAAAGATTTACAACCTATAAACACCATGCACAGGAAATTCCAAAAATCTTGTAATAATGCAATAATATGTAAATTATAAAAGTATTGCTTCATATTGCAAAGACTAACCTTGACACTTACATAGAATATATCCATAAATGCTAACAACAGCAAATGCTGGATAAATTTTGTAACCATTTAACATCATGCACATGTAATTATGAATAATGTTAAAATAAAAAGTGAAATAACATGTAAATTAGTTCCAATATAGTATTGTATATGTTAAGTACTACTCTAAAACTCTGTCATTACCAAAACATTAATACATGATGGAAATAGCATAGTAAGGGAGAAGATTTGTAACCTTTAAACATCATTCACATTAATCATTAACAAATAAATAAAGTGCAATAATATATAAAGTACATCTAATATAAAGCACCGGTATATGAGTACTACCCTAACACCACCTTGTTATCACCAGGTGTACATGCATGAAATATAGCCACACCAAACTCTTAACATCCAAACACATTTCAGTAACAAGTCTCAGAATGGTAGGTTAATGGGAATATATTACGAGAATACATGTACACCAAATGCTTTACATCCCAGTAATATGTCTCAAAATGGCACATTAAAAGGAATATGTTACCAGAGCACATTCTGTTTTTGATATAAAATGCATAGTTGTTACAATGTTAAACATTTATATGGAATGAATGTAATTTATCAATACCAAATGAGTAAATAAATGCACTTAAGTATACAGAATTTTCACCTGTTAGCTAAACAAAACTTACAAGGAAACAAAACATGAAACTTAATCAAATAAAAACATTTTAGTGCATTTCATGATGTGATTTAAAGAAAAGATAGCATGTATAAAAATGTGACCCATGGATCATGATAACAATGAGGTATTATGCTTTGAAAAACAAAATATGAATGTACCTGTTTCAAACAGAGATTATCATTTTGTGGAGAGACCTGCATTTTTCCACCTTGTTCCTCCTAATGAGGTTAATGTTACTAAATAAACTCACATTTACACCATACCAAAATAAAATCTGCCAGCAGATGATTCAAATAAAATTCCTTTTTCAGGGGAAACTCAAAGTCAATGATTCAAAATTGCTATGGCAGGTGGCACCCCCCAGTGGGGTGAATGAACACTAAATAAATGTGTGGCTCCCACTTGCCCCCATTTACTGGTTAATATGAGCAATCTGATTTTTTAAAATTTATCACACATTATCAATGAACCTTGGTGTATTAATGAACTCTAAGCAGTCTAATGGTCATCACTGAACTCTTTACTTGCTGTTCCTGCAACATTATCAACATGCTGTGCTGTAGGAGACTCCCCTCTGCTGGTGAATACAGCCTTGACATCCTCTTTAGGTCGCAGCACTGGCAGCCACTTGAGGTTGAGATCCTGCCCCTCCTCCAGCTGCCAAGTGTACTTCTCCAGCAGGTACAGGGAGGCAGCCTGTACAAATACAGCAGGGAACACATAACTCAATGTAACATGACTGATAGGGCCTACTTTTAACTGAATTGTGTCATGTAAAAAAATGCACTGTAATGGCCATCCTTACTATCAAAACAATGTCACTGTACACAGCCAGTATTCTTAAAATTATTGAGGAAATGAAACAAAATGAAATATGTACAGGACAAATCAACATCTAAATGCTGTCTCCATGGCAAAAGACATTCCTGACTGATCGGTAGAATAAATCTATCAGTCATATATATAGCCAGGTGAGACATGTTTGTTTGTGGAAATTAGACACATAGAAGGAGATTGCTAAGTTTTAAGAGAATATATTTCACAAATACTGGGTGTCGTTATCTCTTTACAAGAGGCAAAATCCCAAATGCAAACAATGTCTGTACCAGAGAGGTTTCATTTATAAATAAACATAACCTCCAAATTACAGAACATGGCAGGATCTGGGTTTTATGCCCATAATTAAAAGTTTCCCCTGAGTAGAGTTTTACCTGTATATTGTAACTTACATTGAGTATGTTCATGACTAACTGTTTCCCTATACAGTCCCTGGGTCCAGCACCAAACAGGAAGAGCTTATCCTGGTCTTCTGCATTCCTACAGTCAAAAAACAACATTTATTACCTGTTAAGTGTCCAAAATATTTTGCAGCAAGAAGAACGTTGCTGTTCCCTTATCTGACCTTGCCTTTTGTGCTTCTTTGCATTTTATATTATGATTAGCAATATGATCTCAAAGTCCAGTTTCATCATGATAGGTTAAATTCAAAACAAAGTATTGTTTCAAGCATGAGCACCAGATGGAGCTGACGATAAATAGAAGTGCTACAATAAATATTAAAGACTATGATAATGATTTCCTGAAAGACCTGAATTATTTGATAACATGCATTTCAAAGGGCAACAATTGTTGTCTGATAATTAACCATTAAGATACAAAAGCAAAACACAACACTTATATACAACACAGGATATTTGATTTCTAAATTAAAACAAGAAAAGTTGATCTATGGAACAGTATATACTCCTGCCTATCATGGAAGCAGCTTCCGGAAAGGTTTTGAATACCAGTAGGAAATAAGAGAGACACTTAAAAAGGACTGATGAGTGTAATATAAGTACCAAACAGTAATGACTGTGACCTTGAAAACTGTGACACGGTCATCCTTGTTCAAATTTGACCTTGCCCTTCATGAGATGCATCAATGGTGTGTTTGGTGACTGTGGGTCTAATTCTTTTGTGACAATATTTTAACCAAATTGCATCAGTGACCTTGAAAATGCATTAAGTTTATCCATATTCAAACTAAACCTAGCCCTTCATAAGATGCATCATAGATGTGAGCATGTTTACTGTGGCTCTAAATCTAATACTTTTTTAGTTATTTTGCTAACATCATTTTAGTTAAATCATATCTGTGACCTTGAAAAATATGTCAAGGTCTTACATAAGTCTAACTTTACCTCAGAGCTCATGAGATGCATCACTGTTGCAAGTATGATGACTGTATGTCAAAATGTTTTCAAATTATTGTGCTATAAATATCTCGGACAAACAGATTTCTTAAATTGCTTTGTACCCCAACAACTGTGCCTTGAGTGATGCATGGACATCTAGTGATATATCTGGAGACAGATATTCAGATAATTAAGGCTCCATGTACTCCTTTACATGAAGTTCAGTTTGACTTTACATATACATGTACTCACTTATTTTTCCACCTGGATGGCATGAACTCGTCAGGTTCATCAAATACAGCCGGATCCTTCTGGGCAGCCCGGGTCATGTACATACAGGCGTGACCCGATGACACCTTGTAACCCTCAACCTCACAGTCCTGTTAGTTTGCAAAAAAAAATATACAACTTAACACTATGTATGTTTGATCCAGTCCCCGGAGATTCCATAAAGGTTTATAAAATTCTCACTCAGAGACATCATCAAGTACTCCAGTCTGCTGGTGATGACTGTGTGATACAGTCGAAAGTTATAGCTACGTACAATGTAAGACCCTGAGTTGAGAGTTTACTAACCTTTTTAATTAAACAACTTAGTTTACACATGATTTAGACACATTATAAACAGGATGGGGCTTCAGATGTATTTTTATGTGACAGTTATTGATACATGTTACAAGGATACTGCAGAACTCAAACAGTGACAAGAAAAAGTAATGTATGATCAAATAGTGTTACTAACTGTTAGTATTTTTAAGTCATTTACTGAAGATGACTTTTTGTTCATAAGACTTTCAATTTTGTGCTGTTCATGAAAGAGAGATTATCAGGAATTATAAAACCTTCATGAATAATCTCCTCATCTACACAGGTGTACAGTCATTTTAACTATGCTACATGTCTTGAGCATCAAAAGTCAAAAGACAGACAGACATATTATAAAATGTATAAATATTATGTTATCCGTAAATCAAAGTGAACAGAGAATGATGGTGAAACCACATCATTGTACATTTGTTTTTTATAAACTTTAGTTATGTGATATTACAAAACATGAAGGACAGCTTTGGTCAGATTTTGATAAAACATTACATAGCACTTACCTTCCTCACAAGACGCCTGCCTCCCGCAAGGGGAGGGTACAGCCGTTGTACCTCCAGCCATACATGTTGTAGAGTCTCTGGGTCACTGAGACACAGAGAATGTAACTCTGACTGTAAATACAACATTACTGTGGTAAAAGTTCTATAATTTGACTGAAATATAGTGATTTGTGTGACATATGTATAACAGAAACTGACATTGGTCTATATAATCCAGAAACTTCAACTGGTCTATATAAACATCAAATTTTAACAGTCCACTAGATACTCTCTCACTAAAGAGATGGGATTTATGCAATGGGGGCACAGTAAACTCAAACAGCACCTGCATGATTACTGGATGTTTACAGAAATATTTTGATAGTATGGATGGCCACTACTGTGCTGTTTTCCCCATGACTAACATCATGACTCAAAATTACCTACAGGAACTATTTTATTTTATTAAACCAATACTGGAACCTTGTGAATAAAGGCTTAGGATATCAATTAAATTAAAACCAGACTAACATGATGACTGGTGGCGATGATGAAAGATGTCAGGAGGGAGGCCAGAGCTTTCGGTACGAGGGCGGAGGTCAGCAGGAGAAGATGGTTCCTTGTCTGATCGTCTCCTTGGAAGACTTTGGACGACATAAAGCTTGGTGTAGTTTTATCATCGTTGGTACTCAGCTTTCCTTGAATCAGTTTTAAAAGTTTTTCCTGAAATATGTAAAAAGACGCATTAATCAAAATACAAACTTTATGTTGGATTTAGGTGTACACAAGCTTTTATGTGCTGCAAACAGCTCTAGGTAATATAATGATAACTATGATATACAAAATGTATGAATACTTTAATTTTATTATTTTTAGTTTTTCCTGTGATTAGGAAGGTTTAACCAGTATTTATAATTCAAATCATTATCATTCATTAACAACTAAATATATATTTAAAATATGATCAGTGACCTTGTAACTGACCTTGGCACCAAGTGCTTTGGCATAAGTGGAAGATTCTATCCCTGGTAACCGGAGATTCACTGGTACAGAAATGATCCCTGTAAATATTAAAATGATAGTAAAGCATGAATGATCCCTCTGATGTGGACCTAGGAATAATTCCTCAATTAGGAATTTGTTATGCTTATGTTTCTGATATGGTTGCCCATTGGCCAAAATGGACTTTTTAAATATAATTCAGTGATGCAAATTCTTTTATTTTCAATAAAAGAAATTCATGGCAGTCACTTGAACAGTTCTTGAGAGAATGGGGGGAAAAAAGAATTCAAAGATCACTAGCTGGAAGTCTTATTGGAATTCTGATAGATCTGAAATTTGAAAGTGCACATCATCTTACGGGTCTGACAAATCTTCAGAAAAAAATCATGGAAATCTACTGATCAATTCTTGAGATAATGAATGCATAAGGGCACGAGAGACAGATGGATAGCCACAGAAAACTTAATAACTTTAGGTTACTGTCTTTATAAGGCAACAGATCTGGCATTGTTCTTTTCAAGTACCGTATTTTAAATTATGATTTAATTGGTTTAGAGAGACCATCTTTTGGGGCATCATTAGAGGGAGGATTTTGGGGTATATATTCCTCCATTTTATAGCAACAGGGTTGGGGGATAGTCAATGCAATCTTCCCCCACCTCAGAGAATAACATATTACATTTTACAGACTTTGGTTCTATTTCTGAGTTTACTATGAAATATCCTATGCCTGCCATTCATCTTCCCTACCCTTGAAGATATATTGATGCCACTGACCATTATCATTTTTGGCTCCCATAAATGATTATAGTCTGTCTCACTATCAAAAATCAGGATTCCCATTTGACCCGGGTTAAACATATTTTACCCAGCCCAGTGGATAAAACCTGGGTTAAAAGTATTGTACCAAGATTTTACCTAAGGTTTTGCCGAGTTTATTCCCCAAGCTTTTTCCCATGTTTATTTGCTTTTATCAAGCAGGACCAAAGCTTAGTTCCTTTCTGATTTGTCAGCAGAAGTAGCTCCGACCACATCAACCCTGTCTGTGAGAAGCCATTTGATATTAAACTGTTACTCTATGTTAGGCTGTGCAGAGTACATCACCCTGATCATTAGGAATTAGAGGTGGAACCCAGGAATCCTTGGTAATACCTGGGTAAAATCTATTTTATCCAGCCCAGGTAACACCTGTGAACCCTGCCTCTGTGATGATAAACTTTTTATTCCTGCTTATATATTCTATACTTTACAAGCTTGTGGCTGCTTCTTCATGAAATGACAGTGCTGGATGGGGTGTCATTCCAGCTGGACGACTTGGGGATGGATGACTTCAGGATGGCTGACATGCTGAATGGATGACAATATAACTTAATACGAAATAAGGAGTAAATGTGGGGGTAACTGGGGCATTACTACTGTAGTTAGGGTTAGGGTTATGTTAGGGTTATATATCACTTTATTATTGCATCAAATACACCCACTTTAACTAATTATTATGTATTAAGTTATATTGTCGTCCATTCAGAATGTCATCCATTAGGAATGTTGTCCATCTGTAAGTCCTCCATTCAAAAGTCTTCCAGCTGGAATGTAACCCTGGATCGTGCCTCTTGGATGACAGCACATAATCAGCAAAATAATTAATAATGCATTTTATATGTTTATGTTATAGAAATCCAATAAATACTATTTTTTTCTATGTTAAATTACCCATTCACCCAAGAAAGGGAGGAACCTGGGGTTGAATATCCTTTAAATAACTGGTTTAGAGTCAAACTAATTCAATGAGTTTTTTAATACTGTACTAAAATCTTAGGAAACAATGGCCATTCTTTTGCAGAAAAAACACATATATAGCCTGGCCCATGGACTAATACATAAACATATTTCAGCTAAGTGAAAGGTAACAATTATATTAAAAGACATTTTCCCAGCAAAATGTGACAAATATTTCAGTGAAACAGAAATGAATCTATGAATTTAACGGTAATAAAAAGTGTATGATACAGAAACAATTCTTGCATGGTTTATGTTTTCATGTTCTATATCATCCAACAACCCACCATGCCAGTGGACAGTTGTCAATTTGACTATCTGATCAGCCAGTTCTCTGGAAGTGCTGAAACTGGTGTCCAGGAACAGAGTGAGACATATCTCTGTCATCAGCTGTTTGCACAGTGAGTACACTGCTACTGGGGCTCTGAAAGGAAAATTATTAAAGACAATACACATTATTTCATATGACACATAGAAGTAGGTAAAACAGTCATTGTGGACCATGAAAACTATTAATAGCAACCAACTGTACAACATCTCTACAAACCGTCATACAGTTATCAACATTAGTTTTATTATTATTATTACTATTATTATTATAAATAAAAGGTACAGAATAAGCCTGGGGGAAAACGAAGGTGAAATTGAGAATAGCATCATTACAGTGATGTAAGCAGAATAATGAATTACATGTGGATATAGCTTAATGTCTGCACCAAACACAAGATGAAAAGTCTTAAAGTTATCCCATCCTTTATCATACTTGTATGAAATACAAGATTTTATGTCAACCTAGCAACACACTATGACTTATGCATTCAAGTCAGTTTGCACATCACAGGCTAAACATATTTGGGAATCAATGACAGCCAAATAGATCACGAGACATCTTTATTATTTAAATATATTGTCAAAATCCCTGCCATGGAAGGCCTGGGACTGAAGGTCATATCACAGGGATGATTATAAATTAACACTATGTTGACAAGTCTAGTATGGGACAGGCACAGTATAAGGGTGGCATACAGTTGAGAAGCAAGGTCAATGTATCTGTTGCCTAAAATGTATCTCACCATATGAGCCATTCTTATAGGTTTACCTTTTTTATGCTCAAAATAGAGTGACAGCCCAAAATTTCTGGTAAAACAGTGAATAATCTTCCCACATAAAGGTAGGGTTAGAAGTATGCAGAATAAGTAGTAAAAATTCTAATTTAATAATTTGTGTTTATATACTCACAAGCAGATCTTGCGCAAAATGTTGTTTACCAAAACACCAGAGCTGATAAACTGATTTATGTGAGCTTAAGGATATAAATAAAGGCAGTAGACTTGGAACCATCAGTTGGTTGTTCCTGACTTATTTTCAGAAGACATTCAAGAAGATTTGTCTACTTAATACAGGTAAAATATCAGATTGAACACCTTTAACAGACTCAACAAATTTTTATATTGCCTTACTGTTGTCCTAATCCTGAGAACTGATTGTGTATCAAGCTACAAAGTAAAAAAGAATACCTTCACCATCAATAAATGTATCTGTATAAACATAAAGGATAAACAGAAACTTCATCTGTTTCCTCCGACAAAGGGATGAGATACTTGAATCAGATAAACACATGCAAATACATTTAACCCTTTTACCCTAGATTCATTTTACATTTCTCACAATTCACGTTATATTTATATTAAAGTTCATAAGTTTCCTTGTTTTCAATATATCTTTACAAAACTTTGAACAGGCACTACAAATATGGCTTATGACTTAATCATAATCATAATCCAATAAATAATAGTTAACATCAAAACCAGGTAATTTATAGAACAATTTATGCAATTATATGTTGTCTTCTGACCACACTGCAACAGAAAAATTAACAAATTTTCATTTGATTATCATCATGCAAATAAAGAGAAAAATTAAGAAATGTAATTCTATTGTAAGGATGTCATATAAACCCTTGTGGTGTAAAATAAATGTCTATGGTCATGTATTTGCCACAAGAAATAGGAGCTATAAGAAGTGCTGTAACTGTCGGATTGTTTTTTTGGTTTTATAGCTGTCAGGTGAATTAAAGAGGTCTGTTGAGATATAAACCCTATTAGAGCATAAACCTACTTGTCTATGACTTCTTGATACTCCTCCAGTCTGTCTTCTGTGAATAACTGGCTGAACATCTCCCTAAGACTCTCTGCTTCCTTTCCTGAGAGTAAGATTTAGTTATAATAATAATGATAATGCAGACTCAAGGTCCATATACAGGGATAATAAAAGAAATTAAGGAAATAAAAATAAAAGCAAAAGACCCATAGCATCACCAATAACACACAATTGGGGCTTAATATGCACTGCTACTTATAAAGTGTTATACACTGATAACAAACACCATCTCTTGATGAACAAGGTCAAAATAAAATATGACTTTAAGTATAAACCAAACTCATGTAAAGTTTTAACAAACATGTTGTCACACTCATTTATTCTCTTTTTTAATGGGGTACCTTTGAACAAGGTTATTGTTATTTACGGTAACTCCCGCTTTTGCTTATCAGTGCCATCTTGTGTTCATTTAGTGAAACACATAACGTTTGAGTAAGGCATTAAAACTGGCTAATTCCTTTGTTTATTATTATACATTTGAGTGAATCGCTAAAAGGAATTAATAAAGTGTCACTACCTTGAGTTAACATATGATTAAAGTTAACATTTAATCGAAAAGATAGATATCTTAAACTTCTAAATCGTTCAAAGTTTGAATACTAGATGGCGCTGATATGCAAGTGCGGGAGTTACCGTAAGTAACAATAATCTTGTTCAAAGGTACCCTATTAATATATCTGTTTTTGGATTAGTGAGTCAAAAGTGGAAATGTGAAGACAAAAATTCTTCGCTGATGCTAGTGTTTTGGGAGACCAAAAAATATATATAAAGCATTATTGCACGTATGCAACTTTCACTTTTTCTGTGCTAATTACATGTTATAACAATTAGATATAGCTAAATGCCCTCAGGTTAATCTTATAACAGAGGCTCAAGTGAGAGTTGGGTAATGCCTGCCCTATCCACATTTATTTACTAATTTCAGCCCAAGTTATAAATACAGAAAAAGCTGTTATATACCACACATTTTCATATATTGTATACCATATACTGTCTGAATGTCTTATATTCACTGGGCAAAAACATGAGTTTTAATGATTAATTTTTCCTTTTTTTTGCTTAAAAAAATCGAAAACCTACCAAATTCACTACATATCTCAAGCAAGAAAGCATTGTTTCTTAATTTTATCAACTCATAACAATTAAGATAGTAATGACTATGAAGTGACCAATTGGTTATGGTGCTTCTCTATTTTGGTTAAGGCCAAAAAAAAGGTATGGTTCTCAGGCTGTGCCCCGTCAATTTTAACCCCCTCCCCCCCCCCCCCCAGCATCAACAATTTTGATTTTGATTTTGATTTTTCAAGAAGATAAAATAATACAATTTTGATAAGATTTTATTTGTTATGTAGTGCTTTTACCTGTTTAGCCAAAAAATTCTGTTATTATCATGCTTTTCCCTGATAATGTCATTTTTAAGGAAACATAAAAATAGGGTAAAAAAAATCTCCCCCCCCCCTCACTGATTTCTGAAATTAAACTGCCTGAGAACCAAACCTTTTTTTTCCCAATACATTATGGATTATTTAATAATAGCAGCCTGATACTGATAAGTCAAGGGTCAGTTATTGGACCCTTATTAAATGCATGAAGAAATACATAAAAAGGTAAAAAAAAAGCACCCAACCACACTGATTATTAAAAAAAAATGCCTAAGAATCATATTTTTTGCCTTATATATAAGAGAGCAGTTGCTTTGTACTTACCATCTGTGAATATTATGTTGTCACCGTAAATCTCATGCATGAAAGCTTTGTTTCCTAGTTCTGTAGACTCATGGCAATCTGGAACAAAAGGGCAAGAATCAATGACTTCAGATCAGTATGTGACACTATGTATCTTCAAAATTGATAATCTGATGGAATCTGCAGTTTTGTCTGGGGGGTTAAACCTCTTAAGTCTCCGTAGATCTATGTCATTTTGTCCTTAATAAGAAAGGTCCTGGCAAAACTTCACCTAAAAGATCTCTCTGAGTCTCACAACACTAATAAATATAGAAAGAATTTCTGATTTATATCTTGAAAATGATGGGGAAAATGTATTAAAAGGTAGTGACATCTGAAAATATATATTTAAAGAGATTTCAGAAATAGCCCTCAGGAAAAAAAGTAAAGTGACCACATTGTACTTTGAAATGAGTCTATTTAATATTTTGTACAACTTCTGATTACCATTTAGCAAATCCTGGACACCACTGTTGGAGGCTACAAACACAGTAGGTTTGTTCAGGAAGCGAGACAAAAATATCCTGGAACTGTGCTGTTCTATCTTCTTGTCCACAAAACCTGTAAAAATAAAGAAAAATTATATATGAACTGCATAATAATTCCAAACAATTTGCTAAACCACAAACATTAACATTGTGTCAAGACAATAAAAAAGTAAAACTGTCAATCAGCATAAAATAACAAAGTATTATCGTGCAAAACATATATAGCAGCAAGACAGGGAACTTAATTAATGCTGTATCACATAAAAACACAGTATGGGTTAAATATTTAAATGAAAAATGATGGTGTTCTATTTGAACAGCTCACCTACAGCATCTTTGTAAAACTCTAACGATTTGTCTCCAACTACAGGGAAACCAGCACTTCCTGGGGGTCTTGCCATCTCAAACAAATCACCAGCTGAAAAAGGTAAATACATAATTAATGTAAAAAGACTATCAAGATTATCAAGTTATCTATAAATAATGAAAGGTATGAAATGGAGCTCAGGAGGGCCTTAACAGCTTTCATGGGAATATATTCATTTCTGCAGTCTGATTAGCTTAGCACAAAATTAACTCATATTATTACAATTCATAACATATAATAAGCTGCAGGAAGAGGTGCATTTGGGAACTGACCCTGTCTGGTAGGTCATTTATAAGGCAAAGGAATACAATTTAAGTCCTAGTACCATGCCCTGTGAATTGCCTTCCACTTACTCTCATTGTTCATTTTGTTAAAAGGTTTGAAAGCCACAAGTGGATTGGTCCCAAAATAACATACTGAAACAGTCTACGTAAAACACACATAAAGCCTTCAAAAAGTTGTGTATGGCTATAGAAATTTGTCATTTGCATCACATAAGGATGAAATCAGGCAATGTACTGTTACTGTAAATTGGGTTTAACAGAAGTATCCTGATTGGAAACTGTGATTTAGTTAACATGACTAATTCTTTTAAAGTGTTATAAAAACTTACAACAAGTAAAGTGTTCTTGCAGTTTTCATGAGACTGAAGTCACTGATAGGGGTCGATAGTCTTTGGGGCCTTTCTTAAAGATGCATGATATATTTGCAGTGAGCCAATCATCTGGTAGGTTGCCTGATTCAAAGAACATCTAGAAGATAAGAGGATACTGTGGAAGTGGTTAATTCGGCATGTCTGAATTTTTGCGCTTTTTTCATTTTATAATATTAGCGCAGTTCAAATTTTCGCGCAAATCAGCACGTTTAGGCGATTTATATTGAATCAAATTATTACAATATTTTAACAATATTGTACCATGAAAACAAGACATAAACAATACTTAATTAACTAGGACTACTCATGACAAATGATGCAATGGTACTACACCCAGCTGAGCTGTTTGCATCTGAGTAAGTTGTAGTATTGTTAAACAACAACAACCGTGGTTATTAAGTAGAAGCAGCCCGCTCTGTGTGAATAACAAATAGAGCTGACAACAATCATGGCTGGCTCTCTGTCATACTGGGAGGGGGGGTGGGTGGGTCTGAAGTTGTCTAGGTTGTATGAAATAATGGGTTCCTAATTTAGCCCAAAATCTAGCACCTGCTTAAAGCGCAAAAATTAAAACGCCACCAACAAAACCATTTCCACAGTAATTCTGGCGCAAGTTGTCTGCACATCAATGTAATATATGTCATCAGGTCTGCATGCCTTGGACGGTTTAATATTTCTGATTAATTTAGCCATGATATACTCTGATTAAAAATAGGTCATATACTACGCTTCCTCAACCAGTGCCAGCAGGAGTGCCCAGAGCCAATGTTGTTACCACATGCATAGGGCCCAGGCTAACTCCAGTCAGCAAGAGAGGCCTGTCACCCAGATGGCAGAGGGCCCTGTGCACAAGGGTTGCTGGGCCAGTGAGCTTTCAGTCAAAAAGTCTTGCTGGCAACAGATACATGACTATGATAAAATATTACAATTTTAATAAGATTTCCTTTGTTATGCAGTGCTTTTACCTGTTTGGCAAAAAAAAAGTTCTGTTATTATCATGCTTTTCCCTGATCATAAGACATTTTTAAGGAAACATACAAAATTTTTTTTTTAAAATCACCCTCCCCCACTGATTTCTGAAAAAAAGTGCCTGAGAACCAAACCTTTTTTTGCCTACCTAATATATGACAGATTATTTAATAAAAGCAGCCTGATACTGATGATGAAGTCAAGGGCCAGTTATTGGACCCCTCTAATATGCATGAAGTAATAAAGCTAAATAACCCAGCTATCCCAATTGAAAAATACTGTAAATAGCGAAACAGGCACTTTGATAATTTTTAAACAAAATTATAACTTTGTAAAAAAATCATGTAATATGATCCATAATCATTCCTGTCCTGATACACTTGTTATACAATACTATAATTAAAATTTCCGAGTACACGATTAGATATATTTAATTTATATGTGCACACAGACATAGTATGACGGTAGGTTGTATTGATCTATAAACAGATAAAACATCGGGTCTACTGCATTGAAGTTGAACTGATGACCGACTTAAAGCACTTGTCAATGCCTTCATCTTCATTAGAAGGATATTGTAATATGTGTTATCACTGTTATGATACTACCTTATACTTGAAGTGACTGGAATACTGCGGCCATAAGCCCTCTGTTCCGTACAGTTTCATTAACTGTCACATCCATCATGCATCACGATGCCATGTTTACTTTTGGAACAGCAAAGAAATCGACCATAGCGCCTTTATCAACTGTTCGGTAACGGTGTCTCTCCGTGTCTTTACGGTAACTGCCCATTCTCCAAGCATAAGGGATTCTTCGGGATGGGCCCCGCCCACCCTTCCAAGTGAGGTCTCTGCTCAAAACAACTTTTGCGCAGTGTGCGACCCCGCCTTGTCCAATGGGTGAACAAGTGCATGCAGTTAATGATCTCAGTACCAGGATGGAGTGGAATTCTGCTCCCTAATTACAAACATCCCATGCTTATGATCATAATCATGATTATAGACATAGCAGCACACGTACTTGTTCTTAATTTATCTTCGATGCACACATGGAATTTATAGGCCTATTAGATAATCCCCCCAATATATATATATACATATATATATATATATATATATATATATATATATATATATGATTTTAATTTTTTATCACACACAATGCCAACATTTATTTTAATATTAATTCAGTCAATACAATTGACCTATCCACCACAGCCAAAATGCTCCGCCCTTTTAACTTATTATTATAATGAGCCCCCAAAACGCTCCTACACATATGGACTTCCATGCCCATGGTAGCGAGAGCTGATTATAACATATAATGACATCACAAAGGGCGAAGGCGCATGACGTCTTATTGACTGACGTCATCAACTGGTATCACCTGACCATTGTTTACTATATCGCAGTCATATATGAACTGTGTTGCAATTATATTGGATTATATGTCCCATACGAATTATGTGCCAGGTAAGACATTATTATTCACTCGGTAGTCGGAGGAATGGCTCCCGCAACCTATAGCCTAGAAACTTTTTATACTCAGGCTGTCTCCTTCGTATAATAAAATATCCCGGAAAACATGACGACATGGGTACTGGTAGTATTTACAGACTACACGTGTTTATGCAAAATTTTGTTTTTGTCAGATGATTGACGCTTTACAATGTTTAAGGTCACCTGATTGGTTGCTCCTTAGTCCCATGCTTATGTTTATTCATTGAATGAATATGCGATTAAGGTCACAGAGAGTTCATGGATAGGTCAATTAAATAACACCAGTGGGACGTTTTAAGCCCAAGTGAATTCGAACTATATGTACGTGTCATAATCCTGATTGCTGCCTCCATATATGCTGCTCCCATCTCCTAAAATAATAAACTCAAATGCAAAAATATCATCATGAAGTAAAGAAAAGATATTTTCCTGCCTTTCTCATTAATTGTTAAATTAAGGCGATAGGCCCCCATAAGTGTATATCCATCTATGTTTACACTATCCTAAATACTTTTTTAAATGCAGTGTCAAGGACTTCAACGTGAACTCATCTCTATATGAAGTAATATACTAGTATATATATATATATATATATAGTTAGTGTCACAATTTGCCCGAAATTTAAAAATAAATCTGATTAGCAAAGGGTTACATTTAGGTTGACACATAGGCCAACTCAATGTACATATCAATCAAGTACTGTGGTTGGCATCATATTCGCGAGGCTGAAATTTCGCGATTTCTCCATTTTTAATGTTTTGCGAGGATTTCATTTTCGCGATCTCACCAGAACCTATATCAAATCTTTGGTAAAGCCATACCTGTGTGTATTATAAAGTGAGAATAAGTCATTATTTAGTGATATTCTTCTTATATAACGATGGGCCCGTACACACAGCACAGGTAGTTTAGTTCAAATTTAAGGGAAGGTTTTCCCTATATCTGCATGGATGTAACTAATTTTAAAATTTCTCACTGTTCTAACTTATTCCCATACAAGTATTGGCTACATTAAATAAGAAGGACATACTCAATTGGCCAATTTTTCCCGAGGGTTTCATTTTCTCGATTGTTTCCCATTCGCGAATATCGCGTAATTTAAAACCCTCGCGAAAAAAAGGCATTGACAGTATGCCAGTGAGAAACATGGATGCTAGTAAAGTTATCTACGGGCAGACATATCAGGGCCTATTAACCTGATCGAGGAATCACGGTATGACCCCATGCAAAGGAATATACAAAACTGCATTCAGCAATAATCAGGTCCCATAAAATTGAAAAGCTGCTTGATTGATCAAGTCGAACAATAACACAGATACTAAACGAGGACAGTGTTAGAAATTAAGATAGACCTAAGTGCTTTTCATGAGGAGAAATTTGAGTTTTTCGGAATTTTATTTCATTTTTTTTCCAGAATGCGTACATGAAAAAAAAATATAAATTTTAGATGCATCGCAGCAAGGCTAATATGCTAGCACGTATATTAGGCAAAGTACAAAAAACATAAAAAATAAGGCAAACTGGAGTACAATTTAGTATAATTTTGACCCGTTAAAATTTTGATTTGTAATTGAAGATATGTAACAGAGCAACCTGGAACACATGGGGTCATATGAAACAAAGAATATACTCAAATGAAATAAAGACAGGCACGTCATGAAGATCATAGATGGTGCCAAATGTCCGGAACATTGTCAAGCTTTTAGAATTACGAATAGAACATGAATTTCTTACAATTTACTTATTGCCAAAGATTGAGATATTTTCCTGTGACATGCCCACCGATTATTATTTGATTTGCCTGACTTTGCATTCATTTAGTGACCATTTGTTATTAAATGTCAAAATGTGCACGGACATCATAGAACAGATGGTGACATATATGAAATAAAGAATTTAAATATAGGCCTGGAGTTCATAACTCAAGTCATAGATGGCGCTACCTATCCGGCAACTTTTCGTAAGGCTCTATATCATTCAGAATAACATAACAAATAGAACATAAATTGTTATTCTTTGGTCAGAATTGCGATTAGTTTTTAGCTCAGATGACTTACAGTCGATCACCCTTTTTCCGGCGTCCGTCCGGTTGTCCGGCCGTCTAGCCGTCCGTTAACAGGGCACAAATCGCAACCGTTAGACCTAGAAACTTCCAACTGTACATCCAGGCAAATCTCCTTAGAAATTAGGTCATGTTATCAGATGGGGCACAAATTGTATCCATTAGGTCTAAAATCCCCTATTGTGACATTAAAGTAGGTCCCAGGCAAATGTTCATGGAAATCTGAAATTAGGTCACTGTGACCTTTGTTCTGCGACCTATAGGGAAAATATGTCATATGAGCACCCTGAATGTCAGATGGAGACAAATCGTATCCTGGGAATTTCTAAGCAAATCTCCTTGGAAACCTGAAATTAGGTCATGGTGACCTATATTTTTTTTTACCTACTGGCCGAAAACATGATTTTGAGCACCAGACAGTCAGATGGGGCACAACTTGTATCCATTAGGCCTAGAATCCTTCAACATGACATTAAGGGAGGTCCTAGGCAAATGTCCTTGAGAAAAGATGTCATATGAACACCTTGAATGCCAGATGGGGACAAATCGTATATGTTTGGCCTAGAATCTATAATAACCTTGGAGGTTCTAGGAAAATCTCCTTGGACACCTAAAATTAAGTCATGGTGACCTACATTTTAAGACAGGATTTTGAGCACTCAGAAAGTCGGACAGGGCACACATTGTATTTGTTAGGTCTAGAATTTTCTAATGTAACATTCTTAGACGTCCTATTTTTTACTACCTATAGGAAAAGATGTAATATAAGTACCCGGACAGTCAGACGGGCCACAAATTGTATCCATTTGGCCTAGAACCTTCTAACATAAAAATTTAGGTAGGTCCTAGGCAAGAGTCCATGGAAACCTGAAAGTTGGTCATGGAGACCTATATTCTGTTATCTACGCAGCACAAAAATGGTTTTGAGCATCCAGACAGTTAGACGGGGCAAAAATTGTATCCATTAGGCCTAGAATCTTCTATTTTAACATTCAGCTAGGTCCCCGACTAATATCCTTGGAAAGATGAAATAATGTCTCGATGACCTATATTCTACCACCTACAGGATGCCATATGAGCACCCTGAACGTCAGATGGGCACAAACTGTATGCATTAGGCCTAGAATCTTCTATTATGACATACAGGTTGGTCCTAGGCAAATGTCTTTGGAAACATGAAATTAGATCATGGTGACCTATATTCTGCAGCCTAAAGGAAAAATTGTCATATGAGTACCATGAATGTTAGAAAGGCACAAATCGTGTCTGTTAAATCAGAATCTCTCAACACAAATACCAGGAAGGGTCTACGCACATCTCTTTGGAAACATGAAGATAGGTCATGGTGACCTATATTTTGCCATTAAGGCAGAAAAAATGATTTTGAGCACCCAGAAGGACGTTGCACAAATTGTATCCATTAGGCCTATATTATTCTAACATAACATTCAGCTAGGTCCTTGGAAACATGAAATTATGTCACGATGACCTATATTCTACCACCTGCAGGGTGTCATATGAGCACCCTGAACGTCAGATGGGCACAAATTGTATGCATTAGGCCTAGAATCTTCTAAAGCAACATCTAGGGAGGATATAATCAAATCTTCTGGTGCACAGGCTATATTCTATGCGCTGTGAGACATAAAAATATGAATTTAAGCATCCAGACAGACAAGGTTCAAATGTATATATTTTCCTTTGAATCTTATATTGAAAAATCTAGGGAATTCTTTGGCAAGTCCTCTTTGAATCCTGATATCAGGTAACTTTATTGTTATAATACTGTGAAATACAGTCAGGCCACAAATTGTATCCTGAAGCCCTACAATATGCCAACACAACATCCAGGGAGATCATGGAAAATCCCACTGGAAACCTGCATGTAACAGGCCAAAAACATGATTTGAGTACCTTTAACGTCAGATGGGTACAAATTGTATGCATTAGGCCTAGGTCCTTTGCAAATCTCCTTTGAAATTTAAAATTAGGTCATGGTGACTTATATTCTGCAAGCTACTGTCAAGAAGCATGATTTTGAGCAGTCAGACAGGGCACATATTGTATCCATTAGCCCCAGACTGTTCTAAAATGACATTCAGGGAAGTCCTTGGTATTTCTCCTTGGAAACCTAAATTTGGGTCATGGTGACCTATATATTCTGCAAGCTACTGGCCAGAAGCATGATTTTGAGCAGTCGGACAGGGCACAAATTGTATCCATTAGCCCTAGACTCTTCTAATATGACATTCAGGGAAGAGTTGGCAATTCTCTTTGGAAACATGATTTTAGGTCATGGTGACCTATATTGGGCGAGCTATGGACCAGAAAAATGATCCTGAGCACCCAGACAGACAGGTTACAAATTGTACCCATATTCCATAGAACCCTCTATTGTGAAATCCAGGGGTTTCCGGGGCAGGCCTCCTATGAATCCTGAAATTTTTAGTTTCTGTCCACTATTCAAGATAGTAACATTAGCCATCGGCTCTAAAAGACAATGGATAACATTAATGGAAGAAATGAGCACCCAGTCAAATTAAGCTTAGCGTCATGGCCCATGGGCCACATGTTATGATAAGTATCTGAAGGAAATCAAAAGAGAACCGCTATTCAGACTGAAGTGAAGTCGGTCAGCCTTCAGGAGGTCAAGATGTCTAGAAGTCAAGAAGTCTTGACACATTTATGCATATGCACTGGCGGGAGTGTAAGAACCAGGTTTGGGTTCAAATACAAGAATTCAAATACAAATCTTCTCAGGCTAAATGTTAATATAAACTCAAAGCCATATGGTCAAATATATATATGGAACATCACATATGAATACAAATATAATACTTCGCATAAAAACATTAAGAGAGGAGAGACTTCGTAATTCTATGTCTAATTAATTAAACTGAACGTCTGAAGTCGAACCTTAGCACTGCAGTTCTTCAGATCTGGTATCTAATACAAATTAAAATCAGATGGCGTGGAATATAGAGGTTCGATTGTTGCCTTTTCTCTAAAGTCATATATGTCTGAATGGTGTCTTTTCATATTTTTGCCAAGAAACTTTGGCTTGCTAAATGCTGAAGCCAGGGGCAGATCTAGGATGCAGCAAAAGGAGGTGTCCAACCCAGGAGGACTAATGGCAAAACATGAAAAAAAAAGGTTTTTAAGATCACGGAAAAGAAGCGTTCAGGCCGCAAATTTGGTCTGAACCCTTAGAAAAGGTTGCGGCGGCTGAAAAAGCCTGGATCCGCTTCTGTGATGCTGTTATGATTGGGCAATATTTGCACTGAATTTTATAATAGTTTCCTACCCTGATGCTCCCTTAAAATGGCTGAAGACAATTAAGAATCTGATGACAAGCTGTCAACAGGCAGTGACGGGTCACTGACCCTATATTACACAAAGGCCTAATCCTTCAATGTCAGTTGCAGGTAGGCCTATTGTCCTGAATTTTGAGGATACCATGTTTTCAGTCGAGTTCGCTGCCGCCATCGCATTCGTGTCCGAAGAACCCTGAGCTGAGACCCCTGGACGCTCTTTCTGAAACCCACGGCAACATGTGAACTAGTGCCTGACAAAAGATTGGTGGCGCCACCTGCAACTCTTTTCGAGTTGTATCGATCTGTGCGTCTTTTTAGTGAATATATCGCATATCTCAGGAGTGGTTCAATATATTGGACTTTAATTGCACATGTTCATAGATCGTGGATAGGCCTACCTCCGTCTCGTATTCAAGACTGGCGACGCCACCTGCAATCGTTTTCGCGTGCGATTGCTTTGGGTGAAAATAACTTATGTCTCAGAAGTGGTTCAATGCGTCGGATAGATATATATTTTGCTGATCAAAAACTTGTGTATAATTAATTGAAAAAGATTAAAAATTGATAGACTCAAAATACACGTATAGGTAGGGAAAATAGGAAATATATAATGCAGGTATAAAAAAAACTGGAAAATCAGTTTTGGGAGGGGATTCAAACCCAGGAAAACTAAACCTTTTAAAGGTCCAAATTAAGGTCCGGTAAAGGGAATCTGGGCTACAAAACTTGGTTTGAAACCTTTATAGAGGTTGCAGAAACTGAAGAGATAGGGCCCCTCCGGATCCGCTATAGGCCTATACTGTGTTAACAGCACACGCAGTTCCACAATTAGTGATTTATATTCCAACATATTTGTTTTTAACATGTGTCAGAATATAGATCGATGCGAGTCTGCAACTCGTTAAACAAAAATCGAACAGGTTTGAAAAAGTGTCTGAAATAAGAGCAGAGTATAGTCCGGCTTTATGTATAAAGGCCAAGTGATGGTACCGGGGTAACAGTTATGGCCTATCAGGTGAATGAATAATTAATCATCCGCTTTTCATGGTGCGCAGGCAGAATGCACGTTATACGATCATTATCGACTGGCTGGGAATATGTCCCACCATTTTTTTATTAAAGTATTGATAAAGTGTTTACAGTCTGTGGCCTGGACAAACAGGAATTACTATGATGAATTAACATAATTTGTATGAACCCCCCCCCCCCCCAACACACTTTCCGGACCTAGGGACTTTTTTAAGCTTTTGTCGTTAGTTGGGCCCCTCCTATTCCTAAATTCTAGACCCCCTATTCTTTTTTTCCCCTCGGAAAGCATTGACCAATAAATGACAGCAAAAATTCCCCTGAATGCCGTAAAATACACATAAATTTTCAAAATTTTCCACAAAGTGGGAGGGGTGTTAATTTAACCCATCGCATCCGCTAACTCCCCCCCCCCCCCCCCCCTCCCCCCACCTGCCATTTGGTTGGGTCAGGCTATGGCCATGCTTAATTATTATAATATATATATATATATATATATTTACATATATATATATATATGTGTGTATATATATATATATATATATATATATATATATATATATATGCGTGTTCGATCAGTCCTCGCTGATGGAAGCCCAATGACATTTTTTAACATAATGTGGACATTTTTATACAGCTGTGTACTTCATTGCTGTAATTTTCTGTAAACATGAACAGTGTAGGCGTACTTATATTGCTATGTACCAGTATTAAATTTATGATTGTAAATTTGCAAATATATATAGAAAACACACAAGGCCTGCGTACTCTTTACCAATTTAGGATCGACAGCTAGCTTATACAGTGTTTACATACAGCGTGTATGATTGATCATAAATAGGTTTATTGTGTACACACAAATACCAGAAAATAATCTTTAACGGCAGATATACCGGATTAACACAACTAAGTGCATCTCAATAAAAATGTTACTTCCTTCCAAATGCGTCATGCGTCCCGTGACAACAACTCATATAGAAATGCCATTCAGGTCTATTGGCCTAATTAAAATATATATGAGGAACGTTATTTGGGAAATCATGCAGCTGTTCATTATTAGGCCTATACAAACCTGAACAAACGCGTGGGTCATGAGTGATAATAACTTACACTTAATCTAAGTAAACCATAAAAATACGCTTACAGGTAAACACAAGGGCTAATAAAGTGTCCTTTATAAACGGTATTGGCCTATATAACTCTAATGCCCTGGAAATAGAGTGAAAAACAAATTAATTCGACTGGATTCACTGGAAACGGCAGCTGCCGCGCCTGCATCAACCCGTAAAAACGGAGTGCGCAGTATACATATGCTTTATAACAAAGACCATTATGTGTAAAGTGTAGTGTAGCGCTAGCGTGGTTTTTGTTCAGCCGCAGAGAATTGTACCTAACTAAGGATGCATGTACCGAGCTAGGTACATATACCTGTCAGCAGGGTGCAGGACTGGATGTGCGAAGGCTCGATCATACTTGGGGCCTGGAAGCAGGACTTTCAGGTTTTACCACAAGAAAGACTATACTGATTGTGTATTGTTATGATATACCGGACAGCGTTTTCATCCCGTGACGTGGAATCAGTATACACCACGTGGGTGACAGCGGCGCGCGACCTTTGAGACACAAAGAATCGATGCTGAGGCATGGGGTGGCCGGCCGCTCAGGGGTCATGGGTAGGCAACGTCTCTATTGATCAAACTGCGCATGTGTAGTGGATGCAGCGAATGACAACATCCTGTACATCGGCAACACTATAAACCTTGTGACCGTCACTGTCAAAGACCTGCCGCAGTCAAACGCACGAAAGGGCTGCCAGTCAACCATATGTAAGTATGGCTCCTATTCACTACGTGGTACTACTTGTTACTCTGGCCAGCTGCCACAACGTACAAGGACTGAATGGCCCGCACGCTGGTGTTAAAGATGGTTCGTTATTGCCAATCTCCCATCATCGCAGTAAACGTTTCGCTGACAGTGCCGCTTGTCACCTTCACGTTTTTGGACCAGAGCGTCATGAAGAAATACGGGCTCTGAGGAAGCAAGGAGTTTCATTGTTTAAGTACAACATCACAATACCAGAATATGAAAAACAGATACCGCTTAGCATGGCAATGAACAATAGCTACAGAGCTCATGAGTGGTATCTGACGCAGTCGGACACACAGCGGAGTCAGCTGTTACTGGGCCTACGGTTCGATGTGTTATCTCTAGGAACTCTTAACGCTAAGATGGAATCGTTTGAGGTTGCAGCTTTGGCGGAGACACCAGAATGTTTGGCGGGTAAGACAGAACAAAATTTGACAGAGATAATCAGCTGGTTCATCTTACGAGACTTGATAGATGAATTCGTTCAGGAACCAGAGTATACTGTAAATTACGGTGTGTGTCATCGGAAAATAGAAGTGGGTGAACATTATACGCGGTTTCCGCTAGAATGCTGCATGCCTAATAAGGCAAAAGACGGTTTAATATGCGAGGAAGATGTATCTAATGAATGGATAAATGCTTTACAATATGTTATTCTAGCTTTGAAGGTATTTCTCTTCCTGTTTGGGCCTCATTACCTGATAAAATTATATTATGCAGGGGCTCTGGATGAGCGGCCATATGTCATTCCTCTTAAGGAAAAAATAAGAAAAACTGTGATGATTAAAAAGGTGCGCATGCCCGCAGAGCCGAAATCTCATGAAAGCCCTTGTAAACACAAACGGCTGCAAGAATTTGGCCAACTGGTGAAGACGTTACCTGGTGATGAGGTGATTAACGCCAAATTCAATAAATTACACATTTTGGTGGACCAAGGTAAGCTGATCGGCCCACAGGAAGTCCCCTTTGGTATATTCAGCTATTTGTATCAGACATTTATCCGATGTAAGTTGGCCAGAGGGGGAGCGCTTGGGGCTTGCTGTAGACAAAGTTTATTTGGGAGCTGGTCTCCGAGATTTCTATGTATACCTTTGAAGAAAGAAGCTCAGTGTAACGACGGCTGCAAATCGTCGATGCCATGGGAACATATTTTCCGCACGTGTGGCGCCTTACTTTTGATGGCAGCACTCCCTATTCCGTTTTACCTCAGACTCTGGGTGTACTATACATACGAAGAAGAAGAAAGGAAGGAAATGCAGGATATAGCAGAGGGGTATGATTCTACCTTAGAACCAAGACATGACCTAATCCAGACTATAGGCCCGGAACATGTATCCTTCATCATTACGTATACCTTGTACATCGCATCCTTTATCCTACTTGCATTGCTGCGAGCGTGTAGCACCAAACATTTTGACAAGTACATCGCACGTGTGATCGCAGACTTCAGAGCCATCGACCACAAAAAGACATTTGAAGTGCTAATCTCTCACATTTTGTTACCATTTGATAAATTTGGTCTTATATGTGGATTCCCTGTTGCCGCCCTTTATTGGCCGTTCGCATTGCCCGTATGTTTGCTGGTAATTCTCTTCTACAATGTACCACTAGTATATCTTTGCGGTCGCCTCGTCATACACGGACGTCCAAGCTGGTGCAGTCGTGTTCCGAAAAGTATGCGAAATCAACGTAGATCTCCGCGACACGTGACCGAGGGTGTCACGTCCCCAGAGACTTACTGCATGCTGGATAAAATCAGCCCCTCAGATGACCCCAGTGACCAGGGCAAATCTACCCTGTCCATGTTACGCGGTTTTTTGATTGGCACCCTTTGTGTCATACTCCTTCTTAGTGTTCAAGCCATGTTTGCCGAGTGCATTGGGTTCGCCATAGAAGTGATCGTAGTCGCTACTTTGGGAACTTTCATCAATGCTGACAGGGTCATCAATTACGTTATACTGTTGACATGGACAGTCATATTCTTCTACGTGTGCTACAGACAGTTTAAGCAGCGATACATCAATTTCTCCAAGGAGTTGTTCGTGTACCTTCAGAGCAAACTGGTGGACGAGCTGCGCTCTTCTGCTTGGCTGAGAAAATCGCAACGTTGCACAGCGTTCAAAATTACCCACTTTGACAAACGAGAAAGTTTGGCCGAGAAATATGTCGACAATACGGAATATATCAAAGATGCCTTGTTCTGGAAAGTATACGGCCTCTCTCTGTTCGTTGACCATCATGATAATGTAAAGGTGCACCGCCAGCTTTTTGAGGAACTATGCAAAAGTAACATCTCTGGGTGCCCCGGCAAGATGCTACCAAATCTCCTTCGGGCCTTACGAAGGTTTATTTACGCGGCCTTGTTTGTAGTGTTGATATTTGTCGGACTAATGGCCTTTGGAGAAGAACATAGGTCAGCTACTTTGTATGAAACCATTATATTAATAGTGGCTGGAGCCGTTCCATTTGCTTTGCTCATCATACTCTCTGAAAGGAAAACTATTAGACAGTTTTCTTTTGAAGGGGTAATCCAAGAGACAATATGCAGTTACCAGCAGGTTTGGCCGCTGTTCGATCTGAATTTTATCGTGGGCCGAGTGAGAAGTGAAATGCACAATTCCGGTTTCAATACTCCTGAACACAATGAATCGGGGGCAGTGATCAGATCTACATCAGAAGGCGATGTTCGCGGTCATAGAGGGAGACCATTATCAGAGCTGAGTTCTGCGCAGGCGCAAGGGTACTTCGAAAGAGAATCCACTGAGAGTGCCATTGCCCTTGAACCAACTCATATAGACTTGCTCCTGACCGTCAGAGATGAAACAAAAGAAGAACAAATGCCCAACTCTCGATCAGATAATAGCCAGCAGGCTGCTCTTGAAACAAGATCTGTGCCAGCAGAGGGTGCTGGAGGTGATCGTTCTAATTTAATCGAGGGACATGATGCAGACAATAGTGCTCTTGCCATGGTTCCACTAAATACAGACAACAACGCCAGGCCCTCGGTGAGACATGTGCCTTCAAACATCTCGGACAGTCTGACTCGAATAAATGACATCACATGTGAAAACAACTCGCGGATAACATCTCACCAAAACTCGCCATCATCTTGCATGAGCCCTAGTGCCGTTTCAGTGGACTGTGTGGTTGACATGGAAGTGCAGGCTGCCAAGTCGAACTCGGTCAAATCCAATTCTGTTAATAGTCTGATATCTGATCCAGATGCGTCGAAACTCACCACAGTTCCTGTAACAGATACAGAGGTCGAGGAAGCCAGAGAAAGTAGTCTTTAAACACAGAATATTCCTATTTATTAATCTGACATTAAATGCATGTTTTAGATATTCATTCCATATTTTATACTGCTGTACTTATTGTTTTTTGCAGAACTATGTGCCAGATTTGGAAAAAAAAGTGCACAATGACAATACTTATGATATATGTAGCAACTCATATTATCATATGACCGAGGATTAGGTTATAGGATCTCTACAAAGGTACTAGATTGATTCTGAGGCAGGCACGAATATAATTAAGCCAGCACGTGATAGGTTGGTTGACCAAAGGGCAGTTTCACTCTTCAGTGTCATTGTGTTGATATATACTACATATAAGGAAAGTAAACAAAAATGCCATAGCTAGTGAATATATATGATGTGATATATGACACAAATCATATCCTATGATGTGACATGATCTTGTATGATATGATATGATATATGATATGATAAATTATGTTGTCTGCTGTATGAACTGAATTCAGATATTTGATCGTAATGTTATGACCAGACTAGTAACTATATAGTAATCATCTTTGCTCTTTTGTCCATTACTGAAATATGCATTAAACAGCTCATGGCGCGGAGGGCACATAACAGAATGTCGCCAAAGTTCGAGGATTTCGCCTCCCGCTAGTTGCGTCCTAATAAGTTGAAAGCAGTCTTATGGGAAACATTAAGTGGCAGTGTTATGTCATTGATCATTTGGTAAACATGCGATGGAAAATATTACAGGGAATTGCTATTATCTATATCGTTAATGTTATTGAATTTTTATATTTTGAATGTGCCTCAACTTTGAGTCATGAAAATTAGTTCATATTGGGATAACAACTAAGCGTATACGTGGGTCAGCTATTTACATATAAAGTGATATTTATGGATATCTTATCGAAGTGGGCCCCTTGTTATATAAGTTATTACCATGCATTTCGGTCTCAAATGATGGCGTGATAAATAATTGTAGACAAATAGTGAAAAGAGGGATCTGTGCCAGCTTATGGACGGGGAGGCAATACGCCAGCATGTCTGCGCTTATAACAGCGGAGAATGAGAGAGGGAGAGAAAGAGATGCACTTGTGTTCACATTTATTTAAATCCACTTGTACTTGCAATGCCAAGCTTACCATGTATACAACGTTTACTCTCTGCAAAAAGTGGTTTAGTAACTTCATGGCAGCGCTAATTATGCAAATTTATGTACATATTTTAAAACAGGGCCCATGTTTTTTATTAAGTTTATGCACGACTCAGCCAGTGGATCACGTTATATTTAAATCGTTCAGTGTTTTATACATATTTATACATCACTTGGGTAAATATACTCATTTCTGACTCGGACGTACAATATCAAAGCCCCTTGTATCTGAAGTATTCTATATCTCGATATTGATAAACTCACGAGGGATGATGCTCGTTTGATCTATATAATATATACACAAACCTGTATATCTCAAATTAAGGCACTCAGAATGTTATCCGAATCATCAATAAAAATATGTCTCATATGTGTATCTTCCGAGTTGTCAGTCATGTGTTAACGAGGGTTCACACGAGTTGTGTAATGTGAGACCGAGAATATCTTGATAGAGCATAGAAGCGCGGGTTTGCGAGAGAGAACGAGTTTTGAAGAGATTGAGGTTGAGCGACAGTAGTCTTTAGAGAGTTACCGAGATATAGAAGGAATATATATATATATATATATATATATATATATATATATATATATATATATATATGAGAGAGAGAGAGAGAGAGAGAGAGATTATAGACATTGATCCTTATCTGCATGCAAATGGGGAATTTCACATATACACCTGCATAAAATAGCAATCCTTTACCTTGTATAACAAGGGGCGGATCCAGGATTTTGGATGAAAGGGCTTACTGTTACACTGCATAAGGGACTTGTGAGGTCCAGAGCTACCGGGGGAGGAGGTTAGCCGAGCTGTAAAATTACAAAAAAAGTAAAGTTTCTCACAAAGGGGGGGGGGGGGGAATTAAACCCCTGAACTTCCCTCTGGATTCACCCCTGATACATATATATTGTGATGCATGATTAACAAGACGGAAGGATTCTTGTAATGACATCATTACTAAGAAGAACATGCCAAGAGCAGAATTAAACCTAGTTACGTCCGGTGATGAGTTGGTCAAGGACGTCTTTGTCCGTGCCCAGGTCATCCCGGGGTCATCTCTACCTCTTTGTGTTGGTGTCCCTGGAGTTCAAAATATAGGATTTGTAAGGCCTTTGTTTGTACAGTAAGAATCACATGGGCATGAATGATTAGCCATATGAAATAAATGGCAAGGGCTGATATTTATGTTACAGGTGATTTGTTGTGTACAATGATAATCTTTTTCAACAACATTCAGAAATAGTTAAATATAATGTGAAAGGTCCATTCAATTTACTGTTATATGTATGTTACTTGTTTTCATGTTGCAATGACTGAGAGGGGGTTTTAACATCCGTCATTGTTGACAGCCTGTAATTACTACACATTTATAATTACCTATACCTTTTAAAGGTTTCAGCGATAATGCGATAGATTAACTTTACAAAATATCACCTACATTAGGTATATATATATATCATAGTGTGCATCAGTTAACCTATATGTTTAAAAATGTATATTCCATCAGTCAACAGGAGGAAATGGGTCGATTGAACTGGATTATACAAGTACTAAGCTTGTGTATAAGTAAGATAATTGATGATGCACTTGCCGATTATCGATATGTGCCTTACAAACTATATGTGATTCTTCTATGTAGTACACCATGCTTGTGTATACATATAGAGAATAGATGTACAGATTTTACAAGAAAACAGTCCAATTTTCATGATATTTATTGCCAGACATAAGCATATGTATTAGAAGACGAAAAAGGGTCAGTAACACATGGAATGAAACCAAAATAACAAATGAATATACTAGTATCTTTTCACATGTGCACATACAAATCTTACCACCACATGCACATGCGTACACATGAACACACGAGCGCATGTATAGACCTAATAAAAAAGAGGCCAGGTGCAAAGCATTATACACAATGGTCATGCAAGAAAAATGGAGCCCATACATACTGGATGTAACGTTGAAGCGGCAGTATTCATAAATATGATAAGCATATTGAAAAGAACCCCTAGAAAATTATCAGTAATCGTTGCGTAGCATTCATAAATAATCCCTGTGCTTGTATATATAGGTTGCATATTCCTTTACGCTATACTCTGCCAACCCCTTTATATACTATCCCAGCATAAGGTTATAAGCTGAATTCTGATTTTTTATACGATCATTTGTGTAAAATTAATGGTATACACATTTACACATTTATGTAGAGAGAGAAAGAGAGACAGACAGACAGACAGACATACACACAGAGACCTAGACAGAGAGCGAGAGAGGGAGACAGAAAGAGACAAATATATATATATATATATATATATATATATATATATATATTTAGAGAGAGAGAGAAACGAAAGAAAGAGACATTAACAGAGAGGGAGACAGACAAAGAGAGAGACAGAGAGAGAGAGATTGACAGGCATAACAGGCAAACAGAGACCCAGACAGACAGCAGATTGAGAGAGGGAGAGACAGACAGACAGACAGAAAGAGACCAAAAAATAAATATATATTTCGTTCATGTATGTTTAAAGATGCATGGTGAAATTTTACAAACAGTTAATAAACAAGAACAACATCCACATACATATTGTAGATCTATAATGAGCAGTTACTATTTATAAGTGTATGTAATAAAATATTTATTGGACGACTAGTCAATCCATTAAAATCACTCTATAGGAACGAGGCAAGCACTTCCACTCCTCAGATGTGTTTTCTTTTTTTTCTTTTTTTTTTTTTTTTTGCAGCTATTGTTCTTCTCCCAAATGCTTGTTTTTTCCCAATTTCCAAAACGCAAATGGTCGTTAGAACATCAACTTAGTACTGAAGAGTTTGCGTCAAACGTGGAGCCTGCTAAGTAGATTATATAGAGCCAAAAGTCCTTGGTAGTCCCAGATAACAGCTTATGTTGAGTCGTTATCCCATTCCCTGCTCCGAGAACTACAGATAAACGCGACCTAATGTACGTGTTGTTTACGAGACTACTGTTTCCAGTGTATGCATTTTCCTCGTGATGGCATGCATTGCAATAAGGTCCCGCTCGTGATAAGCCTTTGGTATATTATTATTACTTTTCTAGAAAAAAAAATAAACGATATGGCGGCGATATTGTCGGCTAAAAATTACATATCTGGGATTGTACACTGCATATTTGGAATATTATTAACTTTAGTATCTTAATTTATTAGAATTATTTATATACTGTTAGAATCGACTCATATTTTGTATTAAGTAGGCAGATCATCCTTTATAATGGGTCTGGGATGCAGTATTATTTCTCTATACATGGTGTATACTGGACAAAATTTACCCCCCCCCCCCCCCGTTCACGCACACATACTGAACACCCCCCCCCCCCCCCCCTCCAACCCCCTGGCTATAGAACTAAAGTAATTCTTACAGATTTCTAGGACCGGTGTACTTGTTTAAGCCTGTGTTTTCAGACATATGTAGTTATTAAATATGCCAGGGCATCTATAAATTTTTTTCTATATTAGTATGAATAAGGTATTTTTCCACAGTTATAACCATTGAATCACAGTATAGCAGAAGAATAATAAAAAAAGATCTAGACATTTGTGATTTGTTATCACTTTTAAACTTTCCTTTGTCGTCATGGTAATAATTACTCGATTCCAAGTTGGTATATATAAAGATAATTATCGAGCGCTTGAGTCTAAAATTATCTAGCCGTTTCACCCTTAACCCCCCCCCCCCCTTGGGATACACACGCTCACATTGCGGTGCATGGGGTACAGGGTATAGGGGTGCGTGTGGATGGGTTGGGGGTGTCTATATATGCACTGCACACGCTGGTTAATATTTGTGTTTATATCCTTCCCAGAGGGCTTTGCATCTTAATAATCAGTGTACTGCAGGCCTTACGATAGGCCAGACGATAAAGTCAACTCCGTTATTATACGAAAGATAATTGTTTTCAGCAGAAATTCTCCATGTGACGTAGTGACTGTGGCAGCTCGTATAACAAATCTGGGACAATATCGATCTTTCCTGGATGGAATCCCTGACAGGCCTTGGGCAGACAAAGCCCCTGCATATAGCTTATCATTCTGATGTGAAATCAGGCTTGATTGGCGCTCAGCTGTCTATCATAACCACAATATTGGTTTTAAAAGTATAAAGACGAATAGGGTATAACTTTATGGGCCGAGAAGTAGGAACAAGGTTTTTTTCTGCATGATGCACTGTATTTATCATTTACAGATGTCCCGTTGACTTTATATATATAAAGTAGATCCTTTATGATATTAACCTCGGGACATTGGTTTATGTTACTTTGTGGCTTTGTGAAAGTGACCCTTTTTCTCTGAATTATGTATATATATATATATATATATATATATATATATATATATATATATACACACACATATATTGTTATGATATTTGCCTTGTTTCCTAAGAAAATGTGAGCAGGGGCGGGGGGATCTATAAACTGAAGCCCCATCTCCCCCTGCATGCCATAATGACAAATGTCCTTGCAAACATGTATCTGCCCCCCCCCCCCCCCCCCAAAAAAAAAGCCCAGATTATTCTTCACTCGGACCACATGTTAAGAATATATATTATTGGTTTTATAACAATAACTTTTGTTCATTTTCAACTTAATTTTGATTTTAATCAACCCCTCCCCCTCCTATATTTACAAGTATTCACTAGAATACTATTGAGTATAAGAGTTATGAAGATTCAATGAAGCAGTATAGCATATAAACCGAGTCCTTGAAATTCTCAATATCAGATGCAAAATTGAAAATGTCCACTGAATAATGGAATTATCTCAGTATCACTATATATGTGTTGTGTTTAAATTCCTCTAAAAGTGCCCGGGGGGGGGGGGGGGCAAAGGGTACTTTGTCCCGAATTTCTAAAAAAGTAGGGAGGGGTTATCTTAGACTCAGTTATAGAATTAAATAATGTATAATCTGACTTTCGAACCGCATTCTTGAGATCCGAAAGGTTGGGGGCGCGATATGTTAAGTTTGCGATTCTGTTGATATTAACATCAACCAATGTACACTTTTATTTAGGCCATTTCTGTGGCAGGAAAGAGTTTGTATTGTGGTTTTCTGTCAATCTTTTACACTATTAAAATTATCATTAACAATAAATGATTGATATTATAATTTATTTGGGAAATATTAAGTAAATAATAAAATAATGGACCATATAGTAGGAAAAACGCTAGGAAAATGTCAGATTAGTTTGAGAGGGGGGGGAACTCCCCCCCCCCCCCCCCCCCCCCGCTCGGGAGCAAAGATGCGGGTCGGTGTGGACCCCGAAAAAACGCGACCAATCAGGTATGTCTTGAATTGTCTTCATGTCTACTTCTGTTACTGATTACTAGGCGACCAATTTCTCATGTGGAACTCTAATAATTTTTCGTTGTAATACGCCTGTAATAGGTATGCCAAACAAAGTGAGTTAAAGGTCACACAGGGACTTTTAGTAACCCGCACCAGAACCTACAAATACACAAACTCACACACGTTTCGACATGTTCCTCTGCCAATGTTTAAGTCTTATGTTATAAACTTCCCTGGTTCACTTCCACCCACCAGAGAGAAAAGAACAGCTGTAGCTCTTTAACTGTAGTGTCAGGCTGCGTGTGGAATGAAACTTGATCGTTTTGAACTGTATGTGGTACTGACTACACAAGGGCAATGATGCAAGTGTACCAGCCCAAATAAATGTCATCCTGGTTGTGACATTACTATTATGCAAGGGAATGGGTCAACAAGTGTGGAAAGTGCATGTCGGAATGGGTTTGGGGGCGGGAGTGCAGAGGTCATGATGTCCCCTCTCCAAAACAGTTTGTGTGTGTGTGTGTGGGGGGGGGGGGGGGGTAAAGTTTTCGCCCCCATCCCTCCGCTCTTTAAGTTTTCTCGAACCTTTCTGTTTAGGCTTCAAAGATATATATTAACGGAATATAACCTATCCGTTCATTTACGGAATGTATCCTAATAATTTTCCCACACCCTGCCTATCGTTTTCAGCTCAGCTGACTGAAGTCATCTGAGCTTTTAACGATCTTCCTTGTCCGACGTTCGTCTGTCTGTCCGTCTGTCCATTAACAGGGCACATGGAGGTCCATAAAAATGATCCTTGGAAACCTGAAATTAGGTCACCCCGACTCATATCCTCCGAGCTATATGGAGCTCGAGAGTATCCACCAGAAAAATAAAAAAAAATTGATACAAAAGCTCTGGTATCAGACTAACTATAATGCAATGATTGCCATTATTCTTTCGATGCATATTGATCTCGGAGTATTTCATCATTTCTTGAAGTCTGGTGGCGCCACCTGTATTTTTTCTAATTTTAAACATTATTTTATCTGCTTTTGAGACTTTCAAAGCTGTCTGTCCTTTAACAGGGCACAAACCGTATTAGACGGTTTAGACCTAGAACCCTAGAAACTTCTCAACTGCACATCCAGGGAGATCCTAGGCAAATTTACTTTGAAACCTGAAATTAGGTAACAGTGATCTGTAATCTGCAAACTTCTGGCGAAAAACATGATTTTGAGCACCCAGAGAGTCAGACGGGCACAAATTGTGTCCATTTGGCCTAGAATCTTCTGATGTGACATTCAGGGAGGTCCTGGGTAGATGTCCTTGGAAACATGAAATAAGGTCATTGCGACCTATATTCTGTGAGCTATAGGACAAAAACATGATTTGAGCACCGCGAAAGTCATCCTTGGCAGAATTGTATCTGTTAGCCATAGAATCTTCTAACGTTATATACAAGGAAGTCTTGGGCAAGTCTCCTTTGATTCCTGAAATTACGTCACTGTGACCTATATTCTGTGACAGAAAACCCAACTTTGAGCACCCAGAAATTCACACAAGGTACAAATCTTAACTGTTGGGTCTAGAAATGTCTTTCTTAATGTCAAGGCAGATCATTTATAATGTCTCCTTGGAAATCCAAAATAAGGTCACTGTGACCTATATTCTGTGAGCTATGTGAAAGAACATGATTTGAGTACCCCATACGTCAGATAGAAACAAGTCGTAGCATTTCGACTAAGAAACTTCTAACTTTGCATCTTGGTAGTTCCTGTTAAAATCTTCTTAGAAACCTTAAATAAGGTCGCTGTTACCTATATTTCCTATGGAACATGGGCAAAAACCATAAGTTTTAGCACTCTGGAAATCATTCTATGCATTGATTTCGGTTCTTTAACAATTATTTTTCACCAGATCATATGACGTATTTCAAAGTCAGCTAAGCGTCATTTGCACGGGACATACATCTGCCTGACATACATGTGTCATCACAAAACTTATACATAGTCACATATCAAGTATAGTTGTTATACATGCATGAGGCCTAGGCCTCGAAATCGACATTTTGCGCGAAGATGCGCTGTGCATGTATTGATATCCGCCGTGTTCGGGTCCCATGAGCCTTCATCATTTGCGGCTTCAGTTAAAAAAAAGAGATATCCCACAGATTCTGAAAGAAAACTGCGCCTTTATCGATTCGAATTCTCTAAATTTATATATGTACTTATAATCAAACAAGTCTTTTAAAATAATATGTATATATATATATATATATATATATATATATATATTTGTATATACATCATAACAATGCCATACAGAGGAGGTCTTTATCCTCCTTGGCCATACTGACTAGCACTGCGCCGTGAAGAAATTTCATGCTCACAGTTCATGCTTGCATCACTCGTATGTTGTTCTATTAAGAAGCTGGTGAGCTGAGTTGAAGGGTACTCCCTACTTTATTGTGTTAGCTGATCAGTGTAATTCTTTAAGAATAACCCAATGCAGTAAATCGATTTATGTTTCCCAATTTTATTTTAATCACCAATATTAAATTGATATTACCAACCGATTAAGCCATAGCACTATGAAAATGACCAGTGCATTTACTGTGTTTGCAGGTGTTAAACTAGTATTTATCATTCAGGAGTTTTTTTATGTTATATGGCGCGCGCACACACACACACACACACACATATATATATATATATATATATATATATATATATATATATATATATATATATGGCACACTATGTGCTCATTAAAGCGAAATTGGAAATGAGCCAGAAAAAAACTTCTAAAAGTCACCTGACACTTGGCACCTTCAATTTAACATGTGGAATATCATTCTTTCCAGCAGTTCAAGTGAACTGTTAAGCGGTATGTATATTAAGTTGCCATGAAAACCATTCAAAGTTATTAACGAGTAAAGCAGAAGGAAACAATCCATGGATATTGACGTTCTGTATATGAAGCGCTCAGTGCGTGTACACAGAAGGCTCACTGCCAAGCGTGGATCCTTTTCTGACATAAAATTGATTCGAAGAAACGCTGGGACTTTTTCCAGTTCAGCTGACTGTCAGTCAACTGAGTTATAGCCAGGGGCGGCACAGGTAAACGAGAGTGCCGGGAGTGCTGTTACACTTCATACATAACGAAGAGGTAAAGGGAGGGAAACGGGGTAAACGCAAAGTCCGCCGCTGCTTTAAAAATAAGTTTATATAGAGTTCTGTTTCCCAGATTCCTGGTTCCCTGGTTCCCTCTAATTCCCTCCCCTATATATATATCAGGCATATATATATCAAGATATCCGTTGTCGCGGTTCAGTCCTTGTATATATATTTTGTATATCACTATATATGTGTGTTTATGTTTGTATATTTATGTATATATGCATGCGTGTATAGTGTGTATATGAATATATATATATATATATATATTTACATATATAATATATATATATATATATGTTTTTTGTATAGGTATGTATATGCATGTTATATATATGTATGTATGTGTGTGTATATATGTATATATATATGTATCTATATATATTTTTTTGTATTTCTTTTCATGTGCATTCATATTATGTGTATATTTACTCATGTATGTATGTATTTATATGGGCCGTGAGTCTGGAATTAGCATTATCTGTCCGTCTGTCCGTCCGTCCGTCCGTCCGTCTGCCTGTCTGTCAGTCTGTGTGTCTGTTTGGGACCGTGTCCATGAGATTTTTAGGTAGTACATCCTAGAGAGAAAGAGTAAAGACGGAAATAAATCAAAATGTTAAAGAATTAGAAGAAAGAAAAAGTTTAATAATAATGCAGTCACAACATTGGTGAAATAAGGATGAGTTAGTTAAAGCATGTTTAACATTATAAACAAACCAGAGTGTCCATATTTTGGAAGGAATAGTCACATAGACAATATATTGAGGGCACCCCTGATACAGGGGGTAACAGTGTGTTGAATTGCAAACCTTTGATTAAATTGTAATCGATTCATAAAATCCGAATCGATTCGTTCCAATTATTTTTATTTCGCATTACCACCCTGAAACCCTCACTGAGCTTTCAACCTTGTCAGGCTATATATTGTGTATGAGAGTCATGTAAAACGAATAAACAAAATTTAAAAGACATGGATCAAATTGAAATTATAAGATTTGAAAAAAAAATGAAAACAAAATAAAACAATTGTGAAGGAGGTGAAATATATAAATCCACAGATATATATATATATATATATATATATATATATATATATATATATATATATATATATATATATATATATATATATATATATATATAAGTCTTTCCCTCGACACATGTTTTTGTCATTCAAGAGCTCAAATGTTCAGACATCGCACAACTGAAGGCTTGTATACCGAGCCACCATGCAACTTCAATAACAAAAGACCCTTGCTTTAAAAATAAAATAAAGCAAAGACATTTGGTATATTCAAGGTTAAAGTAGGCTGTACCGGGGGTAATTTGTCCGCGTTATTTCCTGCCCTGCTAACAAGTAATCACTCTTGTCGTTGCGACGTCAGGATGCGACTAGAAAAATGCGCGTGCTTACAACGCGATATCATCTGACGGACAGTTTGTGACGTCACATGGTTGACATAGCGACATGCGCTCTCATATCGATGACGAAAGGACGGCCTGTGGAGTGAATGGTACATGCGGCAAAGCAATAGTGTCAGGCATTATGGATCATCAGTGTATCTGTCAGATTTGCACATGCGGGTAAGTGGACACAAAGATTATTTGTACATTTGACAAGTTTCTCACATTTTTTTTTTCACAACTAAGATTTAATATATTTTCATTAAATTCAATGCCCTTGTATATGTAAATGCAACAGCATCTTTTAAAAAAACTTTTACTAGTTGAATTAAATTTAAGAAATAATTGAGATGTTGGTTTAAATTCAGTATACAGGTGACATGCCTAAAACTGCAGGTTTCCTTAATGGTGGTCTGTCTTATTTTTCTTACTCCCACATTCAGCTGACTTCATGATTCCATTACCATGCGCCACGTTTTTTAAATAAAATCCATAAAAACTATAAGACAACGTCAAACTTGATTCAAGGAAAAAATTAAGTTTAAGTAATGCCAGTTTGTGGCAGGTCACCTATGCTGCAATTTTACCGAGATGATTGTATTTCCTAATAACAAATTAAGTGACGAAAGTGAATGCATCACTGAATTACATTTCTTTTCATTTCAAAGTATTTTTTTAAACAATATAGTGATAACGTTTACTTTTATTCCATGTGATTACTACATTGTGACATGTATTTAATTTTAAGTTGTGTCATGTCCTTATGACAATACCCTTTATATAAAAGGTGGTATAATGAAACGTATATACATTTATTTCGAAATATTAATAAAACTTAAAAAGTACCTTACCATTCAATATTATATATTTTTTATTTAATCTGCATATATCATGATATTTTTATTCAGTGTTTGTTACAAGTAAATATGTGGACATATGCCCATCCAACACAACAGCGAGTATAGATTAAAATGTCAGGTATATAGTTGAGTTTTTGCTTGTATAAACTACTTACCTCTTGAAAGGAATGGCGCATTATACAATGAACCAAAAGAGATTTCAGATAACTTACTTAAACGTAAAGTTGTCGTATCAGTAAGTGTAAGGCAGATTATGAATAACATATACCGTGAAAATGTGCACCAAAATGACGGTTTAACATTACATATTTTACAGGCGACACAGGTGTCCGCACAACCAGAGCAGCCTCAAGCCGCTGTCATCCGACACACCGTGTGTGTTGACAGAATATGATCACGTGAGTTCTAATTTCAAATCCCTCAGGGTTATTAGTATTTCACTCTTGAAGAAAACTACCAGTTGCTCGCATGAAACCAATATTTTTAGATCTCAGAGTATTCTTTTTGAAGGCAGTCTTTGTGGAGGTATATTTAAAAATATGCTAATAGGCTCTTTAGGGTTAAATGTTAGTCTTAACCTTACTGTGTCATACATTTTGTTTCAAACTGCGACTTTCTTGCCCGTTCAAAAGATAAGAAGACCCTATCATTTTATTCAAATACTATTACAAGGATTAAGCTCCTACGACATTTAAACTCCAGCCTGTTCAGTATAGGCTATCATCTTTAAGTTTGTGACACACTCTTGTGATTTGCGTATCAGATTAATTATTTTGCTAGTTTCATTCTTTCAGGCGTTCCAGAGGTGGCCTTACCAGGCCCAGCGTGAGTCGCTCCGTCCTCCCCTCAGACCGCACACCTCCTCCCACCCCATGGACATAACCACAACCTACGAAACAGCATATGTTCCTCATGGGGTAAATAAAGAACTCTCACCAAACAATGTTTACTTAGAAAAGGAATATATATATATATATATATACACACACATATATATACATATATATGCTTTTATAAAGTAACCCAATCATTGCCTTGGAGACATAGTTTTTTATAGGTACAAATTTAAACCAGGCTAATTGTATACAACATGACATATTTGTGTTCAAATGTAAAAGATATGTAACCGTATTATTATTATGAATACCAAGACGTTCTATTCACTAAACCAAAATGAATATTTCACTATCAGCATTTGTCAGTAATATAATGTAATATTAATTAGTTTACATTTTAGGCGTCGGTATATTTGTTACATGATATCTCTGAGAAGCTGAAAGCGTTATTTGCGAAAGTATTTTATGCGTATCAGCAAAATAAGTGGTGTCTTATTTGTCATATGAAACGTTTATGTCCTGGGTTTACAGTTTGAAAAAAGGGCGGTTCTGAAGAGAAATAAAGACAACATGCACCTGCCAACAAACGTAAAGATGAACCTTTTGTCGACGTATGATAACGACTTTAAAGGAGAGGTAAGTCTAACCAACCGCGACTGCTTGAATTCATAGACCTTCGGAAAAACGTCAGCTTTGTAATATGTAGCCGGGTAGCCTTTGATAAGTCGCTGATCAGTCATTAATTATTTCCTGGCTTATCCAACTAAAATAATACAAAATTCAATATACCACACGATAATATTTATTTTCATTTCGCTCAAAGGTGCATAAAGAGAAGGTATGCTTGTTCTGAAAAACAACTACTGACAGTGCTATATCAACTAATTCATTTCTATAGAGTTTCGTATTTCCCACATGTTTCCTGCATAGGAAGTGATACTTCGATGTCAAAGGCGTTAAACAAACGCGTCCAAGATAAGATCAAAGTGAGGGTTCAGGTGGACACACAAATAAATCATTGCACCTTAAAATAACAAATACCCAACATCAAGAGTTCCGCATCCGAACAAGAACGCGATTTTTTTATTTCACATATTTTTATACTCCATGTTTACAGGGCTGTAAACGAGTGGGGTCTTTCAAACCTGAGAACAAGTACGCTGGGAAACAAACTCCTTTTACAAGCAGAACAATTTACCAAATGTCGTACAAGCAGTTCGCGAAGGATGATCTGAACCGCTCGCTACCAATCAAACACAAGGAATGTATCGAACTGACCAAAGACAAGTTCGAGGGCTGTTCCACGCAACAGGTAAAAATACTTTCTTTTGGAGTTTACGGAAGCTTTTAACTAAAAATTTAAGAAGGCATGCTTATATTCTTTAGCAATAGCGTTAAATATTCACGACGCTTTAATCCCTTAGATTTCGGGAATAATAAATTCTAAACCAGATGTATTTTTTATGAATTTTTAAAACCCTCACCGGAATAATGATGTTATCTATGAATGTCTGTCTTGGCTCAGATGTTGAAAAAGTGGACAGAGTAGCAGTCCTTAGGCTGTTATATAAAAGATACTAGTATTGAGTGCCATGGTAATTTTGTAGCCAAATCCTGTTGCTGAAAAAATATCACTATACAAATGCATTGGAATGTAGTATCCTGCAGATTCATGATGTAAGATGTAACAGAACTGGAGACTTTTATGTTACATCATACACTTACGTAAAAAAGAGCAGTCTGACTTGGATATACTTTAACTATCGGGAAGACTTTAAGGGGCAGTTATTTCATCTATATGGCGGCACCCATGACCTAGTTATGTTTCCCCAGATTTCCTTCCTTATATTTCGATAGTGGTAAAAATTACAAAGCAATATAACTGTGCATTAAAGGGAGACTATAAGCACCACCAACACTGTGAACGAGCAACACTCATAAAACCAAAACAGGAGCGCAGCGGTCCGCTTGGAAAGTTCAACGGCAGCACCACCTATCGGAAGGATTTCTCAGCTAAGAAGCCACAAACACCTCCTGGTGAGTACTATTGTAAAAATATAGACTTAGGCCAAAAAAATTAAAGGTATGTTTCTCAGGCACCGCCCGCATCAATTTTAAACCCCCGCAGGAAAATTTTTATTTTGATTTTCAATAAAAACTTTCCAATTTTGAGCTGCTGCCGCTCCGACATTTCTTTCAAGAAGATAAAACCATATAATTTCCTTTGTTTTGTAGTGCTTTTACTTATTTAGCAAAAAAAAAAACTGTTGTTTTCATGCTTTTCCCTTATAATTTTACATTTTTATCGAAACATACCAAAATATTTAAAATAAAAAAAAGCGCCCGCCCGCACTGATTTCTGAAAAAAAAGTGCCTGAGAACCATACTTTTTTTTATTTTTGCCTTATCAATCAGATAGTGAGCTACCTCGCCAACCAGTGGCTATAAAGTACTGTATGGTGCATCTGTGAGGCTTTTGAATTCTTCATACGGAGATCGTGTCTCTATTAAAATGTATATCTTTGTGTATTATATCCAAAATATTACCATTTTAAATGCCTTAAGATGCAAAATAATGATATTTATTTATTGCTAGATTACAAAAATAATTCATCTTTCAATTCCATTCTGTACCCGAGGAGCGAAGGTGTTGACATCATACCAGTGAATATATTGTAACATTATAGTTTGACAGAAATTAATATCTCTTTAATTTGCTTCTGTTAGACAAATTTCTCTGTGGATCTTATTATATTATTTATGCGTTTATATATAAATTAAATCATATTGTATTTACAAATAAAGTAATATATATATTGCCTTCGGTTAGGCGCAAAATCTTCAATGTCATGTATTTGGATAATCCAGCGTATTCCGATGTCAAATAATTAAGTAGTTATTGATAATTCATCAGCAATTCAGAATCTTACTATATGTTTATTTACATTCAATATTTTAGCGAAATTACGCGCTCACTTGGAATACAAGAAACCGGACAAACCAATGCGCGGGACTACTACTGTGAAGGCGGACTACCAGGCGCCAACGGATCACCAGCGTATGCCCAGCTACAAGCCTGAACTCACCTACCAGCCCAGCAAGACGCCATTCGAAGGCGAGACCACTGCCTCTACCGCCTACAGAAGCTGGCCTGTTCAGAGACTAGAGGAACCTGTCTGGGCTAAACAGAAGGGGTACGAACCACCCACGCAGGAGTTCCACAAAAAGTCCTTCTATAAGGTACAGCATTTTCTTTTTCATTTATTTTCCTAGGATTAAAAGCAAACTATTTCCTATTTATTATGATGTTTCGTATATTGTTTTGTGGTAGTAGAAGCCAATGGCCCGTTCCATGGGGTCTGAACCTCGTCCCCTCAGCCCCTTGTTTAACGATAATATGGTAGGTAAGTTCTTGACCAATTCGAATTGCTTTTATACTAGACAAAGATATGTGAAAAACTTTGCATCTGTTTCCTTTTTTTTCATGATTTGTAAACGTTACATTACTCTAAACTTACCAGGCGACAAGCAGCATCTAAGATTTGTTTAAATCGGTCCTTTATTAACAAAATTCCGAGTTGTGGGGGGGGGGGGGGTCACAACCACGCTCCCTGTGCCAAGTTTGAGACCGGTTATCCTTTTCAACATGTCTGGATCCGTCCCCGTTACTGTGAAGAATTTTACTTGCACATTAGTGTGACCACACATGCGCCTTTTTTTCAGACTGACAAAATTAGAGTATTTCCATGAATATTTCAAAACCACAGTATATATTGCTAAATATAATCAAGATTGACTTCTCGTAATTTAAATAATTATCAACGTTTAAGATATTTCAGCTGTTAATTTCCTGTATAGATAACTTACATTGACAACGATTAAATCAAATTGAGTTTCTGGTCAGATTAAGATTAATATTAAAATGCAGATAAGTGTAAGCAATAATAAAAAGTATCAAAAGCATCGACTCCCTCAAAATAATAGATTTTTGATAACAGAAAGCGCGTCAAAAACATTTTAGAGTTTCTTGTACACTCTATGCTAAGTTTACAATGTCTTGCGTTTTCCCCCAACAGGAAACATTCGTAGCGCCACCCCGAGATTATAAGCGAGTCGGTCTGGCCAAGCCTGGTAGAAACGAGTTTTCGCTTGCGGGCTCAGATGAAAAAAGTAAATTCACTGCTGTTACCCATTACCAAGAGAACTACGTGGATATCAACGACAGGGAGCGCCAGAAAAGCTTCAAAGTTGTCCAGGTTTACCAGTCGCCAAAAGAAGCGCTGCAGGGAGAATCTACATATACGTACTGCTACAAAGGTATGCAGGTTACAGTGGTTCCAACTTCTGCAATATTTTACGCTTATCCGTTTGCATTTATTAATTGCATCTTTGATTTAAATTATAAGCAGGATTGCCTTCGGTGACTAATTATTTTATTATTGATTTTGTCGTTGTCAGCAGTCGCATGGAAGATAATTTCGGCGTTGACTATCAAATGGATTTTTTTTAAATAATACCTTGTATAATGAAAAAAAGTACCTAGGGTAGAGGCAGTGACAATGGAAATAGGGACCGGGAATTTATTTATTATTATTTTATTTAATCTTTCTTTTTGATTTGCACAACAGGTGAACCATCAGAACGTAGCGCCATCTGCCGGCCACATGTCGCAAAAATTGACACCACCAAAGCAGCCATGTGCTCAGATACGATCTACCGTGACACGTACAAAGGACAGCAGCTGAGCAGCTGTCCAGCCACCGACCTGGTGATCTCAGCTGATGAAGCAAAGGCTGAAAATACCAAAACTTCTGCCCCTGTTTATGAGTTCCAGCAAGAGAAGAACGGCCATAAGTTCTACAGAGCCTCGCTAGAGGGCGATACTAAGTAATCAAACGCGGGCCATGAACTAACTGAATAAAAATGTTATTTTCTTTGCATACCCATTATAAGCTATAGTGTACATTTTACTTTTAAATTAAAATATATTATATGTGCCAAATAAATTATTATTAATTTTAATACACTTTATGTGATACAAAAGTAACAGGCCAAAACTGTTTTCATTTTTTATGGTACCGTTTGAATGAGACTACATTGTTTAGCAACATGCAGCCTTGGATGAAGAGTGACTTACCAAGGTTTAATCTCCGTTTATTGTTGAGCGACAGTTGAAATGCATATACATTTTCAACAAGCTATCTGTGATAGTAAAGTAACTAGCCATTTTTTATTATTAATATACTGGGACCACTGAAATGCGAGTACCATTTGGCAATATTCCACCAATGATATCATATGCATTTTTAAGTTTGCTCAGTGATACTTGTAATATGAAGAAATAATAAAGTTTTGTAAAGCAAGCTCGTATGTATGATCCTTTATTTCTGAATATTCCATTACAATTCTACAGCATCATTAACTGCCACCATTTTGAGCATCTGTATCACATAAGTGCTTCCAACCACAAAGTATATACCTGCACCCTTGATGATTTACCCTTTCAGGTCTTAAAGAGGAACAAGATTCATTTATGCCCGCAAGTAGTCAAATTATATTTGATCACTGTAAACGTTGGTGGCTTGCCCTATTAAATTAGTTTCAACTGCAATCTACAGATGTCACTACTGCAAACCACAATTTTCCTGACCTTACACATTTGGAGGCTGGTTTGTAATGCCTGCAGTTATCATATGTATGAATGCCTCGTCTTCTCATTCCAATACTTGGGGACATTTTCTGTTTGATCAATAACTCAAACACACAAGTGGTACCCTCTTGAAAACAGGTGACCAAATTTATTTTATAAAAATACTTGCTCATTACTTACAGCTGAAAGAGTTAGGACGTGACAGGTGCTTGCAAAAGGTTACTACATGGAACCCCCCCCCTTCACCTGAATCAAATAGGCCTATAATGTGGTGCCTCGCCCAGTGTAACAAAAATGAACCAAATTTAAGTCAACAAGGACATTTGCAGTCACATTCTATTTCTCAAGTCTGAATCTGGACAAGTGGCAGCTGGGCTGTTAAAATCACCATGGCTTTGTGGCTCCTAAATCAGTTCATCTTTAAAATCATGCCCCAGCCTCCATGCAATTCATAGGGATGATTTGATTCAAATATAACAGAACAATCCAAAAGTTTTCTTTTAAATTCCACTGCAATAGGGCACTAATGGACTTTCAAAATTAGTACACATAATCATTGACCAGAAAGCACTTCTATTCCTCGCTCTAGAGGTCAGCTCTAGCTCTTACGCTGCAGGACGACTGGCTCTGCTGAACATTGATGTCTTTGTAAAACTTCAGTGAGGGTAAGAAACAGTGGCACACAACATATTTCCCTTATACTGCAATCTGGTACATCAATCTTTCTTGATAGATTCTGATACTTTCCTGACAAGGGTTGTATCAGGTTTCTTTATCAAAAGTAGAGAAAGCATCTATGGTACACAGAATATCTGATTATAAATTAAACATCCAGTTACTTATGAATCAAGTAACTCACATGATACAAATATAATGAACATCACATTATATGATACAGCTAGGTGGCTTTATACAGCTCTTTAAGTAAACCTGTCAAGGGCTAGCATTATACATTGACATATAAACATATGCAAGAGGGCTGGTGTGATTATCAATAACTCTGACACATAAACCTATATGATCATCATTTGCTGTGATGAGAACTGATATGGTACTGATGGCTCTGACAAGCATCAATATAAAAATAATTTTCAGTGGTACAGCAAATCAAACAAGTTTTTATATTGTTCTTAACTTGTACTAACTGGAAAACTTTGCGGTAAAGAACGCAAGGTCCTTATTTATTTCACAGCAAATTATTTGCAGCAGAACCATGTAGCCTTTTCTCTGGCTTAAAAAAACAATGCAGTACTTCTTTCTTGATTAAGCAGGGCTACCCTGCTGCCAGTTTGTTTCAATATATTTCTCTCTCAATAAAATGTATATTTTATCAATAATCCGTTATTGACATCATTGATTACATACAGTTCTCCTTACTGTCTGCCCAAATTTCATTGATTTAAGGTGAAACACTGTTAAAAAATTGATGAATACACCCCCCCCCCCCCCCAAAAAAAAAAAAAAAAAAAATTGCTATCACTAAATATTCTGTAATAATTTATAAAATGTTTTATAAAAAAGCAGATCCAAGCATTGTACAAGAGATTCTTAACTAAGCCATGGATAGATGTGCAAGTGGTTTTTGTTTTATCATACTGAACACAAGCACTGTTTGCAAACTGTATATAAAACGCACTGGAATGTCACCTGTTATATCAGACACTGTAAACATATTATGATAACATACTAATATATATACATGTATTCACTAAGGGTGGGATCAGCATCATGAAAGCAACAGTTACCGGGATGTATCTGTCACTGATATCAGACTGTGAGTGATCTCAGATTGTTTCTCAAAATAGTTTGTAAGTGAAAAAGAAAACTGGACGATTCAAAAGATTCATTCATGCATGAAGTTTTTTAGCATTTTGTGCCACTGGGTTCATTGTATTAAGGCTAATTACATATTTGTATTAACATATTTGGCCCTAACAAGGGGAATCTGTGCCAATAAATTTACTTAGGAGGTTCTGGCCAATTTGTTAAAGTGACGATTATGATGTTACAATGTTTGCCCTGCCTACCCAAGGACCAGTTTTAAATAATGTTATTGGTAAACATCACACCCTGGTATTAAGTTCACGAAAGCTGAACTCTTTTGTTTATTACATGGTCAGTTGATTGGAAATATGCGTCTACTCAAAATGCAGGGGTGGCACATGATACAATGTGACCAAACAAGTACCAGTATTCATTATCACAATCTTTGCTCCACCAATCACAATCAGTCACAACATCAAATCATTTACATAAAGACAACAACTTAACTGTATAGTGCAACCACTGGATATCCAAGAATAACAAATGACTGTGCAACACCAAGCTAACCATTTAACAAAATCCATCAACAAAAACTAAGTAATTTCCTATTGGAGGCACTTGATTAATATTTAAAATGAACTGAGAACTAATTTTATCAAAATGATAGAATCTACCTTAGAGCAACAAGGTACAAATGTTCTGAATTATTGCCTTAGTTAGAGATACTCAAAGGCATTAGTACATGAGCCAAATTTCTTAATTTTCAATTTACTTTCAATTCAAACAGTACAGTAGACCTTTGTTCATTTTCTACAGTTGCCTTTCATAAAAAAATTTCAAAGTCCAATTTAAAGTTTTACATTTCTTTACCAGGATAATTTGCAAAACCATGCAACGAGAGGGCATGTGAACTGTTAAACATGTCCTTTGGCCTTTCCCACGAAATAATTTTCAATATTTTCATAGCAATCTTTTTATGTGGCATATATATATACATGTGTGTGTGTGTATGTATATATATATATATATATATTACTATCCAGTCTTTATTTTCCTCGGTCAACCTTTTCAAAATTAAGTACCCTAAAGCATCTTTCATCCTCACTCATCACCAATTATTCAAGTGGTTTTGAAATTGGCAAGAGAACTGGGTTTTACTGTAGTTGTATAAACATTTCTAAACCTTTTAATTTGAAACATGGCCAACAGATGGCAGCACCTGAACCATAAACCAGGTAACCAAATGACCAGAACTAAAGATCAGAGAAGGTATGAAAAGATTTATATTTGGTGACATACATTTCTATTTGGTTGACAAATGCAACAGTACATGTATTTACTTTGATGAATTTATTTAATCTAGTTATAAAAGATGGTAATTTTATTCATATTTATAACTGAAGCTTGATGACTGGTGGGAATATTTTATCATTTTGTAAAGGCCCCACTACTATTTGTTTGTTTCATCTACTTACTCTGTGGTCCCAACCAGAAATTCAATGTTACTTATAAATAAAAAAAACAAAGCTGATCATTTAAATTGCACACAACCAATAAACCTAGAAATTTTATTTACAAATTATACAATTTTACACATAAGAATCTGTCAACAAAAATATTGTCACTAGAATCAAATATCAAGGCTCTCCCTTGTGTCACCAAAAACAATATATACATATTCATTGTGGTACATGAAGTTCAGGTCACATGATTTTATTAACATCTAATAAATATGCATGTAATAATTAATATATTCAAACATGAATATTCATCCCGAGGACAAACAACAGCACTGGATGAATATGCATGAATTTACAGCAGGACCACAGAATATAAATTATATTCACATGCAAGTAAGGCTTACATGGTGACAGTGTACCAAATTACATCAAAGAGAAAAGGCTATTCACACACTAGCTTCACTTTATATTCATATCATATTGTCTATCATTTAATTTACCATTTCAATTTAACTGCAATTAATTTCAATTTTCTGAACCATTTCAGTCAAACTTGCCTACAATATATTGTAAAGCCTGAATATGAGCTGGTATTGAGAATTTATCAGGATTTCTCCACCAAAATGCTGATTACATAACCTTCCATGATACAATTAGTAACACATACTTTCAGTAACAAATGACAGAGCATCAAAATATCTACACACTCAGCATTTTAAAAAATGTGCATAGAATATTAACCTGAACTTAATGAAAATGACAGACATAAGCAAAAATTTATAGCCAAATGAGCAACATGAATGAGCCCATTTCAGTTTAAATAATGTTTCAAATATAACCTCATTTAGTTAATTCACTTTTGTTTTCTTTTGAGATAATTTACATTTAAGACATAACTTGGCTTCATATACCAATCAATCATGTGTGTGTGTGTGTGTGTGTGTGTGTGTATTGTATGTATGTATGTGTGTGTGTGCCTGTGCATGCAGTTAAACCTTCCTGCTGACCACCCAAATAACAGAACCACTCAACAACAATGACCATCTTTATGGTCCTGGATCACCATACGATGAACTGAGATAAATGTGTACATGATCAACCTGCTAACAATACAATTCTATGCTTGGTGTTTCTGGAGGTGGTCAAATCAGGGGGTTGACTGTGCACTGTGTGTTTGTGTGTACAATTAAGATGTACCTTTAGTGGCAAATGAGATCTGCTACAAACATAAAAAGAGTAAAGATACCTGCAGGTAAAGGAGTATGTTCCCTTTGACTTCACCAGCAGTTTTATTTCTCACTCCCCGTGTTCAGATACATATCTTGTTAACAAACATTGCCAGAGCACCCAGTATGAAAGGCTAATGAATACCAACAAGATGATAAAAAGGGAAATGCTGTTGCTATGACGGAGTAGGAATGAGCAAATGCCATCAGGTCACGACCTTGAAAGGTCACACAGGGCTAGCACCAAGAGAAGAATGGAGCTCTCTTCATGAATTTCTGTGTGAAATTTTCTGAGGATGTGCGTGGCCGTCCTCTTCCATAGCTCCGCCTACTTCTCTCTACCATGACAACCGGCATCTGAACCAACTGAAGGGGAGACTTGCCATCTTTTAATGCTTGAGTCAGATTCAAAATCTACAAAAAAGGATATAAAGGTACATAAACATTTGCAGTAATATGTGTATTATCATAACCTATTAATGGTGTGCCAATTAATTGATTATAGCGATGATTGGTCGTTTTCTTTCATAATCAATTAAATATATTTGCCTTTTAGGCCTATAAAATCAGTGCTGACCAACAGTGACCACCTTGTAGGCCAATAAAATCAGTGATGTCCAACAGTGACTGCCTTGTAGACCTATAAAATCAGTGCTGACCAACAGTGACCACTTTGTAGGTCAATAAAATCAGTTACCATCTTGAAGGTCTATAAAATCAGTGCTGACAAGCAGTGTCCACCTTGAAGGTCAATAAAATCAGTTACCATCTTGAAGGTCTATAAAATCAGTGCTGACAAGCAGTGACCACCTTGTAGGTAAATAAAATCAGTTACCATCTTGAAGGTCTATAAAATCAGTGCTGACAAGCAGTGACCACCTTGTAGGTCAATAAAATCAGTTACCATCTTGAAGGTCTATAAAATCAGTGCTGACAAGCAGTGACCACCTTGTAGGTCAATAAAATCAGTTACCATCTTGAAGGTCTATAAAATCAGTGCTGACAAGCAGTGACCACCTTGTAGGTCAATAAAATCAGTTACCATCTTGAAGGTCTATAAAATCAGTGCTGACCAACAGTGACCACCTTGTAGGTCAATAAAATCAGTTACCATCTTGAAGGTCTATAAAATCAGTGCTGACAAGCAGTGACCACCTTGTAGGTCAATAAAATCAGTTACCATCTTGAAGGTCTATAAAATCAGTGCTGACAAGCAGTGACCACCTTGTAGTTCAATAAAATCAGTTACCATCTTGAAGGTCTATAAAATCAGTGCTGAACAACAGTGACCACCTTGTAGGTCAATAAAATCAGTTACCATCTTGAAGGTCTATAAAATCAGTGCTGACAAGCAGTGACCACCTTGTAGGTCAATAAAATCAGTTACCATCTTGAAGGTCTATAAAATCAGTGCTGACAAGCAGTGACCACCTTGTAGGTCAATAAAATCAGTTACCATCTTGAAGGTCTATAAAATCAGTGCTGACCAACAGTGACCACCTTGTAGGTCAACAAGTGATCCATGGGTCATGACACTCAGCTGACTGGGAAGAGATTCACAAAAGGAAATTTTATCATCTGAATGGTAGTATATACCCATTCAACTGAAGCATCAAACAGATTAACAAAGAGGCCAAGATTGTGTCTGCATTTATATATATATATATTTAAAAAATAGAGAAAAAATGCGTAAAATTAAAAAAAAATACAGGTGGCTCCACCAGTCTGCAGAAACTAATTAAAACACTTAATGGTCAATATACATGCAAAGAATCATGGTGATCTCTGCATTAGTTGTTCAGATACTTCAGCTTTTGTATCAAATTTTCTATTATTCTGAGGGATACTTCGGAGTCCCATAGCTTGAAGGATATGGGAAACAGAGACTTAATTTCAGGTTTCCACAGACACTTTTCATGGGCCTCCTTGCATGACAAGAATGAAGATTCTAGGTCCAGTTGTTACTATTTGTACCCTGTTGACAGATAACCACATCATAAAAGATCTCAAAAATAGAGAAAAAATTCGTAAAAATTTGAAAAAAATAGAGGTGGCGCACCCAGTCTGCAGAAACTGGTGAAACACCTTATGATCAATATGTATGCGAAAAATCATGACCATCAGTGTTGTAGTTATTGAGATACTGCAGTTTTTGTATCAAATTTTTCTTTATTCTGGGGGGTATTTTGGAGCCATACAGCTTAAAGGATATGGGTAACAGAGACCTAATTTCAGGTTTCCATGGAGACTTTTTATGATTCTCCCTGTGTGTCAAGAATGAAGATTCTAGGTCCAGTTGTTATGATTTGTGCCCTGTTAACAGATGTTCATATCTTTAAAGGTCTCAAAAATAGAGAAAAAAATTCGTAAAAAAAACCTGAACAAATACAGGTGGTGCCACCAGTCTGCAGAAACTGATGAAACACTCCATGATCAATATCCATGCAAACAATTAGGATGATCTCTGCATTAGTTGTTCAGATACTTCAGCTTTTGTATCAAATTTTCCATTATTCTGAGCTGTACTTTGGAGTGCCATGGCTCAAAGGATATGGGTAACAGAGATCTTATTTGAGGTTTCCATGGAGACTTTTCATAGGTCTCTCACTGTGTCAAGAATGAAGATTCTAGGTCCAGTCTTTACGATTTGTGCCCTGTTAACAGATGTTCACATATTTAAAGGTCTCACAAATAGAGAAAACAATTCGTAAAGAATCGAAAAATACAGGTGGCACCACCAGTCTGCAGAAACTGATGAAACATCTCATGATCAATATGTATGCCAAAAATCATGACCATCAGTGATGTAGTTAATGAGATATTGAAGTTTTTGTATGAAATTTTTGACTATTCTGGGGGGTACTTTGGGGCTCCATAGCTCAAAGGATATGGGTAACAGAGACCTAATTTCTGGTTTCCATGGAGACTTTTCATAGGTCTCTCAGTGTGTACAGAATGAAGATTCTAGGTCCAGTCTTTACGTTTTGTGCCTTGTTAACAGATGTTCACATTTTTAAAGGTCTCAAAAATAGAAAAAAAATTCGTAAAAAAAATCCAAAAATATAGGTGGCGCCACCAGTCTGCAGGAACTGATGGAAAACCTCATGATTAATATGTATGCCAAAAATCATGACCATCAGTGAAGTAGTTAATGAGATATTGAAGTTTTTGTATGAAATTTTTGACTATTCTGAGGGGTACTTTGGGGCCCCATAGCTCAAAGGATATGGGTAACAGAGACCTCATTTCTGGTTTCCAAGGAGATTTTTCATGGACCTCTCAGAATGTTGAGTTACAAGTTTCTAGGTCTAGCGGTTACGATTTGTGCCAGGTTAACGGACGGACGAACAGACGGACAGACAGACAGACGACGGACAAAAGGTGATCGCTATAGCTCAGATGACTTACAGTCAGCTGAGCTAATAAAATCAGTTACCATCTTGAAGGTCTATAAAATCAGTGCTGACAAGCAGTGACCACCTTGTAGGTCAATAAAATCAGTTACCATCTTGAAGGTCTATAAAATCAGTGCTGACAAGCAGTGACCACCTTGTAGGTAAATAAAATCAGTTACCATCTTGAAGGTCTATAAAATCAGTGCTGACAAGCAGTGTCCACCTTGAAGGTCAATAAAATCAGTTACCATCTTGAAGGTCTATAAAATCAGTGCTGACAAGCAGTGACCACCTTGTAGGTCAATAAAATCAGTTACCATCTTGAAGGTCTATAAAATCAGTGCTGACAAGCAGTGACCACCTTGTAGGTAAATAAAATCAGTTACCATCTTGAAGGTCTATAAAATCAGTGCTGACCAACAGTGACCAACTTGTAGGTCCATAAAATCAGTTACCATCTTGAAGGCCTATAAAATCAGTGCTGACAAGCAGTGACCACCTTGTAGGTCAATAAAATCAGTTACCATCTTGAAGGTCTATAAAATCAGTGCTGACAAGCAGTGACCACCTTGTAGGTCAATAAAATCAGTTACCATCTTGAAGGTCTATAAAATCAGTGCTAACCAACAGTGACCACCTTGTAGGTCAATAAAATCAGTTACCATCTTGAAGGTCTATAAAATCAGTGCTGACAAGCAGTGACCACCTTGTAGGTCAATAAAATCAGTTACCATCTTGAAGGTCTATAAAATCAGTGCTGACAAGCAGTGACCACCTTGTAGGTCAATAAAATCAGTTACCATCTTGAAGGTCTATAAAATCAGTGCTGACAAGTAGTGTCCACCTTGAAGGTCAATAAAATCAGTTACCATCTTGAAGGTCTATAAAATCAGTGCTGACAAGCAGTGACCACCTTGTAGGTCAATAAAATCAGTTACCATCTTGAAGGTCTATAAAATCAGTGCTGACAAGCAGTGACCACCTTGTAGGTAAATAAAATCAGTTACCATCTTGAAGGTCTATAAAATCAGTGCTGACCAACAGTGACCAACTTGTAGGTCCATAAAATCAGTTACCATCTTGAAGGCCTATAAAATCAGTGCTGACAAGCAGTGACCACCTTGTAGGTCAATAAAATCAGTTACCATCTTGAAGGTCTATAAAATCAGTGCTGACCAACAGTGACCACCTTGTAGGTCAATAAAATCAGTTACCATCTTGAAGGTCTATAAAATCAGAGCTGACAAGCAGTGACCACCTTGTAGGTCAATAAAATCAGTTACCATCTTGAAGGTCTATAAAATCAGTGCTGACCAACAGTGACCACCTTGTAGGTCAATAAAATCAGTTACCATCTTGAAGGTCTATAAAATCAGTGCTGACAAGCAGTGACCACCTTGTAGGTCAATAAAATCAGTTACCATCTTGAAGGTTTATAAAATCAGTGCTGACCAACAGTGACCACCTTGTAGGTCCATAAAATCAGTTACCATCTTGAAGGCCTATAAAATCAGTGCTGACAAGCAGTGACCACCTTGTAGGTCAATAAAATCAGTTACCAAATTGAAGGTCTATAAAATCAGTGCTGACCAACAGTGACCACCTTGTAGGTCAATAAAATCAGTTACCATCTTGAAGGTCTATAAAATCAGTGCTGACAAGCAGTGACCACTGTGTAGGCAAATAAAATCAGAATATTGTTTTTAGCAAATCTTACCTGTCCTCTCAACACTGACATCTGTTTTTCGAAGATATTTCTATCAAAGCCCTTGTCTGTCTGTTAAAGTAAAAGTACACACAATAAAACATAATATCAATAATTACCAACACCACATGATTTTTTTACAATTTCAAAGTTGCCTTCCTATAATAGGGCAAACCAATTCTATATGCAACTAGACATACCATATTTATACTGCTATATAGAGAAAAATTCAAAGATCACTCAAGAACACATGAATAGCTGCTTGGATGCTAAAAAGATGCAGGGCCTATATGAACAGTCTAGTCCTGATGTAAATTTGATGAAATTTTTAGAATTATCTGGAACCTGGTAAAAGTAATTATACAGTAAAAGTATGACTTGGTATACTTACCCTGAACAACTCGTACAGCTCATCACAAAGGTCCTGAACAAAGTTCATGTCCGACAGCTGAGGCAGGACCAGGTCCTTGATCTCCTGAGAGAACGGCACCTTGGCCTGAGGCAGCCAGGCCCAATGGTATGGATCTACAACATATTACAAGTGACCCACAGGTCATGACACTCAGTCGATAACCAGCCTGAAGGTCATGGCAAACTGGTATATTGCCTTGATTTATACTTAACTTCACACTGGAGACATAGAAAACACAATTAAAGCAACTGCTTGGAATTTACAGACCCCGCTTCAGCCTGTATTGTTATATTACCTGTACAATCAAGTAACACATGGGGCTAAAGACTTAAGGGTCACCAGTGACCATTTTGCATGTGAAAATACTGGAAAATAATAGATGAATGATTCTATTTCATACAGGAAACACCTTGCTGAAATAATTGCAGAGGCATTAATAAGGAACAAATACTTTTAAGTATTAATCTTCTGCCATTTAAAAGATAACATGAACAATATTAATGCCGTGTTCAGTTTACATTGATGTTTGTTGTTTACCAATATAAGCATATATGTGTGTAAAGTAAGGAAAATGGGAGCTGAAATTTGTGTTCACTTGAATTCCAAGAATTGTTATCAAGCAAATAAGAGCAGGGTGTCACAGCTTTAAAAGTTGGAGTTGGATGCACAATGTGACACACCCAGATCTCACTCATCTGATTACAATCTGGCCCCTGTGCCAGACATGGTGGTGGAACCAAAAAAAAATGCTATACAAAGCAGCAGTTAAAGCGAAGGAGATACAAAACAACTGCATTGTATAACCACTGTGTGAGGAGTGAAAAATGATGAGATGTATTATGCATTATTTGACTAAAAAGCTGTTGGAAAAACAATCTAAGGGACACTCACATGCCCGCCATTCGTCTGGATGTTTGAAAGGGAATGCCAGTCCGTTATCAATAGCTGCTACAGAGATTTCAGGGGATCTGACCATACTCCAGTCCTCGTCCTGAAATACACAAAAATCACAACACTTAACAGGCTGGTTGGATAAACAAAATAACCACATAACAGAGATGTTATAAGACATTGAATAAAAATTCAATCTTTAGCTGCACAACATTGAAAAAGTAGCCATGGATTTGTGTCACATGTATAGCTCTATATACTAAATAAACAGCACTATTTACATGAACACACAACACATAAACACAAAAAGTTGAGTTAACTTCATGATATAGTTTCATAAGTTTTACAATGAACTGTGAAATCTGAATTAAATCTGAATTTATGGTATTCATTGTTTACTGTTTGTGCTAAATATTTGACCTGAACATATAAAATTCAAAACATTTAAAAATCTTGCAATTCAAAACCTTGTCATATATACTGTTTAATAACCAGTTATTATTGATTAATATAATTAATTATAGTAAGACAACTGTGAAGTGTCTGCTACATATTAAATTAACCTTAACCTTCCTTATATACCTACATATTTGTGTAATCTTAAATACCATGCACAGAGTCCTTACATTTAATAACTGACCCACAATGACATGATTAAAGTAGAAGGGGGGGGGGGGGGTTCCAAGCTACTTTGTAGTGTGTTAAGAATATCATACATGTTAGATACCAGTTATGTGTATATACAGAACTTAAGAAAAAGTGATATTTACAGGTCTACTTTATTTTTCTTACATTAAAAGTACATTTCTAGTATTGACATTAAGTGTTGGTGACATTTCTGTAGAACTGGTAGGGCAAATTTTGTTCACATTCTACATTCTGACAGAATTAAAAGTGTGGCTTATTATTTCAATGTTATGCTCTTATGTAAAAGATTTGATAAACAACCTTGAACACTGAAAGAATGACTTCCAGAGTGCTCCAAATTATATTTTTGCTCATAACAGTATTTGCAGAAAATGATCTACATTGACCTAATTTTGGGTTTCCAAGAAGATATTACCAGGAACTTTCAGGAACACAAGTTAAAGATTCTAGGTCTAACTATTATCATTTGTGCCCAACTGACTTTCTGGGTGCCTAAATTACGTTTCTCTACATGGCTTGCAAAATATAGGACACTGTGGCCTTATTTCTTGTTTCAGAGGAGATTTTACAAGGACCTTCCTGGATCATAAGTGAGAATTTTCTAGGTCCAGCTGCTATTATTGGTGCCCATCTGATTTCAAGGTGCTCAAATCATGTTTTCTTCTATTGGTCAAATATTTATGTCACAGTGAACTGATTTCAGCTATCCAAGGAGTCCTTGCAAGGAACTCTTTTTAATTAAAGTAAAAAGTTTCTTTGTCCAAAAGTAAGATCTGTGCCTTGTCTAACTTTCTGAAATTTAGGGTGCTTAAAATTAAGATTTTTGGCCAGTAGTTAACAAAATACAAGTTACAATAACCTAATTACAGTTATTCAAGATTTATTCTGGATGTAATGATAGGAGATTCTATGTTTAATGGTTACAATTTGTGCCTTGTTAATGGCAGAAGGCTAGATAATCAGACAGATGAAGGACAAAGTGTGATTGCTTTAGCTCAGATGGTTTGCAATCAGCTGAGCTAAAAAAATAGGTCATAATTACCTTATTTTAAGTGGAACAGGATCCTATTCAATATTGTGGAAGAATATATGTTAAATACTAGTGATAGCATGTACAGAAACTTCACATATAATTTCAGTAATAGATGTCCTTGGTCTGAGAAAACCCCTCGGATCAAAAGACCACTTGCTGTTAACAACCTTTTTTTATCTGCCAACATAGTTTTACAGTTAAAATATAACTTGATCATGTAATCACCTGTTATACATGAGCACTGACTGCCAACTTTCAGTCATTATTCAAAATTTCACCAGCTTAATTAGACAATTTTCTAAACAATCTGACAACTTTATACACAAGGCATAATTGGACTATAATGGCACCTGTTTTGTTGTAATTGGTGTTTATAGTCAGCACTAGAAGGTGCTGTTCATGCTCCCATCATGCATTGCAAAGTGCTGCCATTTCCAATTACAGTGAAATATCTACTGACATAGATGGTATAGTCACATATCATATAATACAATACTGGTGAATAACATAAATAAAACTACAATCTTTATCTCAAAGTTAAATGTACCCAAACAAATATAACACAGAACTGGATCACTTGGTATAACTTCCAATTATTACTCAGACTCTGCTGTCCATGGTTAGAGTTCCTAGTCAAAGCATGTAACTAGCATATGCACAACAGAAAAATTATATCTCATGATTATAAATAAGCCTCTGAAAAATAATTTACAGAGAAAAAGTTATTTCAAAGCACATGACCAATTCAGCTGATTATTAATAAGATCTATCAGTTTAATTTTGCAAAATCCAAATTAAAATTAGTACCTCTGTCAGCTCTTGCACATAATTCAAGTATCTGCATCATGCACTTGAAGCAGGTACAGATGCAGTTGCATTAATCAGAAGAAAAACACAATCTTTAAGTATATTATAAGAGGTGCCAATACTATACTCCATTCCACCATCTCTGTCCATTTGTTTTTCTTGAAATTTTTTGTAAAATGATATAAAATATACATTTTTCTAAACCAGTGGTATGTGGAGATTTTCTGATGATGAAGTAATTCTCTCCGTTGTATTAATTATGTATCAACTTGTATGAATTCAAAATGAAATAAGGCAGTTAGATTCATAGTATAGGAACATTCATGTATCTTGCACTAATTACATTATACAATACACAGAGATGATGTCACAATTGAATGAATCATGTTTTTGGCCACATACACACCTCTCCTGTTTCATTCAAATAAACATATATGTCCTCTTGAAATGATGCTATCTTTTTTTCAGTATTTTTTTGTAACTCTGAAATATATTTACTGGTTTTTCTGGCCCATTTAAAATACAGTAAGTCTTAACATTACTTCCTGTGAATGCAGAATTTCAAATTATAACTAACTAATTTAAAAGAAGTATCACAAAACATGCTGGTGGACAAGGGTGTTTGAATGGAGTATTGAGACCTGCAGGACTTTTGAATTTATATGATATATAATATGTACATAATAAAGATGCCCAGGAGGAGAAGCATCCATGTATTTGTCCAGAGATAGTGTAATCCTATCTAGAAGCAGGTGTTGATTATATTAGCAGAAAGCATGCGTAACCAGAGACTTAACTACAGATAGCCACATCAAGAAAACATCCATCTCAGTTAATCTACGATCAGCTGAAACAAAGCTTGTTTCCCAGGCACCCCATGAGCCACATTCAAACGCTCAAATGGTAGTTCTTTACCAACCCTATGGATGGTGTTGAAAATTTAGAATATCAGATAACACTTCATCAGTTCTCATATGACAGTCAATGACTTAAAATTTTCACTATTATTCTGGCATGCATGTGGGAGCTGCGTACGACTGTTACCTGCATGGTCTTAACGAAGAGGAAAACAGATAAAATAAAGAAAATATGATTTTAAAGACTGATGGTCTTTAAAGTTGCATTTCTCATTATCAGAACAATTAGTACACAGAAGGTGGCTTAGTATTAAGAACATATATATAGGGGTATATCAGTTCCTTAGTTCTAAATAAAGCCAGTATGTACCCATCATAAACATACTGCATAACAGTAAAGTGTCATGGTCATAAATGAGGCCTGGTCAAAATACAATGCTGAAACTAATGCTGTAATTTTGTGGTAAACCCCAGAATTATTTAATTTTTTTCCAGTATTTTAACTATGCACTTAATCAATAAAACTTACAAGGTGCCACCCACCAGATAATTTAACAATGATACCAAGATGTGCCAGATTCCCAAATACACTTTACATTTATACTAAGGGCCAGGGGTGTCTGAGAAACATCTTAAATAGCTCTTGGGTCTCAAACTTAAACCAAACTGTTCTACCTCAGGTCCAACAAGGTTGAATGCTCGATGCAAGGGTGCATTCTGATAAATATGAAATAATTCCTAAAAATAAAATCATCAACTCAAATAATAATCATCTGAACATTTCAAATTTCCTTAAAAGGGCAAACCATATACAACAGAATTAAAAAACAAAATTAAAAAGCAAAATTAAAAAGAGGAAATAAATAATAAAATAAATCAATTAAGACAAATTATATAAAAATAAAAGTTCAACTTCTGTCCTCTTTTAAATCTCATTTATGAGGTATAATTTAATGTTTTTAAGGTACTGATCGTAAGGTATGACATTAAAAATTTATTTCATGTTCCAAATGATACAACAAATACTCTACTCAGGAGAGATAGTCAATGAATCACCTATCTATTACAAATATCACTCCAGGAATACAGTAGTTCTAATTACCTTCAATTAATGTCTATTAAATTGGAAGTATCACTGACCTATTTACTGTTAATGATATAGCATTATATATCTCTCCTAGCAGAAGCAGTTCTTATTACCTCCAATAACTTTCTATAAAACTGGAAGTATCAAGACTAGACTAAAGATATTAAATAAAACAAAACACTGTAGGATTGCATAGTGTGAACATGGTAAACTGTAGCAAAGTATTATGAAATAATTTTTATCTGAAATAAAATATTTGGGAAAGTGGTGAAAAAGCAACATTAAGATGTGGAAAACTTGTAATTGATGGTGAAGTAGAAATATTGAGGAACTGGCCTGACATACTCCAGACTGTACTAAGAAGAACAAGAATTCTACAACCACTAAAAGGGCAAGAAAAATTAAAAGCTTCTGTATACTGCAAAGCAGTAATTAAATGTGGTATTTAATCTCATTTAATCACCCAGATCCAACTTTCACACATGTTATTTCTGAGAATTGCTCAGACCTGGATTATGATATACATGTAATTGTCTATGCCAGAGTTCTTTTCCTAATAAGGTGATCAAATTAATTCTTCAGACTTAATTATAACTAATATTGTAAATGATAGATTGTATTGTAGCTAATGCACTGGTAAAGCATTACGTACTGACAGTAAGTGGATTACTGACTCTGGTATTTTTTTATACAATTTGAGCAGAAGAAGAATTGAAATTTTCCAATTGTATTGAGCAGATAGAGCATTAAATTTTCATCTTGTATTGAGCAGATGGAGAATTCAAACTTTTCCTTCGCAATGAGCAGATGGAGAATTCACACTCTCCCTCTGTACTGAGCATATGGAAATTAAAACTTTTGATTCATATTTTGCAGATGGAGAAATAGAACTTTGCCTTCGTATTCAGCAGATACAGTATTAAACTTCTTCTTTGTAATGCACAGATAGAGCATTGTAATTTCACCGTTGTATCAAGCAGATGGTAAATCAAAACTTTGCCTTTGTATTGAGATGATAGAGCAATAATTTTCCCCTTTATATAAATCAGATGGAAATTATAACTTCTCATTTTTCATGAGCACTCAGTATATTAAAATATCCTCTTTGTATTAATATAGCATTAGCAGATGGAGAATTAAAACTCCTCCTTTATCCTGAGTAGGTGGAACATTAAGATTTCCATTAGTGTGGAACAAGAGGGACACTGAAATTTCCCATTTTGATTCAGCAGATGGAGTATCAATATTGTCAGTGCATGGTGAACAGATGTAATAATAAAAGTTTCCCATTTAGCAAATAAAATCTCATGTGAATGTTATTTTAAAGAACCAAGTATTTCATGGATAACCTATCAGTTCACTCAATTCTTTGAAAAAATCCTTGCCCCACTATCCATGGATTAAGTGTAACTACTACTTCTGCAAGGGAGCTGAACCATTAAGTAATTCTGATAAAATAATCTTCACAAAATGCCCCCATCAGTCAACATTTTACTGCTGTGTCAGCATCAGTCTTGATAAAATGCTCATAAAGGACCAAGAAAAAATAATAAAGCTGAGCACATCTTTTAATCAGATTGAGATTAAGCTACAGAATTAGCTGATGCTTGTCCTGTTCATGGACCAGTCCTTCACTATAAGGAAACTAGATTTCAGTTTAAGTCAATCTAACAGCAAAACCTCCACTATACTCTGAAACTGCCATTTTATCAACACATGTTGGGACTTCTTCATTCAGCAAGACAGAAGCCTTATTATGATATGCTTGCTTTGCACAGAATAATGGGGCTCAATGCTGGCCAAGTTAATATTAGGATTCATGTCAAAGCCTGGATGAAAATGAAGCCATTCCAACTTGGCTGTCATCAAACTGAATGATAATGTCATTTATGTCCTGTCAATACTGCCAATATCTTGTCCCACTAAAATTAAAATGCCATTTCACAATTTGTTTGTGATTTATCAAGTTTTTGTTCCTTTTATTTGCAAGATTTCTCCTTTCTGTTGGGATTCTTTGAACTTTTATGTACATTCACGCACACCTTACAAAACCCCATGGAGTTTAAAATTAAAGTAAGGATTTACCAAAAGTTTGAAAAACTGGATTGCGAATCAAATATTCCAATATCAATATGTTGGTTAACCTTCATTTACGACAGTTGTGTATGTGGGGGAGGCAGCAGTACAGAGAGGTAGAGGAAGAAGTAGAGACGTAGAAAGAGGAGGAGAAAGAGGAAAGACAGGCAGACAAAAAGAAAGACCAGGCAGAAAAGAGCAATGAAAACATTTGAAAGGAAAAATTTAAGAAATAGTTACTCAAGAAAGGTGAAAACATACGACATATCTTCAAACATAATAATTATCAAAAAATTAAAGGAAAGAACTAATGGAAGCTAAAATTCATAGAAATAGAGAGGTAGAAAGAGGAGGAGAAAGGAAGACAGAGGAAAGACAGGCAGACAAAAAGAAAGACCAGGCAGAACAGAGCAAAGAAAACATTTGAAAGGAAAAATTTAAGAAATAGTTACTCAAGAAAGATGAAAACATACGACATATCTTCAAACATAATAATTATCAAAAAATTAAAGGAAAGAACTAATGGAAGATAAAATTCATAGAAATAGAGGTAGAAAGAGGAGGAGAAAGGGAGAAAGAGGAAAGACAGGCAGACAAAAAGAAAGACCAGGCAGAACAGAGCAAAGAAAACATTTGAAAGGAAAAATTTAAGAAATAGTTACTCAAGAAAGGTGAAAACATATGACATATCTTCAAACATAATAATTATCAAAAAAAAAAGGAAAGAACTAATGGAAGATAAAATTCATAGAAATAGAGAGGTAGAAAGAGGAGGAGAAAGGAAGAAAGAGCAAATACAGGCAGACAAAAAGAAAGACCAGGCAGAAAAGAGCAAAGAAAACATTTGAAAGGAAAAATTTAAGAAATAGTTACTCAAGAAAGGTGAAAACATACGACATATCTTCAAACATAATAATTATCAAAAAAATAAAAGGAAAGAACTAATGGAAGATAAAATTCATAGAAATAGAGGTAGAAAGAGGAGGAGAAAGGGAGAAAGAGGAAAGACAGGCAGACAGGAAGATAAAAGGAAAACCAGACAGAAAAGACAACATTTGAAAATAAAAATTTAAGAAATAGTAACTTAAGAGAATGTTAGACATTACTGGTACTTCAAACATAATTTGATTTTTGAAAAAAAAAGTAAAAAGAAGGATCTTAAGGAAGGAAAGATTAAAGAAAGAAGGAAAGAAGTAAAATGATACACAGACAGGAAGACTAATTTCAATCTTTGATTTTTATAGTGTTTTGTATCCAGTAAGTTTAATTGCATGTGATTCAGCCCTATCATCACTATGAGGCATTATTTCTTAACGGACACAACATCAAAATATTTTCTTCCTTTTGTCATTAGCATCAGAAAACATATTTCCTTTAATCACTGGCTGCCTTCTGTATTTATCTAGGTACTGTTTTGATAGCCATCACACTGATTGGGTCTTGTTCCATACTGTTGCATTTTCATATTAACCTGCTCTTATTGCCTCAGCCAATGAGGCTTGTATAAATAATGTTCACATCTGTTCGTCCAGAGATAATGTAACACCAAAGATTAAAAAGGACTTTCAATGAAACTCTTTGGTAGTGTGGGCCATAGAAGAAGGAACAAATATGGGTTGGATATTAGAATAATTTAGAAAAAGACCTGACTTCCAAATTCAATACAAATTTCTGAAGGTTCATAGCATATTTAAATCAAATGTTAAGAAGGTTGAATTATATGTCCAAGGAACAAATTATCACATTTTGTAGTGGATAGTTTAATTTGGGGGGGGGGGGGGGGCAGTTCTGGATGTTAATCAAAGCAGTGGTGTTGGAAAAGGTATGCACTTTTTGAGTGCTTTTGTATTGACCTTATCATGCACTCTATGTGCCCTTAATTGCATATTCATTCAATGAATAATCATGAGCAGAGGTGTTATGAGCAAAAAATCAAGATACCATTGTTGGCCATGTAAACAGTCAATCACCTGACAAATGCAAAATTTGCATAATTTGGGCAACTGTCCCAAGCAGAACACATGAAATCTGTGCCAGTACCCCTATCCACATGTTTTAGGGGGTATTTTTTATACAAAGAAAACAGTATAAAACATTCTCTGTGAAAGGTTGCAGAGTATTCTGCTGACTGCTGAGTGACTAATAATGTCTCACCTTGCACTGAATTTGTATGAGACAAACAATAATGAATATGGCAAAACACCACACAAAGATTGTGATATATTCAGCACTGGAAAGCAGAGATATTGAAATTCCAGCTGATAATGTCAGTCAATGTGTTTGACATGTGCAACATCTTTGTGATGTCGCTGTTGTCTTATAAACCACTCTCACAACCATGGACATGGAAAGCCTGTGTAGGAGTGTTTCAGAACTCTTTAGCATAATTAGATCAAAGAGGCGGAGCATAAGAGCCGTGGTGGTCAAGTTAATGAATCTGATATTGGTGCAAAATTCAGACACACTCTTTATACTGACAAATGTCTCAAAACATTGTAGAAGACTGTATGCAGGCTGAGGTTAAATAAACTTGTCTGGGTGTTTTAGTCCCCTGTGGTGAATGGCCTGTAACACAGACAGATATATGGGTCCATGACCAACTTAACAGAACACACAGTGGTTTATAATTAAATTGAACAGTAAATGCCAAGTACATGCGACACAGTGGAAAAGAACACCAAAGAATAAATATTTAAAAGTATCTCCTATGCCTGCATTTCAAAGTGAACTAAAAGCATATCTATGATTCAAATTTACTTATACATAACTGAATCTATCTAATTTCAAATACTGATTGTTAAATTAACAGTAATGAATGGTTTGTCTTTTGTTTTTACTTGAAGGAGCTTATCCAAATCCCTATAACATAAGGATTTCTATTCAGCAGATAAGAACCCATTATTGGTGTATTTTACAAAGAATTTCTGTTGTACAGAATATTACTATCTGAGAAGCTGAGGAGTTCAGGAAAACACACTTTTGGCCTGAGGTAATAAATTTAATAACTAGTGGTGTGCCAATTAAATTAATTGATTATATTGACAATTGGTTGTTTTCTTTCATAATTGATCAAATTAGTTCATCTCTGTATAATCAATCACAAACTATTATGTTTGCAGAGGCAAAGACATCATATTTACTAGAACCTGAAATTTAATCAGCAGAAAAGTGTCAACAACTATCCAGTTACCTGGACCTCTCAGCAGGAACATAAACATGCATTTTGTTTAAAATTGTGCCTCTATCTACCCTTATTACACCATACATACCGGAGTACCACCCATGATGTGTGTGATTGCCATATTAACATGACTTATCCAGTCTTTACCTGAATATTGATTTATATTAGCATAAATAATTGATTAATACTTGATCATTGGCCTTTAATTGCTTTCAATCATCAAACATAATTTTATAAATAATTCTTACCAATGGTTTATTATAACTGCAATAATTTAATGAATAGCAGGTCTTTTACAGAACATATATTGGTAAAAAGGTGCACATCCTCATGTTTCTTGAAAAATATAATCTCTATGAATTGGTTTTATATATCAATTTCAAATTATATGTCAATCATAATTAAACTGTAACACTTTGCTGGTATGCCTGTCAAAATTCATAGGGAATGTTTATCTATTGAGTAATCACGATTTACAGTTTGATCCTGCCTCCATCTTTTGATCTGAATTTATAGACATTCCTGATAAAATATTTCATGGGAAACCCTATATTTTAACAAAATCTAATTTAAATCTGTTTGGATTTTCCAAGATGTTCTGATAAATATGAAAAACAGTTTGGGGAAAACATATCCTTAATAATTTGTTTCCAAATATAAAGTACTTGGTAGGTACCTTTTGAAAAGCTGCCTCAATCTGTCTTCATGTTTACTATATCAAAAATTATCTCTTCTGTAAGTGAACTGAAAACTTCAGTTTATAAATTATAACAATAAGAGAGTGACAGAACTAAAAAAAATTGAAGTCTTTCTTTGGTAGAAAATAACCATATCTTATTAATTATAATACTTATGGTTACAAAACTTATGATAAATTTAAGTTTATCTGAGGGCAGTTTTCTTCATCCTAAAGACAAGACAACTATCTTTTTTTAGGGAATATAGAAAGCTATGATTGGTTTTGAATTCATTTAGTCACAAAAGGCACATAATATGATGAAACAAGTGAAATGGAGCATAGTAATGTAAGGGTTTGAGAACTAGTACCCCTGGCCAAGGTCAATGGCACTTGTAAGTGATCACCCTCTACACCCATGGGTGAATGAATTCTGGTCATGAACAGCTGGAAAATGTAGAATATATTATTTAGAATCTTTTACAGCTACTCTTCTTGTATGCTTGTGGGAGAGCAGAAATAAGCTAGTGGGAACAACTGTGTTGCTCTGAAGACAAATGGTTCTCAGTCAAAACTATTCATACCTTACACATAAGAATCTGTGTTTGGTGGCACTGTATATCAATATGCACTAGACTGGCCAGCTATATCATACAGACAAGATGTATGGAGCATGTGTTATGAACTGACCAGTGAAATATACATCTCCCATAAACAATCTTTCTTCTGCCTCTTGTTTTACCACAAATGAGAAGAAGTGCTTAGTCTGAAGTAAAGAAATCTAATATAACACAGCAGTTCATTTTCAGCACAGGAACACAAAATGCCAGTACTGGTTGAATGTGAAGTGTGTACTTTAAGTCTTTAAAGCGTGTACATTCTCAATAGTGCAAGGTAAAGGCCATAACTAGAGAGCACTCAGTGGAGCACAAATCACTCTGCCATACCAAAACGATGCTCATGGATCCATAGAGTGTTTTTTAACCTGCCCCACTCTCTCCACTGGTGACCTGGATTCCATTCCTAGTGTAGCCATGAGGGTTTTATTGGCCAATCCAAGGTCATTGGCTTTCTTGGGGCCTTAAGTTTCTTCCCCCCCCCCTTACAGACTATGGAATGCCACCATCTGAGCCATGAAGAGTGCCTCGTTTTAATTATCATAACTATTTGTGCAATTTAGGTAGAAAAATACAGTCTAAAATTAAAGAGGGCTTTCAGTGACCTAAGTCACCTCTCTACAAAGTATTTGGAAATCTTGTCAGAATCTTCAATAATTTGGCTACAAACAAACAGGCTGGGATGAAAACATGATTCAACTCACTGATAATTCTTTGACAGAGGTAATGAATTATGGGAGATTCATTTGGGTAATCAGGGCTTTCAATATGAAGACAAATTGGGTCTGGGTCACTCAGGCTAAAATGTTGGACAGTTATATGGGATTTTGGAGAATCCAACGTGGAATGGATCTGTGTAAAGGTTTGAAGGTTATGTAAAATCATTATTTTATTTTAAGTCAATATTGTATCATCACAATTATTAGATATTTAGTCATTATATGATTACGGTATTTGATTAGGATAAAATGTTACTGTCAGCTGTCTGCACAGTGTTTATACAGTAGGCTGGTTTGTTTGAAGTAGATGGCAAAGGTCAGTGCCTGCTACAGGAGCAAGCTTTGATCCTCTTAGTACAACCTCCAGAAACCACCAGTGTTTGATTAGACTCAGACCCTTAGATTTGTGATTCTGAAGAGAATCGAGCCTCACAAAGGCTTAATCCCACGTTCATGAAAACTTTGAATAATGATAGAGCTGGATCCATGTTACTGACAGGGCTGAGGAATTTTCATCAGTCTTGATATGGCAGACTGAGACTGAAGATTCTGATGAGAAGAATCCGTATATATACAGTGACTTCCACACAAACTGTCATCAACTGAAGCTCAACAAGTCCTGGTCTCTCTGCTTGCTTAGTGACTGGCTCTCACTGCCACCAGAATTTATGATAAAGTTATGGTTGTCCAAAATAAGTAGTCCCAGGTCAAGTACATCTGCAGTCTCTGATCAGACTAAACAAAATCTAAAACTGTTCAGTCCATGTCATTCTACAGTACAGTAAAGAGTCATTTTAAAAAGAAGTTGGGATCAAAGATTCAGCACAATTCACCATGACTTTCAACCTGCCATTGAGCAACTTGACAGACATAATTAATGAAGTTAGTCCAAAATAAATATTGGCAACAGCATTTTTGTTAGGTTTCCAAAAATATAATTAATTTATCATGTAAAATTCCTTGTAATTATTGCTAATTTGCCTCATTAATTTAGAATTTTTTCTTTGTTGAATAAATTTTTTAATGTTTGGATTTCCGATAAACAGTAAAAATTTAGGTTCTCAGTTTTCCATTTCAGATAAAAAATGTTTTTGGGTAAATGGTGTATTGATAAACAAAACTCAACTGTACTTCAAATCAAACTGTTCCAAACTGTTCCAACAGTATAGATTGTTCAACTTTCTATATACAATTTCAATCAAGAGGTGCATCGGTCTGAATGAAACCAGAGTTTGAAATAAAATTAAAAGACCCCTACCGAAAATCTTGTTTTTATTGCCGCGGCCTTAAAAACAAACTCAAAATCGAAAATCTCGAATTTTTTTCTTTCTTTTTCTGATAAATGCCTGCCAATCCATGTGCAAAAGTCGTTAGTAACATACAGATATTTTGTCCCTATCTCGAGCGTTTAATATATATTAAATATACATAATCTGGCAACATATTTAACCTCTGTAATTAATACTTTTTATTCTAGTCTTCATTAAAGCAGCTATGTCGTGATTTATTTTGCTACGTGCAGCTAATTATCTTACCCTTAGGCCAGAGACGGAGTCGGGGTGCGGCCTTTAAGGGGGGTTTTGGGTATTTGGACCTTAGTGGGAGCTCCTTTAAGAGACCTTGCAAACTCAGGGTGCGGCTATAAATAGACGTGCGGCCATAAAAACAAGATTTACGGTAAGCCTCTTACCAGCCTATTATCTGTGTCTGTACTTACAGCAATTCAATATTTTTTTAAACACAGCTCAGAATGTAGACTCATCATGGCTTTTGACCAGTTAAACTGAACAGTTTGTGATTGCCCTTGTGCACACTCTAAAACCCTTTTGCCACATGTCCAAAAGGCTCGGGTATATAATGTCTACATATCAAAAAGTCACAATTATTCTAAAACCACCCACGGTCCCTAAATAGAGTGGTCAAAAATCTGTGGTCAGTCTAAATAAATCTTAGGTCAACTAAATTAATAAGATTACAGTCCCAGAATTTATGAAGCACGTTTCTGATCAAAGCAAATAATCTCAGGTTACCTTATCACAATAAGAATTCCCTGAACAGAATGTAGAAATTAACTGTTTATAATAATAAATTAAACTAAATTTATCAATTAGAGACCCTATTCAGACTATGTTATTTTCAAAATACTGAAAAGAGCTGAAAGAACAATTGTAAACCAAGCAGTACTTCCCCTAAAACAACCCACCCCATGCAATCCCATAAAATGACTGTAAACCTTTTTGGTTCTATATCTTTGCTCTGATAGCCAAGCTCTACATTGTAAAAGACACACCAAGTAGTTTTCATTTCAGCTTTAAGCCCCGCCCATTTGCACTGGCACACACTGGCACACACACCCCTAGAGCAATTTTCCAAGCACTAACACTTTTCCACAGCTGATACTTGGTATTTATTTAAATAATGCTATACAACAAACTGTGCATTAAGTGGTGAGCAGTAACACTGGTGTTTTATGATAAGCAAAGCAAATTTATCAGATTAAATACTGCATTAGGACCAGGCCCTGCGACCTTAAGCTGAACACAGTTACCACATGATTTAATAACTTCCTTGATTCTACAATGGTGCTTATCTCAGCCGGTGCCATTCAATGTATAATGATAAAACAGTGATAAAATAGGACTGTCAGTCACAAAGCTGTCACACATATGGCCTTTATAAAGATAAAACAGTGACAAAATAGGACTGTCAGTCACAAAGCTGTCACACATGGCCTTTATGGTCAAGAAGAGAAAATATATGGTGAATATGATAGCCTCATTAATCAAGAGAATGAATACAGAGGTTGAGTTAAAGAAAAGTGATTGCTCATGCAGGTTTTAAAGTCATTAAAGAGGAAAATAAGGACTTTTAAGTATAATATAACATCATTTGTTACACTTCACTAAATTATATTCATTTAGGTTCATACAATGATTCTTATGTCAATAAAGTTTTCTACATTTACAAAAACTTGGATCCAGCCAGCTTCTGGATTTTTATTAAATTTGTTATTCCTATGGAATTATTGTGCAGCTTTGCTCCCTTCTTTAATCTTGAAATTGTAGCATATGTAATATTATTATGTATCAGCTATAATTTACATTTCTAAAATAGTCATAAATTTTGAAGTTCCTCTTTCTCCAGTACAATTGTTTCATAAGACTACTATAAAAACATTAGTTGTTGTCAATACTTTTTGGTTTTACAATTAATGTCCAGCATGATGCATCTACTATCAAATAAATTATTTGAAATTGAACGTACAACTTTAACGCAAGGCAACTGATTAGATTTGTGATTCTGTATAGGTTTCCTAAAATTTATCCTTATTTATCATAAAGATAATCCTACAATTTCTTCCAAAAACTGTGGCTTTATAAGGAGGTTTGTGTGCTACAACCTAATTCTTTTTCTACTGGATAATGTCAGTAGCAACAGAGTTCAGAAAATCACACTGAAATACTGTTGATTTGTGCTAAGATGAGCTCTGTAGCTGAATAATTAGCAAATACCTGTTTTTACCTACATATAGACAGGCTCCAAAGCACATAATGTGCAAGCACATGTGCATTCCATCTTCACTGCCAACATTAATAACTAAAGCACAGGCAAGTGGTAATGAAACATCTGTGCTGTTCATGATCACTTAAATTTTGTTCAGTGCTTCATCAGCAACACTAGACTTTCTAAGGAACTATAAAATCATGAAGTCCAGATATATCTTTTATTTTTATAAATAATCAAGAAAATGGTGGTTGATGCATTTGATTAAAAATTGACTAAAAATGCAACATATATGGAAAGAGCAACACCGCTGGCAAGATGGCAGGCATTACTGAAGCAAACAGCTATATTCAGGACATATTAACCATCCAAAAAAGACAAGAAAAATGATAAAATAATTTTGAAAATGAGAAAAGCAAAAGCTCAGTATAAGAAAACAAAACAGATCACATGCCGAGACTATATATGACAAAACAGGAGAAGCAGCAGGCGGCGATAGCCAATCAAAACTTACCTCCCGATCAGATTCCTCCAGGTCAGACTTCTCGTATCGTATCAACCAGTTATCGTTTCCTCTATCTGTGAAGAGTACTGACACTTTATGGAAGCACCACACTATTATACCATTTATAACATATAAATCTCAAGGATCCCAACAGCTAATACAATAAAAATCCCTGATTTTTTTTCCCGGTGTATTTTATAATTTCAGGATTTTTTAACCAATTTCCACATATAAAACCAGAACAGGCAACAATCAAGTGGAAAGGCTTTTCAGACATGAGACAAAAAAAATGACATATGACAAAATCCCGTCTGGGCCAATCAAATTTCCTTGGCTCCCCCCCGAAAAGATAACTCAATTTCCAGGTTTTTCTTTATTTCCAACAAGACTTGAAACCCTGAGTCTGTTCATACATGTACAATTGAAGCAGAAAATGTATAAAGCTGCCCATTCAACTTCCTTTAGAAAAAGAAATTATGTGAATTCTGGCCCCCAATAAGTGCATATCAATGATCTATGAGTAATTCTGTGAAGGATGTATGAACTTGTTTATCAACGACATGCTTGTAAACACAGCAAAACATGTAACCTAAGGTGGTAGGTTGCATATATGTGGAGGTAAAAAAGTTACTTGTTGCAAAACAACATTTGCAAAGCTCTGGCTTATCTGACTTGCAGCCAGATGCCCTTGTATAATTTGTTTTTATTATAATGGTGGGCCCCTACATATTATAAACACATATTGATAAAAACAAAACAAACAGCCTGTGTGCGGTGATATCCACTTTTTCCAGCCTATTTTTATAAAAGCTCCGAGGGATTACTTCTAGTTCATAAAGGTCAGATAGGTGATTAGGTCCCTCTATTAAAAGAATACAAAGGGATACAGGATCTGCATGTATGGATTTATGTGCATGCTCTTTCAGAGGTACATGAATTTAATTAGGCCACTTGCTACAAGGGGTGCATATTATAGTTCAAACTCCAAGGAATTCATTGATAGTAAACCAAAACAGCTCAGCTGTTCCTAGCATATTGGAACAGTTCCTTGTATTGGTTAATAATGCAATGATTAGCCAATCAGATGACATTCAACAAATTTCTGAATAATGATATTTCACCTTGTATTCCTTATATTGTGCTGAGAGGGTATTACTAAATGTTTACATTGCTTCAACTAAATAATCAATTATCTCTGATATATAAATAAAGGAATTCTCATGATACTGACATGATATTTGACTTTGTATTATGATGTACCAGTGAACCAGTACAGCTCTTTCTCTATGTCACCTATCAATTATGTGTTCCATTTATACAACAAGGCCATGCTGTGGACCTCTTTGATGTAACAAGGGACCTATGGGTCACGACGCTCAGCTGTTATATATGATAAAAAAATATTATTTAGAAATGAGGCACATGCTTGTTTTGTGTGGTAATAAATATAAGCTGTATTATGAGTTGTTGTTGTTTAGCTTATGTATGATTTTGATAGTACCTTTGGAGACAGGGAAGAGGATTGATTTCATTTATTTTATTAACAAATGGAGTACTATTGTCACACAGATTTTGACTTGTCCATATAACTTATAAGCAGAACATATAATATAAGAGTTTAACTATTTATTAAAAAAAATTACAAATATTGTCCCAAATATAATTTTTATTAAAAATAATAAGAGAATCATATGATTTTTTAAAATGAAATATAACTGATATGATTATTAAAATAATATTAAAGAATATATTCATGAATGCACTCATGAATACATTTTGAAAGTATTTGCACGAGTATTCATATACTTTCATTTTTACCTGAATTCCCATTCTTTATGCAAGAAATTTTATAATGGAGTATATAATCATATTCGTATTTAAATACAATTACAAAGTATTCGCACCATGTCTGGTATTTATTCAGTTTTCACCAAACAATGATGTTGAGAATCCAAAATATACAAAATTCACACATTTAAATAATGATCATAAGAACCTGGTTTTATGGCTTTTATTTATATTAAAAAATAACTGTAAAAAATTCATTTTGGACTAATTTCACATCAATGTACACACTAGACACAGTAGGAATCTAGATTAATATTATCAACTGCTTCTTTGTCTATCATTAATTTCCTTCATATGATCCCTAATGATTAGTAATGAATAATATGATTTACTTCTTTATCATTAAAATTGAACTGAAAAATGCCATAGGTGACTGCATGGTGTTATTTGGAATATGTGACATTCTACCCATTGATACAAGATTCTTATATCATCAGTAACTGCAAGTTAATTTCCTGTTATTATAAACTAACAAATTCCTTTTCTATTTTTCTTTAATTTGTTATTAAAAACCAAAAAAAATTTATTAATTTATTGTTTATTGTTATGTTGTTGGTTAAAACTACTAGATGCATGAGTTAGGTTGGACACCTGGATCAACTGTGGCTGGCCATAAGCTGCCTGGATTCCTGTATGCCTCGCCTCAAGCGTGCATAATTTGATGAAAGGTCAACAAGGTCAACATACAGGTGACTCAAGAGGGGCTGGAGAGAGCCAAAGTCTGACAGGGTCTCATAAAAAACATTAATAAAAGCTACAATTTTTGGCCAATTTCTTTCAGCTTTCTAAACTAAAAAGCTGAAATCCTTATGTGTGCATGATATGAAAATTATATCAACAGTGCTCACGGGAAACAAACGTGCCATGGTCACAGTTGGGCAAAATTTAAGGTACTAATTTTATATTTATACTAATAACTTATAAAATTTGAAAAATTCAGAACTAATTTTGGGTATTCAATTGAATCTTGATTAAAAAATGTTACATCCCTGACAAAAAAATCTCTAGCTTCAGCAATGCCCTTGTTAAGGGAGTAAATATATTTCTTGATTTTTTACAAAGTGCATTATGTTTGGGCCCATAACTTAAAACAATTAAGCAATACTGACATCATTCTGGCATGTGCATAGAGAATGAAAAATATGTATATTATTTATGATTAAAGTCAGATCAGTGGTTTTGATATTAGGCAGTCTTGAAGTGTAACAATGGGTTTTTAATTGAAAAATGAAGTTTTTCATTAATATCTCAAAGGTATTAAGTCCTAGTGACCAAATTCTTGGCATGGTAGGGGATTTTGGAGACATCTAACTGTATGCCGAATTTAAGGAACTTAGAGCTGAAGCTGGGGAGCCGAGCTCTTGCAAACTGCATAATACTAGCTTGATGTAAACAATATGTTACATGGTGCTTGAAAACTTGATTAAAATCTACAGTTTTTGATCAACTGGTTTCAACTTTTTGGTGTTAACAGTTGAAATGCTAACAAAAACATGCTGTGAAAATTAAATCAACAGTACTTACAGAAAAAAAAAACGTGCCATGGTCAAAGTTGGGCAAAATTTAAGGTACCAATTTTTTATTTTTATTAATATTTTAAAAAATTTAAAAGATTTTCATCTAATTTTGGGTATACAATTTAATTTTGATTAATTAAAGTTATATTACTGGAAAAAAGGTCCATAGCTTTAACATTTTTTGTGTTAAGTGATCAAATATCTTTCCTGATTTTTTACAAAATGCATTATGTTTGGGCCCATAACTTTTTTAAATTTAATAATACAGACATAATTTCTGGCATGTACATAGGAACTATATAGAGGAATATTTATGGTAAATATGAGGAAAAACAGATGAGTGGTTTTGATATTAGGCAGTCCTGAAGTGTGAAAATAGGTTTTTAATATAAAATTGAGGTTTTTCCTTAATTTCTTAAAGGAACGAAGTTGCAAAGACCCAGTTTTCGGCTTGGTAGGAGATCTTGGGGACATTCAACATTATGCCGAATTTTGGATTCCTAGGTCTTACGGTTTCAAAACGTGCCACATCTACGGACGGACGGACGGACGGACGGACAGACGGACGGACGACGGACAATGGACCACGACTATAGCTCAGATGACTTATAGTCAGCTGAGCTAAAAATGTCACCAATATATGCAGATGTCTGTCTGAGTTTATTAAGCTTCCAACCAGATGTCAGAGACCCGGAGTTGATAACTGAGCAACAGGTTTTAAAAGGATAAGTTCACAGCATTGCAATGTATAAAGCAAAGTTTGCCGGCTACATAAATGGTCAACCACTGGCTTTAATATATCTAGTTTTTTTTTAATTTTTACAAATATAAACCTTTCTATATTTGTCTGTCTCTCTCAGTTTATTATTCTGTCTTTCTTTTTCTTTATTTCTGTGTCTTTCTTTCCCAATCTCACTCTTACATTTTCTGTCTCACACTATCACTTTCTTCAATTCTCTTTCTCTCTCACTTTCCTTTTCTCCAACTTACATGATCAAAACACCTACCTTTCCATGCTGTGACGGTCACACTCTCCTCTTTCTAATGCTCTCACATTCTCACTTTCACTTTCTCTCACTTGTCTCTCACTCAGTCTATGTAATAGTGCAACATTACCTAATGCAACTATATCAAAGATCATGTCTAGCTTATTATCACGAACATTCCACCATGGACTGTGACAAATCACTCCACAGCTGTTACCAACTTCAGGGTGATTAACATTACTTTACCACCTCTGTTTTTCACTGATATCAGTAATCAATTTCATTCATGCCTACATACCTGTGAAATTGACCAGATGCATATGCCACATAAAGTCTGACCTTGAAGTCTAAATTATGAGAACTAACATTATTGCCCAGAGTATGTTTACAAATTAACATTTATTACATGATTATAAATATTTGTTAAGTATATTAGCCAATACACCATTTATTTCTCAAATTACTGGTGGTCATTTCTACCTTAGAAATTTTAAGCAATTATATTTTTATGTACAAAAAGGTTGCTTTGCATTATATGGTTGCTACATATATTATTCTGATAAATGTAACAGTGCAGGGTATCTGTGGCTAGCTTAGGAAATGTTTATTTGACAACACATAAAATCAGAAAATGTATGTGGTTGACTGACGTTGCTGTACATACCTGTATTTCTAATTATATAGTCGAGCACCACAAGTCTTTCAAACAGATGCTGGAAATGCTTGGCAGTGGAGTCTGGCAAGGACTCCGCGTCAAATCTCCTCAGCCAGTAGTCTGCATCCTTATACCCGTTCACGAACAACTGGAATGATCCTGTCTGAAATATGCAATCAAACATATTGTTAAAGAATAGGTCTGTGACCTGTAAGTAGCACCATTCAGGGCTCAACATTAACTTTTGAAAGCACTTCCCTAGGAGGACAAGTAACATCTAGTTTTACTTGCCCTACATGAATGTTTACTTGTCCTAACAAAAATTAATGATCCCAGTCACTAACATGAAAAGTTTGTTCCACATGATTATTTTGACACAATCAATATGTTCAAATGTTTCTTTTATAATAATATTTCTCTTTAGCATTTGCACAGAAAAACATTTAGGTAATTTAACAATAAGGCATCACCACATGATTTCATTTATTTAAGACAAAAAATGGCTAACTTAAGATTAGTTAATTTCAGGTTGTTGTGTTAAGGTTAATCTGGACCTATTCGAGCCCAGTTTTGGTTGACCTACCACCATTTACTGGAGCTTTTACTTGTCCTGGGCAAACATGTCACTGTTAATCTTGAGCCCTGCCTTTTTTTTAGATGTGGATGTTGGTAAGCATACAACAAGAATGTTGTTATTTAGCCTTCCATTTGCAGATGCACAGCCTCAGGGCTGGTAATAATAGATAAGAATAATGAAGAAGACATTTGAACAAATCTAGAGCTGATTATGTTAAGATTTCATCATTTTGCTTTTGAGGTTCGGGCATGTTTGGAACCAATATCTTCTATTCTGCTGTCTATTGCCTTAGCCAGTGACTTACATCTATGTACATAATACATTCCTCATATATGGTCACTGTAATGCAGTGCAAACATCAAACTCCTAAAGGTTGCTATATAGATGCTATAATGGTATTTTTAGACATGGAACCAAAACAGAAGGATTTATTTACTAATATGTATACATTTGACAGCTTCAAAATTTAAATAATGATTTTATATAACCAAAGATATAACAGAATGGTTTTTGTTAAATATATTAATTATGATTTGGGATTAACAGAAACAGTATTGTTACAGAAAATACAGATCCATGGGCTTCCAGGAATCTCAGCTATAAGGGATGTAAAGCTCAGTAACAGAGATTATGAATATCATATACCTATCACTAAAGTTGACCATATTCCTGTTTTCATAACTGGTGTTGGAAATCACTGAATTGATCATAATCGATCATCGACAGCATACCATCAACCGATGATACCCTGTAAAGCCTAAAGTTTGTGAAAAAGATTAGCATATAGCAATACAAGATGGATTATCAGATCATCTGCATCAGCTGACCAATCATCCATTATTATGGACCATCAGTCACAACACTAATTATAACAATCTTAAAGGGACATAATCAGGAGAAATATTATGCCTTTTCACACTACCAGTTCAGTACTGCCTTACACAAGTTTCTCAGCAAAACCATCCAAGCACACAGTCTCAGTACATTGCATACGGCTGTATAATACCTGGTTATGACTCTGCGTATTGGTAAACTGGTGTCTGTCTACCATAACAAGGCCACATTATCAGAGGTCCGATGTGAGCTGCAACATGCAATGTTTCAGCCAGTGGGAACACGTATTAAATTTTTGGACTCGGTCGTTCAGGGCTTCTCCTGATTGTCTAATGTTGCAGCTCCACTATGCACAGGCCCCACTTGCTGTGTTTATGTTAACACCTGTAATCGAAACCTGGTCCACTGTTTTTAATGCTTGTTAACAGGAATAAGAGAATGGTTTCAGAGCAATTTGTTGGCAGGTACAAATTTAATTTAAAGGGAAGAAACTATTTTTTTGTTAATGCAACATGCTTTATGAGTGATTAAGCCCCTTTAAAGAGTTTTATCCCCAGACCAATTTCTACAATTTCCATTTTAATTATTTAAGCACCATGTGGTGTCCATGGCTGCCAGCTAAATACAGAAGCAAGATAAAAAAGTTCAGCTTATCATTAATAAGCAGTCCAGATATCTGACAAATTGCAAATTAACAAACCCCCTCTGGTACATTATGAAGTGCCTGGATAAAACCATTTTATTCTAGGACACAATCCAGTGAAGGCAGCATTGATTTAATTAGTTCTGAAACCCAATAACAGAAAGATTATAGACCAAAATCTTAAAATGCAAGGTAACTAAATTTTCTGCTTTACTCCTGTCATTATCTTCTGAAGACAGTTTTTTTTCTTTTACAGGGAGACATTTTTATCTGTGACACTCTAGGTATGATGAATCCCTGAATATAAAACACAAGTTTGCTTGTTGTTGCTGAGGCACAGATTTTACCTCGATTCACTTTAAGCAATTTATCATGAATTTCACACTTAAGCTGTCAAACACATACCTTTAAGAAAAGTGACTAAAAGCTTAGGTGCTAAAATTATTGATTTGTACTGAGTTGGTGAAAAAAAATCAGATTACATGTGCTTGAATTGAAACAAACCTTTGGAGGCAGTCCAAGTCGATGAAATTTTCTCCCCAGCTCAGGAAATCTTTCTGCTATGTCTTTCTTTGTTTTTGACTTAGCTCTGTCGATGGCACTGTAGTTGAACGTTTCACTGGCTAATTTAACAACCTACAATAAGCAAGCAAGGATACATATTAAAATGCAATATACCTCATATCAGCCTAAATTCTAAATTAATGTGAATTTATATTCATTAAAAAAATGATTTTTTCCCAACATTTATTCTGTAAAATTTGTGAAATCATTTACACTTAAATTATTAGTTGATTAAGTTAAATATTTTACCAAAGTCAATATTTGTTTATATTTAGAAGCAATTTATCCTGAGACCACAACTTAGATATTTTTTTTTATTAGCACTTGAATTTTATCTCTTTTGTTAAAACCAATCATGATATGTCATATTAATGACATGATATTATGGACCAGAGGATCTGGCCTGTCTAACTAGGTTGCAGAAAACCTCTCTGTGCAGTGAAGACCTTGCATTTAATAGGCCAACTCTGTCAGTTCTTTGACCATCCTGATAACAGTTTAATTGCATTTATTAAAGGATTTTAATTACTTCTAATAATAATGAATTCAGTCACAGATCCTCCAATTAAACTTTCATTGATCCTTGTGATATAAAATGTAAATCAGTCTGTTCAACATGCTAAGTCAAGGCAACCTCTGTTCTTGTGACCAGCATGCATGTAATGCTGGTAGTATGGAGGTCCCATATACAACATATGCAAACTGAATGGATAAATGTCAATGTAGGTCAACAGTAATTATACATTAACCTCCATGCACTCAATTTTTATTTAAAATATGCAGTAATATAAATAAATGAGGGTTCCTGTTTTATTTTTTATTAGAGTGTGACAAATGTTAAAGATCATTAAATAAACATCCCAGAAAATATTGTTCCAAAATAAAACGCATTATTACATAAAATTGATGAACAACATCTTTTTTATTTAAAAATTCTTGTCTGTAGTAGTGGGCATCCCTCTCTCACCATAAACAATGGTAGAACAGTCTATGATCCTTCAGTCTTTGAGTGTCCAAGGTGACTCAGTAGTTCCACTCTTTTATTCACAGTAAAGGCCTATAACAGACTTATGTTTGTTCTCAGTACAATATTAAGTTGTAGTTTCTGATCCACTAGACTGGCTCCTGACATACCTTTTGTTCTCGGTACAATATTCAGTTGTAGTTTCTGATCCACTAGACTGGCTCCTGACTTACCTTTGTTCTCGGTACAATATTAAGTTGTAGTTTCTGATCCACTAGACTGGCTCCTGACTTACCTTTGTTCTCGGTACATTATTAAGCTGTAGTTTCTGATCCACTAGACTGGCTCCTGACTTACCTTTGTTCTCGGAACAATATTAAGTTGTAGTTTCTGATCCACTAGACTGGCTCCTGACTTACCTTTGTTCTCGGTACAATATTAAGTTGTAGTTTCTGATCCACTAGACTGGCTCCTGCCTCTGATAAGTAGCCTTGGTTCGGAACGAGACAGCCTCGACCAAAACAGCATGGACAACAGATCTTATGCATAAATTTGGTCCATTTGGGGTTGAGGTGGCCATAGGGTTCCTCATCTTTTGGTTTAAATACGGCTATTTTTTTCTGAAAAGAAAGAAACACAAACATTTTACCATCATTTTTATCAAATTTAATGTAGAGTTTTTTCTAGTGTAATGGTTTAGTAGAAAATTCATCATTAGGTGTAGAGTCTAAGATTTGAACCCCACAAATGATTCAAAGGTAAAACAATGAAATTATGATAGAACTCAAAGATCTCCTCCTAAGTAACCATAGGTTATGTATTCTGGATTATTCCTAGTACTATATATATATTAAACCTGAAATCAAGAAAACTCAATATTAACATGTCATTATTAATAGTGAACCCTCTACTAATCCACTGCACTAGAAATTAGGCTTAACCCTATTTCTTCTAGCTTGACTAAGGTTTCTAAAACATACACATTCCTTTTCCTAATAGTCAATAAGTCAACCTTAAAACCTGTTTCTTTAAATAACTTTGTCACATGAATTTTCCTTGGATAAACAATCCCTCATACCAACATCCTGGTCATCTGAAGCAGGAGCTTTGAGATCCCACTTCATCTGTAACCCTGCCTCTTGGTGATCTGTGTATGTATAGTCATGATTATAAATGAAACTCTCATTTATCACTGTCAAACATAGATTGACAGCCTTGATATGTGAGGCTGCAGAAGTCATCAATCATCAGATAAATACTGTGCTCAGAATCACACGAGGATGCTGGAAGTGTCTTTTTTCCCAAGACGCAATTTCAGGTAAAAATATTACATATTTGCCTGTAGTTAGGCCATCTGTTCAAGACATTCTATAGGATTCATGTATTTTTACACAAAGTTCAAAATACTTCATACTTTATGATAAAATAATAATTTTTTAATAAGTTTATGAACTGCATTTCTATTACCTATTTCTTTTAAAATGGATTGATAAATAATTAAAACTGAATTAACAAGTGTGTATGAAATTTCATTAAATAATAAATAAGTTTAAGATACACTGATCCCTTCAACTCAGAAGACATGCATTTTATAAGTTTTATAAAGTGTCTTCAGTAATATAAAATTATTCTAAAAAGCTGCGCATCAAAGAACATAAACTGTAAATGGAAATCATGAGTATAATGCACATAATGTAAATTAACAAATACATATTAAAACAGTAAGTCAAGGTAATTAATATGATTACCTAATAAAACCTTTCTCATTAATGGTAAAATCACTGAAAGCCTGACAGAAGAAGAAAGTAAATCTAGATACAACTGAACCGAAAAAAAGTATGCATGTTTGTCATGGCAACCAGAGGTAACAAAAGAAAAAAGTAATTATTATAAGGCCAAAAAAAATTAAAGGTATGGTTCTCAGGCACCGCCCGCATCAATTTTAAACCCCCGCATCAAAACTTTTTATTTTGATTTTCAATAAAAACTTTCAAATTTTGATCTGCTGCCGCTCCGACATTTCTTTCAAGTAGATAAAACAATACAATTTCCTTTGTTTCGTAGTGCTTTAACTTATTTAGCAAAATAAAACTGTTATTTTCATGCTTTTACCTTATCATTTGACATTTTTATCGAAACATACCAAAAAATTTAAAATAAAAAAAGCGCCCGCCCGCATTGATTTATGAAAAAAAGTGCCTGAGAACCATACCCTTTTTTTATTTTGGCCTAATATGATTCAATTTTAGACAAAATATTCCATTATACATATCTCAATAAAAAATAATGCCATATGTTTTATCGTTTTCTGTGAAGGTTTCACCTGTTTTCAATTATTTATTAAGGCTCTGACAGACATTTATCCGACAGACAACTGTACATCCTGAAGGTACCAGAAGGAAGTAATTACATCTGCTGAAGTCCCTAGGAAGGCCCCTGAAACTCTGACACCACTGATTTACAGAAAATGTCAATGCCTCACTCAGTCAGCTACATTAGCACAGTGGTCATTGTCTCCCCAGCAAACATGTCCCCACTGAAACATAAGCCGTCAGAAAACTACTGTCTGCTGAACACATATAAAACTAGACAGAAGAATAACTTGTATATAAAAAAATATTATAGGTAACATAAATGATGCCTTGAAACCAATAATACCAATGTTGCCATCGTTTGATATACACTGCTGCCAACACTGTTCTTTATTTGTTCATCATATTATTTCATTTTAATTATCTGCATGAATTAAACCAGAGTATGATACTTTGCCAAAATTAGAACTAATGCAAACACAGTATAAACTAGACATTTCTTGGCACCGCAGGTGCCATAGTATCCCCAGACAATTAATCCCCCCCCCCTTTAAGAATAGGCCGCCCATCTTCAGCAACAATTAATATCAGACCACATAGAAAAGGTCACTCTCATAGAAAAGGTCATGACCCCAACTTCAATATACATCATCCCCTAACCCATGTCTATGTACATGCATAATATGAAAGAAATCTGTCCATTAGTTTTTGACTTATAATGCTCACAGTACTGTTAAGTGGCAATGATAGGGTATTAAACGGCATGAAAACAAGTAAAAGAATAACAGGTGACGCTATCAGTTTCCGGTACATGACAACACTATCCAAGATCTTCGGTCAAGTTGATTTTTAGACCAATCAATGCATCCCTTATTGAGATATTAATGATTTTGTGTGATTTTCACCATATATGGCAATATTCAAGGTCAAGGCCACTCTCATAGAAAAGGTCATGACCCCAATTTAAATAAACATCATCCCATAACCAATATCTATGTATATGCATAATATGAAAGAAATCTGTCCATTAGTTTTTGATTTATAATGCTCACAGTACTGTTAAGTGGCAATGTTGTGGGTATTAAATGGCACGAAAAAACAAGTAAAGAATAATAGGTGGCACCACCAGTTTCTGGAACTTGACAACCCTATCCATGATCTTCCATCAACTTTATTTTGGGATAAATCCATGAAAGATTTCTTGAGATATTTCAGAATTTGTGTGATTTTCCCCAAAATTGGACCTATTCAAGGTCAAGGACACTCTCCTAGTTAAGGTCATGACCTCATTTTTAATAGGCGTCGTCCTCTCACCCATATCGATACATATACCAAGTTTGGTAAAGATCCGTGAAATATTTTTTGAGTTATCGCGCCAACAAGATTTATATGCGGCGGCGGCGACGGCAGCGGCGGGACCGGTATGAAAACATAGTATCCCCCCACTTTGTCTGGGGATACAAATATGTAACTGGATAATGAATTTAAAACTGAAACTTCAAATTAAACAGTCACAATAAGTTTTAAATTTACCGCTATAAAAAAACTCTCAGTTTCAAATGTATATGTAACGTGACTTGATGCAAAACTACATGCCATTTTCACTAACTTAACCAAAGTATAAAACAGATTCTCAGTTTCAAATGTATGCATATCACCCCTGAGCAGCTGCAAAACTGTTACTGTTTTGCTGACAGCGTTGTGAATTTAGTGTTACTATGGAAATAGGTCTGATGTGTATTGTATAATTATTTAGCAGAAATCTGTGTCTTGTCTGATTTGTCTGACTTTCATTGAAATGACAGGTTAATAAACCTTTGTTAACTTAATGGACAAGACTGCTGTTGACAAAGAAGAGTCTTTATAACAATAACTTGGCCCATTAAGTAACACAAAACCTGTAAACAGTAATAAAATGCAAGAATAATCTAACGGAATGACTTATGGTAATTTAACTTAATGAAACTGTCAGTCACAAAAATAAAATTTACAATAACATCATATATACAATCTATAAAATTGGCTGGTAACTGTCGTCTTTATCAATTTAGGATGCAGGAATACAGGCTGCACACTCATTTTCTTCTCCGGATAACAAGTATATGTGAATAAATATTTGTCATATTCTCTGTATTTCTCAAAATGCTTTATCATTGCATGTAACTATATGGTGTACTTAACTCACAATGAACAAATTATATGGAATGAAAGGGAGAGAGCCTGAGAGATACAGAGAGAAAGGAGCAGAAAGAAAGAGAGAGTTACAGAAAGAAAAGAGACAGATACAGACAGACAGAAAAAGAAAAAAAAAAGGAGGAGAGGTGGAGAGGAGAAAGAAAGACAAACATACATATATGGAGAAATATGAAGATATGGCAAAAGGGTTTTATAAATGCTTTAACTAAATAACAGAAAAAAAAGATAAGATAAGTATGCCCCCAAAATTTTTAAGCATCATTATCATAGAATATTCAAATGACTAATTATGTATGTGTTCAGGGGCCTGGAAGGATTCCAGCCACACTAAGTGTGAATGCATGTAACACCATGATCCCAGATCTATATCACATCAAGAACTTGGATAATATCTTAATATGAGGAAACAAGAGAGACTCAGTTTGGCATGACATGAAAAATGAGTCTTTGAATGGTAGAGTTTTGCCGTTGTATTTGAGTTCACCTTCATCTAAAATATTTTAAAATTTCTAAATAAAAGACTGATTTCACTGATAGGATTTTAATATGAAAATGAAGGAATCCAAAGGACTTTGCTGTTATTTTGTAAACAAATTTTAAAATGTGTTTAATATGTAAAATGTATAATGCTTAATGGACAGAAAAAATCACATACAAAATATTTGCATGATCAGCAAATGAAAAAGAGATGAAGACAATCCCTTTTTACGTTTTAACTAAAAACCTTTGGATAACTATGGAGGTCAGATCATTACCGGTAAGCTAACATCCAGGCTTGTTCATTATTTGTCTCAAGTATCGTGTTATCAGGGGCTGACAGCTTTCACTGAACTCTTGGAATGCATTTGGTTGTCCATAAAAGGCACACCTCAATATTACTTAGTGTGGTTACACAGTTGCAACATTTTTATAGATGAAATATAAAAAGAAACAAGTGACCCATGGGAGAAGAAGCTCAGCTGATTGTTTCTGCTTGAGTATTTGGCAGAACAAATTATTTCAACATGATTCAATAGTCAACGATTATTTCTAATAAGTACAGTATTAAAGCAATGTGTATATATATATATATCACCTACGGTTTCTGTAGATTTATTGTAACATCTGTCTTACTCTGTATACATATCAAAGAAGGTAGGTAATTCCTGTTAAAAAAGTTCTTATAATTAAAAAGTGTGTGATGGATGTATGTGCTTGTTTATCTCCGGTCTGTCAACAAACACGGTACACGGGCCAACGCTGACCAACAGGTAAACCACCAAATCTAAGGAAGTGGTTGTGTATATTTGAAAGTTGAAAGGTCAAAATCTAAAAAAAAATTTAAGTTGCATAACTCTGTTTTTTTCTGACTTGCCACAAGATGTCCTTGTTGCATATGTTTGGATAATTTTGGCAGGTCAACCATATGCTATAAATATGTGGGTACAAACAAAAGGAACAGCCTGTTTAGTGAAGGATCGGAGTTTTCTGGCTTTTTTTTTACGAGGTTCAAGGTATTATCTTTAGTTAAGAGATGCCAGATTTCGGAAAAAGCCCCTTAAAATGATGGTGGTTTATCTTTTGTCACATGCACACAAAATGCAAACTTTCATATGAAGCTCAAGTAACCCAGTAATTAGCTAATTCCATGAAGTACTTGTCTTTTAGTGCTTTTTACTTGGCTCTCTCCTTAAAGGACGTAACTGCAAAACATCACTGGCTGCAGGACATAACACTAATAACAGTGATTAATGAAGCCTGTATTAAAGGCTTGATTCTGGTTCCCTTTAAATTATTAAAATGGACTTCCTTAAAATGGACTTGGATGATATCAGCAACTTTCAGCTTTCACATCAGCTTGATTTAGAAAAAACGGTCAACTGAACTAAAACTTATAAAAATATCTGCATGACTTCTGACTAATTCTAGACAGGATATAATGTTACAGGAGTGGCTGACACTCAAAGTCATTTATTTTGTTAATATTTCCTTACAAACTGGAGCATGTGTGGGTTAGTATAAATTATGATGATCATACAGTGGAGGCAAAAGAGACAGCATTATCTGAAACAACAACGAGCATCTGAAATATTCTAACACGGGAGTCCTGTCTTTCTCTCTTTGTTAGAAACAGACAGTAGAAGGAAAAGCCCTTTTTTCTGCTGCTAAGATCTTATTACAAATAACATATATATATACAAGCATATCTTGTGAGCTAAGTACCATGATTCACATTGTATTATGGGAGATGGTAGCATTATAGCCCAAACTGACACATGCATACCACAAACGGCAATAGGACCACTACCCTTCGGAAAATAACCCCCCGGACAATTACCCCCCGACACTAACCCCCTGGACAATTACCCCCCAGACAATTACCCCCCCCCCCCCGGACAATTACCCCCGAGGACAATTACCCTCTCGGACAACTACCCCCCAGACAACTACCCCCTGGACAATTACCCCCTGGTACAATTACCCCCTGGACAACTAACCTCTGGACAATTACCCCCATGGTACAAATTACACATTAAAGTACACCTTATACATTTAAATATATTCTGTGTTGCTAATGAGTAGTTCAGAATGCCAAAGAAATAAATAAAATTGCAAACAAAAAATAAAAAGAAAATCACTTTAGATAATAATATCATGCTATTACTTATTATGATATTACTTATAGAGACTGGTAAGAATGGATCAGAATGAATGGTATTCCCTATTTGAATGGAATTATATTGTAAGCTTGCGGGTGGTTATATGGACCATATGTTTACAAAGCTTTTGTTTAACAACTTGCCAATGTAAAGCATATTTCATATAATGGACGTTTTACCATATATTTACAATTTTTTTACAATACATAATACAATCATCTGAGAGGCATTGCCTAGAACTAGTAAACAGCTACTGAAAACTTGATGTAATGGATTTTTTTCTATTATTACAATACACATGATGTATGTACCTATGCTTGGTTTGAAATATATTATCACCGGTATTTGTTTTACTTACAATCGAAATATTTTACTTTTAGTTTGTACAATGTGTACTTTAAAAGTGTTATTATACCATGGGGGTAGTTGTCCGGGGGGGTAGTCTGGGGGGGTAATTGTACCGGGGGGTAACTGTCTGGGGGGTAGTTGTCTGGGGGGTAGTTGTCCTCGGGGGTAATTGTCTGGGGGGTTATTGTCTAGGGGGTAATTGTTCAGGGGGTAATTGTCGGGGGGGGGGGGGGGTAATTGTCTGGGGGTAGTTGTCCTAGAGCCAACACAAACAAACAAGAATTCTCATAATATTTAACACTTTGCTTACACTTTGTCATGGAACAATTAATAAGTCTGCTTAGGAGGTTGAGTTTTCACAAGTGTTTGTTTATTTAGTCTCAAAAGCACAAAGTAAGTCAAGCCAAAAGAAGTATACGCTCATCGAGCAACTACAGGTTGCTGCAGTCAAGACCTCAGCCCTGTGCGCTCCTTAAGCATGTTCTCTGAGTCAATAGTCGCAGTGCCACGCCAAGCCAAGCAGAGAGCCGTAGAGGGCACCAATGTCTATCTCGTGCCATTGTCCTTGTTAGAAAGCTACAGCATCCACAGCCACAAAGCCAGAAGCAACCTACATTCCCTCCATTGATCCCAGCAGCGGAGACCCAGCCATGCCATTCGAGAGCCGAACTCGATCCTGTGAACGACATTGCTTCGAGACTCATAGCCCTTGTACTTGCGGTTTCGGCCATTTGGACCATTTAACCGGGTTTCCCCGATTATACAAGAAAGTAAGTAGATGTCTACAGTAGATGTCTACAGTCAACTAGATATTGCCTGTGAGCTTCTGGTCTCCATATACACTATCAAGGAATCCCCTTACCCCCAGAAAAAAATAAGAACAAAAGGAATGGAAAAGTTTTTGTAATGAATGGTTTAAAGGCTTCAGAAAAAGTCCACCCACAAAACAGAATTTACCCTAATGTGGATACAGAAAAAAAAACTCACCAAACCCCTAAGTACCTCACCAAATGAGAAGGGGTGTGTGTGATGCTTAATTAGAAGTGTGTGTATAGTCGCATAAATACCTGACCCCTCCCCCCCCCCCCCACCACACACAGTTGCATGAATACCAGCTTTTACCAGAACCAGAACTTTTCATAACCAGAATTATCCTTAGATGAATAAAACTTACATAGACGAAGCCAGAAATCACATAAAATTCTTTTTCAAGGAAAGGTAAATTGGCAGCCTTAAATTTCTAATAGAAGTAGACTGTAAAGGATTATGATATTGTGTCCCCTTCCCCCCATTTAATTTAAATCCATGGGCATGAATGTCCAATTTATATATTATATTGTACTGTTTCTCTTGCTATTTCATTGGTTTATTTATTTGCGGTTTGCTCAAAAACTAGTCCACAATACTAATTTTAATGTCTTTTCCCTAATGTCTTCCTGTACTGGTTTTATCACAGCTAATTAAAATGTTACTCAGCAAATTTACATTCCTATTTGATCTGAGCACACTCCTTTTCTGTTCAACCTTTAAATTTAAGTCAATATATACACAGGAAATGATACCAATGAGGGAACAACTTAAAAAAGGTTTTTATTAAATATCACTGATACCATGGCAACTAATGTTGAGGTTATAAAAAAGACACATAAAAGATGACTGTAACAATATTTTTAGGTTTCTGGTGAATCACACACATGGATGAAGGATGGTTTTATTTACAACTATGCAACATCCATTTAAAGATATCATGAATAAATATTGTCTACTGTGCATGAAATATATGTAGGCCTACCATACCTACAACTGTCAGATGTGAATAGCAGATATGACTTGCAGATAAGTCTGTACTGAGCGAAAAGATGTAATGTGGCTTATATATGTCTGTGTAATGACTACCTCACACCTAGCTCATATGATGAAACTTGTGTCCCATATTTAATATAGACTAGTATGTACCTAATATCAGGTCCAATGGAAATATACTGTAAAACTGACAGCACAGATCTATAGTATATAGGAAGTGCATGCAAACTCACATAAAGGCCCACTGTAACAGATATCACAGATATCTTCTTTAACCAAGGTGGAAGGTATAATTCATAAAGATTTAAAGCAAAAACAAAAGACTTGTTTACAGACAAAAGGGTTTGTTCATAGCCATAGCTGAAATAGACAAATATCAGGGAGTTCTGCTTAATGAATAAATACATCAACAACAACACCTAAAATGAACAACAGGGTCAATGCAGAGGTGAACCAGTACACTCCTCAAAACACAAGCCCATGTTTGTGATGAACGCTTCTTCTGTAAACCTGTTTGTATACTAATGTATTAGTTAAGTCTTATTTATTTCACAAATCAACAAAATCCAATAAAACCAATAAAATGTGTGTCTTGTTGTGGAAGACTAGCTTGCTAATAGGCAATTGCAATAGTCCGGTGTTAGGTCAATGGGCAGTTTTTTTTTTAATTTTTATTATTATCAATAGTATGTATGGGCAAGGAGTATAAGAAGCCTTTGTGTGTAGGCCAAGGCTTGTATTTTTGTTCTCTCAATCAAACAATCATTTCAGTTGTTTATCAAACAAACAGGCTATATAATAATTGTTTTATTATAATAAATGTTTCAATCACTATTAATCTCCAGAGTTATGTACAATTCTCTTATAAACAGTCACAGTAGTTTAATAATTAAAAAGGCCCAATCACCTATCTGACCTTTATAAACTAAAGGTAATCCCTTGGAGCTTTCATAAAAATAGGCCAGAAAGTGTGAATATCACCACACACAGGCTGCTTGTTTTGTTTATAATATCAGTGTGTTTAAAATATCTGGGGACCAGCCAAAAATATCAAAACAATTTTAACTAGAATGACGCTGCAAAAACAGATATATGTCTCCCCCCTATGGGCCATCCCAAATATTAGGGGTTAAAATAAACACTATTTAATATGAATAAGGAGACGGGTTTGGGTATATTGAGGACTTTATAACAAAATCAGGACCAATTGGCCTGACAGCTTACACACATATAATAATAGAATCAATGCTGACAATCATGATATGTGCGTGCGCCACATATGCTACACAATAGACTAAAATGACGCAGATGCTCCATAAAAACCTTGCAATTGTATACTGCGACTACAAACTAGACCTTGAAGATTATGGTCAAGGTCACTGCTTTTTGAACTCCAAGATTTTGGCAGAAAGAACTGGTGTGTAAAAGTTGAAGAAAAATCTTCAGTACTTCCAAAGTTATCAGGGTGACAAAAATCCTAGAACTGCATACATCAAGGAATAACGAGTGTTTAAAATTTTGGATGAAATATGCAGCCCTTCAAAAGTTATCGTGTTCACAGGATAATAACTATATTTTGGCTGATTTGACCTTGAAGATCCTAGTCAAGATCAATGGTTTTCAAATTTGGCCAAGAACTTGGTAGGAACAATTTGTGTACCGAATTTGAGGACAAAATGTGAAGCCCTTCAAAAGTTATGGGGTTCACAGAAATTTTACATTTTGGCAGATTTGACCTTAAAAAAGAAGGTCAAGGTCACTGGATTTGGAATTTGTTCGAGATTTTGGTAGGAAGAATGATTTTTTTCAAATTTTTGAAGAAAATATACAGCCCATCAAAAATTATCGCATTTATATGATATCCTACAGACTTTGCCTGCTCTGCTGACCGATGACCTCACTGGGGGGTGGGGGGGGGGGGGAGAAGGTGGGGAAGAGACATAACAAGGGCATCTGGCTGCAAGTCAGATAAGTCAGAGCTTTGCAAATCATTTTGCATAATTTTTTTCCAAAGGTAGATGACTGGGCACCTTTAAACAAAACAAGAAGAGTGGGTGTTTGATGTAAGAACAGGCATAGCAGTAAACTTCAGAGGAGACACTGACATAGGCACATTTAGTTTGCTAGGTAACCATGACTCTAAAAGCATGATGGTGCCACCTTGGGGTGTCATAGCATTGGTCCTATTCCTAAGGCTAATTTCTTTTACCCTAAATTGTAACCTTCACTGTGGCAAACTAGCATTTACCTTAGCAGGGTTACTTTTCATGCTAAATCCAGTGAGCAAATAAAAAAATTTTACAGTTCACCTCTAAACCGAGAGTGTCTGGGGAATCATTTGCACTTCAGTTCTTTTTATAGTATATTTTTAAAATTTGATTATAATAAATCTGATAAAATTTTCAAAAAAGCAAAAGATTCTTCCTGGGAGTATATGCTGCTGCCATGAAGATGAAACTCATGACCTTGGCAATAGAATCCTGAAGGTTACTATGGTAACCTTATATTTCCTTTTTTTTTGTCTGTCTCCAAATATCCTTGGATTCTTTAGAAAAAAAATACAAAAATATGCCCATATATGACCTTGATCTTTATAATCTGTACTTTCTTTCAACGTCTGACATATCATGCTACTGTTATTGCTATAGATCTTCTTACAATTTAAACTAATGAAGACAATTGAGCTGTTCTGTATTACAAATTTGATCCCATGGGGACACAAAGTGATGTCTGTGTCATAATACATCTTTCCAAAAGCTTTCAGGGCTCACACCAAATGGATTTCAAGAAAGTAAATCGATAACGAAAAAACATCACATATGCTAGGTAATTCTTTTTGTCAGGAGCTTTGGTCAGGCTTTTGAGTGTAGTATTCACTCTGTCACATTTAATATCAACAAAACAAGGGACCCTTGGGTCATGGCGCTCAGCTGAAGTTTGAAATTTTTGCAAATGCAAAATATGCAAAATAATCAATTGTGATGTTTTTCATATATATTAGCATATGAGAAGCTAAGAGAAAAGAGGCCCTTCTACTTGGTTATAGTAAAGTTCTAAATATATCATTGCTAAACTAATACCCTGACTGTCATGAAGAAAAAAATTATAAGTTTTGAGATACTGTGATGCATATGAAAAATTTACAGATGGACAGGAAAGTGGACAAAAGGGACTAATACCTTTATTTCATTTCAAGGGAATAATGCATTTAAGTTTATAAAAAAGCCTATTTTTTTGCATATCCTCTTTTCCATTAATAGTTTAATCAGATTCATTTTTTTTATTTACAAGTTTCATAAATTTGTTATAAAAAAATCTGAAAATATAAGTTAAAATATCAGAATTCTCAGTTACAATCTGATATGGGGTCATATTATGCATACACATATATATTTTATTATTATATAAATGTTTAAACTGAATTTAAAAGAAAATAATGCCACAACATTCCTTGAATCACTTTGAACAAGTTTTGCACGCTCGAGTTTTCAGTTCATGCTTTTTTTTAATTAACCGAAATAAAAGATTCAGTAAATCTGATAAAATAAAAACATCTTTTCAAATAAAGTATACATACTGTTGGTTGAATGAAGGACAAACAATATCATTGTGCTAATTACTATCTCAGCTATACTTTATTACTGGAATTTATAGTTAAGTTCACACCTGGTGAAGGTTTTACTCTTCTGAAGTAAGGAATTACTTTTCTGATGAACATCCACACTTTCAAAGCACCGCTTTGTGGACACAATTAAATGGGCACCTTAATCTTTGTAACCCTTGTGGTACAATACAAAATCTAAAATGTAGCATAGCCTAGAATAAGAATGAATCTAATACAGAAAATTATGATATTCATCTAGTTTAATTATACATCATCTGGGGGAGTGGGGGGGGGGGGGGTGCAGGGCAGAGGGGAAGCCTGCTAGTAGTGGCCAAGCTGAGCTGAGGGAGAGGGACGTTGCCTGGAGGGGGTTACATAACACAAGGGAAGGCTGTACTACTAGGTTAGCTAAATGTAAACAACACTTGACATGTTGTATGAAAACTTGAATAAAAGGTACTCTATTCAATCAAATCCTTTGAAATTTTAGATTTTAAAAGATTAAATTCTAATGTATATATGCTGTGAATATTAAATCAACAGTGCTTACTGGGAAAAAAAACGTTGTTGCCAAAGTTGGACAAAATTTAAGGTATTGATTTTTTATTTATGCTTATAACTTGAAAAATGTGTTTATTCAGATCTAATACTGGGTAAACTATTGAATCTTAATTAAATAAAGTTATATCCCTGAGAAAAAGTCTCCAGCATCAGCAATTCTCATGTTAAGTGAGTAAATATATTTCATGATTTTTTAAAAATTGCATTATATTTGGGCCCATAACTTCAAAACAATATGAAATACTGACCTAATTTTTGGTATGTCCATAGAAAATGTATGGAAAAATAAGTATACAAAATATGATCAAAAACAGAGCAGTGGTTTTAATATTACGCAGTCTTGAAGTGTAACAATGGCTTTTATTTTTTGTAAAATGGAGGTTTTTCCTTAATATCTCAAAAGAACGAAGTCCTGGTGACCCAATTTTCAGTATGGAAGGAGATATTGGGGACATCTAACAGTATGCAAAATTTTGGATTCTTAGGTTCAATGGTTTCAATATGTGCCCTGTTAATGGACGGCCGGACGGGATTTTTTTTTTTTGTGGAGGTAACCGCCTTCATTTTTTAATGCTGGCTTATCTAATTCTTAACCTAGGTATGTACACCTGCAAAGCTTCCATTTCGGTTTGGGACTACTTGACAGGGCGGTAGCACTCGCTTCCTATCATTTTATATTGTATCCTGGTGTCACCCAGGCCCGGTGTCTACCACACCTGCGGGTCCTATGTGTGTAATCATCCCAATTTCTGGGTTATAACACCGAGGAACCCCCCAAAGACGCACTCGTATGTGAGTGATACACGGCTGTGGGGCACAGCCTTCCCATTAAGCCTGCAGAGCGCTCTCCCTGGGTGGGGGCTGACTGTGAAAAACCTCACTGCCTCGGCTGAGATTCGAACCCACAATCTCCAGGCTTTGAGTCCTGCACTCTACCCCTGAGCCACAGAAGCCAGTTGCTCAGATGACATATAGTCAGCTGAGCTAATGAGTCATGTTTTTATGGTAATTGATAATTTAGCTGTACAAACCATGATAGCCTGTACAAATAATGAATGACCATCTTTCACAGAATCTCAAGATATCAAAATGTTTGTTTGTTTGTTTGTTTCTTTATGAATAGGTCCATGGCATGTTGGTGGAGCAGCCTTCTGAAGGACAATGAAGATAACCATATGATAAGAGTATCAGGTTATATCTAATGCCTGGCTACATCTGGCTCTTAGAATTCACAATATTGAGTATCTTCAGTGAGATGGTGTGTACCAGTTTGTGGCCAAGCAAGGATATCTTCCATATCTTTCTCACAAAATGGCAGGAGTCTGGAGCTAGCAGACCAAGTCAACTGATTGTCACCTCCTTTATGAAACTCTGAGTGAATAGTTTACAAAGATGTCTGTCCATTTTTTTTCTACAATTAATCATATCCAAGACAATGATGGCCTAGAGGCACAAAAAGTCCCCCGCCATATGAAACTAGGAAAGTGTGGGATTAGTGATGGGGCGGGACAGATGGACGCGGACCATTTTAGTAGTCCTCCTTTCTTATAGTGGAGGACTAATTAAAACTCTGCAAGAGGAATTTTTTCATCAAATATTTACAATTAGTGCTTTTCAATGGAAAACCATAATGTTTACCTAAAGCTCCTCTGCTGCTCAAATTAACTGGAAAAAATGCTAAACCAACAGGAGTTACATTTACATATATGCAAATCGAGCATGTGTTCTGCTAACAGAATTGTCTTATTTGAATTAATGTGCCCCATCCTTGCTTTAATCTGTGAAATGCAACCATGAAGTAAACTGCTTCTATGACAAGGTCACACTATGAATATGCATGTGTGATTCTCATAAATATGCATATGAATAGATGAATATCACATGTGACATGTGACTGTTGAGAGGGTTAAATGAACATTAACACTCTAGAGATGGTAAAAGCATTTATTGTGATCAGTATATATGTCAAGGCCCAGATTGCGATCTGGACGAATCTTAGATCTGTCCAGCCCAATTCGCAGATCGCAGTTCAAACCGGCCCAAATTGCGATCGCAATCCAGGCTGGTCAGATCTTAGATCTGTCCAGCCCAGATTGCAATCGCAGTTTAGTCCGGCCAGATTGCAATCCTGTCTTTCTTGCTTCAGGATTGCAATCTGGGCTGGACAGATCTTAGATCTGTCCAGCCGAGATTGCAATCCTAAACTTGACCAGCCCATATTGCGATCCATGCTTTTACTATCACAGAAGAGAAACATTGAATGTTTTACCAACTCATTTAGTATTGCATGGTTTCATTTAATCATAATAAATACTACATTATACTACACATAGGCAGTTAATAGTAGTTGGTTGGCACCAATCTGTTCAGCCTTGAAAATGGCGGTTGCACCAGTGCTTGAAATGTGCTCCATCAACACACTTTTCCCCTTTGGAAGTCTACAATGGCAGCAATAAACAATATGGATCTCTGTACAAGTTTCTCTGCTAAAATTTTATGTTTTAAAAATTAGCACTGTGAGTCTACTTCTTACAAGGTGGATGATAACAAACATCTTAAGAAAAAGAACTTATTTTTGAAGCATTTTCAATAAGGGCATAATAAAAGTAGCATAAAAATGCTGTGCAATTGCCAGACCTATAGAAATAAGAGTGGATCTGAAATACTGTTTATTCATGTTACAAGGGGTTGCACTAAACAAAGTGGTACCGGTATATAAGGTATCAAACAGTATCTCAATGATTTGAGTTTGAAATATGACTTCTGTCATTAAAGATCATGAAATGGTCTATAATCCTTCAAGAGTATGTTATAAAATTGGGCCACTTTGTTGCATGTAACCCACTGATTGTATATTATCCATTGCACTCATAAAATTACATGGTTATGCACTTATTATGTTTTTCATGTTTATAGTAGACAAATTTTGTGAAAGGTATTATAAAAACATGAATCAAATAACACATCAATTTATATTTTAATATAGCTTGCTATAGTTATAAATCATATCAGTCAGTTTATTTAAGCACATGGTAAGATCACAGGATTCCAGGCACCATGAATAGGTAACTAATTAATCAGACCAAATCCAATGAGTCCAGCAGAACAACTACTGGTAACAAATATATATAATACATACTATTAAGGTTTATAAAAAATATTAAATTTTTAAAAGATACATGATGGATGATATTATAATATTTAGATAATAGCCTCAAGGTTAATTTCAAAATAATAACTTGGGATTGCATGATGACTTACATGGGCTTTGCAACAGCCTAAAATTGTTTCTTTTTTTACCTTTTTCAACAAGCAACATTTTTTGCATGAACCTATTTGTATTAGGCCTATAAATGTATTTAATATGGAGAAATGGTACCAAGCAAAACTTAATAAGTTGGTGAAACATCCCATTTTTCATTCCTGTGATAGGAAGGAGTGAAAAGTGCCTTTTGTATTTATTATGGGGAAATGGTACCATGCAATACCAAATAAGTTGGTAAAACATCCAATGTTTCCCTCCTGTGATAGTAAAAGCATGGATCGCAATATGAGCTGGTCAAGTTTAGGATTGTAATCTAGGCTGGACAGATCTAAGATCTGTCCAGCCAAGATTGCAATCCTGAAGCAAGAAAGACAGGATCACAATCTGGCCGGACTAAACTGCAATTGCAATCTGGGCTGGGCAGATCTAAGATTTGGCCAGCCTGAATTGCGATTGCAGTTTGGGCCGGCCTGAACTGCGATCGCAATTTGGGCTGGACAGATCTAAGATCCGTCCAGATCGCAATCTGGGCCTTGAAATATACAAGGACACAGGATGATGGAAAACTCAAAGTACTCAGAAAACCATCCTGTGGATGTTTGTGTATGTGTGTGTCAGGTTAAGTGTAATAAACCAGCAAGTCAGAATCAAGCTGAGGCACTAAAAGCTCTTTTAATGGCAATGTCATCGAGACTGCATTAGTGTCTCACACAGCCTCCACTAAAATGTGACTGTAGCCTCACATGGCATTGAGTTTGTTGCTGTTTAAAGCCTAATAAAATGTCATTTTCTCCAAGGCTATTTTTATCCTCACTAATCGTATACTTGATGATCCTTAACTTATGAGAATACAGACAAATAAGAGTTTTACTCTGATCCACCAACCTGAGTCCCCCTGTTTTTTTTGGCAGATAATTTTCTTAAAAACTAATATTTTTTCAATAATATCCAAAAAACCTACATATGGAAGTGACAACCTAATATGGCAATTTATAATTTCACAATAAATCTCTATTTTTTGTTTCACAACTTGTTGGTCTCTCCACAGTGATCTGGCAGATCAGTGGTGTCTCCCTGCAAGATTAGCCATATTTTTTTAGCGTGTTTATTACATGACATCATACAATCAACAGCTGTCAACTAAAGCTGTTTTAGCATGAGACCAATGACCTTGACTGCCATAAATGGGTCTGATATTTTGTAAAATGTAGACTGATTTCTCATATTTTTAAATAATTCTGTTTCTTAAATAAGGTGTAAGGTAGGTATTTATTTACTTTTTGAAAATAAGGTCTTTTAATTCTCTACCTACACTATCACAAGTTCTCTTGATATGATACTAATAAAAATTTTCAGAGCAAAAAACAGGTGGAGACAAGGGGATGAAACAGACTATATATGATCAGCTCTCAAGAAAGGACTTGTATTCTAAAGAAATTTTAACAAAATTAAAAAAATTAAAACAAAATTTTTAGCTGGAGATTGGAATCTGGCTTGGGTTGGCTGTGTTACATATTGACAGCAGTCATTTTGTGGCAAATTAAGAAGAAGAGTACTGCAAATGATGCATAATATGCCCATTGCATATCTTGTGACCTTGGACCTCATTAAATATGCTTTAATTTTGCTGAGAATGTAACCCAGGTGATAAACTGTATTGGTTAATATATTTATAATCAGTTTCATGAAAATCCACTAAATTTTTTTGTAAGTTATCACGGCGTCATAAAGTTGAGTAATTTCTTACCTCATCAAATATGCATGTATTTTGCATGAAATTATACTTTGGCAGGATATAATAATGATAATATTTCTGTTGACTGATATCGAAAACTCAAAATCCATCATATTCCTGGTGAGTTATCACAGAGTCACCACAAAGTAGCTTAGTGACCTAGTGTTGAGTTTTATGAAAATCCGTCAAAGGAAAGTTATTGTGGCGACCCTATAAGTTAACAGACTGATAGACAGACGGAAAGATGGACCATAGGTACAACATAATGCTTCCCATCAGCAAACAGACTTAAATTTTGTCTTCAATAATTCTTATCCCTGTTCAATACCTCTAACCATCTACTACCCTCACCTTCAACCAACAATTCCTGTGTTCCTTACGTTGGCTAAAAAGTGTAGTTACCAGTATACTATATTTTGTGCATGCATAGATTTCTCAACTTTTCTAGTATTTTACTGAATGTAATTGTCTAATGAAATATATTTAAATATCTTATGTAATGTATCTAAGTAATTCTCTTATGAAACATACATTTAATACTTTCTGCTCATCTGAAAATAAATTGATTTGATGTGGACATCTTTTAGCAAAGAAACAAACATTACCTATTGTGAGTACTCAAATCATGACCAATGTCCTGTTTAAATTCACCTACCTGTTACACAGCAATTAAGTGCGTTGTGGCTTACTCTGAATCAGACATATATAAATGAACTCTATGAAATTCCTGTTGAGGAAAGTTCTTATAACGCCTGTGTGATGTATGGATGAGCTTGTTTAACTACCAGCTGTTTGTAACAGGCATGTGAAATTTTGACAAAAGATGAAAAAAAACATGTATTCTAGCGTGGAACCTTGGTTGGACTTTAGACAAGTGCATTAGCATTAATTCCATCAAGTGCACTGGTAATAAGAGAGAAATCATCAACACAAATATGAAGATAAGCCTCTTGGGATCACTTATTTATTGTAAACCTTGTCAACCTAATTTCCAAATTTACTGTCAGCTCTAATTCTGAATCATTCAAAAATACTATCTTTAAGACTTTTGCTTAAGATTCTTTAAGGTTTTATATCAATGGGGGAATCATATAATGTCTGAAATGACCAAAGCATGCTATAAAATCTGAACAATAACTAGAAACAAGTGATGACACTGTCATAATAAATTTTCTGCAAGACTCTGTAATCACTGAAGCAAATAAACAGTGATGACATCAGACTGAAGCTGGCCTTTCAACTCAAAACTTGTGCCTTCTCAGCACAATGAGAAAAACTTATTCTCTTTTTAACAAAAGCCAACTTTCTTACACATCTTTTCTGCAATTGTGACCACTAGATTGGATAAGATTACACAGTTTTGCAGATGTTTGTACTTTCTACACTGTGAAGTAGAACACTTGATCAATTACACGCAGTGTAAAAAAAAATAACTAGAAAATGTAAACTTGAGGACAAAACACTCTGGAATATCAGAAATATGTACTAAGTACAAAGGACCTGTCAAAATAATTCATACATATTGAACAAGGACATCTAACAACTGGCATATTGTATTCCACTTTTTTTTCATAGTGTGCATTAAGCTTTCAGTCCTACTCTTATTCAGTGACACAGCTGATATATATAAACAGAGCTTGAAATTAGCAAAAAAAAATTTCTACCAGACAATGGTATTTTTTTTTAATATTTTCAGTTAAATGTTAGCTATGTGTTACATGGTTTTGTACACACCTTTCAATTTTGTAATATCACGAAGGTTCGTTAAAATGGGAACAGACTAGGTGACCAGATTATTTTTTAACTGAGCAGCAAATAAAATATAAACCTCATTCAAAGGAATTTGATCTAGATCTGACCCATCACTGGCCATGTGGAGGTCAGCCTTAACCAAATTTTACCAGACACAACATAAACCAGTACGTAGTAAATTGTAGCCTAGCGTTATATTGTGCAGGCCCTACATGTTACACCTGTCTTCTGAACCATCATATTATCTACAGAGCATGCACTTCATATTTACAGAATATACTACTATGATAAAGGTATCAACATACTGTACACTGTACTCACATCCTCCCTGTCTTTAACAAAATAAGCTCCACTACTGCCTGCTTGACTGAGTTCTGGAAAATGTCCTTTCTCTATTGCTTGCTCTGCTTCTCGAACCATGACCAAGAATTCACTGTTTTCCTGATAGTTGTGTTCTTCTGGGAACACACAGATATCCGGTAGAGCAGTACTCTCAAGAGATTCATACTCTGACTCTGAGGAGCGGGGAGACATCAACCGCTTCTCCAAAGCCTCCATTAACTCCATATGGATTCCAACGAGCCCCACAATAAACTAGTCTCTTTTTTTTAAAATAAAACTTATTTTAATAAGCTGAAACTGTTTCCTGATACAGATATCATAATAGCTGTGATTATAAAAGTTACAATTATACTTTTCAATATCAATTCCTGGTCACTTAATTCATTTAAGTATAATTGAAGAAATGCAAATGCCACTATAGAAGAAATCCAGTTTGCACTATACTGAAAAAAACCTAATTGATGCTGTTGAGGAAATCCAGCTGGCACTGTTTAAGAAGTCTAATTGGCACTACCGAAGAAATTAAATTGATATTCTTGAAGAAATCCAACTGACACATCTGAGGAATTCCAACTGGCATAATTGAAAAAAATCCAGTTGCCCCTATTTAAGGCAAGTATCTCTTTGTGAAGTAAAACGATATGAGAAAACTGCAGCGATCTTGTGAGGCAGTCAACACAGGCACACTGGGACCCTTTGTTTAGCTTGTATCATTCATATATTCATCAGAACAGCCACGAAATCATGAAGTTGCCACTTTGGTTTATTGACAGCTTGTCTCCAGCCCCTTGCATGCCCTGTGATCAGTACCGGTGAGTCTAACTTGTTTTCAGAGTGGGTTGCAGGAATACCAATGCAATGAGATACCCTAGACGTGCCCAGCAGCAGACAGCAGAATCGTGAAGTGGAGCTTCTTCATCACAGATGGGTCAATAGAGGACTAATTATAGGTGGTTTCCCACATCCCACCTCTCACCTGTCCCATGGATATTGCGACCTGAGTATAATGCTACTTCCCAATACAGTCTGCTTAATTATGAATCCCCCCCAGGCCTGATATCGCAGGCATCTTGGATAAATGCACAAACTATTCAACAGACCAGCATGGTCTCCTGAACCAGATGTTGTGTGGAGTGGCACGTGTCCTTCGGTCCCAGGAACACATATGTTAAATATGGCCACTGCCTCCCCATCCCAATCAATATGCCTGTTAAATTACCTCTATAAGCCAACCACATATATTGATATGCCAGCTTGATTGTTGTCATAAATGAAACTGAAACCATTCTGTCTGCCAATAGGGAAAGCCAGCAGGAAATTATTGATATAACTTTTTTAAAGTATAATTATGGTAACTTATATTTATGGTTTCTCTTGAGTTACAACTGACAAGTGTAAACAAACATAAGTCTAAAACAAATATACACAAATGATAACAACATGTAGGCCCTAATACAGTACGGTGATTTTTTTCACTAGAGGTGACATCAGCTGTCCATAATCCATACCACTGCCTCTGGAAGTTGACAACAGTAAATTTTTCCTAAAACATGATGGTCAATAGACAATGAATGAAATATTTATTTAAATTAATACCTTAAATCATTTGAAGTTCCAGTGAAAAGATTTCACTAGTTCAAATAACCAAAAAAATAAATAAATGATTGATTTATTGACAAAGAATGGACCATTCAGTTGTAAATTTTAAGCAATTTTCTCATTCATATCCATTAATTTTGTTTTAAAACTTAAATCACTGAAAATAAATATTGCAGAAAAAAGCACTGCAAGAGTTGCATAACATGCCCATTGTGAGACCTCTGCCCTCAAGAAACTAAATATGCATGGATTTGCCAAGAATCAGACTCATGTGAGATACTTAATTCCTTATAAGGTAATATTCAGAGTAAGTTTAATCAAAAGCCATCAAATTCCCATTAATTTTTAGGTGCCCATTACACCTTCCTTTTGAAAAAGAATTTGTGATTTTTGGTTTACTCTGTATATATATATTAATGATCTATGGGTAAATTTGGTTGTGTAAAATTCTTATAATGCCTTCGTAAAGGATGTATAAATTGTTTATCAATAACGTGTTTACAGCAGTGTTGACAAACCGGAAAAAACATATAACCTAAGGCGGTAGGTTCCTGATATATGTGAAGGTAGAAAGGTCACTTGTTGCTAAACACCATTTGCAAAGCTCTGGCTTATCCAACTTGCTGCTAAATGCCCTTGTTGAATGTGTTTTATTTTGACATATTATAAACATGTTAATATAAACAAAACAAGCAGCCTGTGCGCAGTGATATCCATGTTCATGGCCTGTTTTTATAAAAGCTCCCAGTGATTACCTATAGTTTATAAAGGTCAGATAGGTGACAAGGCCCCTTTAACATGACAAAAACACAGTCTGCTGACCTGTGAGTTGATAACAACTTCACCAAATGTCAACAGATAGACCTTCCCAAATATGGCCGTCTATAAGATGGGAATGTAAACAACAGGCTTAGGTCAAGTACATGTACTTGTACTTGGTACTTGTACTCAATTACAAAATTTTCAGTTCTTGGCCTGTACTTGTACTTGGTACTTTTTACCAAGTTCAGTACTTGTACTGTACTTGTACTTGCTAAAAATGTACTTGAAAAATCAAGTACATTTCAAGTACTAGTCAAATACATGTATTTTTTAAATTATTTTGAATACAGAGCCACTTATGTACTTACCACAGCATTAGGAGACCTCAGGCAGGGCCCGACAATTTTTTTTTTTTGCTGACTAGCCCATGGGCTAGTCAAGTTTGATTTTTGACTAGCCCGCAGAAAAATTTCACTAGCCCAGTATTTTTCAACAAAATTAAATTAAAAATTAAATATCATAAAGATAATCTGATGACAATGAGACATTTTGGCCAAGATGGCATCAAGGGAAGTCAAATAGACAAAACATATGAATTCCTTTATACATACATTCATGTTTGTGTCTGGTATTAACACTATTCATGAGGTGTATTAATTTGTTTTTGATGTTTGCAAAATAGTGAAAACAAGACCTTTATTATAAAAATTCAATGGTGTCACCGGTATTGAGAAAACATGAAAAATGTGTACCTCTTCCCCACCATCCCGGATTTAGAATTTAAAATTGCCCAAAATGTGTCTTTTGATTACAAAAATGCAGAGTGCACCTCAAGGTTGCAGAGAAAATCTTGTCTCCTGATCTGCTCGTCGTTGTTTCTATTTTTTTTTTTTTGCAATAAACCAGTTACCTTAAAATATCTCAACAAATTCATAATTAACTCCCTTTGAGGTATCCAAAAATGTTCCTTGACTTATACAATTGTCATTCAAATCTTAATCTGGGCTGAAAATTGTTACTTTCTGGAATTTTCAAGAAAATATCAAAATATTTTCACCAATTACCTGTGGTCATAATTGTTAATGTCATGTTTGTTGCCCCTATGCTCATTTGAAAATCAATTTGAAAATGTGTCTTTTGATTACAAAAATGCAGAGTGCACCTCAAGGTTGCAGAGGAAATCTTGTCTCCTGATCTGCTCGTCGTTGTTTCTATCTTTTTTTATTTTGCAATAAACCAGTTACCTTAAAATATCTCAACAAATTCATAATTAACTCCCTTTGAGGTATCCAAAAATGTTCCTTGACTTATACGATTGTCATTCAAATCTTAATCTGGGCTGAAAATTGTTACTTTCTGGAATTTTCAAGAAAATATCAAAATATTTTCACCAATTACCTGTGGTCATAATTGTTAATGTCATGTTGGTTGCCCCTATGCTCATTTGAAAATCTCGCTGGTCAACTGAATTGATTTCGAAAAATTCGAAGGTACGTGAACATGTGCGCATTTTGGATAAAAATAACATGAAAACAAGTGATTTTCGTTTTAAACTGAGGTGGGTTGACGATCGGTGATCTACCAGAGAAATCTCTCGACTCTTTTTGATCCCGTCGGCTGTCATGAAGAGCTCACGCAAAACAGATTGAATGGGACAAGTGGCTGTTCCTTTTACCGTACACAGTACACTGTGCACAGCTGTTCAATTTAATTTCTAACAGATGAACAGGGAAGTACAGCACAGAACGGAACAGCTTACTGGAGCGCTACCGTGTGTTTGTTTAAGAGACTAAGTCCATGTTCTATGTGAAAACACACGCTACCGCGTATAACATCGGATTTGTTTCCACTGGCAGTTTGACTTTTTGGACATAACAGTTCATCAAATAACAGAAAATTACTGCTGAAATGAATTATGTTATTATATTACAGTGTAAGATAAAACAAGCCAAATATCTTTGAATAACTTTTGAGACCAGCTAGGATAAATGTCAGTACTACCAACCGTGTCCATAACAAGTTCTGCTGCTGGCCTCGCCGTTCACTACAGGAAAAATGTCAAAGTTGAAAGAAAAGAAACTGCAGGGGACAGTATCGACGCTAATTGTAGCACGAAAGTGGTCACAAGGAAGGTGGAAAGATGATATTCAGACATTTTGGCAGCAAGAATTTTCACACATTTTGTCATCGAAATTTTGTCGTGAAGGATAAATCGTTTGCGCAAGAAGCATTTTGCCAAACCTTCGCCGAATGAAACGATCCTCCTCGCAGTTGATCCGTTTAAATTTTAATGTCATTAGATCCCTGTTGAGGTTTTAGAGTGTGTGTAAGGATTAACTCGTTTATGACTAGCCCATCGGACTTACCAGCCTGGACTTTAGGGTAGTCCGATGGCGAACTTGGGTAGCCCCGGGCGTCGGGCTATACGGTTTGTCAGGCCCTGTCAGGTCATACAGAAATCTTATCACTATGTATGAATGATACTCCGACAGACAGAACTGACACTAGACTGAATAATTCAACCTGTTTTGTGAGTTGTTCTGATGAACCAAAACTATACCTCAGTCCTAAACTGCTCAGATCCTCAGACCTGATTATATGAATGGCTTGTGGAAACACTACCCACTGAGTAGTTCTGCTGAGTAAGTTGCTGACAGATGCTGACTTACAGACAAAAACTTTGAATGTATCATGTTCATGAAGTGCAATGACAGCTTGGGTATGCATAACTAAATGAAATGTAGATGAAAATGACAGCTTAATATTATTTTCATCAACTATTCCCAGTCGCTGTGAAAGACTGAAAGTCCATCAAGACATCTCTGTGGATTTCCTAGAATACAAAAAAAAATTCAGCAATTCAAGCATCAACTTCACCTTTTTGTGTTCTGATATGACTGTGTAATAGTGCATATAATATACATATTTCTTATAGTATAAGTATTATTTTCATAAACTATTGCCAACTGCTGTGAAAGGCCATAAAAACTATCACCCTGGATTACCTAAATAAAAAAAACATTCAGCAAAGTCAAGCAGCAATTCAGGCATCAAAGCACCATTTCTTGTGTACTGATATATGACTGTGTGATAGTGTATATAAATACTGAAAGGCCATCAAGACTGTCACCCTGGATCACCTAGAAAAAAAAAACCTAACAAAAAACTTTTGCCAATTGGAGCATCAATCCACCTTTTTTGTGTACCAGTACTGATATCTGACTTCGTAACAGTGTGTATAATTAGGTAACTGTTTATTAATAAATATTCAGAAAAATGGCTTTTTTAGTTTTATAATTAAAAATACTTGTACTTGTACTCAAGAACAGACCCCTGTACTTGTACTCAAGTACATTCAAAAATTGTGTACTTGTACTTGTCAAATTCTGAAGTACTTGTACTTGTACTCAAGTACTGACCCCCTGTACTTGACCCAAGCCTGGTAAACAAAGGAGGACAGGTGATGGGAGTATCACTGTATGGGTTTTTTTTCTTTCTTCTTTCCTATGCCTGGGCTATACCTTAGAAACTATGTTCAATATGAGGCTTCCTGGTGCCTAACTCAGCTGCTTTTTGGTAATACTTTAAAAGTTCAGTGTGTCACAATTACAGAACAATACTGTTGTTGCCTTCATATTTGTGGGGATAAAATTTCGTGAATTTCAACTTTTCAATGTTTTACGAAGGTTTCATTTTTGTGATCTCTCCAAAGAAATACATACACCACATATAACCATTATTATATGAATTAATTACATCAAATAATACATGTGTGCACAAAATCTGAAACAACTGTATTGATACACAAGCGAGCACTGACCACGTAGAAATTATTGTTCATTAAAGATAATTAAAATTTTAAGGGGACACAAGCAAACATTTATTGAGTAGAAATTACTGTTCATCAGAGATAATTTAAATTTTATGGGGACACAAGCAAACATTTATTGAGTAGAAATTATTGTTCATCAAAGATAATTAAATGATCTGATATAATTTATAACAGCAATCTTTGAACATTCAAGATCTATAATTATTCTTAATACCAATGTTTTACCTTTCAATTTGCATGTGACAAGGGGCAGCCTATCTACCAGGGTTTTATTGTCACTTTGATTCCCCTTAGCGAATATTGAAAATTTCGAACCCTCCAAACAAAAAGGCAACTACAATATGTGCACTCTGACAACAGCAAAAAAACAACCTGATTCAAGTCTAATACATCTGAAGTCGAATCTTTTTTATGAATGTTTCTTTCTGTAATGATGGCAAATTACTACTGGTTTGTCTGATACTTTCACACAGGTTAATTTCCAATATTCAAAATTCCTCCAAATGTGATGTGCACATTTGGAGCAGAATTTAGGGTTTAGCTGAAAAAAGTATTTAATAATGTTTATGGTAGCTAACAAGCAATGTACTATGATATGTCAAATGTTGTAGTGTACACTTCCATGTGTACAGTGTTATCGCATTCACATCAGACATCAATAGTTACACTCAAATAACCTTGTTTATGTATGAATGACCTGAAATGTGCGTCATCAAAATTCTTTACTTATTATAAGTTATAAAATTACATGATTTTTTACATCTGTCTAGTTGTATTGTGTGCATGTGTGCATGGGATAGTATATTGGTTTAAATATTTAACAGCTATCTTGAAGGCTTGTGTGTGGGTGCTAGTATATTTATATATATATATGTTTAATATCCCTCACAAGTTTGTTGTGTGCCATTCCCAAAAGGAGTGCCCAGCCATTTTGGCTAAAATTATGTGATGCTTATGCTTTGTTAAAAATGTGACAATGACAAAACAATATTGAACTAAAGCAAGAGAGACTGAAATATTTGATTAAAACATATTCATTTTATCCTCCATAAAGTGATGGTGCAGAATTTTGGGTTTAGCTGAAAACCAATTTTATAATGTTTCTGGTAACAATGAGCACCATCATCCAATCAGCAGCTGTCCTAACAACACAGTCAGTGTCACTTCAGTGAACATGACATGTCACAATTACTTTTTTATACTTAATTTACATTATACAATCAAATTCTTTACAAAAGTCTACTGATATCCCCCTTCTAAATAATCTCCTGCACCAGTCACTGAAAGGTAATTTTAATAATTATAAATGAATCCCAAACATGAACAGTTGTCCATTTTGTCTATATTCAGCTGTTGATAACATATGGGGGCCACAAAAATCAATTTGCAAAATGCCCACTAAATACTACAGAAAGTCCAAGTTGACAGTAAATACCAGGAAATACCACTACTCACTGGTAATTGTTGGACAATTTAATAACAAATTTATGGCATTTAAATGTAGAAATTAAAAAAATCTGTAGGACACCCAAAGTAATTCTGACCAGCATTTTATTGAATGAATATTCTGTTTAAGTTGATTATTTGAAAATACCAGTCATCTTATCATGCAATAAAAATGAAGGCTAACTTTGGTAAAGCATGCATCCATCCTTCATGGTTACTGGATAGTAATTTATGAAACAAGGCAAAGATTTTCCTGCAATGTAATAAAAAGACAGGGCAGGAAGTAAAACTAATTTGATGATGTAAGGAGATCATTACTTCAAATTTTAGAACTATCATCATTGTTATTGCTGCATTTTCATGATCTGCAAGCTCTACTAAACTAATGCAATTTAAACAGCACCTTCATACATGTAACAACATGTGTTCAAGATGTTATGTTATGATAAAGAGCTTTTCAAAACACTTATGAACTCTCTAAGTCATTTTATTTTTATCATGACTGAATTTTACAAATCTTCTTCTCACCCATACAATATAAAACAAGGGACCTATGGGTCACGGCGCTCAGCTGTTATATATGATAAAAAAAATATGATTTAGAAATGAGGCACATGCTGGTTTTATGTGGTAATAAAAATAAGCTGTATTATGAGCTGTTGTTGTTTAGCTTATGTATGATTTTGATAGTACCTTTGGAGACAGGAAAGAGGGTTAATTTCATTTATTTTATTAACAAATGGAGTGCGATTGTCACACAGATTTTGACTTGGCCATATAACTTATAAGCAGAACATATAATATAAGAGTTTAACTATTTATTAAAAAATTACAAATATTGTCCCAAATATAATTTTTATTAAAAATAATAAGAGAACAGTATGATTTTTTCAAATAAAATATAACTGAAATGATTATTAAAATAATATTAAAGAATATATTCATGAATGCATTCATTAATACATTTTGAAAGTATTTGCACTGGTATTCATATACTTTCATTTTTACCTGAATTCCCATTCTTATATGAGAAATTTTATAATGGAGTACATATTCATATTCGTGTTTAAATACAATTGCAAAGTATTCGCACCATGTCTGGTATTTATTCAGTTTTCACCAAACAATGATGTTGAGAATCCAGAATATACAAAATTCACAAAATTAAATAATGATCATAAGTACCTGGTTTTATGGCTTTTATTTATATTTTAAAAAAAATGTAATATATTCATTTTGGACTAATTTCAGAGAATCTAGATAATAATATTATCAACTGCATCTTTGTCTATCATTAATTTCCTTCATATGATCCCTAATGATTAGTAATGAATAATATGATTTACTTTTTTATCATTAAAATTGAACTGAAAAATACCATAGGTGACTGCATGGTGTTATTTGGAATACTTGACATTCTATCCATCGATACAAGATTCTTATATCATTGGTAACTGCAAGTTAATTTCCTGTTATTATCAACTAACAAATTCCTTTTCTATTTTTCTTTAATTTGTTATTAAAAACCAATAAAAATTTATTAATTTATTGTTTATTGTTATGTTGTTGGTTAAAACTACTAGATGAGTTGGGATGGACACCTGGATCAACTGTGGCTGGCCATTATATAATAAGCTGCCTGGAGACCCAGTTTATGCCTCGCCTCAAGCATGCATAATTTGCTGAAAGTTCAACAAGGTCAACATACAGGTGACTCAAGAGGTGCTACAGAGAGCCAAGGTCTGACATGGTCTAATAAAAACATTAATAAAAGCTACAATTTTTGGCCAATTTCTCTCAGCTTTTTAAACTAAAAAGCTGAAATCTTTATGTGTGCATGATATGAAAATTATATCAACAGTGCTCACAGGAAACAAACATGCCATGGTCAAAGTTGGGCAAAATTTAAGGTACTAATTTTATATTTATACTAATAACTTATAAAATTTGAAAAATTCAGAACTTATTTTGGGTATTCAATTGAATCTTGACTAAATAATGTTACATCCCTGACAAACAATCTCTAGCTTCAGCAATCCTCTGGTTAAGGGAGTAAATATATTTCTTGATTTTTTACAAAGTGCATAATGTTTGGGCCCATAAACAATTACGCAATACTGACATCGTTTCTGGCATGTGCATAGAGAATGTATAGAAAAATATGTATATTATATATGATTAAAGTCAGATCAATGGTTTTGATATTAGGCAGTCTTGAAGTGTAACAATGGGTTTTTAATGGAAAAATGAAGTTTTTCATTAATATCTCGGAGGTATTAAGTCCTAGTGACCAAATTCTTGGCATGGTAGGGGATTTTTGAGACATCTAATTGCATGCCAAATTTTAGGAACTGAGAGCTGAAGCTGGGGAGCTGAGCACTTGCGAACTGCATGACATTAGCTTGATGTAAACAATATGTTACATGGTGCTTGAAAACTTGAATAAAATCTACAGTTTTTGATCAACTGGTTTCAAATTTTTGGTGTTTACAGACAAAATGCTAAAAAAACATGCTGTGAATATTAAATCCACAGTACTTACAGGAAAAAAAACGTGCCATGGTCAAAGTTGGGCAAAATTTAAGGTACCAATTTTTTATTTTTGTTAATATTTTAAAAAATTTAAAAGATTTTGATCTAATTTTGGGTATACAATTTAATTTTGATTAATTAAAGTTATATTACTGGAAAAAAAGTTCATAGTTTTCACAAATTTTGTGTAAAGTGATCAAATATCTTTCCTGATTTTTTACACAATGCATTATGTTTGGGCCCATAACTTTTTAAATTTACATAATACAGACATAATTTTTGGCATGTACATAGGAACTATATAGAGGAATAATTATGGTTAATATGAGGAAAAACAGATGAGTGTTTTTTTATATTAGGCAGTCCTGAAGTGTAAAAATAGGTTTTTAAAAAAAAATTGAGGTTTTTCCTTAATTTCTAAAAGGAACGAAGTCACAAAGACCCAGTTTTCGGCTTGGTAGGAGAACTTGGGGACATCTAACATTATGCCGAATTTTGGATTCCTAGGTCTTACTGTTTCAAAACGTGCCACATCTACGGACGGACGGACGGAAGGACAGACGGACGGATGACGGACAATGGACCACGACTATAGCTCAGATGACTTATAGTCAGCTGAGCTAAAAAACAAGTATTTTAAATTTATGTTGATTACTGAACTATATAAACAGGTCAGCTAATTCTATACAAGATTAAACAATGTTGCCATATGTTACAAAGATTATTGATTAAAGTGAATCCTTATCCAAGCACCATAAAAGTCAATGGCCCAGGTCACCAATATACATCTGTTTATATCCCTGATCAGTTAATTTAGGCTTAGTTTTGAGTTCAGTTATCATCATTCGCTATGCTAACCCAGCTTAGTACCAGTAGATGTTATGTCCTTCCAGTATCTGCATCAATGCAACATCTAATTTTCAGCGTCAGCATCAAAACATATATAAAATAACATGTATGTAAGCTGCATATGTCTCTGCATCCATGACTTACCTGTAATCTACTGTTTGATAGCTGAGGACTGCTAGCTTGAACACAGGTAGGTGTTTTCCATTATACCTCTGGTAGGTAGCATTATGTTTTTGCCAAAGTTTGCCAGTTTGTCTTTTAACAACTTTACTCAAAAAGTTAAGAACAGATTTTAATGAAATTTGTCAAAGGGTTAAGGAAACACCTATACTTTAAGAGATGTAACCTAGATCACTTTGACATGTTTTTGTTTAAAGGCTTCTGTATCACTGTTGGATATGGCAATTGAATGTCTAGACTTTCATCGTTCATTGTACCCTATTCCAACTGACCTGTCCAGTGTCCACCTAATTTGCTCAATATTTCTTTTAAATATATTTTGTTTGCTAACACAAATAAACTTTTACCAAAGGAGACAATGTGGCCAAGCATGGTGATTTAAACAAACATGAAATAAATATATTTACTTTGTGATGCTGGGCCCGTGTTTACCTTTCTAAAAAGGGCTGCAAAAATTATGGAGTCTGTTCAGATGGACATAACTGTCAACCATTTAATGTAGAAGGGACGTATGCATGACATAACAAGCAAAATCGTGGAATTAATGCCTCCCACTTTGGGATCTTGTTGTCTTTCATGCTTGATCAGCAACCAAAATTATGACATGTGGAGAAAATCTTGAGAGCACATGAAAGCAGATCCACAATGACATGTGGAGACATCTGCGGGCAAACATAAAAACTAAAACACATTGAGCAATTATGATTAAAATCCACTATAACATGTGGAGACATCTGCAGGCACACATAAAAGCACACTAAGAAATGTGACCAAAATTTAAGATTTTTGTTTTTGAGCTGGAGAGAAATATTTTTCAGATTGCCACTCCAAAACCAATCCCAACAGAGGTATGCATGAGAGCAATCACTGATCCAAATTTGAATTAAATCAGAAAAATTTTGGAAAGTTATCACATGGAAACAAAAAAACCTTACTGAAGGACAGACAGACATACAGACACACAAACCCACATGAATGTCACCCACATCCGCGAGAAGATGTCACATAGCTCTTTATCATACACAAAACTGGAGGCGCCACCTGCAGCCATTTTTGCACAGTGTCCGTCTGTTTGTCTGCCTTGAGTTAAAATCACTCATATTTCAGTAGTGGTTTGACTTATCTGCCTAAAATTTTGCATGTTTATACATCTTGGATAGCTTTCTCGATTTTGTGGCAGGTGGCGCCACCTACATTTATGTTTACAGTTCAGACATTCAGGCTTATATCTCAGGACTGGTTTGACATATCCCCCTGAAATTTTGTATGTGTATAGATCTCACATAGCTCTTAATCATAAACAAGATTGGTGGTGCCACCTGCCACCATTTTGCACAGCATCCTTCTGTTTGTCTGCTGTGGGATAAAATCAGTCATATACAAGTAGTGGTTGGACTTATCTGCCTAAAATTTTGCATATGTATACAACTTGGACAGATGTCTGGATTTTGTGGTAGGTGGCACAACCTACATACAAATTTTGGCTGCTGATATCCATGCTAATATGCAACTCACCTCACTCTATTTACCTTGCCAATGAATTCATGCCTCACTTTACCCGTCCCACTCTGATTTCAGTGGATACACAGTCTCTTGTTGACTACCCGTATTCTAGTTAATCATATGAAATCCATACATGGGTGAGGATGATTTTGCTGCTAGATAATTGCCACATTTGTGTGACTTATCTCATGAGGTACCGTACATAAAGGTATGATTTAGTGCATTTTAGTGCATGTGTGAAAACACAGAGGGATTTTGTTATTATACAGGGAAAAGACTGATTGTGTTCCTTTCAAATTTGGAAAAATCTTTGTGCTACACAGCAAATGCCTAGAAATCATCTGCCATAATCCATAAATAATTTATTAGAAGGCCCACTTCATTGACCAATTGTGGGAAATTTTCACTTGGCAAAGCATAAAAAACACATAGCCCCCTGCATCTGTCACTGGATGTGCCCTGTGCAGGCAGTGGTTAAACAGAATGACTTTATAAAATGTAACAAGACCACGGAGTGAGAAGTGTTAATGGTAGGTGCATGAGGGTCTTTCTCTAAAAATAAGGTTACAACATTATACAGTTTTGATCACATCTATACATGCTCCAATTGCTGGTCAGGTACTGCAGGAGCATGTTAACTCTTGTTGTCTTGATAAGCATCTGGTTGAGTGAGACCAGGTGATAGACATGACATGATGAGCAGGCATGCACTGCTGCCATCTATCTGGTGCTTCCAGAACTATTCCACTGAACAGTCCACCTGTTGCAGCAACCTCAAGTGAAGCCTGAGGCTCCCTGGCACATGAACAAATGGACATAAGGTTTGGATCTTATTATTAATGATTTATTTATGACTCAAGAATCAAGATTCTCATTGGACTGCTGCTTAAACTGAAGAACATATTACATGCAGAGACTTGGAGAGAGTGCAACTAAATTAATATAAATATTATTTAAACAATATTGGTAGTCCCTGTAATTTTGATATATTAATCAGTAATATAATGAACTGTTGGCAATTTCTTAAACAGTACTCCACTTGAAAAGACTAAGTTTTGTCAAAAAAATGTTTCAATTTACTTTGTTACTACATATTTCACTTAAACAGCTTAAGCACCCACTGGGGCAGTTCCTTTTTGGATTACCATGCAGCACTTCCCAAATTATACCTACTCCTGGCAGTGCCAGTCTTGTCTTTAATATACACTGAGTAAGCATTAAGGTCCAAAGTACTACTGCCCCCTGTACACCATCAGCCAGATTATTATAAACAAGTATGACCTTATATGGTGTATGTACTGGTATACATTCTTCTTTCTGCTGAAGGGAATGTGTTCTAACGCAGCAGACCTGGGGTCAATTCTATTTTTTTTTTCAATTCCAATTCAAGAACTTTCATAAAACTTCACTACCAATTCAATTCAATGTACCTGAGAAAAATATCAAATCCAATTCAGTTCAAATAATTTTTATTTAATTCAAATTCAATTCGCAATCCAACAAGTTGCAACCATTTAAATAAATTTCATTGGTGTATTTACGCTCTTTACACAGCACTTTAACAATAGGCGTATTCCTATATGGTAAGCGCTGTTTGTTATGACCTCATATCCTGAATTGCAACACCAGAGGGGAGCACTGTATTTTTGTCCAATCAGATGAGACCTTGTGCTGGAAGACACGGCCAAGCGAGGAATACACGGAGCCAATCATGTTAATTTTCTTTTTGAGTGACAGCTCATCGCCCCAGTAACTGTATGAACAGGCCACAGGCTCAGAGAGAATTGCAGCAGATGTGGTTTACTTAGGGCCTTGGGCACATAGGATGCCCGGTCGGTGAGCAAACGAAACGTAACAACAAGGGCTGCGTGCACACCTCGCTGGCTGGTTTCAGTTCTGCAGACACATGGCTATGCTAAACGGTTATACTGTCAGAATCGAATCGGTAGATGATGCGAGAATACAGAGGGAGCAATTAAAATTTGAACGTAAACTTGTCTTCAAATGGCGCTTGAAGGGCAGCTATGGGCGGAGCCAGGATGCCTGTCGCGTGTTCGTTTATTGGCATCTGGTTGGCTGCTTGTCACATCATACGCACGTTTTGTTCAGCGGACAACGAACCACCATCTGGTGTCTAAATATATCATAAACGTTCAAAGCTGGCAGCATGAAAATCAGTTGCTTCTTTAGCCGTGACAAACAAGACTCAGTTAGGACCCCCTACTGAGTCGTGACACAAGCCAAATTTAGAACCGCCCTGCAAGTCCATGCCTCGCTTTATAACCGTATCTCCGCATACAGTCAGCAGGTAGACCGCAGGCAGAAATCTCCCGTACATGCAGAAAAATATACGAATATATTGGGTTATAACGGTATATTTCACACACATGGTAGGTGTCATTGGAGAGATAAGAAACTTATTTAAAGGTCTAGTGGGTTTATTTGATGTGACACAATACTTGTAAGCAATGCGGCATTGTCAAAAATGACGAAAATATTTGCATCCTTATGGGGCCTTATAATGCGATCCTCAGAGTTAGATGTCCAGGCACTCTGGCAAGCCAGTAAGCTGGCCATAATGTCAGAGGGCCGATCTGGCGCTATTGCTTCTTTAGAAGCATAAGATTTCCGCTGCCTTGGGAGCATATGGTGTATTACAAGTGTCATCAAAGGTCTTCTATTTCTTTTGCACAAGCACACATTTCACAGTGCATTTAAGTTCTCAGAATAATGGGGTTGGGGGAAGCGCTGACCACTGATATATCCCCAAATAATAGACAGGTCAACAAACTTGGTGCTTGAATGAGCACTCATGTGCCTTATAATTTTTCTGATTTTAGTCATCAAAGACCAGCAGTCTACATGGCATGTACTTTGAAATCTTATTGTTGTTGCTTGTACTCACTAGTAGAGTGCCCTAGGTAATCAGAACCACTGGTCACTACATAGATAACAGCTGGTCCAAGCACACCAGGCCAGCACAGCAGCTCAGGCACCCTGAATGCTATAACAATTGTCAATAGGCATACTGTAGAAAGTCACTGGACCAGAACAAATCAATTAAGTATTATCCAATTCTGATCACATGCTTTATGGCACAGTAGGAAATGGGAAGTAACAGAAAGTATTACATATTACACTTATCGTTTCACTTCTATTATAATTACTATTACAGCTCATATTAACTTTTTTATATTAAATTACTATAACTAAATTATATCATATTATTATATCAAAATAACAAATATATGGTGTGCTGAAACAGCTAATACAAACAATTCAGGAACAGTGGTTAGGAAGCATTTCAGCTGTTATCATGCTCATTGTGTCAATGAGAGGCATTTTGTTTTAACCAAATACTGCATGGCTTGTTTTAAAACCAACCCTGAGCAACTTCCAATGAGTGAAACATAGGAAAATATGAGTGGGAACTTCTGTTCATCAATTCAGATCACTTAAATGGTGTGTAAACTTCAATTCCAATTCATTTCATTTTCATTTTTTTTTTCAAATAAATTCAATTCCAATTCATTCAATTTTACCTTCAATACCAATCAATTCAGAAATGAACCCAGACATTAAATTCCTAATTATCTTCAAGGCAGGGTATCAACATTACATTCATATTTAAAATATACAGTTTTACACAAATTTGAAAGTACTACACGCTCGTGTTTGTGGTAGGGCCACACCCTCTAATTAGTGTGTGATCACCTGCTGCATGCAGTGAAGGGCCACACCCCATAATTAGTGCACGACAGCCTGCTGCATGCAGTCAAGGGCCACACCAATTAATTAGTGTGTGAAAGCCTGCTGCATGCAGTCAAGGGCCATACCCCATAATTAGTGTAGCCAGCCTTCTATAAGCATCCAAGGGCCATACCCAATGATAAGTTTGGGACAGCCTGCTGCATGCAGTCAAGGGCCACACCAATGAATTAGTGTGTGAAAGCCTGCTACAAGCAATCAATGGCCATACCCCATAATTAGTGTGGCAAGCCTGCTGCATGCAGTCAAGTGCCATACCCCAAAATTAGCGTGACCAGCCTGCTCCAAGCAGTCAAGGGCCACACCCCATAATCAGTGTGTGACAGCCTGCTGCATGCACCCTGCTGGTCACAGGTTTTCCTAGAAAGAAGGGTCCCAGTTAACATAGTTCTCATAACAAATACGTGTCCATAACTTTGCTATAAATATTTGTATCTAAATTAATTCAAAAACTTTCATGATCCTGAAACTAAAAGAAATCTGACAGTATATTTTTCATAAAGAAATTCAAAATTTTTAAAATTGACTGATCAATATACCTTATATTTAATCTGCATACATGATGGTTTTTTATGGAAAATGACCAATTGTAAATATGTGATTAATTGGCACTCTGCTAACATTAATATATATATATATATATATATATATATATATATATATATATATTCTTATTGGGGCTCTGTCTAAATAGTTAATACTACTTTTCAACCATGACATGGCCCTCAGACACCAAATATCCTGCTGGGACAACAAAGTTGGTATTAGTCCCAACCCAGCCATGCTGCTTGATATTAGTCCCAACCCAGAAGTGCTGTTATTAAAGTATTTTCCACTTCAATGGAAAAATACTGGAGGATATCTGCTGACAGATTTCTGGGTAATTCAGTATAGTAATACTAATAGTCATATGACTCATGAGCAGATGTCTCTCAGGCTTACCAGCACACACAGCATTTGTTTGCAAATTATTAAAAAGTACCATGACAGTGTTGTTGATATGTAGCAAAATAAATCAAATACTTACGCTTTCATTATTTTTCACGAAATAACTGCCACTGGAACCTTGATATATTCTCTCTGGGAAGACGGAATTTTCAATTGCCACCTCAGCCTGTCTGACTATACTCGTGTATTCAGGGTCTTCTGGAAACACATTTTCAATAGGTCCATACTCGGCTTCTATCCCTGCCAAGAGGGGTGTGTTCTCCCTGTCCCCCCGGCGGGGTGACCGGGGTCCAGGCACTGAAGTACCCACTGTGGTAGATTCCAAAGACGGAGCAAATGTGACGTCCGGTGGCGGGGCGATTTGTGCGTCTATGAAGGAACCTAGCTCCCTATCTCGGTTCATTGAGACGTATGTGATTAAATACGGTTATAAAATCACTTCCCATTAAATATCTGGTATCGTTAAGGTACGAAGTCCACTGCAAATACCCAATTCAATGTTTCACTCAAAACAGAATCGATATGTGTCCGCTTTCCCGTGACAGTCATGGGGGAATACCCTTTGCCCGAAAATAACCCGGAAGTCAGCTAGGGAATCACCGCCGGTGTCGAGTCTTGTCGGGGATCCCAAATATTTCCATTAATAAAAACTTAATAAACAAAAATAATTTAGGAAATTATTAATATGTGCTTTTAATTTACTTAAACATGACATGCACGTTACACCAGAACTAAATTTAACATTGTAATTTGTAGGCTTCATAAAACAAAAAAAAAATCAAGTGCATTACGAAAACGAGGCAATCAAAGAGAGAGAGCAAGCGTGGGCAAGATGGCGGACGAATCCAATGAAGGGCCTGACGCCAACCAAGAAAAAATAGATGATGTGAAGATCAACCGATACCCCTACAACCCGAGAGGTCGTGGGGGCGGTCCTATGATGAGGGGCCCCAGGTATATGTGAGTTTTTGTGCAACGGAAGCCGTAATGTGTAGGCATTATCCAGACCGCTGTCTCGCCACATCAGTCTGGGATTTGCTTTGTAGTTTCAATTTCATGAATTTCTGTTTCAGATTTTCACTTTGACTGTATATCCAGTTGTCAGAGGCAGGCTTGTATGTCAAAGACAAAGTATATCCGCCCCCCCCCCCATACATATAAAACTAGGGAGAAACGGGCCTGTATGCTGGTCCCCCCCCCCACACACACCTTTTTCTCCACAATGTCATATTATCTTTACAAGACTGAAGTCCAGAGTCATATTGCAATTTGATACCCATTTTGGCATCTCACGAACATCTTAATTATTCATCTGGGAAGGTTTTGGATTTGGCATAGAATGATCCATATCTCAGGCCTAAGGTAATAGGGCGATTCCGTCCGCCGTCAATATCGGCTGCCAGCCTCATATCAGCCACCAGCGCCCAGCTGGCAACCATGTAGGCAGCAAACCCCGAAGCCACTGCTGGATCCTGACTCTGGCCAGTCAACCATGTCAGGCGAAGCATAATAATTACTTTTATTAGTAAAAATTACATAGGAAAGTATGAGGGTCATGTCTTGACTTTTTTTTCATGACGATTTGTATGTGATGTCATTGAAAAATATTCCAAATGTTGGTTCATAAACATACATAAAGCAGGCAGAGCAGGAAGTAAACCCACATCTTCACCAAAAATGTGGGTTCAGTGCCTAATAGGCTTCTTACTATATTAAATACATAATAGCACTATAATATAGAAATATGCAAGAAAAAAATAACTTCTTGACTCATTTTTCTTGATGTTGTTACATGATTACAAATGACAGCAATACCAAAAGTGGTTTCCTTTTGCATAGAATAAATATTGGGTCCACTGACAAAATGTTTGAATCTGTAAAAACAAAAATGTGGTTTCACTAGTTGAGTGTTTATTATGCACCAAACCCACATTTTCTGCATAAAACTGGGTTAGCTCTTGTTTTAGGCCCCCATTATTTGAGCCCTGTATAATGCACCTGTACTGTACAGAGGCCTTTCGTCTGATCCCAGATTGTCTGATAACATGACTAAATCAGTAAATGTTATCACCACAAACCCCTATGTTTTAGCAGTACACACATATATTGATTTTAACATTTAAAATCTTATTGAAATAGGAAGAGTAATGCAGTGTGACTCATGATGTGGATTTAATACCATTAACCAAATCTGATGCATGAGAAAATACTTTTTACCACCAAAAGATACTAATATTAATGTAATTAATATTCCATGTTAATTTTATATTTTCTGTATACCACAGGCCAATGGGTGGACCCCCACCTCCATTCCACCGTGGACCACCCCCACCACATTTTAGAGGACCCCACGGTCCCCGTGGCATGAGAGGTCCACCCCCACCAGGCCACGGACCACCAGGGATGCGTGGTCCACCTCCCCCTGGAATGAGAGGGCCACCCCCACCAAGACCACCATTTGGCAGACCTCCATTTGACCCAAATTATGGTCCCCCACCTGGCCACGGTCCAATGCCTCCACCAGGCATGCCACCAGGTCCACCAAGAGGGATGGGGCCACCACCCCCAGGGGGCCCAGGGCCAGGCATGCCACCGCCACCAGGGATGCCCCCACCCCCAGGGCCAGGGATGCCCCCACCTAATATGGTGAGCCTGTTGTTTTTATAAAATTTATAATGACATTTTATATTCATGACACATTCATGGCTAGGGCTTTAACTAACATCCAAACACTTTAAGAGTCTGTGATCTGTGCAAGAAATTTTAGCACAAATATTACTGCAAAGTAGGCTTTTGTAAAGTACAAACTATTATGCATACACATTAAATCATCCAGCAGGGTTATTTCTTGCTATGTATGAATTGTATAAGGCACATGGTTAGTAAACAGTTTTGTGTATTTCAATGCAGTATTGTGAACCAAGTCATCTATGTAAAAGCTGCATCTGTATGCACAGCTGAGAACTTTACCCAAAAATGTATTTCATTATAAAGTGGTGTTTTAATTGTGGACAGAAATGAAAATCTGTTTTTATCCTTGTTACAGTTAAACGATACTATTATCTTACAGCCCCCTCCCCCGATGATGCCACCCCCCAACTTCCCCCCTCCGAACTTCCAGATGCCCCCACCAGGATTTGGACCTCCAGGGGCACAGAACCAGGGACAACCAAATGCCAGTGCTGGCCCAGGGGGAGACAACCAGGAATTGTGGGTCGAGAATAAAACAGCGGAAGGAAAGGTAAAGAATTGAGATAGTCGTTAACTCTCATTTAGATGTGTTGTGGAGGGTATATGTTTAAGTTTTCTTTTATAGTAGTAGTAGTAGTAGTTTATTTAAGTGCAACATGTACATATTTTTCCAGTTTAAACATACCTAGTAACACATCAAGCGTCTAAGGCTTATGAAACACTATACTTTGAGAAAAACACTAAAATTCTAAAAATAACACAGTTAAAAAAAACGAAGGTCCGGTAGTGAATGAAATCAAACATGAAATGAATATACATCATGATACTTCATAATTGATTACAAAATGCTTCTGATGCAAATCTTGCAGTTAAGTTGACAACATGATGACGACATCGCCGTTTGACAGAGAAAACACCAGTTTATCTTTATATGTAAAATTACTGAAATCAGAATTTAGTACATGGCTGACTTAGTCCTTAAATTCCTGACTAGTTAATCTGTGTTTACTACAAATCAAGAGAATGTTCCACCAGACTGGAATTACACTAGAGACATAATCATATCTTCTTGCGTCAAACTACAGTATCGGCTGGTTTCAATCCATATTGGACATGGGTGTCAATATAGGGGGGGGGATGGGGGGTTATATCTAAACCTTGCTTAGAATTAAAAAATAGCTTATTTTTCTAAACCATTATAATTATTTGAAATAAGATAAAGTATATATATATTATAATAATTATATATATATATTAATGTATATATGTGTGTGTGTGTATATATAAACAAAGTCATCCACCCCACCCTGGAAGAAAAATTGACGCCACTGATATTGGATATACCCCATGTGTAGCTTGGCTGTTATTGCCCTATTTTTCCTTGAACACTTAAAAATGTAATCATCAGGGCGAAATGACACCTTTAATAAGTAAATATTTAAATAAGAAATCCTGCTTAACTAAATTTTATATGTAAAATTGTGTTTTGCCCTTCTGTCCATCTACGGTTATTCACATCAGTTTTGGAGCCAGGTACATGTGACAGAGATCTACAGATACTATGTTTACCAGCCAGACGCCGCCGCTACTGCATAGGTTTCTGGAGAACTCGGTAACCATTGGACAGAATTTTATGAAACTCAGAATTTTGATCAGGTCACATGTGAACTGCTGCGCCCTCATTTTGGGTTGACATCTGACCTTTCTTCTCTGCACAGTGTCCATCTGTGCATCTGTTTTCACACAGGTGGCACCTGCAACCATTTTTGCACATTGTCCATCGGTTCGTCTGCTTGGGTTAAAAAATCACTCCTATCTCTACAGTGGTTGGACTTATCCACCTGAAATTGTGTATGTGTATACATATTGGAAAGCTTTCTCAATTTTATAACTGGTGGTGCCACCTACTTTCATGTTTACACTGCAGGCATCCATGCTAATAACTCAGGACTGATTTGATGTATCAGCCTGAAATTATGCATGTGTATAGATCATACATAGCTCTGTATCATATACAAAACCGGTGGCGCCACCTGCAGTAATTTTTGCCCAGTGTCCACCTGTTCTTATGCCTTGATTAAAATCACTCATTCCTCGGCAGTAGTTTGACTTATCTGCCTGTAATTTTGCATGTGTTTACATCTTGGATGGATTTCTTGTTAATATGACAGATTGCACCACCTACAATCATGTTTATGCTGCAGACATCAATGCTAATATCTCAGGACTGGTTTGACATATCGGCCTGAAATTTTGCATGTGTAAAGATCTAACATAGCTTTATCTCGTTAAAAAACTGGTGGTGCCACCTGCAACCATTTTTGCACAGCGTCCATCTGTTCATCTGCCTTGGGTTAAAAATCACTCATATCTCTGCAGTGGTTGGACTTATCAACCTGAAATTGTATACATACTGGATAGCTTCCTCGATTTTATGACAGGTGGTGTGACCTACGTTCATGTTAACGCTGCAACTACCATGCTAAAATCTCAGGACTGGTTTGACACTTCAGCCTGAAATTTTGCATGAGTACAGAACTTCCATAGCTCTACAGCTTATACAAATTTGGTGGCCCACCTACAAACATTTTTTGCATGGTGTCCATCTGTACATCTTTTGATGGTAAAGATTGCTTATATCTCAGCAGTATTTTGACTTATCCACCTGAAATTTTAAATATGTATTCATCTTGGATAGCTTTTGTTCAGATGACAGGTGGTGCCACCTACAATCATGTTTACCTGGCAGACATCCATGCTAATATGCAACACATCTCACTCTTTTCCCCCTTACCACTCAATCCATGACTCACTTTGTCTGTACCAATCTGATTTGGGCAAATACACTTAGTCGCTTATAGACTACCCATATTCTTGTTTGTCATTAGTATGTAGACAATATTTCACCATGGGCAAAGTTTACCCAAGTATATTTAGTATGGCACATACTCATTAGACCAGATAAAAACAAAAAAGCCAATTTTCAGTCCAATAAAATTATCGCCCCTCATATTATGCCAGCTTATTATAGCTATACATATTAGTCTTTCCTCATTTGTTGTTTGCTTCCAGTTTCCAATTATTAGTGCATTAACTTGACATCAAAGAAAAAATGATGCCAGATATTTTGTTTTATTCATATTGCAGTGCATTCATGTATAGTCTTTTAATTATGAAGCAAGCTCAGTTTTGATAAATATTTGTAATATAGAATTTTAAAACATTTATATGTTTTTATATTGCAGGTGTACTTTTACAATGCCCGCACTAGAGAGTCCTCTTGGAGTAAACCAGAGAGCGTAAAAATTATCACCCAGAATGAGGTGGAGGCTATGGCAGCCCAGGCTAGCGCAGCCAACCACAACACTCCGGGCAGTCAGCCTACTGGTCCAACCACAGCTGCACAGGCTGCCCTGGCCCAAGGTAACCAGAGTGAGTTGTGACTACCTGTATGCTGTCCTTAATTATAAATGATAAATATATTATAAGATTTGTCCTGATTATTTGAATATAGGAATGTTATCTTTAAAGCCAAAAGTGCTATCAGTAATCCTCTTAATTAAATGCTAACTATCTGTAACTCAACAGCGATTCTGATCTTTATAAGTACCTATAAGTAGGTACGAGTGATTTTCTTTATCTCTTCACAAACCATTTTCAGATAAAAAGTCTAATGAAAGTAAGACATACCTAGCTTATTCTTACACAAGAAGTTAGAAATGACTTGTATGAATTTAGTATTTTCACATTTAAATATGAATTTAATATGCTGACATTGAATCTTTTATAAAAGAACAGAAAAGGCATGACAAGCAGCTGTATTTAAAGGAAGTTATGCAGTGTATATTTAGTATAATATACTTGTAAATGTTCTTTTTATTACTAGCCCAGCAGAGCAATCAGCCACCACAGCAACAGATCCCTCAACAACTGCCTGGCGAGGCAGCACCAGCGCAGCAGCAGCAGCCACCCATGGAAGCACAGCCCACTGCCCAGCAACCATTCCAGCCAATACAGCAAGGTAAATCAGTGTTATATGTTTTAGAGGAGCAGAGCCCTGGGGCGTGAAGTAAATTAGTATTCTGTGGTTTATAAAATTCTGTAAAGATCCACCCCTGCCAACTTCCATGCAGGCAAGTAGATGTTATTTTTAACCCTGTTCTAGAGTTGCATCAGTGTGTCTGTTTAAGAAGGCATGTGATACAAAGGACCAAGACTGGTGATGTACTTAAATAAACTGACTTATTTTTAATCTCATATCTGCTGTGTCTTTTTACAAAACAATGAGTGGCATAAAGAGCAGTCACTGGGGGCTGTGGCACCCTTGCCCCACATTAACCGCCGCAATTTTTAGGTATTTGCATTGGTGTATGAAAATAAGGTTTGAAGTGTCATCTGTTTTGTAATGTAAAAATATACAGGTGGTAGGTTTTAAAACTGGCACTAGTAACAGAACATGTTTACGGTTACGCTGAAAGGTAAAGGTCATGGTCATGTTGTTGAGACTTGTCCACTGCTTGGAGTTCACCTTGAAGCTTGTTCACTCTTTTTTCCCAGATTTTATGCCGTCTTTGCACATGCATTCATAATCATTTGTGATTGATTATACAAAATTGCAAAAGATAAATTATGAAATAAAACGACCAATCATTGATGTAGTGGATAATTGGCACAATACTATTATGTTTAAGTCTGTGTTTTAACGCTACACTATAATTTTATATATATATATATATATATATATATATATATATATATATATATATATATATATATATATATATATATTTATACAGAATTTTTAAATTTGTATTTCAGCACCAGTGCCAGCTCAAGCTAACAATGTAACTGTACAGGTAAGTCACTTCGTTTCACACTTGCAAATTAATATAAAATATGTTGCTTTGGTTTGCAAAGTTAGGCCAGGAACTGGTAAAACTACATATCACAGACATTAGGTATTTCGATTTTAACTGATTTTGAAATATTAAAAAGAACATTGGAAATCAGTTAAATTCTGTGTAATATATCAATGTGGATACTTGTTCAGTTCAATATTATTCTTTTACACACAAAGTAGAAGTAATGCCATGATTTTGGGGATAAACATGCCATACGGAATAGTACTCCTGCAACACCTAAAAATACTTGACGTCCTTCTAGTAATGGCAGAATGATGTTCTGTAGTATTGCACAGTTATGCAGTGATTTGTCAGATCACCATAATGGCAAACCCAACAAATACATATCCAATTAATTTGAACTTACATGTATATTTACTTGCAAGCTGTCCATTTCTCAAAGATTATATCCAGTAGGTTCTTTTCACATACCTAAACAAACTTCAGTACAGCTCTCAGGTAGCATCAATAACAGATTTTAATATTGTTAAAAAAAAACGTTATTTGTCTGTTCCAGATGCCACCCAAACCCCCAGAGGTGGCAGAATGGTCAGAACACAAAAACGCAGATGGCAGAAGCTACTACTATAACTCACGGACAATGGAGTCAACATGGGAGAAGCCTAAACCCTTGGCTGAATGGGAAGGTTAGGAATTGTCTAGTACATTCTTCATACTGTAACATTCTAAAACTGAACATTTTAATGAAGTTGCCTGATTTTGGACACTTTTTATTTGATAAAATGGTAGGATTTTTTTTTTTGGGGGGGGGGATATAATTTAAGTGTGTGAATTTGCAAGAGATTGACAAGTCATAATGAAAGATAAACTTTGTTTAGAACAAAGGTGTTTGATTTTAATGTGATACCGCGGGGTTAAACACTAATTTCTAGAGAAAGATTAATTTTACATATTTCTTTTCATAATACATTGAACCAGAAATAAATTCACATCTTCACCAGTATGACAGGAAGATCCTTTATAAACAACTACCAAGCACAGTATCTCTTTTAAATAATTCAAAATTTAGGAATCTTTGATTTAACAATGGGTCACAGTGTTACTGTTTTGTGTTTTTTAGCTCAAGTTCAAAAGCTTCAGCAGCCTGTCCAGCAGCCACCACCAGCCATGCAGCAGCAGCCCCCAATAAGTCAGCAGCCTCTGGTACAGGCTCAGCCCACTCCTGCGGCCACGGCACCCCCGACTCTGGCACAACCTATGGCCCAGATGCAGCAGGCAGCCACAGAGTCTGCAGCAGCCACCCCAGTCACCACCAATGGCAGCACAGAAGAGGAATCCATGGAGACAAATGAGAAGACGGAGGAAGAACCCAGCAAGGACGAGGAGACCGAGGAGGATGATGGGATGACGGAGGAGCAGCGAGCAGCAGAGAAAGCCAAGCCGGTGTCAAGTACACCAGTGCCAGGGACACCGTGGTAAGTCATGTTCTGTTCTCTAACCCTAGTGGTTTATATGTTCATGTGATATTATCTTATACAGGCCACTCCTTAACAGTTAGACATTCCAGTAGAACACATGTGATGCATACAAATTTCTGTGGAACAATCAGTATATTTGACATTTTTTTTATATTCAGAGGTATGGAAGTGATACATCTGCTTCTGTAGATGGTTCAGGATTTTGTTTTTAGCTCAGCTGACTGTAAGTCATCTGAGCTATAGCGATCACTCTTTGTCCGTCGTCCCTCCGGCCGTCCGGCCATCTGGCCGTCTGTCCGTTAACAAGGCACAAATCGTAACCTCTGGACCTGGAATCTTCTTACTTTACATCCAGAGAGGTCCATGAAAAATCTCCTTTGAAACCTGGAATTAGGTCTTTGTTACCCATATCCTTCGAGTTATGGGGGCCCAAAGTACCCCCCAGAATAGTCAAAAATTTCATACAAAAACTTCAATATCTCATTAACTACATCACTGATGGTCATGATTTTTGGCATACATATTGATCATGAGATGTTTTATCAGTTTCTGCAGACTGGTGGCACCACCTGTATTTTTTTATTTTTTACGAATTATTTTCTCTATTTTTGAGACCTTTAAAAATGTGGACATCTGTTAACAGGGCACAAATGGTAAAGACTTGACCTAGAATCTTCATTCTTGACATTCAGAGACCTATGAAAAGTCTCCATGGAAACCAGAAATTAGGTCTCTGTTACCCATATCCTTCGAGCTATGGGGCCCCAAAGTACCCCCCCCCCCCCCCAGAATAGTCAAAAATTTCATACAAAAACTTCAATATCTCATTAACTACATCACTGATGGTCATGATTTTTGGCATACATATTGATCATGAGATGTTCCATCAGTTCCTGCAGACTGGTGGCACCACCTGTATTTTTTTATTTTTTACGAATTATTTTCTCTATTTTTGAGACCTTTAAAAATGTGGACATCTGTTAACAGGGCACAAATGGTAAAGACTTGACCTAGAATCTTCATTCTTGTCATGCAAGGAGGCCCATGAAAAGTGTCTATGGAAACCTGAAATTAGGTCTTTGTTACCCATATCCTTCAAGCTATAGGACTCCAAAGTATCCCTCAGACACAATATCAGCCTGTTGGTTAATCTGTTTGATGCTTCAGTTGAATGGTTATATACTACCATTCAGATGATAAAATTTCCTTTTGCAAATCTCTTCCCAGTCAGCTGAGCGTAATGATCCATGGGTCACTTGTTTAAAGATCAAATGGATAGAACCACAGCAAGGTTATCTCATGTTCTGTCTTGGTGAAATAAAAATACACATTTTTATGTATATGCATGTTCAGCTGGCTTCTTTTTATATGTTACATATTGTACTTTTGGTTTCATGAGAAAAAAAAAATTTAAACAGAGCACACATTTATCAATCTTGTCTCTGTAATATATTACCCATATTGCAGGTGTGTAGTATGGACTGGGGATGGGCGTGTGTTCTTCTACAACCCGAGCCAGCGAGCCTCAGTGTGGGATAGACCTGAGGACCTGGTGGGCAGAGCTGACGTAGACAAACTGATGCAGAGTCAACCTGAACCTTCTTCTGGTGAGTCCACATGTCATCATCACGTCCTTGACTAAATCAACAGGAGTAACCGCCTCACATTATCTATCCTGGATCAAACCTTTGAAAAGAATCCCTAAAAGGGAACATTGAACACAATTAAAATGAACTATGCATATTGGATCCTGTCCCTGGTGATAACATTAAGGTTAGTAAAATTCTTGACTCCGGGACTTACATTGTATGTAGCTATAGCTTATAGTTATGGTCAAGCATGCCAGTCTGCTGATGATGACTTGGTGATACAGTCGAAAGTACAGCTACATACAATGTAAGTTCCAGAGTTGAGAATTTTACTTACCTTTATATTTAATGGTTTACTCACTTTGGTTTGAAAGTTTAGTGTTCAGAGGGCCATTCATTTCCTCTTGTGATTGACACACTTTATAAAAACTACAAGCTTGAATGTAGGCAGAGAAAAATAACTATTTAGCTGATATATGTAATATATAATAAAAAGTTTCCTTGAAATTCTTTTATGTTTTATTTTAATTTTTAATTCAATCATTAATGGTGAACATTGACATTGAAACATGTATGTTGGCTTATATGGTGACATGGAACAAGAAACAGGCAGGAACATTTATTGACCAAATTGAACTTCACTTGTCTTGTTCATGTATGTGATGCATAATCAAATGATCAGTTTATATTCTCCCCTGATGGTTGATGTACCTGGTCTTTAAGCAAACAAGAAGAAAGCTGAAACAGATGAAGAGGAGGAACCTCAGGCTAAGAAAGCCAGGTAAGTAAATATAACCATGAGAGCTATTTTACGCTCTATTGTTGTAATAGTTCAAGGGGCGTGTGTCAGTAACTGATGTGTGTGTGTGTGTTCAATAAAGATAATTCTTTGGACATTTTATAAAGATAAGCCAGAAAGCACTGATCCGACATTGCACAGGCTGTCTTGATTTGTTTATATCCACATGTTTATAACAATTGGGAGGATTCAACAAAATGGCCGCCAAACACAGATTTCTGGGGGCAAATAAGATGAACCAGTCTTGCAAATGACAAAAGATTCTTAATATATCCCTAGCACCAACAACTAGTGGTCTTTCAACTACCACGCATGCAGTCCACCACCTGTAACATGTTTTTCTGTTTGTCAACATTGGCACATAAAATGTGTTTACTGAAAGCTTATGGTAAACAGGCTCATACACCCATCACAGGGATGTGATAAGAACCTTTCATAGCAGGAATTACCTACAGTTCATTAATATGTACACCATGTAAACCAGAAATAACAAATTTTACCGATAGGGCAGATGAATAGCTAGCTTTAAATTTTTATTCAGTACCTCACAGGTAATGGCTACTTCCATAAAACATGCAAGGAAAAGGTTATTGTAGTTTACATCTTATACTTCAAAGAGATTTGGTGATTTAAGCAACAGATGCAATGCTTAAAACCTAGGCAGTTTATTAACCTTTACTGTAACATTATTTGACAGTGGCTTAACACTTTGCTGATGTACCAGTCCAATATGACTGAGTTTCAATTCATTATGAACACCACTTTATAAACAACATAGGTGGTCTAATTAAAAAACAGACTTTTTGAAATACACAATGTGTCTGCTCTGCTAGTGTCTGTACTGTAATTGTGAGGTTCGAACTATTATATATACTCTTAAAATGCTAATAGATATTCAGTTGACCAAAGCTTTAAATATCTCCATGTGTGACTCTTTGAGTCATCCTAGTCTTTCTCAAAACTGCATTAAAAATATTAAGACCATGAGTCATCATCTAGCCATCTGCTGCTGAGATAGTACTTCAAAATGTCTGGAAAGCAAATTACTTTAGCTTAGAACTACAGTCAAGTGGCAGTTTTAGAACTTGACAGTCAAGTGGCAGTTTTAGAACTTGACAGTCAATTGGCAGTTTTAGAACTTTACAGTCAGGTGGCAGTTTTAGAACTTTACAGTCAGGTGGCAGTTTTAGAATTTTACAGTGAGCCGGCAGTTTTAGAACTTTACAGCACAGTTTGTTGATAAAGGTAAGATTGAAAAAAGCATTTTAACCAAATTATATCATTGACACAACTGTTGAACAGTGAACAGTTCTGAAACAGTAAACAGTAAAGCTTGCTGTTTCTTCATGCTCTCAGATCAGAAGACTCATCTGATCAAGAAGATAAGAAAGAGGAGAAGAAGCACAAGATTGATGCTGGTAAAGAGGCTGCGATAGAGGCAGAGGTGCGAGCGGCAAGAGAGCGGGCCGTCATACCACTTGAGATCAGAATGAAACAGTTCAGGGATATGCTGGCCGAAAAAGAGGTAACTATTTCTACTAGAATTATAGAATTTAAAAATATTGGTAAAGTCAGCAGTTTATTGGTACATTGAGCAATACTGTAGATTCAGAAATATTCGTTTGGATTTTATTTTTGTGGTTTTCGTGGATCAAGATAATCCACGAATTCATGATTCCAACGATAAAAAAATCACATGGTCAGAGGATACACGGTATCTTAATGGCAGCTGGTGGTGGACTTTATATATAATTGTTACTGCTGGCTGAATTTTCAATAAAGATACAAAAATTGTTTATTACTATTTTTTTATTGTTTTTGATATATTTATTAAATGCACTGAATTGCTTTTTTTAAATTACTATAAAAATACAGTATATATATATATATATCCTTTTGTCAATTAAATTATTTCCCCTAATATCAAACAAACATGGTCCCCGTGATATCTTTACAATAAAACAATATCAAAGTATAATTTAAACTGAAAACGTATCCCCACATTTCCTCTTTTCAACATTTCGGGTGAAAAAGTCAAGAAGAATACCACATCTCTGTCATGCAAAGCGGTAGTTTTGACACACCAAGAACGGTACACAAGTTCCAATAATCATAACCACAGCTACCGAGGCACGGCTTTTTTGGAACCTGCCTTTTCAACCTTCTTTCAGGAGATATTAAATGAGACATATGCTGAAACTCATTTGCATTACCGCGGGACGTGATAGAGAACTCATTCCGAATTTCGCGAGAACAGTTGCGTGCATAACAGTGAGCCATTAATAATACATGCAGGCGGCACTTCTTCCAAATATTGCCGATAGTTGTACATATATGTTAGCTTAAGTAAGCGCCACAGAATACTATTAGGAAAATTATTTCTTTATAATCTCCAAATATAGCTGACATGATGAATGATGAACGAACCGTATTTCGTCTCACCGCCCTGTCAGGGATTTACAGGCACCACTTGTGACTAAAAAGTTAAAAACCTTCATGTGGACGGTCCAGTTTCATTTTTTTCTTCCGGTCAAGTGATGGTTTACGTTTTCTGTGAACGTGGTGTGATCAGGTGCTATAACTGATAGCCAGTGTATCGGGTGTTACAACTAACAGCCGATGTATCGCCCGGCACGTGTCGGTCACGGTTGATTAATTCTTTGTTAGGCTCGGGTCGGGCGGAGCATATTTGTTCAACGTTGACCCCATGTGATAAGCATTAAAGCCGAACCACCTGTGTACATCGGGCTCGTCTTCCTTGCGCCCATGGAGGTATTAATAAACATAATTTCCATAAGTTTTCTTTGTCTTTCCACGAATTCAAATACCCCACGATATGCGTTTTGTACAAAAAACACAAAATTTTAAGCCCATGATATTATCTGAATCTACAGTATTTGCCTGACATTCAATTATTTATTAGGGCCCCACTTGAAAAGCGGGTGCCCTATAATAATCGACCTGTCCATCTGTCTGTCTGTCCGTCCGTCCGTCTGTCTGTCGTCTGTCTACAAATTCTTTTCCAGATGATAACTCCAGTTAGGATTGACGGATAGAATTCAAACCTGAAATATGCATTAACCATCAATTATGGAAGATCCTTATCGATTTTGGGATCCGTAGGTCAAAGGTCAAAAAAGTTATTAACAGTTTGGTGTTAAATTTTAAGTCCCTCTTTCAGCAGGGCAGAAATCATAATTGTAACCATAATTGTTTGTTCCACCTTAACAGTAGGACATGGTCCTCATGTCAACAGCAACGAGGCATGATATATGGTCATAGTCAGCCATTTTTTCCTGTAAGTTATGCGGTAAAAACCATTACTGAACACCTAGTAAGGTTGCACTCTCTTAGCAAATATGCATGCAAAAGGACACACATTGTTAACACAATAACTCATAAAAAGTATTTCATATAAGGTCCCCAGACTCACAGCAGTGATGGACCTTTTGATGAACTACATCATGTTTGAAGATGGGGGACCTTGATGGATTTTCAAGGTCACAGTGTTGATAATGCTAAAATGATGTTAACCAAATAGCTCACAAACAATTCGACTAACACTCACTGAACTTGCACCAGTAATGGTCAAGTTCGAAGATGGATGACCTTGACAGAGGCGATAATTCTCAAATGACGTTAATGCAATAACCCACAAAGAATATGATGAACAATCAAATTCGTTTCTCCATTATAACTCCCCTAACATATGATGGATAGGATTCAAACATAAGATGGTGTTCAGTTGCTGGTGTCTCCTTCAGCAGGCCAGAAATTGATGAATCTTTTTTGAGTCACTCGTGAACAGCAGCATTACATTTACACAGCACATTTTGTACAGACAATTTGAAGATTCCCCAGAAAAGGATACACTGGCCCAATGCACCACAGGGGCTCTCATTTAGACCATGCTTGGACAAATCTTTCTCCACTTCCAACATCTCAAGGAATTTGGACCTATTGTAGTGACCATCAACAAATTTTCATTGATATTCATATGTAGCCATTCTACACATCACAGCGCATCTATAGACCCAAGCCCAAGAACAGCTGAATCTCAGTTCAAGAGAATGACCATTTTATCACTACTAACCAACAGCTCTAATACCACAAGGTACATGTACAGACTCAAGCCTCACATATAATAAGGCCAATTCAGTATACAAATACTGGAAAAATATTTGACACAGCCCAGCCAAGACTTCAACCAAGAATAATTTGCACAGGTAATACAGAAATACAGAAACTAAAAATGCATGCAGTTCTTTTATATCATTATTCTGATAGCTTTGAACATTTTCACTTTACCATATCTTTTCTTCCAGTTTATACATGTCAGCTGTTCTTTACAGGTTCTTTAATTTTCAAATATCACTCTTTCAGCCCATGCTACTAAAGTACACCAAATTCACAGTACTTCAATTTGTAATGACTGCATCTTTTGCGGGGCCCTTACTGACCTGTCAGTTTTCTAGTTTTGAATTGTATTCAAAATCTTGACATATATGATGTCCAGTTGATCAGTAGATATTTCATTATGCTTACATTATTACACAAACAAGTCTAATCTTTTTAATGTTAATTGTTCTTTTATAATCCAAAGGTAACTTTTCTTCATTAATAGAACCAATATCATTTGTCATCTAAACCTTGTTGCCAGGAAACCAAATTCCTCTTTTTTTAAAGATATCTCGATTTAAGATTTATAATGTATGTCAGTAAAACAAAGGAATGTCATTATCCTACAGGTCTCTGCATTCTCCACTTGGGAAAAGGAACTCCACAAAATTGTGTTCGACCAGCGCTACTTGCTGCTGACATCTAAAGAGAGAAAGCAGGTGTTTGAGCAGTACGTGAAGGAGAGAGCAGAGGAGGAGCGCAGGGAGAAGAGGAACAAACTCAGGGAGAGGAAGGATCAATTCCGTCAGCTGCTGGAGGACGCTAAACTACACGGAAAGTATGTCAGAGTTTGCTTTGTAAGGCTTTGTCAGGCTACCATCTCTGATGAATAATTAATAATATTATAATTGCAAATATTTATAATACCTGACAATTAAAAACCTATATATCAGGCATGAGCTTTTCCGTGGATTCAGAGAATTCCAAGATTTTTAAAACAAATGTGATGTTTCATCAGATTCATCAAGATCTGCAATGAAACAGAGATCATTTAACCCAGTTGCCACTCATGGTGCTGAAGCCTGATGAAGACAACTGTGCTATTGTTTAATTGAATATGAGGAAGCCCAAATGAGACCTGAACGCGTATATTAATATTAACAGACATGGTAGCGTGTTGCCTTGTGGGTGATTTGCATTCATTCGGCCACATGAGCCACATAGTAAGAGCAGAATTTCCCTTTTTCGCATGGGCAACATTTCCGAGATGACAGAAGATTCCGGCCAAGAGCCAATGAAAAACAAATAGAGGGATTCCTGCATTCAATCAGGTATTCCCATTGTGTCTGACATGACTGGCACTTTATGTTCACGTGGGTACCATTTTATGAACTATCATGGCGCTATTGGCTACATCATGTCTCATGCCTTAATTTAAACAGGTTTGTCTTCAGGAATATTCATGAAGAACTGCAACCTCGCTGATCCGATAAGTTAAAATGGCTTTGGTTGGCGGGATAAATAGGACAGAAAGATGATGTTTAAAGGACTTTGTAACTTTTTACCCTTGTAAACTAAAACAAAAATGTGTGAACTACCATTAGAATCAAACTTGAATGGTATATAATAATACTTTTCTGACGGGTTTGTCTACTGGCTGAATATGTTGGACTCTGTTGATGCAGCTAATAGTGACAGGATTAACTGTTGTGTATATTATTTAAATAACAACTGCCGTCTGTAGAGTTAATCCTGATTTATGGCTTGGCTTGACACTGACTTTCATTATTAGTATCAACCTCGACAAACATGGTTTAACCATTTACAGTAGTCGGCAATTTAAACTTATTTTGATTATAGATATTCACAGGAATGTGCAGTCACACCAGACTTGCTGTAACCATGTTAGTCTATGTTGACAGTTGCATCATCCCCTGCTTTGTGGCACATGAGATAAAGAGCATGATCGTTAGGAAACAAAACTACGAACAGCTTATTGTCAAATAAATTATCAATTCATTTGGAAAAGTCAAAAAAAAAATAATATTGTGGGATTACACTCATTACAATAGTTTTAGACATTTATATCTAACGAGTGTAATTTTATTTATGAACAAATAGGCATTTCTTTACATATTTCATTGAAGTATTATAAGTATTATAGTAGGCATTCTCAAACATTTGTTTATTGCAGAATATTTCCTGTTTGCTCTATATATTATCTTCAGTGTCTTTACCTCCTCAAGGTGACCCCCCTCCCCCCCCCCCCCCCCCATCGATACAGTTTGTATATTTGCATGTAAAGCAATGAATAATATTTTTCATGTTCTGTATGATGCCGTTCTTATAGGTAACTAATGGTAACATGTCTATATCAAATGAATATGGATTATTACAGGTCTTCATTCAGTGATTTTGCATCCAAATATGGTAAGGATGACCGCTTCAAGGGGATTGACAAGATGAGGGATCGTGAATCACTGTTCCAGGATTACGTGTCAGACTTGCGTAAGAAAGAGAAGGAGGAGAAATACAGCCAGAGAGAAAAGGTAAGAAGGATGGTGAGAGTTAGTCAGGGTCTCTTACAGGTGTTGACACGCTGCTCGCTACTAAACAACATGGAATTCGCTTTCATTATACACCATGTTCTTTTTTAACTCTGCGAGTATTGTTTAGTAAATTTTAGTAATATGAGTATAAGCAGATTAAACTTGAAAAATTTGAGTAATGTATTTAAATTTTCAACATCAACATATTTATTTTGTAAAACTACTGAAGATATTTTATTATTGCTAAAAATGTTCTGGGTTTGTATCTAAACTAACTGTAAATACAAATAATTTGCTTGCACAAATGATTCGCTAGTGACTGGTGGACTGGGTTAAGTCCCATGTTTATTTTAATACTTTTTTTCTTAACTGAACCTATTTATAATGATTATTCATGTAAATAAACTGCTATTAGCCATTGGGTTTCAATAATATTTTTAGTATAAACATAAGTAGAAAGAGTAGCTGTATTCTTTAACATTGATCATTGAAACCTCTTGTAATTGAGAGAGGTTCACCACTAAGCTACGTTCATTGTCTGTGATGCATGGTTACAGGTTTAACCAAGTATTTTATTGCAGGATTTAATAGCCATATGCTGTTTCTATTGATTATGCTGACTTAGTCTTTTATTACTCAGCTATGTTTTTACCCATTTTAATGTTTCACATTGTAATGGTTAATCCTTATGCACATGCATGAGTTTGTGTTCAGGTATTTTAATAAACATTCTTTCCAGGTACATATACATATGATTAATAAATGCTTTTGATTTCTGTGTGGCCCTCTGTTTATTTCAGTAATATATATGAACAGCCCACAGTTAATTTCCTACAAATTGAATATCTAAGATGAAAAAGGAGTCTGTCATATTTTTTTCCTAGCAGTCTTCAACTACATATGTTACTTTTCACACTTTGGTTAACAAGCTTTGGAAAATAATAGGTCCAGACATTTTCCTTGTATAGTTGGTGAGTTTGCAGTTTACAAGCGTTAATAACTATTTGAGACCCTTCACCAGTGTGAGGACAAGGAAAACAGGCCACACAGAAACCAAAGGTTCTTCACCAAGACTGAGGCAGATCCTGAAGTAATTCCTGTAAATTGAATGTGTCTTCCAAGTACAGTGATAATACCTGTGGTATTTTAATTTGAATTTATGCTTATAATTATCAACAGGCATTTCTGTTTATATAAGTTTTCACTTATGCTGCACAATGTGTTGGTTTTTCTTGATACATTTAAATAACTATAATGGATCTTAGATACATTAAAAGAGATATCCGTTTTGGTATAAACACTGATTTAATATAGTCTTACACCTGGCATTAGAAAATACTACAATTTATTTTTCAAGTCTATTTGTGTAAAAGTAAGTTAATCTTAAAAAGATTTTACTTAATGAATTAAAGAAATGCCTGAAGTAATTTTTACGGAAAGCAAGTTTGTAACATTTTCTGAATCCGCATGAGATCTCATCTCAATTGTAATTCGTTTTGCCACTAGCAGCGCTACCACTGGCTGTCTTCCCGTTAAACGAGGCTGTTCAATTTGCTGAGAAGCTTAGAACATACGGTTGATATGCTAAAGGGATTGTGCAGCGCCACCTCTCGTATACCTATGTGGCAATGAAGAAGGGTATTTTGTTTGTTTATTCAAGTGTTCCTCTCATTACAAATGCTGGTCGCTTGTTGCTCTATATACTTTTGGAACCTATTTTGCGTTGTGTGCAAGCCAATGTAATAAATTAATGCATTAACTGACAACAAGTTACATATAAAGTATTGAAAAATTTACCAGATGCATTACTGATTCTAAAGTACTTTTAAATTTCCTAGTAAATTCTTGTAAGTTCATTCAGTCTCATTTTGCGTTGTGATCTACGAAGAGAGCTCAGTGGCACAGAAACCGGTATTACAGATGTGTTTTGTTAAATGTTCATTTGAAGTAAACATGAGAGTTTAATGCACTGACAGAAGTTTATAGTCAAGTTAGTATTAATGGCTGAAGGCAAAGTAAGGATCGTGCTAGAAAAAAATTTAGAAATTCCTGTCTGCCCCAAAGTATTTAAGTTCGCATCTGTTGTACTTATCTGCTTAAACTTTTTGAAAATTCTGAAGAAAGCCCTGTCAGTAGCTTAGACCATAGAAAAAAAAAGTTAACCGCTTTCATTACTTAATAAAAGAGCATGGGCACATGTTTGTAGGGGAAGTTGTGATCTCTGTTTGACAAGCTACACACATTCTCTGTCCATCCCTGTATAGTTTCCGAAGTTCAGGAGTGTTGTACAATGGCAGGATGTACTGCTTTGGCCTTCAGTCATTTGTACAAGATATGCAGGGTTTCAGATGTTCAAGAGATATATTTAACTGTTCACTTGTCAGATGCTCAGACCATTCAGAAATGATCTGTCTCTGGAGGTTGTTGATATCTGTTTGTAAACTGGAGAGCTGATGCAGTTACTGTAGCAGTTTGGATATGGTTATGCAGTGCCACTTGTGGCTTGATTCTTGAATATTTAAATAGCCTTTTCACTGGTTGTAATGACTGTTGATGTGTATTTTGAATTCTGTAGCTTTTCTAGTTTAATGCAATAGCCTCATTTTATAAATTAGTAAGTTTCATGCCAACATGCTGTCTGAATGAATAGAACATCAACATCTACAAGTTATCTGTTCATTTAAAACATTTGATATAATGCGGTGGTAGGCATATTGAATAGTTTTCTTTCTAATAGTAATCAGATTTTTCCAATGCACATAGAGAGGAAGCCAGTGGCTTACATGTAATTTCTGTAACTGTATAATATTTTTCTCAACATCTTTTTTTTAAACTGAGTACCATATCCACTTGCCATATTTCATTATATGTTTCAGTAGGCTTTAGCAGATCTCTTAATGTTTTAAGTGAATCTTGTGACATGTGAAAATAACATACTTCTTTTCAGGCAGTGAGCGCCAATGAATCAACAGCCTCTGATATGAACACAATGTTTAATATATTAAATAAAAATATGTTTATGTGCTCTTTCTTATTGGAAAATGTTTTTTGCAGCTCAAGGGAGATTTCCTGCAACTTCTGAAAGAAACGTCAGACATTGAACGTCACTCTCGTTGGAGTGAGGTAAAAAAGCGCATTGACTCGGATCCTCGCTACAAGGCTGTTGATAGTAGCAGCAGGCGAGAAGACTGGTTCAAGGACTATACTCGCAATTTGGAAGATGTGAGTCATCTTTAATGTGTTGAATACCACTGAAACAAGTCTGTTTAAACTTTTGTGTTAAGTAGCATTTTCAGTCAAGATAAGATTTTTCTTATGTAGGTTTCATAATTATCATCAGATTTTAACTTGTATATAAATCCATTGACAGCCAGACATCTGTAAAGGGGGCTTTACAATTTTAGACTTTAATTTAGTTCCTGTCCTTCTGACAGGGGTCTCTGGTGAAAAGCCTTGCAACTGGTCTGTGTGCTTTACCATTCATTACCATCATGGGAGAATGATTTGACTTGAAGACAGTGCAGGTCAGCACCAGGTAAACACCTGGGTAGGGAAGCCCCTCATTCCATAGTCTGTCTATCATATATCATTATTTTAATTTACATATGTGACAAAGGTTTGTTTTCAAATCAAACTTCCAATCCTCATAGCATTCTGCTTTCTTATTCAGGTGTTGGGGTCTAGCATTAAAACCATACCTCCAGTATATATCAGTGATACAGGTATTAATTATGATTTTGACAGGATTCTGATAATGAAGAGCGCCGTGAGAGAGAAAAGCAGGAGAGGATCAAAGCCAGCATCCGAGAGCGAGAGAAGGAGGTACAGGAAACGCTCTCCAACTCTTTGAGGGAGCGCGATAAGGAGCGAGAGCAGCACAAGAGAGACGAGGCTGTCCAGCACTTCAAGGCCCTACTGGCTGACCTGGTCAGTACAGTACAAAGTTACCATATACAAACTGTTTACCATTATAAAAGGATTGACTTTTCCAATATAACTAGTGATGCCTGTCTGTGATGTAAGACACTGAATGTTCTGGTTTGCTACATCAACAATAAGGTTTTATTTAATTGTATGAATATTAACACCAGTAAGTACATACCTTATAAATACTTTTGTTTGCATCTTGTTTTCACTTGACAAATCTCACAATGATGGCTCATTTAACCCAGACTTGCAGTCATTACCTGCAGTGCACCTGCATATTAGAAAGGGTAATTGTATTACTGGTTTGTTTTTTTTTAGTTTTTTTTTGTTTTTGGTTTGAGGAATTTCGGATTGCATGATAAGTGTTTTGATGTCAATTATTGACTTTCACAGGGGAAGACAATACCACATGTGCATCTTTAATATTCCTGTCATATCATAAACAGCACACCAGTGAAGTATCGTATGTTTATAATCACAGTGTAATAGGGGAATAGTTTTCAGTTTATTGTATAATTATCAGTGAGACAAGGGGTTGGAGTATTTGTTCTCATTGGATCTGGCCTATTAAGATGTAAAATGTGAAGAGTGTGAAGTAATCCTCATTGATGCCTCTATATTGAAATGAAATTTTCAGATCTTACTGGAAAGATAAGCATTATGAATTTACAGTTATGAGATGATAAAAATGTCACTTTATTATATTGTTTTGCAGGTGCGTAATGCAGACACATCTTGGCGAGATGCCAGGAAGCAGCTAAGGAAGGACCACCGTTACGATTTGGCAGAAGACCTGGACAGAGAGGAGAAGGAAAAGCTGTTTGAGGAGCATGTAGAGGCACTCTTCCGCAAAAGTCAGGAAATGTTCCATAAACTCCTGGATGAGACCAAAGAGGTAAGTAACTCCAATCTATGTTATATATGTAAACAGACAAGCTATCATATTTTGGCGTTCCAGGAAAAAATTATTTCAACCTTCCAACTGGAATTAGTGATTGATATAGTAGTAGCAGCACCCGCAGCAGTTGTCATATTTCCCAGAATCAAATGTGTTTATGCAGACTTAAACAAACATTGCATTGACCAGAGTATTTTTGGCCTCTGCAATGATTAAGTGCTTTTAAATCTTGGAGAGAAAATACTTTTCTATATTAATATGTTATATTGACCAGTTAATATTATATATTAATACATTTATATATTGACCAGCACGCATATCAAAGATTTCAGCTTCTTCAATTATAATACTGTACACTTATCAAAGTTATGGCAGATTAAGTGGCTGTCTAATGTGAAATTCTTGTTTCCATATAAACCAGCTATCCTAAAACTATTTATTTTTTCCAGGTGACCTTGACCTCCACATGGAAGGAAATAAAAAAGATCATAAAAGATGATCCACGATACGGCAAATTCTCAAGCTCTGACAGGGTGAGTGTATTTCTGATTACATTGACGTGCTTGGCAGTGATTCAGTTAAAGGATGCTTTGTGCCAGGATAGTTGTTATACATACTGATCAGGTTATTACTGTAAAACACAGATGGGTGCATGGGTTAATTGATGTAATGGGATTGGGTTTTGAAGAATTTCATAGAAGATAAGATGACAATGCCAATCATGTTATGTGAAAATTTATCATTTTACTAAGTTAAACAGACTTTATACCATTCAGTCTTATACTCCTTTATACATATTATAATTGTTACTTATCAATTAATATGACTTGCTGTCTTGCAGAAACGGGAGAGAGAGTACAATGACTACATCCATGATAAACTGGTCCAAGCCAAAACAGAATTCAGAGAACTCCTGAAAGAAACTAAACTGATAACCTACAAGTGAGTATCAGACAGTCAGCCCTTACTAGCATCTTTGGTGCAGTTTGTTAAATATCAACAATCAGCAATTTGTAATAATGAAGTTACTGTGTACAAACATAAAGAACAAGTACCCTTCTGGATACCCTAATTAACCAGTTTTCTTACCCATCACATTGTTATGCATGCTGATAAGATCTATGGTAATTTAGACTATTGATTTGGCAATTTTGTATTTCTGCTGTGTGTTTTAAATAATGTTTTTCTATTTTAATTTTCAGGTCCAATGCCCTGATGAAAGAAAGTGATCAGCACATGAGAGATATTGAAGTTATACTTCAGGTGGGTTCAGTCACAGATTTCCAATTAGATAACGCTTGATTGGTTGTAAGTAAATATTATGAGATCTGTTTATATGTAATGAAATATTCATGATAGTGATGCAATATAACCACAGCATTGTAGATTTCGGCAAGCACCCTTGATTTTAACATTTAGTTGACCCACTCAAGAAAATATCACACATTGAATAATTAAATAGTCTTGAGTACTCTTTGTTTTTGTTTCTTATTCTTGTGTAAATCATGCTAATTATCTGTCCTATGAGTTTGTTGAAGCAACCTCACAGATTCTTTTTCTTTTTGTACAGAATGACCGGCGCTTCTTGGTTTTGGACTGTGTTGGTGAAGAGAGGAGAAAGATCCTCATGCAATACATTGAAGATCTGGAGAAGAAGGGGCCTCCTCCCCCACCCACTGCCTCAGAACCCTCACGCCGGGGGAAGTGATGAGGCCTGTAGTGGGAAACAGATTGTAGCAAATATGCATTCACCTCGCACACATCAGCTGTTATATGGATTGCATTGTGGCAGCTACAAAACAAGAGCAGCTTCCAGTTGCAGCCATGCTTACAGTGTTGTTGTCAGCCAGTCTATAGTGCAAGTAACAGAAGCAGTCAGTATTGTTGGTGGTGAAAGGTTTCAAATGTAACAAGGACCATATTAATAACGTTGGACATCAATGTGTAAATAATGTTATTGTATGTCCAGGGGCAATAGAACTGTTAAAAAGTAAAGCATATAAAATGTATGTTATTTAGATATCTTAAGATGACAAAAATGACAAAATAAAAGTGGACCTAGTCCTGCCTCAGGTGTACTCTCACCAACACTTTCTATTTCATATTACCAGCATCAGTGAATAATGAATGAGAAGTCATGAATATTTCATGAAAAAGATCCTTTATTTTAGTAATAATACCCATTTTGATGTTCAAAAATCCATTTCAGACCCAGACTTAATTAAGACAGATAATAAATTTTGATATTTTGATACTTGATGGAGACTAAATTCTTTTTTTATTTATTCAACATGCATTTCCCTTAAAAATAAAGGGTTGACAGAAGGATGGTGTTTGAAGGTCCAGGTGTCTGATTTTATATGCACTGCTGCCCAAGTCGAAATGAAAGAACAAACCTGGTGATCTCATTAACAGTCTTGCTGCATGTCACACCCCTATCAACTGCCTGTAAGTTGCTTCTTCTATAAAGAAGGTAGTTGTGTACCCCCTTGTGGTTTAAAAAAAAAAATTATTTCATCTGCTGGCAGAATTTCAATGATAGCAGGCATAAGGGGAGATATAGAGATGATGTATACGTCAACCAGAGCCGTGGTAACGGATACCGAGATGCTTTCCTGGTGTCTGTGCATGTTGACGTTTCATCTGTTATGTGTGCTTTGCAAGTGTGTCCCTTTTAACACCCTCCAATGTTGTCAAGCAGATTATAATGTTATATATGAGAATTAAAGACATTTTAGCGATCATTGGACTTTTTTGGTTTTTTTTAGCGAACCTGTGAGCTTATGCGATGGTGTGCCATCGTCCGACGCTATATGTTAACCCAAACTATCTTGAAAATGACAGGAGCTAGCATCAAGAAATTTTATGCCAAAAATTAGCCATCTGAAAAACTATTGGATTTTGTTAATTTTTTGGCTAACTGCATTTTCATAGATTATATAGAGAAAAACTACAAACCCTTTTAAAAATCTTCCCCTCCAAAACAGTCCAGCTAAAAGTGTTCAAAATATTTCACAAATAATCTCCTTTACCAACTCTCTCAAGTTAGTTCGTATGGTTCTAGATCTGTGAATTTTGGCCAATTTACATGAAGTTGAACTGAGTCATCTGTCCAAAAAAAGCAAACTAAAACAGCCAGAGCTATCATCACCAAATTTTATGCCAGTGTGAGTCGTATATGAAATTCAGGTATTGGGGAAACCACCTGCAATGACCATTTTTGTATGTGGGTCATCGGTCCTCTGTACATTAACCTATTATTTCTCAGGAATAGCAGGAGCAAACATTCCCTAATTTCATGCAATAATCTGTCACATATCAAATGTTGTGGGATTCAGCATATTTTTTTGCTATCTGCATTTACTTAGATTTTGTAGGGAAAAAGCTGAAAAACCTTCTCGTAAAAGTCTTCTCGTAAACGATCCAGCCAAATTGTTCAATATTTTAAAGACATGATCGCAGAGGCAAGCCCTCTGAAGTTTGTTCAAATGGAGTGCATTTGATGAATTTTTTACCGAGTTGCAAGAATTTGAACTTGGTCATTTGGCCAAGTTTGCATACTGACATAGCAATTTCAGAAATGACTGGAGCTAGCATCACCAAGTGTTGTGCAAATGTTGGTCACAATTACAGATTATGTGGCACCACCTACATACATCCACCTGTTTTTATGGGCAAAAACCTCATAATGTTAGCCTCTTTCAGCCTAAAAATGTTTATGATGAAACTGTCAAGTTGAATCGTTCAATTTTTCACAAAAATTATCCTAGGACATGGTTCTTTCAATCATATAAGAATAGATTGAGATTGTTGAATTTACGTGGAATCGTGAAAGCTTAAGTTGGTCTTTTGGCCATTATTAAGTCGTTTTCAAACTGAGGATTGCAATAGCCTTCTTCTACAAAATTGTTGTTTCAATTATAACTTCTGTAACATTGCACGAAAATTGTTCTTGGGTGGCCTTTGTTCAAGTTACCTTGAATGATTTTTGGCAGAATTATTGGAACTTTAACAATGAAAGGACTCCATCTTTTATTATTCTAGATATTTTGATAAAAAGTCTTATGAATATGTCAGCTTGAAAATAAAAGCATTTTAGCCAAAGTCTTTCAGTATGTGTAGACAGATTTACCAACAGGCCAAGATTGTGACCGTATCTATAAATAGGTTGAGAAACTGCAAACTCTTTCAGATTTGGCAACAGGTCAAGAGTTCATTCAGTGCAGCCAGATATAGGTCAAAAGTTCAATCAGTGCAGCCAGGCACAAGGCATGTGATCACCTCATGGGCAGCATGTGATCAACTCATAGGTGTCCAGCCCCTCAGGCTTGCATGTGGAGCCAACCTGTAAGCTTATGCAATGGTGTGGCCCTTCCGTCTCCTGTATGTCAACCGATAATATTTTGGTCATCTGGAAAACTATCCATTTTGCTTATTTTTTGGCTAATTGCATTTTTAGCTAACCTGTGAGCTTATGCGATGGTATGGCGTTGTCCGTCAGTCATCATCCGTCGTCTGTACAATAACCCATACTATCTCTAAGGAGTGGGTCAAGGTATTGGTCTGAAATTTGGCATGTTCATCCATATGGAAAAGTTTTCTCATAAACCAGACAGGTGGCACCACTTACCTTTCTGATTTCATAGAATAAATTAATATCCTTTTTTAGGAGTGATTCACTATATTGGCCTGAAATTGTACTTATCCATAGATCTTGGACTCCTCCATCTTGTACTCAAGACTGGTGGCACCATCTGCAATCGTTTTCCCTTTGTGCCCATCTGTACATGTGCTTTAGGTGAAAATTGCTCATATCTCAGGAGTTGGTCAAGGTATTTTTCTGAAATTTGGCTTATTCATCCATCTTGGAAAGTTGTTACGTAAACCAGACAGGTGGCGCCATGTACCTTTCCGTTTTTATAAAATAAATTAATACCCTTTTCTCAGGAGTGATTCGCTGTATTGGCCTGAAATTGTGCATATCCATAGATCTTGGACTCCTCCATTTTTTTCTTAAGACTGGTAGCGCCATCTGCAATCGTTTTCTGGTTGCCTCCATCCGTACATGTGATTTTGGTGAAAATTGCTCATCTCAGGAGTGGGTCAAGGTATTGGTCTGAAATTTGGCATGTAAATCCATCTTGGAGAGTTTTCCAGTAGACCAGACAGGTTGCAGCAGGTGTTTTCGTTGAATAAATTAATGCCCTTTTAATTGACTATATTCAGCAGTGGTGTGACATACCGTTCAATCCATCCGCAACTTCACCCATACCACTCTGACCTCAGCGGAGACGCTTTATCGCTTGTCGACTAGACGACTACCTGTTTTCTAGTTTTTTTTTCATGCATGTGTGCCTAACAATAGCTTGAAGTATCTGCCTGAAATTTTTCATGTCCGTATACATCTTTGATGGCTTTCTCGTACCCAAAACTTGTGGTGCCACTTACATATTTTATCAGAGATGTTTGTACATATACATGTCATACATGTACTTGAAAAGTAACGGTCTAGCATGGAAGCATTATACCTGATGTATATCCCATTGCACAGTTTCGCATTAGGCATGTAGGTCTTTTTTTTTTGTTATAAAGAATTTGGTCAAGACAAGGTTGACAACTTGACAGTGAGAAAGATGTTTTCTATGATTTAGTACTTGTTATTCTGAATGACTCGCAAGATTTCTTATCTATAGGGGCTGCACTTTCCAAGTGCAGAATGTTAATTTAAGATCCTTAAAAATAAGGGGCAGCTGTGACATGAGTGAAACTGGTGTCCTTTGAGATAAAACCTAGTAAAGGTTGTACTTTGAAGCATGTACTGTACAATGTACCCCCTTTACACTTATGAACTCGGAAACTAATGTCTCCTGTTGCCAGTCACATGAAACATGCTGGATTACTTTCACTGACAATTCTTGCCGGAATGAATACTGTGGTTGCCTTTATATTGGCGGGGCTGAATTTTCGCGGTTTTTATATTTTTAAAAGTTTCACGGGGTTCCTTTTTCGCGCTCTATTATTGGTATAGTAGTATATTTGATTATCAAAAATAATTTCATTAACCGGTGATTTCACTATTATCTAGGGCTACCTTTTCTCTGTCCGGATATCGCATGTTCGAACATTCACAGACGGCAGAGCCGATGCCTGCGGGAAGCATTGACACCGCTGGCTGTAATTAGTTCAGGGCCGAGGTTCATTAAACACAACTCAAATGTTATTAAGGTGTGTCGAGAAACCAACCTGTTACTACAAATCCGTATTTTAAGTTTGTTTAGGGAAACTGTCTTGATAAGGGTATCTTACTCCTGTTAATTAAAAGTCGAGTCGTAATCACCTGCTCAACCAACAAGGGACGCCTGTAGGTAGCCCCTTGTTTCAGTATCAAAGGCAGGGAGTGCCCAGAATAATTTGAGTGCCGTTTATGTTGCTAATTACTTCCATATAGGTGGAAGATGGAAATGTATTCAGTTTCTCACAGTTAAAATCTGAAGCAAACATAATATTCCACTGTTTTACGGCACGTTGGCCCCAAAATGAACTGTGACCTTTCAAATATATTCTAAATTCACGTCATCTCTAGCCAATCATAGATCGTTTGGCGCGTCATGATTTCGAAGAATTAGTCCTTTATAAAGTTACAAGGTGGCGTAACCCTAGCGGCTACGTTCACTACTGTAGTGGCAAATTTTATTCATTAACATGATTAAATACGGCACAATGTGAAAGAGTACCTTCTACTCAATATTCATTTTAAGCGGCACTGGATGTCATCTAACTTGGCACACATACACGCCCATTTTTTACTGCCCAGCGGGCATTGACACTTTTCAGTCATGTGCCGCGGGACAGGAAAAGACTGCGGGGCGCGTCCGCCGGCGTTAGCACGCACCTGCAAGGGGTCCCGTTTTTGCAACCAAGCCAACCGATATTATTTTTAATGGGCCCTGTCGTTCTCCCTTAATCATTTAACGTATATGCACCAGGCTCGATGGACATCACTACGTAGCTGGAGATAAATCTCAACTGTCGCAAACTGTCGGCAGCTTCTGAAATTAATGATCATGGTCTGGTATATATGCATTCAAAACTGCGTGGTTTCAATTTCGCGGTCAGAGAGCGACCGCGAATATCGCGAATTTGAAACCACCGCGAATAAGAAGACAACCACAGTATTCTACCCCCAGTGCTGTTCGAGAGTAAATTTTGAAGATTTTATAAAGGTCCCAACTTCCTAACTGGATATTTAATTAGAAATTTTACTCAAAGTACATATTTCAGTCACAAGAGTTCTCTTGGTTCAAAATATATTCTGAGAGGGCAACAGGAGCGGCAATTTTTGGTGTGTGGGCAGATAATGACCGGCTACAGATCGAGTTTGCGTTTTGTCTTAGTTGACCTACTTTTGACTGTTTGACGGTGCCCTAACATAGAAAATTTAATGAAAATTTTAAAATTTCATGGCAAGTGCACATGTACGGACTTTTTTTTCGCAATGCCTGCAGATACGGGCCTGATTTTTTATATGTTGCTTGATAATGACCCGGTACAGATCAAGTTTCCATTTTACCCTTGTTGACCTACTTTTGACCACATGACACCTCCTAAACTTAATAAATTTACAAAATTTAACAAATTTTCTAATTTGCTCCAGGCGGGGACATTCATGTCGTTCCGACACATCTAGTCTTGTACTTGCAATAATTAATGCTACATAAAATAAAGAACTTAGTGTTACAGAGTGCAACTTGCTAAAAAGAAGTGCGACTTAAACATGTTTTTATTTATAATTCTGCGCTAAATTTTAATTAATCAAAATAAATTGATAGGGAAAAATATAATTAGTCTGTAAAACATTTGCATTTGAATGTCCTAAAACTTACAGTTGTATTTGTAAACATCTGAATGCATTTGTTTTTGCATTTTAAAATATCTGAATGTGTTGGCATTTGAACTGAAATTCAGTGATTGATAAATGTTGCCTTTGTATGTGGGAAATCAACAAAACATCTGAATGTGTCATGTAAACATTAAATGTGTCAGACCACATTTGAACCTAAATGTGCCTGCAGCTTCTACACACGGCTTCAGGTCTGATCGGACGAGGTTTGTCTGGTCAGATGTTTGAAGGACTGTCCCCGATACCAAAAGGTTTCACTATTGGCCCAGGAATGTTTCACATGACCTCGAATTTTAAATGAAGCTGGTCGTGAAAATATTCTGGTATTCATACTGGAACTAGAAATCTACATTCTCAGGAATGCAAGCCTACGCCATGTGGGGGTCCTTATTGTAGGATGCTCCCAAAACCGTGGTTGCATTTACTTTTCCCCGCCTTACACAACAGATTGTTGCTTCCGCCAAAGGGTATGCGTTCATCACTGGTTGTGTGTGTGTTTATTCACAACATAAGCAATCACCAACCGAATCTCATGAGATTTTCAGGGCATTTGGTTGATCGGTCATTGAAGAATCAATTAAAGTTTGGTGTGGATGTGGATTCATTAACTTTGTCAAGGAATATTTTAAAAAATAATGTACAGTCACTGCACTAATGAACCTTGGAATATGGCCCGAATAAGTGAACGCAAACACAATTTTGGGAGCATTCCACAGTAGGGACCCCCACATAGCGGAGGCTTGTTTTCCATAAAGTACAAATTTTCCAGTTGATTTTTGCATTTAAATTTGATCTCATGACCCCGGGGTGATCCTCTATCCTGCCCACGTTATTCCCTATGACATTTCGTCACAGCCGGTTAATAATATGTCTCGCTGTACATCTTTATTTTCAGGTAATTTTAGCAGTTATAAAAAGTCCTCCCTGAGCCATTAGGGAAGATAATGGTTTCAAGCAACGAGAAGATGTTGTTATAGGCGCGACTTTTGGCTTTTGATGGAGACAAATATTTCATTAGTATCAAATATCCGACTGATTACCTTCCAGTACGTGTACGATGTGTCTAGCGTGGGAGAAAAAGTATGGCCTTACTGGATCACTTGAGGAAAGCTCTATATTAACAATGGAGAAGTGAAAAAAATGAACTGACGTCACTCTGGGAGTAAAGTTACGCCCACTCTGCTAATTAGCATCTCAAGTAAAAATAAAGATGTTTTCTGCTGGTCTGTTCTCTTGTGTAATACTTTACAATTAAGACCAAAGGCACGTCACTTTGAATTCGTACCGATCTTACGGGTTAAATTACATTTAATGCTTTTTTGGTTAGGCTTTTTCGCAAATGAAATTCTTTAACCATGCAGGGCTAATAAATTATGATTGTTTTTATATGAAACTCATATTTTTATTAGTTATATTTCCCATTACTATAAACATGTCCACAATTTATACACTTCAATCTTTTGCAAATTTTTAGCTCTCCAGTCTTATAATTATAGAAACTTATAAACAACATAAGTTATTGATATTTTAAAAATAGTACTGAATATGTTTATATTCAAAGATATTGAAAGCCAGGTTATTATTTTGAAAAATATTGCCCCTTATTGCTGATTTTTGTTGGTCTAAATTCATTTAAAAAATAAAACCCGAAGAGTTAAAAAGTTCCCCAAATATAAAATTATATGTGTATCAGTGAAAGATGCATCTCCTCATGAAAAAAAATTATCAAAATCAGCTCAATCACTTCTCCAAAAACTGTTCCTAACATTGCAAATTGGCACCAGCATTGGTTCATTTCAATTATGTCGATTCAAACGAATCATTAGACTCCTCGGGAATGGCAGCATACTGAGTGCATTAGCTGGTACATGGTGTGCCCTTTTATCTTTATTAATAGCAATATCATTTACACGAGACAAGTGGGATCACGTTAACAGGCGTCAGGATGACTATTCAATGAATAAACTAATGACGTGTGTCGTAGTAGAGCGAACACTTGCACTTGGAAACGAATGTGATCCAACGTAATCAGACATTTTTTCAAGGAATCTCAATTTTTATAATGTATTAAACCAAGGAATGATCTCATAAAATTGTGAAAGGGAACAAAAGTCTACGACTGCTTTTACTCTAATATAACATATTAAATTAACTAACAGACCTTCTTAACAATTAAATTTAATATATATATATATATATATATATATATATATATATATATATATATATATATATATATAATAAGAAGAAGAAGAAATATATATATAAGAAAACGTATTATCAATTGTTTATGAATAACTGAATACTATATTGATAAAAAGTTAACGTTATGAACATTTGAAGTGACAGCCCTGCTCGGGGGGCAGCAGGGTCATGTTTATTGCACTTTGCATGGTTTTGTCATGACAAAACATGGAATGTTACTTAAACAAAAAGATATAGAGGGCTCAATTTTCTCGACATGACTTCACCTAACCTTTACAAATACAGCCCGAGCTGTCACGAAAAGACAGGAAAATACCTTAAAAGAAACAAACAAGGGTCCATTTATCAATGCCGATTTACCCTGCCAATAATAAGCTGTCATGACAAGACAGGAAAATAAAGAAAAGAAATATATTTCACAAGAAAGATACCATTTATCAAGGTTCGCCTTGCTTCTATCCCTCCCAAAAATAAAACTAAGGCTCAACTGTCGGGACAAAACAAAATTAAAATTAAAGGAAAATAAGTGGATTCCATTTATCATGGCCTGACTCCACCTTGACCTTGCTTATGGTATGCTTGGTCATGGATACTAAAACGATAAACTGGTATGAGTCCTGGTCATTAAACTCATCTAATGACACAGGGAGTCAAAGACACAGGTTTATTACGGTATATCTTTGATAATCATACTATTTTGCCGTCCTTCCTTGATTAAGTGGTTACTTTATTTTTCAAGTTGTTAATTTCTATTCACTTAGAGTCGATTTAATTCGTATGTGGTGGGTAAGTATGCAATAATTAACCCAAAAGTTCGATATACTTGTGGGGAAAAATATTCACACCAATATTGTACTTAACTGGTCTTCCGGCGTTTTCTTTTATTTAGCCTGTCCTTACACTCTCCCTGTATGGTCAAATGCCTTATTATAAGTAGTTTGGGTAACGAAAATTCATCATATATATATATAAATTAATTTCGGCCATATGTGGTAGAAATTAATTTATATATATATATATATATTTTGAATTATTATTATATATACTGTGTATCAGATGAATCCAGCGTTATGTATCGCATATATATATATATATATATAAGTAAATCCGAGTAATCCAGTGTCTTACACGATATCATTGCCACTGGGTATATTTATTAGACAAAAGTTGGTCTGTGGGCTGGAAAAATTAGACAAAAAATTCGAATCATTTCAGCGAGGAAACCAAATCATTCTGTCTTTATTAAGTTAACACAGATAAAGAAAACAAGAGCGCCTGTGAAAGGAAACCCCCTAGCAAAAGGGGATTTTGTAGCTTCTTAGAAGCCATGTACCAATCTTCGGCAAGACCGCTCCAGTGCACATGACTAATATTTTTTTCTTCTTTCCCATATATAGAACATATCTGTTCACACAACATTTATAGAAGATATATGTCTGTCTTTGTTTCTGTTTTGTTTCGTTTATAGTCAATTTGTATGCATTCACTATCTATTCTATCTATTTCTACATCTAGCCTAAAATTTAGTATTAAGTCAAATATAAAGAAAATTATGACCTTAATCAGACATGGTTAACTTTTTTAATTTAGTTCTCTGCGTTTAAATTAAGTTTGTTTATTTGACTGGCTGTATTCAAACCAGACAGTTTTGTTCAGTCGTTGAGTAAGATTTTGAACAGTGTCGAATATTGTTAGGAACTGTAGGCCCTGTGGCTATTTTTCCTAATAAAGCTCTGTTCTGTTCTTTCCCAAGCAATTCTTGCAATCATACCCGAGACACAGTTCCACTTATTGTAAAACACATGCTCCATCTAGTCTAGCCTGGGCTGTATGTATATTAACTATAGATCAAGTAGTGTATAACCATTTGTCTGACTATAAAAAGCAGTTTCCCCTTTACACAAAAGATGACACGTTATGCTTTTATACAGATATCGTCACTTCAATGAACTTCTAATGTCCTCCGGTTTCAATTTTACAAACAAGTTCTCTGAGGGGCCAGTGTTTATATAGATTACTCTTACCAAAGGTCAAGGACGAGACTGGTGGCGTTCGGTAGACTGTAGTGGTGGAGGAAACAAGACCCGGAGAAAATCATCGGCCTTGGACGGCCAACTACAACCCATTCTCATAGCTACGCAAGGGTTCGAACCCGGTCACCAGCGGAGAGGGCCGAGCGTTTTACCCTCGACTGTCCATGCAGGCACGTCGAAGAAAGGGCATTGACATCTGGTATGTCGTAACGCAATAAAAGGTTCATATAGTCCTTTATATCAAACCTTGTGTCAACGTATTTGACTCTTTACTTCATTTTACCAACAACAAAAAAATTCTCAACAGGAATTCATATATGTTCCAGCCCACCCGAATGCTCGTAACACCTGATAACAGCCGTTACTTTAAAATATTTATAGCAATTAGAAACTAATTCTTTGGCTGACCTCCAGGAATTTTCACGTGAGGGAAAACACTTGAGTAAACTCCAACCTCTTTCTGCAAAAACATCCGCTCGATAATTAAGTGTCAATTATGCAGAACCATCGGGACATTTTTGAACTCAAAGCAATCTGCCACTATGCATCATGAATGTTTGTATCAAGTAAAGGTATTCAGAGGCTTTGCTTTGTCATACATACGTACATTGTAATTTAATTGTTCTTTTTTTCTATTTGACACCTACTACAATATTTACGATACTACAGCAATTGCATATCAGCCCCGCATAGGTATCATTCAGTAAAAAAAAAAGAGTACTCCGACTGAGGTATTCAAATCTGATGATCGTATATGATTACTTTGTTTGTTCTTACTAAAAGTGTTAATAAGCTAGGCACCAAGTGATGTTCATCATAATACATTTTGCAATGCTCCCTGCATTACCACTGTGCAGCTTATACCCCCTTGCGGAATGCGGCAGTGCACTCAATTAGTCTTTTTATCAAGAATTTACTGTCATCTGCTTTAATTATGGCAATTATCAATTAATTCTCAGGGGAAACATTGATTTCACGCAAGAGCAACTTATTTGCACAACTTTACATAACCACTTTTATTCTGCCATAATTAGTCTGCCCTTTCTGAGACACTTGCGAATTCCATGAAATCCGTCTCGCGGATAATTTGTCTTGCAAAGGTATACAGAGACTTCAGTAAAAAAAATATTCATTGATGGTTTGTTGTAACCAGTTACAGTTCTTTTCAGATAATCTTCCACTTCATATTTGTTATCTCAATTATACGAGCTTCTTCTTTATGTCGGGACCTACATTTTTTTCAGTTCATCAGAAAGTGTTCAAAGTCTGTTTACATTTTCAGAAGACTTGGGGCCAGCACAGAACTAAAATAGCTTGGTTATGCCAGGACCACTTAGTCATCCATTCTCATATAGCAAAAATTAAAACCTTATTTCCTTAATTGGTCTTCGCATTAGAGATTGGCATGTATAACATTACGTCACTAGTTAGTGCCATCGGCAGAAAAATTCTACTTGATATTTTACAATGTGTTTAAAACCCGATATTCCTATTTTCAATTGATATATTCATCCTTTGAATGATGAACAATGTCTCCAATAAAATCATAATATCATCCGAATTGTAGAAAAGGCAACTGAAAGTTCATATTTGACATAAAATGAAGCTTGCAACAAAGGGCTTTTTAGTAAGACTGAGTGGTCTGGCATGTTTATGTCGCGGGGATTTACAAGATTTTCACCTTACTGACGGTGGGTGTCAACTTTTTCTTGCTGGTTGAAGGTATGTCATTTGCCGTGTAAGTTCTCGTGGACGTGTCTTTATGGCTGGGTGGTTAAACATGACGTATCCATCAATTTTTATGAATGCTTTTGATTTAACAGAAGTGGCTGTCCTCAAAGAATATTTGATTTTCCTTTTACCTTACAAAAAAACACTTGATATCACTAGAGGTCCTTATATGTATAAATGCTGATTTTTAAAGAATTGTTTTTAATAAAATTAGAAAATTATGGAATTATTCAGTAAAGGTCCTGTTTTATTTTTTCCCCGAGTCGCTGTAAATATAATGGCACCATGCATGTGCGTTGTCCCCCCCCTTAAATATCGTCTTCATTTCATTAATTATATGATACGTGATATTTCCAGGGACCCATGAGTTCCATATTGGAAGAATAATAATGAGAGTGAGAGAATACACATACCAGATAACTTTTTCCGTACAATACAAATAATATCTGAGAATTAATTCTTCAAATGGTAAGAAAGAAAGATTGGATGACGCAGCACCTGCGTCATAAGTCTCACGTTCTGTTTTATAAAACGTCAAAATTCATACCACTACATCCACTTTAAGAAAAAGAAACGGAAGAGAATTCATGTTTAACGTAACAAGTTATTAACTATGCTCTTTGGAGATTTGTTTATTGACGTTAAATCATATTTTATGACTCCCTTATGAAACCAGTCTGGTCCATTACTTAAATATAATAATATGACATCCAGAATGTTGCCATAGCCATGTATAAAATCTAGGCTCGTTTGGTTTGATAATTACATTCTTCTCGCGAATTAAAGGCTACTCGCAGTCCCATTCCCAACTATCCGGAGCGCCTTTATTCTTATACGGCTAAATCAGCAACGGTATGGCCAATAGTATATTACTGAATATATTTCTGATGTTCAATACTTTATATAAGCATTTGAATTAAAATAATGAGAAGTTAACCATCTTTTCCTATAATAACGCAAGAATATTCGTTTAAATCAATCCGACAAAAGCTCCAGTGTATCATTCCGACCAAAGAAGATTTGGTTTGACAATTTTCCTACTACTGCATAATTAGACACCCATTATAATCATTTAAAGACTTCCCATTATAAAAAAAAGTCATCAAATATTGTTTATAATAGCTCTGACATCTCCTCGTACCACTGGTATTCCGTCTCTTACAATATTAACTTCATCCTATTTTGATATCTCCGCCATAGGATATCTTGACTCTTAAAAGGCTGACACCTTGATTTGGTTGGTTGTGTTCAGATCTGTCACCCTTCAGTGACAAGCCTGCGGGCAGAGATTTAATGAACGATTACATAACCAATTCCTTGGTAGTCCTACATTCTCTTGGAGAAATCATATGTTAGACACACCATTCCTATACTCATGCAGGTAAAGGTGCAATTTGGCAAATGTCGACCTTGATGAGAAAATATCTTATATCTTAATCACACCAACGTTTTATTATGATTATGTCTTGTTTGTTAAGGTAATTTCCACACACTTCGAAATTTTGACTTTTGTCATAAGAGATTACTGGATAAAACCTTAATCTAATTTCATAACCTTATGGTATTTGTTTGGATATTTACATACACTTCGAAATCTGGACTTTTGTCATATGAGACTAATGGATGAGACCTAACTCCAATCATCTTTAAATATAATATTAAAGTCTACATGGATTTTTACATGGGAGTTAAATACCCATCAATAAACCTTGGACCAGATGCCTCAGAAATTTTCCCCGAAGCCCTTGACAACCAAAGTGTATCTCTTTGGTGATACATTTTCATTTTAAATCAAAGAAACAAGTCTTAGATAATATTATGTGCCGCCGACGCCAGGGGATAAAATTGTAAACATTTGTCATATTATTTTATAATCACATAATTCAGGATAGTTTAATACGGAGCAATGCAAAAATAAAACACTTCATTAAGTAGTTTACTATCAGATATGTAAAACCTGTCTGACATATCGTCCTAAAATTGATAGACACTTATACCTTGCTGTTAAAGCTTTAGTTCTTTCACCATTTCGGAAACGGTAAAAGAATAAGATTCAATAATATTAGCTTATCAATGCAGGTCTACCATTTTATTTTTTGTCCCTATTTCTACACTTCATCATTTTCATTAATAGTCTTTATTCGTGAGGCCAAGCTAAGACTAAATACCATAAGTCTCCACTGATAATGCTTTCCTTTTAAATAAAACGAGAAAAAACTATTAGTTTGAATTATATAACCGTCTCATTACAGATAGAGAAAGTTTTCGACTGCGTCTGAAAAGTTTATTTTTCGGTTCTTTCATAAATACCATCCTAACTATACCTTACTAAACACGAGAACCCAGCAACCTCAAGCTCACTTCAGTCACCTAAAAAGGCAAAACCGGCGGTAGTAATTCAGATCCATCACACACGTCAACATATCATGCTCCGTTGCTAAACAGAGAGCGCTGTGTGACAGCGGAGGAAAGACCGCAGACCATTCCTACTTATAGATCATTTTAATATATATATATATATATATATATATATATATATATATGATCAAATGCATTTGTGACTGTAATGCAGTTACCATTATTTACACCTATATCCCATCAGAGATTATTGATTTAAAAATACTCCACATGACCACGTGGGTGATTCTTTCCTGCCCACATAGATTCCCGTGACATTTTGCCAGAGCCGTGCAATAACATGCATCTTCCTTCATCTTTAATTTTAACGGTTAAAAAGGACCGCCGTGAGCCATTAGGGCAGATTAGGGATAATTACAGACGTCGAGCAGATATTGTTAGCTTCTTTATGGGGACGATTTATAAAGGTCAAATACCCTTTTGATGCACTTTCAGTACGTGTGTGATGTTTCAGACGTGGGGAAGTCAACTCAGCTTCTTACCACTTGGGGAAAGCTCTAACATAACACTGGAGGAAAGAACAAAAGCGCTAACGTCACACGGATAATCTCGTCTTTTTACTGATGACTGAAGAAGCACGGTATAACTTTATAACTAATTCTTTGATACACCTAACATTTCCTCTTTTTCGGATCCGTCCTGTGGTACTTATCACCAACGTATGAGCCCGAACATATTTATTTGCTTGATAAGAGTTTTAAAACAACAAAAAATTCATACAATCATTCATCCAAATTTTTTTTTTCCAAATTAAATTATAATTTCAGTGAAAAACTAATGCATTTCTAAACTTTTTTGACAGTTTTTTTCAAACAATATTTACATTACTAAGTTATGTAAAATAGTTATTTTCTTCAATGTTGCAGCTGTCACATTTTACATATCTCCTGGATGGTGGATTAATCAGCTCGTTATAATTATCAAACTACTTTTGAGCGCTAAGCAATATTCTTCTGGCTTTCTTGTTAATCTTATGAAGCCTATAAAAAATGTTGTTTAATATGTATCATTAAACATCTTCAGGTTCAACGGTCTTGGACGCCTGGAAATAGCTCCCTTGAAATGTGTCTACATCACCGGGATTATCTATCATATCATGTATGATAATTTTGCTCAAGTAATTGAATCTCCGAGTCTTCTGCATCATGATATAAACCAATTCAAGTAAAATGAATAAAAAATAAATTTGAAATAAATGGCATTTTTTATAAAGAAATGTTATAAGCTAAATAAAACTTAGAGATGGTAAATTCCTTGCGTTCAATGCATGGTAGGTTGTGGCGCTTTGTCATGTCAAAACAGTGTCAGTGGTAATGCTTGTCAACTTTACTTGTACTGAAAGTTAAATATGGGCCAAATCTGTAGCAAACCAAATGTAGTATAACTTCATGTTCAGGGAATCAGCTAAAACGAACAAACAGGCAGAAATCTGGAGACCATTTAGAAGGCGGGCCTCCACTTGGGCACCGTCCTCCTCATGATAAAACAAACGTAAACGAAAACAGGGCTCCTATTTCCCTCGTCTTGGCAAGACGCAGTATTCCGATTGGCTCTGCATTATAACGTAGTGTCACACTTGTTTCCATAACAAGGATCCTATTTATCATGAGAAGACTTCACCATGACCTAAAATAATGTAAACACATTGTCACGGAAATATAATCACAAAAACTTATAAAGTCAATCGTGCTGCCTTGATTAGCTGTCCTGACAGCTAGCTGCCCTGACAGCCCAAAATTGCGATTTTACCGCAATACATCTTTTATAATTGTACAATTTTGATGGCTTTGCTTGGCTTTGCAGTAACCTCATTCGCTAAGTCGCTAGTTTTCCTTAAATTAACATTGTATTCTTCGATTATAATTCAGATGTATTCCATATCATTCCCTGATTTACACACTGGTATCTTGAACTTTACTTCATTTTGCATCGTGCTGTTGTGTATATTATCAAGTCTTCTAATATTAGTAGGTTGGCGTGAAGATATTTACAACACCGTAGGTATCGTTAAGACAGCGGCGGAATCAAGAATTTAGGGAAAGAGGGGGGTCCAACCCAAGAGGACTATAAAAAACTAAAAAATGTCCCCAGGTCTGGAAAAAGGGGTGGGGGTCCAGGCCGTCACATTTGGTATGAAAACCTTAAAAAAAGGTTGCGGCGACATAAAAAAAAGGGGGGGGGGGGGGGGGGGGTCCGGACCCCCTGGACCCCTCCCCTGGATCCGCTTCTGTAAGAAGATTGTATATGGAGTGTATGAAAAGCAGCGCAGAATCATGATGACCCGGGACCAAATGTACAAACATGTTGGTCACCGATCTATCCTCTTCAGCATCAGGACGATTGATGATGTAATAGCGGAAACGCAGAGGGAGCAAAATTCGACCTATTATTTAATAAGAGTATAAAATCATATGATATTTCCGGAATCTCCTCAACCTAAAGGTCGTCTGGTACGGAAACAAAGTAGATGTGGTGATAGTGGTCAGTGCTTTAGTGAATAATTTATGAGGAGTTAGTAGCTGTCAAGTACGGAAGCGTATTGCTGCCACCTGGCAAAAGAAAAATAAATTATTTATCTCGTTCGTACGACATAGTATCTGGTACGTACGACATAGTATCTGTAACGTACGACATACTTTCTCGTACGTACGACATATAGTATCTCCTACGTACGACATATTATCTCGTACGTGCGACATAGTATCTGGTACGTACGACATATTATCTCGTACGTACGACATACTTTCTCGTACGTACTACATATAGTATCTCCTACGTACGACATATTATCTCGTACGTGCGACATAATATATCGTACGTACGACATATTATCACGTACTATCTCGTATGTCGTACGACATATTATCTCGTACGTACGACATATTATCTCGTACGTACGACATAATTAATCTTACGCATCTGATTCACAGAATACACATCAGGCCAACTGATATATGCATAAGCAATATATATATGTTAAATAATGCGTGTGCGTACCCTAACTACACAACATCTTCACCTTGCAAACCGTCGGAACACCGTTGAAAAGAAAAAAAATACACATGTTTATTAATGTATTTATTTATATTTATACTATAAATTTAAGTGCTATTCGATTTATCATTGTTTCTTTGTGTCTAGGTTTCGGAAATTCAATCAAATGAAATTTATCAATTCGTTGTCTGCCAGTCATATACAGAACTTTCATTTTTAAATAGGTAAATAAATTCTGTTAGCAGTGTATAATGTTATAATGATGAGCCTCTCATAATATTGATCAGAAAAAAATATTGCCTTTGCCAAATTGAAACTACCTTTTGGAGAAGGAAGGGTTCAGACAAGAGGTACAGCTAACAAATAGCCTGTTTGTAAGTAATTGAGAATTGATATATGATGGGTAGGTTTCTTATATTCCAAAATTGATCTGTATAAAAACTAGATTTATGATATAACGCACAGTGTCAGTCGCCCTACTGTAAATGGCACGAAGTTCAACTAATGGGATCAAGCACTTCGTTTCATAATATATGAATCAGCAACCTCTCCTTACGTTCATCTCTGTATTACAGACACCTCTATATTGACACTCAAGGTTCATATTCTTTTGTAATAATATGTGTTTTGTCTCACGTTATTAACTCATTTTGGCTGAATACGAAAGTTGTCTGGGCTTAATATCTCCTGTTTACCGTTTTGTATACGTTATTATGGTTCTGCGTGGGAGTAAACACATTGCACCTTTGTCTGTTTACTATAACAAGACCGCGTGACCAGAAGCAAGATCTTAGTCTAGCACACGCAACAATTATAAAAAAGAGAAGAAACATGAAAGAAAATAAACACTCAGAAAAGCTTGAAAAACCTTGATATGTGAAGTTTATTTTCACGGCCACCAGGTGGCGGGAGCGCTGTTTGTTTTTTCTGATTGATCGCGCCCGGGGCAAGTTTTTTTTTCCACTTGTATACAGGAGAAAGCAAACGAAGAACGAAATATTGAAAGATGCCGTAATAGTTTAAGGAGACTAAATTGTATTTCATGTATACTCAAAATATCTGGTTTGTAAAATGTAAATAGTCATTTTTTCATATAAACTCTACTATACAATCGGCCCTCTCTCGCTCTTTCTCTCTCTCTCTCTCTCTCTCTCTCTCTCTCTCTCTCTCTCTCTCTCTATATATATATATATATATATATATATATATATATATACGTGTGTGTGTGTGTGTGTGTGTGAAAAGACAAAGCCTTGGGATATAATACCAGCGCTGTGTTAGAATGGCTAAGCCGGTGGATACTATTAATGTAATTCGTAATACATGTCAATCAGAGATTCTTGTTTAACCAGATAAAATATCCCGACATGTGCAAGGGACACAATAAGTTATTTTTACTTGCGGGGGATTCCTATGCTTATATGGCAAATTTGAAATTGAAATAAAATTTAGAAACGAGACCAATCGTTTAGAAACGAGACAAACACTGCGTTCACGCTACCTGGTGGTGGTACAGCAAAAAAATCACAATTCAAGGGATTTCAAGCTTCTCTAGGTGTTTCTTCTTTCATGTTTCTTTTCTTTTTTAAAATTGTCGCATGTGCGCGACCAAGATCTTTTCTCTGGTCACCCGACCTTCTTATGTGAACACTTAACAGACATAGAGGTTCTGTAATACAGAGATGCCCATTAGGCCAAAAAATAATAAAAGGTATGGTTCTCAGGCACCGCCCGCGTCAATTTTTACCCCCCCCCCCCCCCCTATCAAAAATATTTATTTTGATTTTTTTCTTTCAAGAAGATAAATTATACAATTTATGTGGTGCTTTTACCTGTTTAGCAAAAAAATTGTTATTTTCATGCTTTTCATGATCATATTGCATTTTTATCGAAACATACAACAAAAGGTCAAATATAAAATACCGCCCTCCTGCACTGATTTCTGAAAAAAAAGTGTGCATGAGAACCATGTCTTTTTAATTTTTTGCCTTAGGAGAGGTTCATGATTCATATATAATGAAACGAAGTGCTTGATCGAATAAGTTGAACTTCATGCCGTTTACAGAAGGGCGAGTTACACGTACTTGTACCACATACAAGATCTTATACCAATCCGCAAATGAGACAAATCTGAGGTGTAGGTTTTACCACCACTTCAGCCTGACATATGAGGTTAAGACTTATTTTAGAATTTCGTATTCTTCTGTCACAGATTAATCGCACGTCCATGAGTGATAGTTTTGAATATATTTTTTTTATAATTTAGCTCAAAATAAAAATTATACGTACACCATTCAATGTATTATTGTCTGTTCAGCTACCCACCAATCATATAAATTGCTGTATATGCATTAAATAGTTTAAAAGAGCAACTACACGATGCGTTATGTATATATCTAGTTCTTAGAAAGATCAGTTTAGAATATTAGAAACCTGACCCACAAATATCCATTCTCAGTTACTTAAAATCAGGCTATTTGGGAGCTGTACCTCTTGTCCGAACCCTTCTTTCTCCAAAAAGTAGTTTCAGTTTGGCAAAGGCAAGATTTGTTTCTTATTAACATTATGACAGGTTCACTATTATAACATCATATACTGCTAACATTATTTTATCACCTGTCTTAAAATAAAAGTTCTGTATATGACTGTAAGACAACGATTTGATGTATATTTCGCTTGCTTATAATATTACAGAAATCTGGACACACACAAAAAATTGTGAATCGAACAGCATTTAAATATATACTATAAATAAATAGATATATGTGAGTGTGTGTGCTGGTTTCAACGGTGGTCCAGCGGTTTGCAAGGACGGGGAGATGTTGTTTATATATAGTTAATGTGAAAACATACATTATTTAACATATACATATTGCTTATACATATATCTGTTGGCATGTTGTCTAGTCTATGAATCAGATCCGTAAGATTTATTATGTCACACGTGCGAGATAATATGTCGTACGTACGAGATAATATGTCGTACGTACGAGATAGTATGTCGCACGTACGAGATAGTATGTCGTACGAGATAATATGTCGTACGTACGAGATAAATAATTTATTTTTCTTTTACCAGGTGGCAGCAATACGCTTCCGTAGTCCAGGGATCTGTCGTAACCCCCCACGAAACTAATGCATCGTTCTTGTCATCCATGCACTACGACGTCATTCCAAAGACTGACGTATATAAAGTCTATCATATTATATAATGATCTGTCAAGAAGTCATATTCATCTAACAGTTGGTCTTTTTCAAAAATTACTTTAATCATGGTTATTACCAATTAGGTGGCAGGACAAACAACAGGCATTTTACACATATGGAGATGCCTGTAATCGACCCCAGCATAACAAGACCTAGTGTTGTTCTGCAATAACACCCGTATGATTATTAAACATTAATTGCACTGAAATCTCCAGAACGTGAATTAAAAAACAATCTATCCCATTCATCTAGTAATTAATTTACACCAAGGATTTTGAACAAGAAACTGTATACAATTTGTTTAGAACCTAAAATTATTTTTCTTTACTTGCCTATATTTTATTAGCCAACATTTGTAAAAAGAAAACGAAAGTTTGTCTGTACAAATATATGAACCATGAGTAATATTGAGTGGTTTGACGTGTTTATGTCATACTGGTTTAAGTGTTTTCAGATAATCTCGGGTGTTGTGCCGATTTCTTGTGTTATATTTTTCTTTCTGATAAAAGGAAAGTCATCCGTTTTTATCATTCCCAAGAAGACGGAGGTAATTCTGTTCTTATGCTTTGACGGTTAAACATAACTTTTCCATCTTGTTCGATGTCTGATACTGAAGTAGCAGTAAACCGTAATTTTATTAAAAGATTAATATCTTTTATTTTTTTTCATTTAGCACCTGATACTGTTGTAGGTCTGTAACGTTATTAGTGTTGATTTTATATTTTTAGCATTTAATTTGGTATTGTATATACATTATTATCCAGACGCTCCTCTTACATCCTTTGTCGTCTATGCTTCACAAGACAATCGGTTATAATTTCCGAAAAGCCTGACTTACTGAAAGATTTATTTATTTGTATATTTAGAGCAATATCCCCCCTCTCTCTCTCTCTCTCTCTCTCAGATATATATATATATATATATATATATATATATATATATATATATATACATATATATATATATATATATATATTATATAAATATATTTATTTATTTATTTATTTATATGGAACATGAATACACAAACACTGAAAATAGAAATCGAATCAATATCTTTCCGGTGAGTAAAGAGTTTATGAAGCAACAGAGGCCTCATGCAAAAAGTTCCTACTATATACATTCAATATGCCATAACAATAACAAACAAATTATTACAGTACCTGTGCATTCAAGGTAATATAAAATAAGTTCTTGTGATTATGAAAAGACAGAAAAAGAATTAAGAAAAAAAACCAACAATTTAAATTTTGCCATAAAGCGGTGCTATGAATATCAATGTTGTATCAATATTTCTTATAGAATTTCCAAATACATTCTTTTAAAATTATATTATTGTTGCTGTAGCATATCCTTTCTTAAATATTATATATGTAGATCATAATACAAAGGACATTCTAACATAAAATGACTCTCACCCTCTATGATATTATAACCAAGATTATAACAGGGTTTACATAGTCATTCTACTTTATCAATTCATTTATATCGACCTGATTCCACTGCTAAGTCATGGTTGCATGTCTCATTATAGCGAGTGTCTTATAATGTTTTTATTATAAAACATGATTAATACTTGTCAACTGTTAGCAGGGATTTTAAAGTTCCATAGAAATATATTCTATTACTGGAATCAACATCATTATGCCAATTTTTTATTGTCATGTCTTTTACTCGTTTTTTAAACTGTTAAATAAAAATGTTTATATCTACCCCATATTCTCTCATCCATACATAACCAAATCCTTCCTGGAATAGTAGTGATTTAATATGGGTTACCCAATTAGTTCCCATAAAGGTCCATCTTCAATAAATACATATACAAGTGCTTTGGACATCTATTATCATCCATGTGAACAAATTTAAACCACATGTAACCCAAAAATGAAAATCTGCCACCTTAAACCGCTGCATATGGAGTATTATCACCTACACCAATAACATATTTACAAAACTTATACTGTACTCTCTCTAGTATTTCAATTTGAGAATGACCCAAGATCTCACATCAAAGGGGATCACTTAATTAGAATGCATGTTGTGTTAACATGAAAAAATAGCTTCTTCCCTTTAAAATAAATTTGTACCTGCCAAAATATTGCCCTAAAACAGTTTACTTACTCTGGTAAACGAGCGTTAAAATCAGTGGAATAGGCTTGATCACAGGTGACAACATAAACATAGCGCTTGCATCACACGGGCAACAACACTCGTTAATCATGAGATGCCTTAACTGACTTGCCAAAAAATGTAAAACATGTTCCCGCTGGCTGAAACATCGCGTGTTGCAGCTCTCAATCGGACCTCCCGGTAACGCAAGCCTTGTTATGGTAAATAGATACACGTGGGCTGTGTTTACCAACACACAGGGTTATAATTAGGTGTTAAACAGAGATATGCGAGGTACTGAGACTGTGTGCTGGGATGTTTTTGCTTGGCAACTTTGTATCAAGCAAAATTGAACTGATATTATAAAAAAAGTATAATTGCCTATAATTGCGCCTGATTATGTCCCTTGAAAATTGGTGCTACCATACTGTCAAATAAATTAAAAAGATGTTTCGCAGATACTTTCAAATAGCTTTCATTAAAGTTCCTGATAATACTTACAGCTTTGTTTGCATGCCGTTGATGGGATGTAGTTCAAGATAATTTGGAAGTAAACGTGATCCAAGGATATTAATAGTGAGAGACTACATCTAATTTTTGGTTGAACAAATACCATTTCCCATTATTACTTAGTTAACTACCAATTCTGGACACAATTATTTTTGTTTTGTCAACGTTTATTCTCATTCCCTACAAGATTACTGAAGATGGTTGTTTTTGCAGTTTTCTGAATTTCAAAATAAACTATATCATCAGCATACATCGAAGACATAATTTTAGGTAGTATTATACATAATATATATTTATTTATGAAAATTTCTTTACAATCAGAGTTGCTTATATTATTAAAATATTCATCAATGAATACAGAAAAAAAGTAGAGGACTTACAATACAGCCCTGTCTTGTACCAGCTGAACAAGAGAAATAACTTGTGATTCCCTTGTCTGTAATGACACATGATTTCATTTTGGAGTATATAATATATCTTACCTAATATGTTTTGTTTTACCAGTTTATACCATGATAAAGCATGTTATACAGAGTCGAAAGCTTTGCTCAAATCCACAAATATATATATAACCTCCCCTTTCTATTGCATAAATATTTATGAGCCAAAGCTCGTAAAACAAAAGCATGATGTATGGTGCTATATTTTTTTCTGTACCCGGCTTGTGCTTCTAATAATAGATTTTGGAGTTCACCATATTGGAACAACCTGATATATAAGACTTTTGAAAATATGTTTCCTAAAACAGTCAATAAAGAAATACATTATAATTTTCGGGGCTGATCTATTTATTTTTTTTTATGTCAAGGAATATAATTGCTCTGCTCCAAATGGGTTGGGTTTTAGAATGCCCAAAACCTGTTTTTAACAAGACAGAGCCGAAAAACTGCCTAAAATAGGTTATAACCTGCCTCAAACTACCGATAACTGCCTAAGTAGCACTGTGCGGTTATTTATGATACACAGCTAACAATAAAAAAGAAGCAAGCCTGACAGATTAAAAGAGAGACACATTTAATTAAAACTTGTAAATAGGTTCCGAAAAACATCACAACACCTTTTTGTCCAAGTAAAGTCCATGTTCATTGTTTTTAAGCTGCCTTCACATACAACATGCAATAGCAAAACACAAGAATGCTGGCTCTCTCCATACAAGCAAAACAAATTAATAGTGAGAAAGATTGAATTCACACCAGTAAACCATGTTAGGAAAACATCACAACATCAATTTCTCCATGTAAAGACGATGTAAATTTATCTGTTTTTTTTTTACTAAACCTATGGTGCCTTCCCACGCATCATGCGATATCAAAACAGAAGTTTGCAGACTCTCTCCACTCCTAGCCTGTTCCTGATTTTATTGTGAATTAAGCTGAAAGTACTGAACACTCTTTCAATCGACGCAGAAAAATCTTCGTTGAAAAAGGAACTCGGAAATGAAGCAGCCTTCACCTCGAAGTTGATGAGTGTGCTAATGAAGGCTGGGTCACGCTGCATACGCCAGTTGGTCACACATCCTCGCTGCTCTGTACCGAGCTTCACCAACCTATGCGAAGGTTGCAACATATATGCTGCAAGGTGCTCCACTGTACTGGCATCTCTTAACCCGTTGCGGACAGCTGTCTCATTGGGCCGAGGCACAGAATCAGACGGGAGGCCGAGCCAAGAATCACAAGCAGCTGAACTGTCTCTCTGACACCTTTCCAAAGCACAGGCAATGGCCTGAAGCTGTTCAACAAGTGTTCAACAAGGTCCATGGCATTTATACACAGAGAGTAATCCATCATCTTTGTAACTACAGCACTGTCTGACCACATACCTCCTCATGTACTGGTAGTCACACCTATTGCTGATGAAACCACTGATACTATCAAGTTAACTGTTCCATCTTGTGTCACCAGGTAGGACAGGCTTCTTACCACCCTTCTCACTTAGCCAATCTTGAGTTTTGTGGCGGTTCCTGAAGTATTTTTCTTTACCACGGTGATGTTTTGTTATGGTTGAAGGGGAGCAGTCACTGTCGAGCAGTTCGGGCCAGTGTGCGGGGCATCCATAAACAAGGAGATCAGGGTTGTCTTTGGCCATTTCATTCCTCATCTTCTCCATTGACCTGGCATTGTCAGTCAAGACACTCTCTACCTTACAGCTATACTCCATCTGTGCCTTTTGGATGGACTGTTCACTCAGTAACTTGCAGCTTTCTGCAGTCTTTGTCATAGTCTCTGTGTCACAGCTGTCCAGGAAGTACACCTTCTCCTCTACCTGTAAGCAAGATGCAATGACTGGTTCATTGTCAATATTAGACCAGCCATCTTCCACCAAAGTAGCTGTCTTACCACTTGGTGCCTCTTTCATCTCATATTTTATTTCACCATACACCTTATCCAGCACACCATCAGCTTTATGCTTACGCTTTTTGGGAATATATCCTGGCCGAAGTAAGGAGCACACTTTCACCCACTGTGGATGGTCAGCGAGGTTGAATTGGAGGTTATACGCATAAAAGAGCCTGGCAATCTCAAGATTAATAGATATTTTTTAAGTATGGGTGGTTTTTGTAAAGTGAGCACCAATTTGGGACTGAGAGCTGGAGGAATTCACAGCATGGCGCTTGGCAGCTGGGCCGTGGGGATCCTCCAAAGGACGCTTCAGAGGCGAAGACACTTGAGCAGTGGAAGTAACGGGTGATATAGATGATGCATCGGTCACAGGCATGTGGAAATTGCATATATTGAGATCGTGTTTATACAAAGAAAAATTGTCACTAAATTATCTGATAGTAAGTCTACATCACTATATATGGCATCTTCAATTTAGTTAATTGTCGATTTAAGCTGTTAAATGAGAAAGGTTTAACTCAGTTCAAGCAACAAAAATATATATTCGAAAGGAATCTTAGCATAAATTCATTATCTGGAATGCACAATACAAAAACTTCACCTGTATCATTAATAATGTACAGTTGTTATTAAATGTCACACACACAAGCAAGTGAAAATGCATTTTTAAGTGCATTTGCTAAATTGTATTGTACCGTATACGCATATGATAATAGTTAAGTTCACTTTCACTTACATTTGGTGTTTTTTTTTAACATTAGAAGTTGCATTTATATGCACCATGCTGTTTTTGAGCACTGAAATGAAATAAGAGAAAAAAATGTATAATTACCTGCTCAGTGGGCTTGCCAGGCATACACATTTCCCATTGCTTCTTCATCCTTGCCACCTTTGGAGAGATCATTTCATGTCCACATGAAACACACTTGACCACTATTTTGTCAACGTGCTCCCAGATCATGTTCTGAGGCCTCCCATCCTTGCATGCCATTATGGAATTAGGTTACTGGTACACTTTTACTAATAACGCTTGGTACAACGGTGATGCTAATGAAAGAATGACCATACTGTACACTTATGGCACCATATTTTTGTATTCACTAGAGGGCCACGTACAACCTTGAGTTGGACCTATGGCTGCATTACTCACTCAAAAATAAGTTTATTTAAAGAAAGGTTTCCTGCACGAAAAACCCACTCTGCATCATCCTAGTCATACATGAAAGTTCACATGAACTTCTATTAGTAAAACAGTGAGTCCGTGGGATATGACCACATCACCCTGATTAATAGGAAGCACTCAAGCATGGTCTTCCCAATCAGTAACCTATCCTTAGCAGAGGGGCTCTTGGGTCTTTTAAACCATTCATAGTTGGCTAGCAGGGTATGGATGACTCCACAAACAAACACGCATCAGGAAACCCAAAGGGTCTTGATAAAGGTAGTACCAAGGAATAGGGCCAAGGAAACCTTACAAAGACATGGTCTCCTGCTCATGAACCTACAGACTCTGAGAAGACAGCATGTCAACAGGAAACCATGCATCACAAATACCTGAAACCTTCCAGGAGCCCAGTAAAGCATTTTGACTGCATCACCCCAGACTTTTTGGTAGTTAATCAAATTTTTTAGTAAAAAATGAACAAAATAGGTTTTAGGCACTTTAATGCCTAAAACCTGTTAAAGGCGGGGCAGTTTTAACCAGGTTATAACCTGTGTTTAAAAACCAACGTGCCTAAAACTTGTCAACCCTGACTCCAATCGTCTGGATATACACCTGAATGTAATATACTTTTAAAAAATGTTTCTATTAAGGGTATCAAGTGAAATAAACTATCATTAATTATTTCTAAAGATAAGCCATCTGGACCAGGGGATATCACCTTTGCATTTGATAAATAGCATTGGTTATTTCAATGGTAGTAATATCTTAATTTAAAACCTCACACTCATGTTGTTCATTGTAATTTTTGTTAAAACATTTAACCTCTTTGTTAATCTCGGTTTTACAGTGTTTCTATAGATCTTCGAAGTAAAAGTACCATTGATTAGGTTCAATATTTGTTATAGTCTTAGATCTTTCTATATTCCGGACATATTTTCAAATGTCATTGCTATTTTAGGTTTGTAAAGTTTCCTTTAAAGTATTTTGTTGGTAATTTTTCTTTTTTTGTAAATTATGTCTTTTACTTTGTAATCATCCAAATCCTTCGTTCTCCCAGATTTTCTATACTTTGAGTATCCAGCTCATTTGGTTTACGAAACCACAGTCTTCGTCCCTCCAGCTTTGTTGAGATAATTCAGTTGAATTATTTTGGATTGGCCTCCCTTTCGGAGTGAACCAACATTTCTTTGTATTCATGTTCCATTTCTCTAGACAATGAACCAGCATGTTCTAACATCGAGTTCAGGAACTGCTTTATAATTATTCTTCCTCCATTATTATTCGAACTAAGAAATAAAGGGTTTAACGAACTGATACGCAGAAGTACTCTCGTATCACTAGATAAAGATAAATACACGCTATAAGAACTGGAAAAGAAAAACTGCATGACCATTATAAGAATCAAGTTCGGTTTAAATTGGCATCAGTCTATCCCTTTTACTAGATCCACTGCTGAAATTTCATTCAAATTTGCCTTAAATCATAATATATGTTTTCGTACTATCTGTCGTAGGAAATGTAACACTCATAAACATTTTCATAATTTTAATGCTTAATCCTTTATAGAGTGGTAAAATCATTTTGAGCCGATAAGGAAGCCCTTCCATTTACATGATTTTCCCAGAACCTCTAAGACAGTGATGTTTTCTTATAATACTGCATGTGTGGTAACAAATCTCAGAGGACGGAAGTTCGCTAGGAAATTCTTAGCTCATTCCTTTCCCCCAGATCATCCCAGACCCATTAGTCTTAAACTTCAGCCTTGAACTGCTTTATTATTTGATCTGCTTAACACTTTATCACGGTCATCGAAAATATATTGAAATCAACGTTTGAGACACAATACTGTTCTCTCTTATCTTTCCTATTGAATAAGTCATTATCGCACATTTACGAATATATATCTTTAAAACTGAAGCTGTGTTTCACGCTTCTTATTTGGGTACATAACAGACTTACGTTCCTTTTATAACTACCCGTTTATTTATATCCCAAGACATATAACAGTACTGAAAGTTTCTTTGGCTTCAAATTCAAGAAAATTTGAAGGATCATGGATCTGAGACCATCTTTTATTTTTATGTTAGAACAGGTCGTTCGTTTGTATGTGACGATCACCAAGGGAGGCTTTACGGCTGGTGCTTTCGTGCCTACTTTATAGTTATAATGAACATTTCTCTAATGATCTGCAGTGGTCCTGGTTTTTCAGAGCGGTATCTCACGTTATCATCACTAACTGCTATGACTGCTTGTCCTTTGCGTAATTCAGCTTTTGTTCTCGAGCTTCACGTGGGCGTCACGTTTGTCCATAAATTTTATAATATAATACTCATTAGAGACACAGAGATGGTATGATTATTCTCTGTGTTTCATAAATCCGTCTAGATTTCTTACTGGTCTATTGTGATAGTTCAATGTGCACTGTGTTTCTACGCCGAGTTGATTACGTTAACTTAAGAAGTCAGAGTTTTTAATACGTATAGAGTTGATTGTTCTATCAGCCATTAACAGGAGGATTATGTAAGTTTGAATACTGACATGAGTGATATTATGCACGGTACAAAACATCTTGTGAATATCATCTGATTTCCAGTGTGTTTGAATAAGAGATCTCGTGCCTTTCATTATTATGACATTGAAGTTTTGTTCTTGAAACCTTTGCATTCATGCAAAAGTAGATTGTTAAAGTTAATATTTTTGGTTCCAATAAACCATGTAAACGATTTAATCTTTTAGATTTATCACGTGTTTTAAGTTACGTGTGTCAAAGAGCTTATTCAGGTTATAAATGAAATTTAGGAAAACTTAATTAATTTATGATCTTATTCTTAAACATTAGGTACATTTAAACAGAATGAATATCTATTACCCACTGGTTCCACCATAATCTAATGGCCTGATCTCAAATGAGCACATTGGGGGAAATGTGTCCTGTATAAACTCTGTTCTTGGAATCAAATTAACATATGTATGCATTTCGCCATCCTTTGTTGCTTAATATTTTTCTCAAATATTCCGAATCTCGGCTGTCCCCCTCCACCTGCCTTTTCAGTGTGAACAGGGTTCTGGTACGTTTGGAGGAAAATTAGGGTTGAAACTGTTAACATATTGTTGGACTTGGAATTGTCCTGAATAAATGACCACATGATGTCCACATATTTTCATGGCATCTTGAATTATGGTCTCTCCTGACAGTACTTGATGTGTCAAGGACAAGTAAACGCGAGGGTTAGTATACAGCAACAGTCAAATGAGATCTCCGATGATTTGTCGTTTCTGTAAACACTGTTTGTTGTCAGGTCCGCAAAAGGTTAAAAAGATATAAAGTATATCCTTTTCTGAATCTGAAAATAATTATCGTGATGTTCGCGGCAAACCTTAGACATTTATTATTGAATGACTTTACCAAAATTATCAAGACATCCCCACACACAATTGATATGAACATAAAGAAACAAACGACCACTGATGACTGACACAGACATTTTCATCCACAAGTAGTACGATGAGCCATCCCGTTTGCTAGTGACGGGATTTACTTGGATATAAAATGTGGAACATATTGTCCGAAATTATTTAACTTTTTTATTTAGTAAAGAATGTATTAAGAGCTTTAAAATAATTTCACTTTGAAATGTTTGATATTTTTATTATAAATCGAATAACATGGTCAAAAGCTCCTTCTATTTCTTTGACCGATTGGTTTCTGGAGGAAATATTAGGAAAATTAGGAAATATTGAACTGGTATCGTTATCATATTTCTTACATAACGATATATGACTCTTCCTAATATATATGGTGATGCGAATTTATAAGCAGAGGTAGAGATTTGTAGATACCTCGATGAAAAATGCTATGAAACGATTTTGAAACTGCCGAATATAGCAAATTGTTAGTTACTTTGTCCGGAAACGATTTCTTCTATCTATCTCTGGTTAATGCACAACCGAAGAAAATATAGAATACCACCCTAAGCGGAAGGGTATACACTGTAATTCCACTGTATCTCCAACGCAATTTGCTATTCAGACTTGATTATGAAGTTTTTCCTGCAACGAAATGGATTCTTTCCACAAAGCACGATTAATCCATGAATTGTAGCATGATCTAGTTCTCATTGCATCATAAAATACAACTCCAAGACAACGCTCCTTTGTCTCAATGACAAGAAGCTTTGTTTCTCTTCTCGAGTGCTTGGCAGGCATCAGAAACGTATAACACATATTTTCAAACAGTCTAGTGTTATTTTTGTGTACGCTGTTTGCTTTCCGTGATATTTTGTCAAAGCCGTGTAATAACATACCTCTAACATCATTTGTAATTCTAGACAACTTTAGCTGTTAAAAAGAACTGTATAAGAGGTTCAGAACAGAAAGAAACATTAATCTAAAACTGTTAAACATGTTGAATCACAATATTGTGTAAAATTATTAAGTTAGTATCAGTGGGGAAAATAATATGATTAAACATATTCATATTTAACTAACTTGAACATCTGCACATAATGATGGTGAAGGTTCTTATGAAGAGTTGAAAAAGTTAACCTACAACACTGTGATTTTTCGTAATATATTAAAGTTTTGCTAGAGTAGCTGGTTATAATTACGATATAAAACATAATTTAAAACATATTAATGGTCAATTTTCTATAAATGGAAATACTTATAAAAAAAAGTTACCAGCACAGAGACCTAAAGCGAAATCCTTTCTCGTGGGGTAGAGATGATACGCTCTATTCCGTGTACTCACCAAGAAAAATTTTTAAATTAGAAAACATAAAACTTTGAACGCAAAGGTCACAGAATTTTTCGAGATCCAGCTTCAATTTAATATAATGACTTCAGCCAGAACTGTCACGACAAAGCAGAAAACTATGAGATAAAGAACAAATTAATATCCCATAAATAAGGCCCACCTTCAGGTTGCACCTGCTGCGGTAATGAAAACAAAAACAAAAATACACAAAAATAGCCAGGCCCCTAAGCTTGGCTATGGTTTATCATCACGAATAACTGGTTAAAGTCCACCTTTCCTAAATTGATTAGCCGGGTTGACAACCCAAACACACTGCTTTAATGCAGTAAGTCTTTGATATTTATAAATTTTGGCGTCTTTGCTCGGCTTAGCAGTAACCTTATTCGCTACAACAACAATTCTCCTACATTTGAATTAGATTCCTCCGATTTTAATTCATATATATTCCATAATTAGCCTCAGAGTCTTGTATACTTGTGTAAAAGCATAATTTACACACTTGTCTTTTGAATTTTTCCTTCATTTTGCCATGTGCCGCTGTGTATATTATCAAAGCCTCAATATTAGCAGCCTGGCGTTAATATATTATCAATACCTTAGGTACCATTAAGGGTTATGTATATGGGATTTGAAAGTAACTCGGATAGAATACTTTTACTCGCAGGGTAAAAAAATATGAAACAGGACAAACATTCAGGTCACCTATTTATTTTCATCTGCATCCTGAAGAATGATGTCGTAATTATCCATGACGTCACGGGCATTGTGAGGATCGAGGGTTCGCTTGTGCGCTTGCAGTGCCTTCCTCACCTGCGCATTTATACGTTATACATCCTTGTTTTGTCTTTGAATCCTCTAAATAATATCATATTCAGCCAAATGGAAACACTGACATAATGAAATCTTCTCCGCCGCATATCTAAATGTTTAAGCATATGTTATTTTCGGAATATCCTAACCGTATTATCCACTAGCAGGTATTTAGATCAAACAGATAGTTATTGTCACTGTTTTAATGATGGACGTTTTAAAGTTACACTTTATCAGTTGGTGCTCAACAGATAAAAATTGATGACTTCAAATATTCAAAGTTATTCATTATAATTAGTATAATGCTGTTTCTTCTCACTTTAGTTCATAAACGCTAAATATGTTGGCTGGATGCACTTTACATAATGTCTACATGCAAATCAGCTTTTGGTCTCGGGCTTTCCATGTGTGTCCTGTTTACGCCTGAATTTTGTAGTGCAGCATATTCTATTAAAACAGAGAAGACATGGTTGTTCTCCCAGTTTTATAGCTGTGTATTTTCTTAATGGTGATTTGTAATAGCTCAACTGTATGCATTTGATTTAAAATATTGGACCTTTTTTCATGTCAAGATAAAAAAAAATTGTGAAAATATATAGTTATATTCAACGCAGAAATGCAGACTGTATGTTCTCCTTAATCTGTTTTGTTACGTAATCAAATACTACTAACATAGAAACCTTCTTTCTCTGAATATTATGTTTTGTTTCTCGAGTCGTGTCTGGCCACCCAGGATACTGTTCACATATTTTCGAGGAATTATGCTCTCTGATAGCAGTATTTGATTTGTCAGAAAAAAATAAAACGCAAAACGCAGGTTTAGTACATAAGATCGTCCGAGGCTCTTATGGAGCAGCAGCCAAGTTGGAAATTCGATCACCTATTATTACCTGAAAACACTGGTCGCTGTCAGGCCTACAAAGGACCACAGAGACATAATAAAAAGCATATCATTCTTCTAGGAACCAGAAAAGCATTATCATGATGGCTGCCGTAAAGCTTGGACATTTAGTATTGATCTCGACCTTTATCTAGACATTGTCATACTTACAAACAATATGAACAAGAGAAACAAACGGACTCAGACATTCCATCCCACAAATAATTAGATCAGTCTCGTCGAGTGACGAGATTAAGTCACATATTCATGTATCTCGCGTTGTCTGAAATATTTTATTTATTTTCCTAGGGCAGAACGATAAATTAATTATACTCTTAATTATATAATTAATATTTCATTAAATTAAAAGCCAAACGCTCATATCCTTGGCCTGTAGACTACTAATTCACATCGGCCGCATTTTTTCTGAGAAAATAATTGCACTTCTGCATTGCCATCTGCGATGTCACTATCTATACACTCCGGGATATCACTCGTATTGATACTTTTTTCTTTCATGAAGGTACGAGCTGGAAAGTTTATATGGTGATGGAGAAATGTAAGGTGGGGTATAGGTTTGTCGATAAAAAAGCCAACTATAGAAATTGTCAGTAGATTTGTCTGGAAACGATTTTTTTCTTTTCTGTCCATCTCTAATAAATGTATGGCCGCAGAAAATATAGTTTACAACCATATTCCTCGTGGAAAATTCAGTTGTATACACTACATGTCTCCCGCAACCATTTGCTATTCAGACTGCTTTATGAGGTACATCCTGGTACGAAAAAGGTCCTTTTCAGAAAGTACGGGACACCATTAGGCACGATCAATCCAGGAGATGTAGCCTGTTTTTCATTATCGATCTATGTCTCACTGCTTTGTAAAATACCATTCCAAAAGAAGGTCCTTTGTTGAATGACTATAAATTTGTTTCGAGTGCCGTGCTAACATCAGAAACGTGTGAAAAATATTTACAAAGTGTTAGTTTTATTTTTGGGGTACGCTGCTGACTTTTAATTTGATTTATGACAGTGACAACAGGAAAGCCTCAGCTAATGGCGGTGTCAATCAACCACTAAAAATAGAAATATCTGAGGCGAGTGTAATGCGAGGGGTGAATGGGAACTCAGAGATAATTTTCGTAAATTAAAGTTCAGGCTTTTAAGGCAGGAAACGTGAAACAAATTACCGACTCCAATAAGAATAAAAATATATTTTTGGTTAATGATTAACACTATATACACAGTTCGTAAGTACACTTGGTAGGTACTTTATTCCAGTGATTGAGCTGCTGGACATAAGGAGACCTCGGGAATGGACCAAATTATATTTAAACAGTAACAGCCCATGGTATATTATTTTAAAGACACCGTCCCCTCCATAAGTGTTATCATACACTGTAAGTTTTATTAAATGAAGTGTGCGATAGTAACGTGTGAAGTGTGCGATAGTAACGTGTATCTTATAGAGAAAAACGGAAAAGCAGAACTTTGTGACATATCTGGTGTCGTTACTCAAACTAGATTGGATAACATGAAGTCATCATTTCAACCTTGCAGTCTTTACTACAAGCATATTACCTGTTATAAGTATCGGTTTCATTATTTGGTACCTTCACCTTGCCTTCTGAAAAATTTTGTATGATATAGCAAATAATTAGTATCAGAACCAGACATTTGTATGTCAAGGAAGCACGAGTTATTGCAAATTAAAGGATAAATTATAGCCCTTTTCAGATCGTTATATAAGAGGCCCTTGCGACTGGTGACTGGTTAGGCCTACCGTTTCATATGTCTTTTATGGTATTACCGGGGAATCTCTGATATTACATGCACTTGAATCTCTATAAATTGTGTTGTGATGTATAGATAAAAAGGGAGTTTTCATTTTATAGAACGCAATGTGGTGCGCAAACATTATATACATGTTTTACTGTGTTGTGCGGGATCCTTAAGACTGTTCGAGATGTGGAAAATTCACGGCTAGGGATGTGAAGGTATATAAAGGGGCTGTGTTTTAGAACAGGAGGGCAGAGAGAGCAGCAGAGCAGATTCCAGCGGACGCAGATGCGTGTGTCAGTATCTAGGACCTTTAACGAATGCGGCAATTATATTTTTTTTAAAGACTTTCTCCTGGATGTTATGCATTTGGACTTCAGTTTACTTTCTGGGTTGTTGCAAGAGCTTTCCACAGGACTGTCAGTCTCCGAGAGTATACATTTCAAGAACTTATCGTGGTGACGGTGTTGTATCCAGGTACTGTGCACATTATTTTTCTATGTGATTGTATTGACTTGTTGCTATATCGCTGTTTTACTGTAAAATTGTATTGATTTAGTGTATTGTATTGTTAGGGTTGTTTTAAGTCAGTGTTTTTTTGTAAACAAATAACTATAATTTATTTACAAAAAAAACACTGACTTCTTTATTCATTCCCCTAGACATTTCACGCTGCCTAGTGTTACAGAATCTGATTTTTTTTCTCCTTATTTGTGTTCATCACGCATACGTGATCTGTTTATATTAGGTTCCGTAACAATGTGTAATAAAATCCTGGCACACAACGGTCATGACCACTTTATTGGAAAACGGACTGGACAGGATTACACAGCATTATAGACATAGGTATAAATTATTTATTTTTCCGGACAATTAAGACTGTATATAAACCGTTTAACTTTTCTGTTACGGTAAACGGGAATATTTTAATCATGTAGTTAATGTCTAGATTAACAAAACTTACCGATATACAAGATACTGAAAAATGAAAAGACAGCAGGTCGTGATCAGATTATCACGGCAATAAAAGAAACAGTGTCCCTTAGGTCTCACGGAACAATTTACCACAAAAGGTTCTTATGCGGAAAAAAGGTAACTTTACTTACCAATTCCCCCATACTCCCTCACGACGAGGGTTCTTTCGACAATACAACCCACTCAGTTGACAGCTGTACATTATCTTTAACTCTGGGGACACCTGCCAATGCAATAGAATTTGTAACCATTTATCTGGTGGATGTACTTTGTTAAGCAAAGGTAGAGAGATACTTAATTATATTTATAGTCTTGGTCTTGTGTGTGCTTTCTTGCATGATAACGTTACGGTATTTCCGATAATGCTTCGTTTACTTTTCAGCGCCGCCTGGAGTTGATTCAGGGTAACGCGGGCCTCCAAGGGAGATGTTCATGCTTGCTTTTCAGGCCACGGGTTTGTGTATTTTATTGCCTCTGGATGAAGGGTATGCGTTCATTCCCTGTTCGTGCGTGTGTGAGTTCACAACATAACTCATGCAATCCTAAACGGAAATTCATGAAATGTTCAGGGTATTTCGAAAGAAGCGATTAGATTTTGGCGTTGATCCAGCATCTGCTCGGGATAATGGAGCATCATAAAGGAATATTCACAAATGTACGGTCAATGCACAGAAGGATCCGCCTCTTCAATGCGATCCGGCCACCTGTTAAGTTAACGATCGAGCGTCCAGCACCTCAGAGTGACGGTGCCTTGTGTATGCATAACGTTTTTTATTCTTGTGCTCATGTTGGAGCCATGTGTCTATTGGGGTGCACATTTATAGTTATGTTTAGTGATCAGGAACGTAGCAACAGATAATGATAGGTATTGTACTTTATTGTGCATGTATGTATAGGTCCCCCATTTCTGGTAACACTGATTGATTTTCATATAAAAATGTTCCGTTAAAGGCCTTAAATATTCACATAAGCCATGAAACTTAACCGAACAGAGGTAGAGGCGGTACAAATGTTTGATTCAATACTCATATCGCTAGTTTTTCTAACATGTATGAAATATTACCATTATTCCTAACTCTACCTTTATGACAATTTCACCATTGATCTCTTGGAAGAAATTCATGTCAAAATAATATTTGTCTCTAAAATTGTTCTGTTGTGTAGAAAAGACAAGGGACAACAAAGGATTTTGATGGAGACTGATTGGTCTGACGTATCAATGCCATCATGTGGGTATTGTAATACACCTTGGGTTTCACTTTTTTCTTGCTGGTTGAACTGAAGCTATATGCTTTGAATGTTCTTTTGGATACTAAGGTAATTCCGTTATATTACTTCACATTTAAACATATTTTTTTTCTTTTTACTCCCATTAACTCCAATTTAATTGACATTTTCAATGAAATAACAAATGTGGTGTTCGTTTCATTTTACATGAATAATCTGATGTAATTGAGGTCCTTAAATGTTTTAATGCATATATATATATAAATTTGATTGAATTATACAAGAGCTGTGTCATATGTCTCATGTACTATCTAATAAAAGGTCAATTCTTATCTATTATTCAGTTCGTTCTTGAATGTTTTACTCTCTTTTTTTACATCACAGAAAATATGCCGAGTCTAAATTCATGCAATTACGTTTTTGTATAACGAAGTTAATTATTGAATTTGCTCTTTTTCTAAAGCATTTTGCTTGGTGACCTGAAATTACAATAAGATTTTATATCGTGCTCACGGAGGTTTGGTCCTGTGATTACATATCATGTACGGACCTACAGGAAACTGCCTAATTATTTTTAGAATGACGCCTCATGAGGATTCATAATCACATATTATTCACAAGGCTAGCTTAGTCTCAAAGCACGGTGTCCATATCGCATTTTTTGTTTATGCATGGTTGTAAACATGTTTCAGCATCGTAATATGTGTCGTTCGCCGGTCAATAATATTAATATTTTATGTATAATTTGGTGATTTATATCGATTACTTTGTAATGCAATAATGACAAAAATTAAATTATACAAGAAATCAAGAAAATTACATTTATTTAAACCCCTGAGCATCTTCTCTTCCTAACTTACCTCCTTTGAATACGAAAGTGCTGCTTTAAATTTTCCAACGATTGTATCATTATGACTTTTCATTCCCGAAGATAAATAAAATATCTCGTCGTCTGGGCCTCGGTTGATTTTGTCAAACTGGTTTCATCCCACTAGCGTCATCCTGTATTGATATCTCCGTCGTAAGAGTTCGTACGTTTATTCTTGAAATTGTAGCACTTAAAAATAAAAGTTTAGAAATGGGCCATGCTAATATTTAGCACATTACACGCTTCAGTGACAAAGGCTGTCGACTGAGCTGATTGAGTATCGTTAAATCCATCATGATACTTTACTACAACAGTATATTATTTCAGTGATATATAACTGTCTTTGGTTGTCAGTCGACAGACATTCTTTTACAGAAATTGTATATCAGATATATTATTCCTGTCCCATGCAGCTTTGTTAGATGGCTCAAGATCGTAAATCTCATAAATATTTAGGTATATTATTCAAATTATTATAATTCTTTTTACCTTTTCGAAAATGGTAAAATAATATGATTAAAAATTAGCTGATCAAAGAAGCCCTACCATTTGTCCAAGAATAACACGTCATGTTGTAACATTATCCTAGACAGAGAGGCACTTTAGCAGTCACAAATCCTCTGTTTCCTTACTTACAATGAGTGTCCTAATGACTACAATTCATAAGTATCATCGAAAATAAATCTCTGTCAAAAGTTAGACTTCAAATCCTCAAAACCTTTTTAATATTCAAGTTGGTTACGGCTTGCTTTAATATTTTCTGCGTATACTTTCGTAGCCGCTGTAATTAATGATAAAGCCAACCCCAAATGGATATTACAAAGACTGCTCTTGCGAAAAAAAATTAAGCTTTGGATTAATGGGGAAAAAGCAGAAATTGAGGTTTGAAGTGTGTTAGAAAGAGTTTCTTTCATAAACGCTTGCGTAATTAAACCCCAGCACTGTTCTCCCACGAACATATTCATGTCAAAGAAAACATTTGAAAATCCGCTGTTACAAAATTTAAGCCGGTGATGTCATGTAATCAAGGGCTTTTAGTTTAACCAAATGATTCATTTAGTTAAAGTGGGAATGAAAAAAAAATAAATCTTTCGTTCAGGAAACTAAACCTTGATCATGGACAGCAAGAACTAATCAAATATTACGGAGACCCCATGGGATTCTAAAGGAACAAGTCACAGGCAAGCCTGTGTAAACTGATTGTGTCCAGGATAACTTCATAACAAACTTAAAAAAGGGGCGGCTTCCCTTAAAGCTCACGGGAAGCATTTACATTAATTATGGCAATTATCATTGTCATTGGCCTGTAAACGACAGAGATTACTCGCAAATAAGGAATAGACTCTAACACGGAGACACTTGTATTTGCGATTAGAAATCTGCATTCTTAGGAATGCAAGCCTCCACATGTGTTTGTATTTACACATTTGGTCCATATTCCCAGGTTCATCACATATGTGAATATTCCTTGATGATGTTCACATCCTAAATCCTGTTCATGTGTTGGATCCACACTAAAATCCAATCGACTGTTCCTTGACCCTTTCTCGAAATGCTCTGAATATTTCATGAGATCCTGTTCATTATTGCCTGAGACATATTGTGAACAATTAAAAACAAACACACAAACAAACACGAACATGGATGACCGCATACCATCCTGGTGGGTGCAAGAACCTTCGCCCGATTATTAGCGTTCAATTATTCCGAACTCTTAGCGTTTTTGATGCTTCATCTTTCATCTGATGGATAATTTGTCAAGCATGGTTAAACAGGAAATTTGTCAAAACCAGGTACAATTGGTAATGCCAAAATATGTGCGAGTTCTTTCAAGACGATTCCCTATGTCCACTCTCTCGATTACTATTTTCGATTGTTCTACGTTTAGCTTCAATCGCTTTCAGGTGTTCATTTAGTGAACAAAGCTCTCCGAGAGTGATGTTCATGTCTTCATATAATATCTTTTTCCATTTTTAAGGAAACGGGGTGTAGCGAAAAAATAAAAGCAATTGCATTTTTATTTGTCCAGCGATCACTCTTCGTCTGTCGTCCGTCCGGTTGTCCGTCCGTCTGTCCGTCCGTTAACCAAGCACGAATCATAAACACTGGATCTGGAATCTTCTTATTTGACATGCAGGAAGGACCATGGAAAATCTGCTTGGAAACCTGAAATTAGGTCTCCGTTACCAATATCCTCCGAGATATGGGGCTCAGAATCCCCCCCCCCCCCCGAATAATTAAAAATTTGATACAAAATTTGAACAACCAATGAATTGTTCGCCATGATTCTTTGCATGCATTTTCGTCATGGACTGTTTCATCAGTTTCTAATTTTTACGCATTATTCCTCTTTTTTTAAGACCTTCAAAGAAGTGGTCGTCTGTTAACAGGGCACAAATCGTAACCACTGAAAGTGAAATCTTCAAACTTGACATCCAGAGAGGTCCATGAAAAATCTCCTTAAAAACCGGAAATTAGGTCTCTGTCATCCTCTGTGCTATGCTTCAGTTGAATGGGAATACTACCTACAAAATTTGACATTCAGATGATACAATTCCTTTTGTGAATGTCTTCTTAGTCAGCTGAACGTCATGGCCCATGGGTCACTTCTTATAATATAATTTCGACCTTCAAAATACGCCAAAAGTGAATGTGATTTGTTGCTACAATTTGTCATGACTTGACCAAGAAAATGAATTTCAGAACAAACTAAACTTGTTTTCTTAAATTCTTTCCTAGGCGTTCAAATTGCATGTTTCCATCATTGAAAAAAAAATTATTATTCCAATGTTTTTTACCTCATATGGACTATAAATAAAAACTGTCACAATTTTCACATGTTGCTGCATGAATCAATGTTATTGCTATTGTTAATCATCAGTATTATCACTCATCATTAAAAGTATTAATCTCGTGCTGTCATAGAATTTTTTTTATTAAAATTTTACTTCACAGTTTTACTTATCATATTAATCTGTTGAAGGAAATAATGTCGAAAACAATTCGTCTTATTTACAGAAAAAATGATTATGATAGTTCTATCGTAAACAAAGAATTCGCTCATGCCATGCTGGTTAAAGAAATTCTAAGCGTTGTGATGCTATATAAATCCTTGTGGAGGCGGAGTCCTTATGGCGTGTCGTTTAAACGTAACTCATCAACCCAATTATGTGACTTTTTTATTGAGCATAAGAAGTATCATCAAATGATAGAAAGAATATCAAAATAGTGTAATCTTTTCACTTTGCATAAAACATTTGTAACTGTTCAAACTGTATTAATGTTGATTTTCAGTTCGATTATTTTCTTAATATATCAAGCTTGCCAACTCATACAGAAAACACCTTTTCTTTCTTTATTGTATGTCATCTTAGGCGCCATGTGTTGATGAATTCGATATATATATTATACATCAAATAGGATCTCAATTAATTTTATACATATTTATATGAATGTACATGCTTAACTCTTCTTTAAATCGAAAATATTTGGCTTTCATAGATTAAACATTGTCTGATATGTTCATGCAATGCTTTAAAAATATGTTCAAGTGAACAGCTGCATGCTGATGCTATGTAAGGCCAAAAAACACACTTTTTTCATATAAATCAGTGCGCGAGGGCGATTTTTTTCACCTTTTTTTTGTATGTTTCGATAAAATTGTCATATAATCAGGGAAAAGCATGATAATAACAGAATGTTTCGCTCAACAGGTTTAAACACTACATTACAAAGGAAATCTTATCAAAATTGCATTATTTTATCTGCTTGAAAGATATTGAGCTTAAAATTTGCAAGTTTCTGTTTAAATCAATATAAACATTTTGAAAAGTGGGGGGGGGGGGGGGGGATAAAATTGACGAACCCTACCTATTTTTTGGATTTAAGTCCTTGTGTTTCAAGATACCCTGTGATTCACACGGAGTTTATCCGATGCTAAAATACCTCCTGTACTATGAGAACAAGTGGTCGTCTGTTAACAGGGCACAAATCGTAACCACTGAAAGTGAAATCTTCAAACTTGACATCCAGAGAGGTCCATGAAAAATCTCCTTAAAAACCGGAAATTAGGTCTCTGTCATCCTCTGTGCTATGCTTCAGTTGAATGGGAATACTACCTACAAAATTTGACATTCAGATGATACAATTCCTTTTGTGAATGTCTTCTTAGTCAGCTGAACGTCATGGCCCATGGGTCACTTCTTATAATATAATTTCGACCTTCAAAATACGCCAAAAGTGAATGTGATTTGTTGCTACAATTTGTCATGACTTGACCAAAAAAATGAATTTCAGAACAAACTAAACTTGTTTTCTTAAATTCTTTCCTAGGCGTTCAAATTGCATGTTTCCATCATTGAAAAAAAAATTATTATTCCAATGTTTTTACCTCATATGGACTATAAATAAAAACTGTCACAATTTTCACATGTTGCTGCATGAATCAATGTTATTGCTATTGTTAATCATCAGTATTATCACTCATCATTAAAAGTATTAATCTCGTGCTGTCATAGAATTTTTTTTATTAAAATTTTACTTCACAGTTTTACTTATCATATTAATCTGTTGAAAGGAAATAATGTCGAAAACAATTCGTCTTATTTACAGAAAAAATGATTATGATAGTTCTATCATAAACAAAGAATTCGCTCATGACATGCTGGTTAAAGAAATTCTAAGCGTTGTGATGCTATATAAATCCTTGTGGAGGCGGAGTCCTTATGGCGTGTCGTTTAAACGTAACTCATCAACCCAATTATGTGACTTTTTTATTGAGCATAAGAAGTATCATCAAATGATAGAAAGAATATCAAAATAGTGTAATCTTTTCACTTTGCATAAAACATTTGTAACTGTTCAAACTGTATTAATGTTGATTTTCAGTTCGATTATTTTCTTAATATATCAAGCTTGCCAACTCATACAGAAAACACCTTTTCTTTCTTTATTGTATGTCATCTTAGGCGCCATGTGTTGATGAATTCGATATATATATTATACATCAAATAGGATCTCAATTAATTTTATACATATTTATATGAATGTACATGCTTAACTCTTCTTTAAATCGAAAATATTTGGCTTTCATAGATTAAACATTGTCTGATATGTTCATGCAATGCTTTAAAAATATGTTCAAGTGAACAGCTGCATGCTGATGCTATGTAAGGCCAAAAAACACACTTTTTTCATATAAATCAGTGCGCGAGGGCGATTTTTTTCACCTTTTTTTTGTATGTTTCGATAAAATTGTCATATAATCAGGGAAAAGCATGATAATAACAGAATGTTTCGCTCAACAGGTTTAAACACTACATTACAAAGGAAATCTTATCAAAATTGCATTATTTTATCTGCTTGAAAGATATTGAGCTTAAAATTTGCAAGTTTCTGTTTAAATCAATATAAACATTTTGAAAAGTGGGGGGGGGGGGAGATAAAATTGACGAACCCTACCTATTTTTTGGATTTAAGTCCTTGTGTTTCAAGATACCCTGTGATTCACACGGAGTTTATCCGATGCTAATGTACCTCCTGTACTATGAGAGCTCAAAAAAATGAACATAATTTATTGATAGCTTAAAAAAGTACCTTCATATTACTAGGTAAGAAATAAAAAAAACACAATGTACTGTACAAATTGGATGGAACAGACCATGTTACATGGTAGCTATGCCTTTGGTATTTTTTCTCATTTGATAAAACGTCAGTCAATAATATTTATCGTCAGAGCGGAAAATACGAGAGACATACTGCGCTATAAAATGTTCATCCATGTCATTTACGCTACATTAAAGCTTCGGTCCATCCACTCTTTATAGGGATATTGTAATGTAGTCTGATTTAAATCATTTCATGGGTGAATTCCTTCCCAGTTAAATGATTGTCCAAGAACCTCTAGGATAGTCATATTTATTTCTGTGAAATCAGTCCATCTGATTACAATATCCCAGGAGATATCCCTTTCTTCACGTGACATGTCACAATCCAGAACACTGGAGGGGCATTAATCCTTTAATTCTGCCTCGAACTGCTTATTAATTACATTTTATCTCTGTCATAAAAATATCTTAGACCCAATAGTGTATTTTCGCTTTACCACTGATAAAAAGTTCTATAACTTATAACTTTATTTAACTATAAGTTAAATTAACGAATCTACTGCAGTTTTTACCAATGAGAAACCTTATGCTTTTTACCAGGAACAGCTCAGCACTCTTAAATACCTTGGAACCCACTCTTCTCTAAGGAACATAATCATGACTCAACAAATCATTTTGGAATAATATTTTTTATATATGTAAAAAGATAATGTTATATAATCATGGGATAGTTAAGGTTGCTCAGAAAAATGGTGATATACGGAAATACGAAAGTTTAAGTCGGCTGCAATTTGACGGCATCTTATTATGTTAGGGTGAACATTTCTTTAATTTCGCTGGTTGAACAGAAATGATTTCTTTAATAAAAGATGCATAACAGTGTACTCAGAATGACCGTTTTATCATTTGGTGGCCAAAATACTAAACATTCTATCCAAAGATTCAAAGCTCTGATAGATTCTCTAAATTAGTATTTCATGTTGTGCTACTGTTTCAGATATTCAAGGCATTACTGGAAAATAATTAAATCTTATATCGGAGGCACTTAAATCACTAAACTGGCATCTTACTATACAATATTATGACAAAATGTGCTTATTCACAAACGGAGCACAAATCGCGCAAATAATATTACATTACATTATTAATAATATCATATAAATATATATATTTAAAAGATTGCTTGCTTCGAAATTGTGAAATTAATGACACGCGAAGTGTGAAAAAATCGATAATATATATATATATATATATATATATATATATATATATATATATATATATATATATATCATCAGCAAGGATCCAATTTATAACCCGGAAACACGGTAAGGGTATGATAGATTGTCCTGCATTTAATGTGTGTGATAAAATCGGCAGCCTAATTTACAGTAGGTAATAACAATACACTATTGAAAGTTATATAGACCAATCCCTTTGCATACCTTCCAAAATAACTTCGTCCGGAGATATGAGGATTGATGTCATATGGGGCCGGTGGCTAGAATGGACATGAGAACCTAAACAGAACTAAATTGGGTTGCAAAATGGAGGGATATACAGGAAAAGCGTTTTAACACTTTACCATCTTCAGATGGTTATTTTGGCTGTATAGATTCTAGAGAGATAATATTGTGCATACTTTATTAGTATACCATTTGGTGTTTACAACACAATTAACCAAGGCGTAAAAGTGTCTCTTCGGTAGTACTAATCATAGATTATAAATTACTCTTACATGCGAGATTCTATCTCCTGCATTCTGATGTAAAATAAAAACAGGTAGTGTTCAGATATAAAGAAAACCTATTTTTTTGGCTTATGCAGAATCATGTCACAATTCAGATCAATCGATATAAACTGTTTCATAGCAAATCCTTTTGATAATGAAAATGACATTTAATAATTTAATTATAAAAAATATAACCTGGGTCTTAGGGCGGACGACCTGGTTCATTTTAAGAAATCTATTAAATCGTCCGCAACTATTGATTAAAAATTTACCAATTTTTCATTTTATGTATACATAAGATGTTTGGTGTGTACTCTCATCATTAATCTTTATACTAATTTAATTCATTTTGAGGTTTCAGTCACCGGAAGTGAAAGAAGCCTGTTTAACACCCCGTCGCCAATTTTTTTCACCTAAAGGGACCTTTATTTCAAAGCTGATATTTTATTGCATCTTTCGAGACAATTAAGATTCCTATTTCTTTATTCGCTTTTAACCATTGACCCTTTGAAACAAAATATGCCCAAAAGTATATTCTTATTTGTGTAAAAGACATCATTCAGTTCTGTTGTACGAAAGAACACGCCTTGATACAAAGGGCTTTTACTAAGTTTAGGTGGTATGCTGTGTTAATGCCATGCTGATACAGGGACCTGCGGTTAGATAATGACCTCGGTGTTATCCCTTTCTTGCTGGTTTTAGAAAAGTCGTCGAAGTAATCGGTTCGCGTGAATAGGGAGTTAACTATTTTTATAATTATACATACACATAAATGTAACTTTTTCATCTACTTCCATTACTGTTATTGCTTTAAACTAAATGGCATGTTTAAAAAAGAACACATCTATCATTTCAATGGGAAAGAACACATTTTGTACGCTTTCCTTCCTACATGAACAATGTGATATAATAAAAAAATAACCGAACAAATGTTCAATTTTCTTATTTTTTTTCTTTTTTTTTTTTGTAAATATTTCAGGCTTTCTTTCGTCGTTACTTCAGTGTCATTTGGTTTGGTATCTTAATCGTCTCCTGTAATACAAAGCAACTTATTTGCTCAAGGAAAATTTGATTGTGAGAACCTTTCGGAAATTGAGAGCGATCATAGTATGTCAGATATTTTCTGTACACAAAAATAAGGTTCTCACAATCAAATTTTTGCATCTGTGTTTTATTTGTAACATATTTTGTGTTAATAAATTGAACATTTGATCCAGCTGGTTCAGCCGGTGCTGTAATATTAGAATTACCTCCAGTAATACGAGAGCTAAGAAGGAGAATGAAGGCGTGTTTCCACGTGTGCATATATGCGTCTATGCATGAACTGACACATATATTTGTACAGTTGATGGATGAGACCTTCCACAAAAAGATGGTGAAGTGACGTCATTTTACCCTAAATCCCTGATTTCATTTCCCCTGAATCCCAAATTTCCCTGATTTTTTTAGAAGGGGGAAGGTCAATGTTGCCCCCCCCCAAAAAAAAACACTTATTAGGGAATAAAATTATTTATTCCAAATGAAAGGTATTAACAAACAGAATAATGGCCTTTGGTTCCATTTATGAGTTAATTATGAAATATTGTACCTAAATCTGGTATAGAATTAACTTATACTTGAAACAATACCCTATTTTCTAAAAAAACTTATACTTAATTGTATATATTTTAAATGTGATAAAGAACTAAATATATTTGAAATGTGTCATACATACGTAATATATATATGTTTGCGTGTATCTGTCAACCCCCCCCCCCCCCTTGAAGATCAATTGATTCCACTGCAGAAAACTAAATTAAAAACACCGCCAGAATTGAAGGAGACATAGCACGACAGTCCTGTCACAAGTGTCATCGGTAAAAAGTCAAACTTGTGCCTATTACTCTGTCCGCTGGTGGAATCTTTATCATATTTTATCCTTCAGACAAGCACGTTTTGAATTCATATTAACGTGTGTCATGTTAACTGTCTTTCAAAAGATCATGTTGTTCTACAAATATTTTATCGATCACATTTACCTTATTTTTTGGGCTTACATCTTTTCATCCTTAAGAAACTGTAAATGATTCTAATTTAGTAGCTGACGAGTGATGCTTTCTAGATATATGTCTGTCGCAGACGATCTGAAATTATAATATTATTTTTACATCTGTTGTTATAGAGCCTAGAATATGGCAGGGACATTACCAGCGCATCCCTTTCCTCGCGGTAAGGTAAATTTGAGGCGAGTAAACGTTTATTGCCACCATTACATGAGCATAAAAGTGATTCACCGATGAAAATTTTAAGTATTTATGGATACACACAGAAATATCATCTTGAGATAAATAACTAAAGCATAGCATTGCCTGCAGTCTTTTGATAGGAAACGACTGCGTTCTAACAATCTCTGATAAATTTATGGCCCCATAGAGAGAGTACCTATCCTTCCTTCTCAGAAATATTCAGCGAGACGATTTTACTCTTCATGCAGGAACAATGAAATGATAGGTCCTTACTAAAAATAACGCTCTAAAAAGAACAGAGGGGACCATTGAAACAAATTATTCACGGAATTTAGCCTGATTGTTCGCACTGATGTGTATTATTAGGAAATAAAGTTTACAAAGAAAGTTACTCTGTCTTACTGATAAGAAGGCTTTTATTAACGTTTCCGGTGAGTGGTATCCTGCAAAATGTTCACTTATTCAATCGATAGAGACAACGCAAACGCAGCAGGGGTTACGGTGTCGACAAGTCATTAGAACTCCGATATATCTCTCCTTTTGCTATTCAAAATCATTATTACGATGTCTCCGCGTTGAAGCAAAAGCATTCGTAATTGACAATAATTTTAATCCGAATTATCTATACAATGCCACATTTAAAATCAGTATAAACAATAAACAAGCCGGCTCTGGTGATTGTCTGAGCGGTGTTTCCATCCACAAGTAATATTACGGTCCATCTGTTCGCTACTGGTTGAAGATTTTTAGTCTGGTTGCTGGATAAGCTTCGTACATTTTCCTTATTCATACAGCCAAGAAACGTAAGAAATATCAAACGTGTCTTATTGGCTTCAATAATGATTGAAGTCTAACTTTTGTGACTGGGAAATTTGGAAGGGGGCAGGTGAGGTTCATAGATTTGTAGCTAAAACAGTGATAAACTGGGAAAACAAGAAATGGATAAAAAGCCACGCGGCCAGTCTTCTGTACAAGAAAAGGCTTTTCAGGATCTTTGTTCAAGCCGATTTTGGGACCAATCCATGTAGAATTTCTTAAGATATTTACCTTTTTTGTGATTTTCACCAAAAATGGAGTTCTTCAAGGTCGAGGTCAATTTCATAGTAAAGGTCATGACCTCATTTTCAATCAGCTTCGTCCTCTTACCCTATGCACATGTAACGATTGATAAAGATTCATGAAATATTTTTTGAGTTACCTCACTAACAAGATTTTTTCTGATGCTGCGTGTCAAAACCATAGTATCCTCCGACTTTGTCTGGGGATACAATTAAAAAGTACATGAAAACAATTTTTTTCACCCGCCGTCACCGAAGGCGCCGTCGGCGGGGGACAGAGAAATAGTGAGCGTCCGTCGTGCCGTCGGTCTGTCGGGCCGTCCCTCTGTCCGGCCGTCACACATTTGTCAACGCAATATCTCCAGAAAAAAAATTGCGTACAATCAACAAACTCGCAGAACTGAAGTATCACATAAAGGGCCAGGTCAAGTTGGAACATGGATGACCTTGACGCATTTTTCAAGGTCACAGCACCGATAATGCTAGAATGATGTTAACGCAATAACTCAAACAGAGTCTGAGGTACAGTCACCAAACTTGCAGCATTGATGTACCTTATCAAGGGCCAGGTCAGTTAATAACATGGATGACCTTGACGCATTTTTCAAGGTCACAGCAGCGATAATGCTAAAATGATATTAACGCAATACCTCGAAGAGAATTTGAGGTACATTCTCAACCTTGCAGCATTAATGCATCTTATCAATGGCTAGGTCAAATTCGAATATTGATGACCTTGACACATTTCTCAAGGTCACAGTTGCGATAATGCAAAAATGATTTTAACGCAATACCTCGAAAAGAATTTGAGACGCACTCACCAAACTTGCAGCTTTAATGCACCTTTTAAAGGGCTAGGTCAAGTATAATTTTCGATGACCTTGGCATAATTTTAAGGTCACAGAGACGACAAAAGGAATTTAAAGGAATAACTTGAAAATAACTTGCAGCATTGACGCGCCTCATGAAGGGCAAGGTCAAGTTCGTATATTGGTGACCTTCATTCAGTTTTCAAGACCACAGAGGTAATCTTGGTAAGTAAAATTGACTCATCTCCAATGTCATACATTTATTCACAACTTCTTCTCACATATTCCAGTAGGCGGGGGACTAGATTGTTCCAAAGATCAACTTATCCCTTGTTTTATTTGATATATAATATATTACTACATTAGTATTATAATAATTTAAGAAAAAGAAATAAAAGCAAAATAAAAAAAGGGTAAATTCTTGGAGGGCCGGTATTTATTTGCTCTTCCGGTCTACATATTTCGGTTAAAAATTCCTTTAATTTCGAAACTTTGATATTTTATTAGAATATTGGCGGAGGTGACCATGTAGACTCAGATTACATATTTAATTCTAACTACATAATTACTAATGGGTCCTGGATTAATTCATGTCATACAATGCGAAATGTTCAATAAATAAACTATATAGATAGTGAGCAGGCTTATAACCTTACACTAATACTGGATATCACGGACTTTTGCTTATGATAAGCATCTTTAAAGTTGTATATCGTACATATCCTAAATAGAGTTCGACAAGGCTAATTAAAAAATATAACCAAAATCGTACCTGCCTTTGTCTATCTCACTGCAATTTTGGCAAATTCGCTAAAGTTTAGAGGGCCTCAGATATGTAATTTTGGTGTGGTTTTAAGATATGCCTCTTGTAGGCTTTGTGACAATCTTGCGATGTAAATTGCTGTCTGAAAGTTGCTTTTTTAAACTCGTTTAGTTTCATTTCTGTCGTATTATGAATTCATGAATTAGGCCGTGGAAGTAAAGGGTGAATTTTGATTTGTGATATACAAGGTAGAAATATATTCATACCAATATTAAAACAGTCGGCACAAATGTGTGAATAAATCATAAATGTAGGCCAAAGAAACAACGGGGGATGTCATCGTCGGACAATGCACATTACTCAAGCTCGGTCAGTAAACATCAGTTTCTACGGCTTCGATATTTTTTTCATGGAAAATAAGCAGGAGTGTAAACACTACATGTCTGCTTTCTATGGAAGCCATCGTAATTAATTGATCACCGGAATCGAAGAGTCCGACTGCAGGTAGTGATACAGCCGGAAAGGGAAGCCAGATTATCATTCCCGTAAACAGATAACTGTCAGCTTTTACAACGGAACACAGAAATTGAAGTAGGCAAAACATCTACCTTCTAACATCGAAATTTCATTCATGTTTCTTTCTCGTGGCTGTAAATATATTCTTCCGATGCCTTGCACAATTAAATGTCAATAGGATTTATTTAGGCGTATCACCTTGCATATAAACCTGAAAATGTTAACCATGACTGTTTTTATACAAATCACTGTTCCTTGAAGAAAGGTTTAGTTTTAAACAAAACTAATGCATTGTATAATATTATAAGCTATCAAGTGATGCTAGCATGTTAACTTACATGCGGTCATATTTCCGTGAAACTATGATTAAAATAGAATATAATTGGTCCTCACAAAATTTTATGACTAACCATGAGTTCTGTTTTGACAGGGTTTACGCCACCTATAGCTTTAGTTCCTTTTAAATCAGCACCACGTGTCAGCGATTGTCAAACTAATTTCATTTAAGGATAATTTATAGTACTGTTGTGCATTCGAGCAAATCGTTCAAGAAGGGGCGCTAACAGGTCACTATATTATCTATTAACACATGAATACTGCTGGTTTTATGTGCAGTCTATTCAATATATGATTATACCTGATTTAAATCTTCATTACATATTTCATTCATGTATCTCTCTCACATACCTAAAAATATAGAGCGTCCCATGACAAAGGTAATTTCATGTAAAATCAGACATTATTTACCTTATGACGGGAAACAAATGCATTGTATAATAGAGAGAAAAAATGGGAAAATATCCCTTCAATACATTTCATGAATATGTTACAGTCAGTTTATTTAACATTCCTCACACGTGAACATATGCCAAGAATTGTCTTCCAATACATGTCTATCTGTGAATTTTTTAAGTTCGTTTTTACGTAAAATGTGTGTGCGCCATTAAGAAGAAACCTGTGGAAGATCTCCTTAGTCGGAGACCATTAATTGTCTCAGTGTGTGATTTGCCCAGGATATGCGCCGATGGAGGTCTTCGTTCCTTAGCATAGTTGACAGTTGTTATTTAATTATACTGACCAGCGATCTGGATTTCCTTCAGTCTTTGCTTTTATCTTGCCTCTAACATTTCGATTTTGGTCTTCAAATCATATTTCCTCCAGGTTCATGTGGTTGCACTGTTATTAACAAGGATGGAGTCAGCAAGGAGGCGATAACGAGTGGTACCTTGACAACGTGTGTAATTACACAGACCCCGATAATTGTTTTTATATGCTAAGTACTGAGAGAAAAGACTTTAGACTAGGAGTGGCAATATCCATAACAAAACCATACAATACTAAGATTAATATGAAAAACCTTCAAGGCCTCTCAAGATTCCGCGTCTAATAGACTGAAAACAAATTTATTTTGTGATTGGGCGTTTTCTTAATATTAAGGATGCCTACAGGCAATAATGTAAAAACAACCTCCATGGTTCACGAAAACGTTTCTAGAAGGGAGAAGAAAGGGAAGAGTATAATGTGGAGCAAAGGCTAAAAGTTAACATATGTTAGGACTATTACAAGAAAATTCAATTTTGCAAATTACCGTAGATGCTTGCTGTTTTTGCACACGACAAATTACAACACAAAAACTAAGTCCTGGTTTTATGTGTCTTAACAAAGCAGACCCTGAGTTTCTTCTGTACGAATGTTTACACACACATTCACACAGCTTTAGCTATATGTAAGTATATATATATATATATATGTGTGTGTGTGTGTGTGTGTGTACCTTATAACACACCCTGCAATGTAAGATATGTAAATTATGCTTGTGACAACTATTATCGCCGTAATTTAATATACCATTCTTTACACATCGTCTGTCCAGTAGCGTTTAGGTTATATATCTGGCTCAAGGGAATCAAGAAAACCTGCTGCTCTCTCGGGAAGTCAATTTTTATTTAGCTTTGAAGAGATTCAACCTAATATGAAAATGATTCCTCTCAAAGAAAACTGGAGACCATTAAATAAGAAGAATTCCCGAAATTTTGTGATTTCTCGTTCTCGTTGATCTGTCACATAACATTATGAAATACCATTCCCAGAGAAACCCCCTCTGTCTGACAAGATTACGTAATCTATTTCTTGAGTGCCGTACTCTCACTTGGTGTAGCTCACATTTTGTCACAGTACCATGAGTAATGTTCTGGGCTCCAATCTTTTTGATGTTTCAGTTATAATCGGGTAGATGAGTGGTGACGAGGCCAGTCAAAATAGAGAGATGTAAAGAATAGACGATCAGCGAGTAGATATAATAAGACGCGAACTGGAACTTAGATGACTTTCTTTTGCGTAGAAATACCGCTGTTTCGCTCAAGGAACACAGAGACATAACTGACAAATTTGTCTTATTATATGTAAGTCGTTGTCATGACATTAGTCATAAACTTATTCATTAATTCTAACTTCAAACGTAACCCAAATGGTTGTCCCATATCGTGTGAACACCAGAGCTAAACGGACCTACTTTATGTACTAGTTTTTCGTACATAAAAAAATTTGTCTTTAAATTATGACCTCTCCTTATCCTCCATAGCAAAACAGTACTTTTAACGTGGTTCTGATAAAAAAGGATCATCCTGAAGCCATCTAGACCTTGTTCTTGGCTTTTTTTTATTCCAAAAACAGCCACACTTTCCTAAAAGGGTATATTTTCTGCCCCTTACACTTTCTTGTAATGTTATATGTTACTTCAGCTCTGCTTTACCAAAGCTTGTTGTGTCCAGGTAGCATTGTAACTAATACGTGTTCATGTTAAACATTGTAATTTGCCAAATATTAAAATATTCGAGAGATACCGTTGCCTAATTGTTTTAATGATGTCTGGCACCCTACAGCGCCCTATGTACATAACTTTATAAAATTGTTATCCATATAGGATTCTTGAAATAGTACACTATGCAAATCGTAATTGAAATATAATCAGAAAAGTTTGGTATTGTCATTAATAGAATAAAAATAAGATTATTTTTCCGTTTCATGTGCTTCATATGTGGGAATAAAATGCTTAATGGTAGAACAGAAAAGCGCTTTATACCTAGTCTTTGATGTTAACAGCTTAGCAATGATTTATGTCTGAAAATAGCATTCTAATAAGAGGAAATATCTTTAAGTATCTCAGAGAGTCCGTATCTCAGGGAGCATATAGACAAGATTCATGGTAGAAATATGCTTTCAAACAATTAGCAACCTCATTTCGTGACCACTCCAAAGGGAATCGTACAATCTCATAGATATTCTTCACGTATTAATATTCTAAGAAAGAAAGTTGAGTGAAAAGCCCTCTGCGGTGCCTTTATAAACTTCTTTCTTTTAAGAGATAAACTTCGTCTTACCAAAGAAGGGAGAAAGACTCGGGAAGAAAACTAAAATCTATTAATCTGATGTTCCTATAACTGATGCTTACCATATTAAAATATTTCATCTATACACAAAGCTTCATTTCGGTGATGTTGTTGTGTAAACGGTTGTAAGAAGCCATCTCGGTTGTTTGTTATGTTGCAGAGACAGACAGAAGTGGTCAGGAGTGAAGGGCTCGTACACAGGGAAAAAAGCTGCAAGGCTTCGACGATCCCGGACCGAAATTTATTCTAAAATAAATATTGATAATGTCACCACGGTGTCTGCAAAGTGCTGTGACCTCTGACTTCATTAAATATGCGTGGATTTTGCTTGAAATCAATCTTAGGCGAGATATTTTATTGATTAACATTTCTGGTGAGTTTTATCAAATTCCTTCATATTCTTCGTAAGTTATCGCGGCGACAGCACAAAGTAGCCTAGTGACCCATGCCCTTATTAAATATGCGTCGACTTTGCCAATATTCGAACTCAGTCGAGAAAATATGGTAGTTAGTAGTTATGGCGAGTTTGGTTGATATTTTCATATTTATTCTATTCTGAATATGGTATATTTTACTGACTATCCTTTTTTTTCGTTGGTACTTTATCATAATGCTATGAATCAATACTGTTTTAGAACTGTTATGATGAAACCTGTGTATAGCTTAATAACTTTCTTTTCTTTAAGGAGCATAAAGACTTCGTCATCAACCAAAGCATGGTCAAAATGCATTGTTGTTTACCTAATTTACTAAGTTTTAGTGGTTTTTTATGGGGGGGGGGGGGGGTGTAACAAGTAAATAGAATTAATCCCTCTAAAAGTTTGGTTTATAACAGGATTGATTTTTCGTGAAGCCTGGTGGGACAAAAGGTAGCTTCCCACCAGATAGCTCTGTTTCGGCCTCCTGATTTTTCGTGCTAGGTAAAAAAGGAATGTATAGTTACCCGTTTAATAATTATAGCATATAAAGGAATAAGCATTACATTTCCTTCTGAAGGTTCATATTTAATGAATGTACAATTAATTTATATGAGAGCCAGTGATGGCATTTAAAACAACATATATTCCTTATACAGCGAAGTATGTTAATGATAACCAGACTTTCACAAATGTTACCTGTGATTCGAGTTACAGAATTCCTTGCTCATTTTTACATTTAAAATTTGTAAATATTCTTAACCATAACATGGTTTTGTATCTTACAATTTTATGTTTTTGATAATATCATTTTCTTATAATCTTATATACTGAAAGTCGATTTATAACGGCATCTAATTAAATGCATTATTGAACATTGATCGTGCTATGTACGATCCCTTTAACCAGGTAATGGATAAATAACAGGCATACATCAAGCAGAAGACATTGTTGTTTTGCTAATTACCTTTTCATTAAAATGAAACTGTGGTGTGAAATTGATATGAGATCAAATATGATTGAATATTATGATATTTACAGGCGTAATATGTAATAATGAATGTATGACTTCTGTATGCCAAGTTTGAGAAAAGCTGTATACTGTATTGCATCCGTCCTGGATATTCCAGGATGGCTATTTTGGTTTGTGCGTTGTTACCTGATATTCTATACTAATCACTAGACCCAACAAACCTTTACTGTCTGGCCTGTATCCGCCTTGATATATTAGTGTGATCACGTAGTGACATTATTTTAAAATAGTCATCACTGTTCACTGGGAGGTTTAGTTCGACCAAGCGGAATCATCTTTTAATTAATTGCATGGATAGAGAGCAGCGATAGTTTACAGTTTCGTAACAGCCCTACAACATAAACCAAGGACGCCAGTGGCTTATTTCGTCACTACTGAAGATTAAGGAGTAGAGGCTGTGTTACGTCCGAGTAGAAAACAACTAACCCATGGGTCATGACGCGCAGCTGACTTGTAATGTTAACATTCTACAGTGCCAAAAACACACAAAAGACGCGTAACTTGCAAAATATAGGTCTCGGTGGCCTTATTTTTTGTGTGCTTCGAGATTTCTCAAGGACCTAGCAGGATATTAAGTAAAATGTTTTAGGACAAGCGTTTACAATTTGTGCCTTGTTTACAAATGGCCAGCCGTTACAACTAGCCAGCTGTAATTTCTGGGTAAAAAAAATTGTTTTGCAGCCCAGAGCACTGATACAAGTTTGATTTTCTGAGTTCTAAAAACCACAAAAACACGCGTAACTTGCAATTAAAGGTCATAGTGACAATTTTTTTTTTGGTACACAAGGAGGTTTACCGAGGATCTACCTTGATATTACGTAAAAAAGTTTCTCAGTCAAGCGGTTGTGATTTGTGACTAGATAACAACTGGCCAGCTGTAATTTCTGTGTACAAAATACAATAAAGAAATGCATAAAATAAGGAAAATGTAGATGGCACCACCAGTCTTTCATAGCTTAAATGGCTATCCCTGATCAACAAGCTTGCCGAATTTCAGAAAGACCAAGGCAATTATTACTGAGATGTTTTATCTAAAGTATGAATTTCATACATCAACAGCTGAAAAGTTAACATTTTTTAGTTGTGTTCGAAACAGTTCTGAAAACCTGGCTGGGCCGATTTTAATCATTTCTTCGCAGGGTAACAATGTCACATATGCAGTTGATACACAAGGTTTAAGTTTCAGGGTTGATTGCAAAATATTTGTTTTGCGGCCAAGAACACTAACACGCCTGATTTTTCGAGTGCTTAAACACACACAAAAATGCGCGTGCCTCGCAAAATATAGGTCACAGTGACCTACTTTTTGGTTGTACAAAATTGACCAAGAAGCTACCAAATTGTTACGAATTGTGCCTAGTTAACGGACGGGCGGATTTACAGAACAAAGGCTGATCGCTAAGGATTGTTTGAAAAATATGATATACGTAAGTCTTCTCTGAATATAATAATAAAATCCTCTTGTAAAGGACATGCTTTTGTAAAAAAAAGAAAGGACTGGATATCATCGACCCCCATAATGATCAGTGTCTTTAAGAGGCTTCGGGTGTGCTTCTCCCTTTGATCAAGGATTACCCCGGGTTGTACAGATTAACATCATAAAACATGATCCAAGCCAGCATATCATCTAAGGAAACAAAATAAGCCTCATTTGAAGAGAAACAAAGCAGACCAACATTTCGATCCTTCCTCTGTTCTATCAGTAATCCATGAACCGCGCGAATATTGAGACGGGCCCGATATTTTTTATGGTAATGAAATATGTCCCTTCATTTATCTGTCAATATCTTATAAGCGTCTAACATGCCCTTGTGTTAACGTTCTGCAATATGAACACCATCAATGCTGAATTTGCAGTTACAGATAGACTTGATTATTTTACTCTTTTAGAATAAAAGAGTACTAATATCAACAAGTTATATATCCGTTAAACTTTTCATATATATATTGAACAATGAATCATGTGAGGAAATGTTATTATTGGACCATAATACAAGGTTAAAACGTTAAACGTTTGATGTAAAACACAAGATCACAATATTCTTCATCATGGGATACCAGCGGGAGACACTCTACAATCTGCCTTTAAATTAAATCATCACCTCTCCTTGCTGAATTAAAATAGACGTATAGTTTCAAATCGGATTCCCGTCATAGAACAACTGAAGTCATTGTTCAGGAGAAACCGCACAACTTAATAGAGCCATGCCTTATTTTGTTACAAAAGTATCACTCCCGAACAAAGCACTACTCTCCGTGTTACGCTTCTTGGGTTCTGTTCGTTGCTCAAGAAATCCCTGGTGGCATTTTCCCTAACATTCACCCTCTGATGTTTGTCCGCCTGGTTGAAGTAGAGAAAATCGATTACCGCAGTAAAAGAATCCGACTGCGAATATTAGCCATGGCCCAATGGACTCCGAGGACTTGTCATTTCCGTAAAGCGATAGCAGTCAGCTTCACAACGGAACACAGAGGTGTATTTAGTAAATATATAGCTATCCTCCTGCATTCTTAAGCATCACTTCAAATCGATAATAATGGCTGTAAATATCCCCTGAATCATTCTCATAATCCCATACTACCAGATAAATTGAATTGCCAGCGGGCTCTTGAGGTATGTCCTCCTGCAAATATAGAAACAGTCACTCTCTATTGTTTTAACTTGTAAAACATGATGCACAGTATTCACGCGTTTAGCGATGGTTCGTTTGAACTTGTTATGGTTAACCTAAACTGCCTTTAATGCTCTTTTCGTTCATTAAGAACAGAGAAGCTCTCGTGATCTGGGATTATAGGGTCTTTAGTTTTTTTTTTACCTTATGTTACTTTGCTTATAAGCTTTTGGTCGATGTATAACATTTCTGAAATAAAGATAGGGTTTCATTTAATAATATGCCTTATTTAAATATTCATTTAAATTATAGACAAGGAATTTTAAAATAAAATTATATTATTAAAGTTTGCCAATAAGTTTTCACCTGTTTCGTTCAATTGAAGAATTTCGAATCATAAAAAAATAACCAATTTCCAGAAAATGTGAACCGAGGGGGAACATAAGCCGATGAGACCCATTAAATTTGGATGCAAATCCAGATAAAGGGCGGACTGGTTTTAACACTGAAAGAGTGTGGTCTTATCAGCTCTACTGAGTGTCATTCGAGAAAGACTTGATTATACTTTTAATTGATTTAAATATATTTATAGCAAGTGGCTATGCGCACATTATTTTTTTTTTTTCATTTTGGGCATATCCTTCTAGAATTCTTCAAATTAACACAAGACGTCACTTATCGTAAGTTAACGTACATTTGATGTGATGGGTGTCTCATCTCTGTGCATACGATAGAACTAGACAATTAGATTATCTGGCGCGGTTTACTTTATTTACGAAATATTTGGTTAATAATTGATTCCTAACATTATTACTCCTGCCTTCTACTAGGGATTGCTAAATTATTTAGTGGTCTATATACGGGGCCAACGGGTTGTATACAGGCGATTCAGCTACCTTTTTCACAGCGGAAAAGGAACATTAATATTGCTATAACGGCAGGTGACATATTTTATAATATTAACATGAACGCTTTTGTCTGTGTAATCATATACACTGATAGACCATGTAGAAACATGTGGCTATAGCGCACGTGCAATATTATACTACAAACATAGTACAAGCGCTTGTTTATATATCCCTTTCGCTGAATACGTCACAGCCGAATCCATTGTTCCTTTACGGTTTTATGGATACGCATATAAGGTTATTATTTGTTGTGTTGAATTGTATGCCTTGTAAGGCATGTGTTATTTTGTACTTTTACATGCTTTACCTATATCCCATAGTTTATATATATATATATATATATATATATATATATAAACTCACGAAATTACGACCACTAACGATAAGGTGGTCGCATTTTCGAGCTCGTCGTGTAAGCGAGGTCTGATATGAAAAGCAAATAAGAAGAGGGGCCGGGAATATGTGGTCAATATTTTGAAGAATAAGAATAACGTTTGATATAAATATATAGAATTATAAAAAATATATAATCATATATCAAAATAGTAAGAATATAATATGAAATCCTGTTTTACGGTGAAATTGAAGGCGTGGTTATGTAGAAATTTTATTGATATATTATTAAAATTAATTTTCTTTGGGTATTATTTACTAATGAGTTTTCGATTAATATTTTCTCGGTCCGCCTCTTTGTTGTTTTGTATAGATGACAGCCATCATTTTGTTCGGAAATGAGAAGTCACCTGAGTCTCTTTCAACTGGTCCCACTTGCTCGCCTCAGACGCCTCGATCATGGTTGCTGGGTCATTTCCTTACAACCCGTGAGGTTACCGTAATACATTACTCTAATACATTAAATGTTGAGAGTCGACAGGGCATAGAGAACATCATGAGTGATGCCTTAATAGCAGGGCTGACTGTAACAAAACAGAACTTTAGAAGTGTAGATTGCTGTTGTTTGCCGATATAACGAAATAGTTCGAAGATCAATGGCAATAGGGACGTGTTCAGTGATTCACGTACATAATGACAAATAATAATTTTGACAGACCGCCCAAGTTTTAATAATAGACAGTTGCTCGCAGATAGAGGTCCTCAGTCGTAAACATGCTTTGGACATGACAATATGGTATGTATTATCAAATATATCAACAAATATTATCTCATTTATAACGTCAGAGTGACGAGAGGCAAGACTCAACAAATTAATAAAACAAATTATGGTTAGCTAAATGCAAGTTTAATGTCGTTATATGAAAAATACAGGAGATCATGCATTACACGCGGACTATTATTTAAGCCATTTGTTCATTTTACAAATTTGCTCCCTGCACATGACAACATAGGCCTGTTTATATAGCCTATTATCAAAGATTTTAATGCAACCAAGTGTGATTCTTAACTAATTCGCAAAGGAACATCTTCCTTGACATCTTGTGAAAGGGCTCCCTAGTTCTTAAAGAAGGCACCAACAAAATTTTACCATTATCTCTTTTTGAATGGATACAAACAGTTTTATGTTTTTGTCTCATCAGATTATGAAATAATCTTTACAGCTGGTTTTCATATTCATAGTACTGGCCGTTCAAGTACCTCATGTTCGGTTAACATGCATCCTATTTTCCTGTCAGACTTTATTTATTTATTTTTTGCCTCATACGACTCGATTTTGGTAGTCGCATCATTTCTTCACAGCCAAAGAGACTACTCCAAAGTGATTTCAAGGAATCTTAACTGAGCTTAATTACTGGTGATTTAGAACATCTCCTGCATTAAACCTACATTTTACAATCGAGAAAAAACTACTTTTATCAAATCTGAGATGAAAAAAAAATATTTTAACGACCGTCCATCAGAGATAAACATGCATACATATATCTTTGTGATTTCTATATTTTTACGTCGAGTTGTGATATATTATAAAAATGTCATAGAAGACATTAGTGCTATTTCCATCCTCTAAGATTAGAGAGCCTATGACCTGCTTATTCGGCGTCAGAGTGACTTTACATCTTGCACTTAGGACCGCACTCTAACGCTCCATGAGGGTGCAAATACCTTTGTCATTCGTACGCCTCATGGCCTACAAATAAGCTGTCACTTGGCATAAACCAGACCAGTCGTTAGCTTTTTAGTATTCTTTCAAACAACATTAACCATGTATGAGAAAAAGTCAATTTTCAAATGTCAGGCTCGCACGGGTAATATGACGACAGTTAACTTGTACGCCATACATGAAATAACTTGTTACCATAGAGACGGATTTTTACTTTGGTTTGTGAGTCCACATGTATCCCTTTGTAAGTATTCATCCCTTCTAGCCTAATGTTAAGATTATCGGCTGTTTACCACGATACTAATGCGACAGGATGGATGAACGTTGTAGTTCGTTCCCCCGTATGGCTTGTATCACGACTCACATTATATTAATATATAAATGCCTGAGTCGTGTATTCACGACTAGGAAGATATAAGCATTCAAAACGTGAGTGCGGTTTGGCAACGATTTCTTAACTTCGATCATTAGCATAGATGATAGTTGTTATTTTACTTTAATGATCATTCCCGTCCGTTTGTGTATGTTTGCGTGTGTTTGTTCACAATATAGCTCATGCAATTATGAACGGAACCTAATGATATTTTCGATAATGGGCCAAGGAAGAAGTGAAAGGATTTTGGTGTTCATCCAATACAATCCACGGATTCTGGAGCTTTAACAAGGAATATTCACAAATATACGGTCACCTATTCACGAATGAACCTGGGATTATGGGCCATGAATTAAGTGAATGCACAGTGAATGCGCCGCATGAACCCGGTCACTGTTCAAATCAGGGTCGAGCGCCCAGAATTTCGGAGTGACGGTATCAAGTATGTTGGCAGAGCGTTTTTGAAACTTGTGCTCAAATTGCGGAGGCATGTATCCCTTGGGATGCAGATTTCTAGGTTCCCTATGCTCTCCACATTTTTATCTCTCAGAAGGGCTGGTTTAAAACATGGTTTGCTCTCGAGCTTGGTTTGATACAGGGTGTTTTCTGAAGGAAAAATTTAACATTAACTGCTTGTTGACTTATAATGAATCTACCTTTCCATTTATTTTAGAACTTAAAGCGAAACATTACTTTTACTTTCGAAGCTGAATATTTACAAGTTACTTTATTTATAATCAGTAATGGTAGATAAAAAAACCTACTGGCTTTTTCACCATTTAGCAAAATATGCCATTTAAGTTTTGCACCTGTGACTATGTACTTTTATTTATTTCAAAAATCATCTTACATTATAGTATGTATACATGTATCCTCCCGGATAATTTCCTTTAGCTAATTTTTCACTTTATGGTGTTAGCTGTTTTATTAAGATGCCTTTTGGCTATATATACCGGATTTTCATTTACAATAATTAATTGTACATCTAATCGAAAGCTATTTCTCTAATCAAGAACTAATAAAACGATGCAATATGTTGTTTTGCAACTAAATAACATTGTAAAAACCTAAAAAATAAAACCTGTAAATAAAGCCTCCGGTGGATAAAATGAATGTTTGGCGTTCGTGTGGTTGCACTTGATTGTTAATGCTGTGTAACCGGATGAGTTTATTGAAAAAAAAATCGTCTCTACCTGCTTATCTATTTAGCTGTCGGGTATGTATCCTTTTAGATGAATCAGTGCAGTCACGGGGTGACCTTAATTTAGTGAAATGATCATTGATGTGTTCCCTAGATGGTTAAGTCAGGTCATGCGGAAAGTCTAATTAATTAATTGGATGGATAGGAAGAAGTGAGATGTTCTATTGTCGGAACAACCCTAAAGCTATATTAAGGACGCCGGAACTGATGTCACTGAAACTGAAAAGCACATAGTATAATAAGCATGATATGAAGTATGGCATGGTAGACACCCTTTTCGTTTAGCAACAAGTACGGTATATAGGGAATTGGTGTGACCAACCGCTCAAACGATCATCTTACGGGCGTAAGGTGTACTGTTCTGCTGAACAAGACAATCTTGCCTTTAGTCATAATTGAGTAAAATAAAATATAAGTCAAATATATTCACTCTGCGGTAATGGTCTTATAATATTCCTTGGTAGCTGTGCCCCCATGTTATTTTTCAATGCCAAGGCTGCAGAGTTAACTGTGAGTTTGGTATTGTGAATCATCTTGGGTATAGTGACTCTTAAATTGAGTTAACAAGTCATATATAATTTTAAATACTTTAGATATGTCGGCTACAGTATCAACGAGCGATATTGTTACAGGTGCTCTTTTATTGTGTGACACGGGCGTAACTCGCGTTGTTGTTACATTTTATGTTTAATCCGTACTGGTTGAACTCTCGTTGTCATGTGAGCCTTGGGTTTTCACGCCTGGTCTTGGGTCACGTGATGAGCCTGGTATGTGGAGGTACGCACAGCGATGTCTTTTCGATAATTCCTGAAACGCGTGTTTACTGTTGAGTAGGGTCCTTATGGACTGTTCGAGAAGTGGAAAACTCCCGGCTTGGGGTTTGAAGGTATATAAAGGGGCTTTTTTTAGAACCGGGGGCAGAGAGCAGAGATTCCAGCGGACGCAGAAGCGTGTGTCAGATTCTAAGACCTTATCCGACGAATGCGGCAATTATACATATTCAAAGATTTTCTCCTGGATTTTATGCATTTTACTTTCTGGGTTGTTGCAAGAAATTTCCACTGGACTGTCATTCTCCGAGAGTATACATTTAGGAAACTGATCGTGGTGAAGGTGTTGGTATCCAGGTACTGTACCATTATCTTTCTATGTGATTGTATTGACTTGTTTCTGTACCGCTGTTTTACTGTATAATTGTATTAATTTAGCGTATTGTATTGTAAGGGTTGTTTTAAGAATAAATTATAGTTATTTGTTAACGAAAAACCACTGACTTCTTTATTCATTCCCTTAGACATTTCACGCTGCCTAGTGTTACAGAATCTGATTTTTTTATCTCCATTACAAAATTTGTGTTCATCATGCATACGTGATCTGTTTATATTAGGTTCCGTAACAATATATTATCATATGATAATACCGTAATATAACAAAGTATCCAAGGTATCTCTGGGATCAGTACAAGAAAGAAAAGATCTTGTAAATGTAAAACATAACCGCATGAGTACAACTCTTTTCTTTACGACAAATCATCGGAAGAGTACACGCTGCCACTCCTGTTTTCTGTTACCGAAATTCACTAGAAGAGATAAATTTTAAATAACAAACGTTCTGTTATAAAATGAACAACGGATCTGATTGTAGAAGAGAAACCGCAGAAATTTCACATCTTTGTTCTCACAGAGCTAAGCATTATTTATTAGGAGAAAAAGTCCCAAACAACACTCCATTGTTCTGAAAGACTGGTAACTTCTTGAACATTACGTTACTTGAATTGTGTGTTGTGATCAGTAATGATGAGAAATCCGTGTTGACGTTCTTTGTTACACCTTCTATTGTCTTAATCTGAAATTTGTTTGTGCGGGAGAAACAAACAATGATCAGCGCAATCGATTGTTCTACTGTGAATATTATTCCTCAGTCCTTAGTTTCAACAAAACAGTATGAAAAAGGAATGAAGCAGAAGTCGTGTTAATACCTTTCTTTTAGGAAAAAAGATCATGGCTTGTTAATTATTGTCTGTTAAACGTAGAAGGTAACCAAAAGATCAGAATTCTAGGTTAATATTAATGGTTAAGATATAAAACTGTCATGCTCTGGATTAGGGCATATCACCAATTTCATAAAGTTTAAAATGTGAAGCAACCGCTGAAATGCCGCTGAAATTGAAAATTGAATTTACTCTTGAACCTTATATTTCGTCCAGATTTAAAAAAAATGTATAACACTTGTTAAAGACCAATATTGATCGAAATCTACTTAATTTTAAACCATTTTTATTCTGTAGAAGGTGTAGAAGGTTCATTGAAAAAAATTACGTTCAGCATAATGGAAGTTATATATTACAATATATTTCCTGTGTTTGCTCTTTGTTGTATTGTAAAGATGTCAGCTATCATTTTTTGGAAATGATAAGTCACCGCAGTCCCCTTCAGCTTTTGCCATTTACTCGCCTCAGAAGCTTCGATCATGTTGGCGGGGTCAGTGTCTCACAACCCATACGTTTCCTCTGACACAGATAGATTATACGGTGGAGAGCCGGCTGGTAATTGAAAACATCGCGAGAGATGCCTTAACGATATATAAGCAGCGTCCCCTGCAGCAAAACATAATTTGAGAAGCGTTAATTGCTGTAAGTTACTGATAGAACATCTCCGAGTGGGCTTTATAGCAAAAGGGTTCATAGATCAATGAGAATAAACAGAATCAATATACGGCACAACAAATGGATCTACAGCACAGATACTTTTAAGTATAAACTGGTGAATGGAAGGACTTTCTAAATGTTCTCCTAAATATTGGCCAAGGAATATAAATGCATGCAATGTTTACACACTTTTAGAGCAGGACAATTCTCATGCGAAGGCGTGCTTTACAGGCTAAAACGGAGCCGACCCTTAACAATTCATGTCAGAATGTTCCCTGAGACCCTGCATGTTGAGAACCCGTGAGCTAATCTTGTGCCACAATAGACTTCTTTGGTACTGTTCACGAAATACCTTGATCAGTATTTTCACATAATCGGTGGCCAGAATTATTTTTTACGGCATCGCATGTTAATAGAAGGTATCCATGTGGGATCTGTCTGGTATTGGGAGGTGAAAAAGCTCTGGGTGGGTGCCATCGCGAAATTTTAATGTGACGGTCATTTTTAAGGTCTTCCAGGTCACCAGGTATAATCTTTCGTTTTTTTTCTTGTTTGGTGTAAATACTGTTTTCCAATAAAGATGTCCATAATATGCAATTTTTTTGTTGATTGCAAATGAAAATTGTGTACTCTAAACTGATAAACTTACAGTGAATAAAGAAACGTAGATAATTTACTATATAGGACTTTGATTTCACTGAATTTGTAACCCCTGTGTCTGTTCTGTACATAGTCTGATCGCCCTGTCTGTTGGTTTGTAAGTTTGTCTCTCACTCTTCCCCGAGATGTCTGAATCCACGGACTTCAGACTTGGTCATTAAATCATGCGTGGACCACATTAGAGCCCTATTGTTTTCTGTAAGATTGCTGTTTCCAGGGGACCCTGGCGACACGGCTACCTTTTGTTTTGCTATAGATGTCAGTTTGTTCTCAGTGTTAACATGTTTTGATAACTTGACTGCAGATTCTTCAACAATATTAAGTTGTTATATCCCTTCCATTGTAGAGATATCAAGTTATTTTCTTTCTATCTTATTGCCACGAAGCAAATCAATTCTTAAATGGATGCATTCTGCAATTTTTTTCATGTTGTGATAGTGCTTATAAATGTATAATCATCTTTAAACTGTTTTTAAGAGAGAATTTAAAACAAGTGACCCATGGGTCATGACGCTCAGCTGACTGGGAAGAGATTCGCAAAAGGAAAATTATCATCTGAATGGTAGTATATACCCATTCAACTAAACGATCAAACAGATTAACCAACAGGCCAAGATTGTGTCTGCATTTATATATATATTTCAAAAATAGAAAAAAAATGTGTGAACTTAAAAAAATACAGGTGGCTCCACCAGTCTGCAGAAACTAATAAAAACACTTAATGGTCAATATACATGCAAAGAATCATGGTGATCTCTGCATTAGTTGTTCAGATACTTCAGCTTTTGTATCAAATTTTCCATTATTCTGAGGGATACTTCGGAGCCCTACAGCTTGAAGGATATGGGAAACAGAGACCTAATTTCAGGTTTCCACAGACACTTTTCTTTGGCCTCCTTGCATGACAAGAATGAAGATTCTAGGTCCAGTTGTTTCTATTTGTACCCTGTTGACAGATAACCACATCTTAAAAGGTCTCAAAAATAGAGAAAAAAATTCGTAAAAATTTGAAAAAAAAATAGAGGTGGCGCACCCAGTCTGCAGAAACTGATGGAACACCTCATGATCAATATGTATGCGAAAAATCATGACCATCAGTGTTGTTGTTATTGAGATACTGCAGTTTTTGTATCAAATTTTTCATTATTCTGGGGGGTATTTTGGAGCCATACAGCTTAAAGGATATGGGTAACAGAGACCTAATTTCAGGTTTCCATGGAGACTTTTCATAGGTCTCTTTTTGTGTCAAGAATAAAGATTCTAGGTCCAGTCTTTACAATTTGTGCCCTGTTATCAGATGTTCACATTTTTAAAGGTCTCAAAAATAGAGAAAACAATTCGTAAAGAATCGAAAAATACAAGTGGCGCCACCAGTCTGCAGGAACTGATGAAACATCTCATGAATAATATGTATGCCAAAAATCATGACCATCAGTGTTGTAGTTAATGAGATATTGAAGTTTTTGTATGACATTTTTGACTATTCTGGGGGGTACTTTGGGGATCCATAGCTTAAAGGATATGGGAAACAGAGACCTAATTTCTGGTTTCCAAGGAGATTTTTCATAGGTCTCTCATTGTGTAAAGAATGAAGATTCTAGGTCCAGTCTTTACGATTTGTGCCTTGTTAACAGATGTTCACATTTTTAAAGGTCTCAAAAATAGAGAAAAAAAATCCTAAAAAATCGAAAAATACAGGTGGCGCCACCAGTCTGCAGGAACTGATGGAACATCTCATGATTATTATGTATGCCAAAAATCATGACCATCAGTGATGTAGTTGATGAGATATTGAAGTTTTTGTATGAAATTTTTGACTATTCTGGGGGGTACTTTGGGGCCCCATAGTTCTAAGGATATGGGTAACAGAGACCTCATTTCTGGTTTCCAAGGAGATTTTTCATGGACCTCTTAGACTGTAAAGTAACAAGTTTCTAGATCCAGCCGTTACGATTTGTGCCAGGTTAACGGACGGACGGACAGACAGACGGACGACGGACAAAGGGTGATCGCTATAGCTCAGATGACCTACAGTCAGCTGAGCTAAAAACACTAGCAATGTACATGCTGCTATGCCAACTGTTGTGCTTAAAATAAAAATATGATAAAATATAATGACATAATTTCAATAAAAATATTTATTATTGAATATCTGTGACTGATTAATTTACTGGATGCAGGATTCATTTTCTTATTAACTCGAATGAAAGTCCAAGGTGTATGAAAACATTTAATTCATATGCAAATATGATGACAGTTATAATTACAAATACTGAATACTGTTAATGCAAGTTTTTGTGTTTATTTAAGTTAAAAGAACCTAATAAAAGCTGTTAAAATCTTGATATACAAAGCATGATCTTGTTTGGAGCTGTAATCAGTTAACACCTTAGCACCGTAACATCGATGTACACGGTGCCTGCTGATGATAAACGTTTGTCAGGATACAAAAGTTGCATTAGGAAAATGGAGCTTTGGTTAATTACCTCCTTGTAAAAGTAACATCAAGGTGCTTGCTGATGATATGTGTTGGTAAGGATACAAAAGATGCATTACGAAAGTGGAGCTGTAATCGATTAACGATGTGTGAAAGAAATATTGATGTACCATAATAAGGATTAAGTAAGGTACATAATTAGTCAGCTACACAGATTTATAGTGTTACGGAACCTAATATACACAGATCACGTATGCGTGATGAACACAAATTTTGTAATGGAGATAAAATTGTTACACTAGGCAGCGTGAAATGTCTAGGGAAATGAATAAAGAAGTCAGTGTTTTTTTGTTAACAAATCAGATTCTGTAACACTAGGCAGCGTGAAATGTCTAGGGAAATGAATAAAGAAGTCAGTGTTTTTTTGTTAACAAATAACTATAATTTATTCTTAAAACAACCCTAACATTACAGTACACCAATTCAATTCAATTACACAGTACAAATACAGTATAACATCAAATCAATATAATCACACAGCCTAGTAAGCGCCCGACACGAGTTACGCTCGTGTCAGACAATAAAAAGGGCACCTGTAACAATTGGAAGAGATAAGGCATGGAAACCTGTGTCCTTCTCGGCCCGTCGTACATGGCGAGAGCTTTGTATAGTGTGATGGAGTGTATACTTCAGGCTAGAATTATTACTAAATAAAGAATCTGCCGTCTCAACTGGTCACCAATAGCAGAAGCGGATCCAGGGGGGGGGGGGGGGGTCCAGGGGGTCCGGACCCCCCTTTTTCATCCGAAACAACCTTTTTTAAAGGCTTTTAGACAAAATTTTGCGGCCTGGACCCCCCCCCCTTTCCGGAAGTGATGACCTTTTTTTTAGGATTTTCATTATTCCTCCTGGGTTGGACCCCCCCCCCCTTTTCCTAAATCCTGGACCCGCCCCTGAATAGAAGTTATATAGTAATATACGGTATACATATGTTGCCTCCTACATTGAGTTTCACTGTTTGATATTTTTGCAACCAAAAGATGTACTTTGATGTTCATCTGGAATGTGTGACCTTTCGATCATCAGTAGAGTTCGATAGATGCTAAGTCACCATTTCCGTCCAATTTTGTTCCGTTTGACCTTGAAAATGCCAGTGAGAAAGTTACTACTCTTTTTAAGTTTTCATCACCAAATCGTTGTATATTAAGTACAGGACACTCGTAAAAGCGTATCGACTATCCTGGCCCAATGGATTAATTACTAATAAGCTGAAGCACATTTGACTATGTAGTTGCTTTGGAACACATTTTCGCTATGTTTATCTAAACTGAAATTATTATCAAAAGATACCCCAAGAAATTTTACAGATTTATCTTAAATGATTTCTACGAGTTAGTTGATGAACTGTTTAATTACATTATAACCATCAATAGCAATTTTTTAATTAATCTTGATAAGCTTGTTAATTTTACAAGTATAACTTAAACCATTTCCAAGTGGTATAGAAGAATCTGACATGAATTTTATCTTTTAACACTAAGATATCTCCAGGATACTCATATATAACCCCCAAAACATATTGACACAAGTGCCGTGCATTAAACGTACAATCTGATGAAAGTCGCTTTTCTTTATTTATCTGTTTATCTGGAGCGATTTGCAGATTTGACAGGAACCTGACATGCATCCCCCCCCCCCCCAACCTCCAAGGTGCCTGCTGATGATATGCGTCGGTATGGATACAAAAGTTGCTTTACGAAAATGGAGGTGGTTCCCTCTACAAAAAATCCTTTAAAAAAGTTTTATCAGTAAAATAAGGTTCATTACATGTTAAACAGGGAGGTAATGGGTCCACTGTACCCCCACACTAAATATAAAGAAAACAAAGAAAAGGTGTCAAATAAGCAGCAGTAGCTGAGATTCACCTTGTTATGGGCTCATAACTGAAATGAGATTTCAGTTATGGGGATCCTCTTATGGAAAAGCGTAGCAAGGGTATATTGGGATATTTGCAAAATAAACAGAGAAAATGGAGGCAGTTAAGCCAATTTCTTACCAATAATGGCTAATAAACTGTTCTGGAGCAAAAATAAATTATGTAGAAGTGCCCAAATAAGGAAATTGTTAAGATTTCAACTCCTGTTGGTTTTTTTAGCCTACCATGCTGTCATGTTTATCTTTTGTCACATGACCCTGTACTTGACCTTATTGATATGAGAAAAGTTGTCCTCTGATTAGTGTCCCAAATAAATTATAGTAAATATTGTTTCCATAACTTCCATAGGCAAACCTTAAAAGATATAGCCATAAACTTATAAAGGAATTATTGTAGCCATATATTTTCATTTACTCATAAGTATTTTTCATGAAATAGGATTTATTAAATAGATTTATCACCAATAAATTACTCTGGTACACCAGAGGTGAGGTCACAGGTCAGGTCATGGGTGACCAGAGTTCATGCCTCAGCAACATGGCTGTGTCAGTGATGGTCTTCTGCTCTTCTCTTCATGATAAAATGCTCCCGAGGGAGCAGATTAAAGCAACAAAAATGAACAGGCCCGAAAGACCGGAACACAAAGTGTTAAAATCGGCTAAGACTGGCATCGTCGGTAATGTCATACTATAAACCCCCACCGCTTCATGTGTTGGCAATAAATGCCACCTAATGGTCCTATTTGAACGTAAAGCACACAGTGGTCCATTTATATTTGATGACTACTATCGCCTTTTTTGTCATTGTGGTAGCTGTCTCAACAGCCATTTTGAATGTTTCAGTACGGCTATTACCTTTAAATGTAAAAAGTCCATCTGAGGTCTTCTGATAACCACAATTCTCTCCAAAAACAGCATGACTTTAAACAAATATCCGTTATTCATGAAGCTTTTATCCTGCATTTACAAAATGCGGCCATTTTGTATTATGTTATAATACAAAATGTGTTAGAGGCACTTTGGGGAATCATCCCTTAACTCCATTTCTATATTTCTTGAATCAGAGTTGTGAAAACATTGCTGTGTTAATAAAAACACACTTTTAAGTTGTACATTTCATTCATCTAAGTGGAAGTCATTATTGACATGATTTTAAATGGCCTGTGTACGTATCACTTAACACAAACATAACCTTAGAGACTAAGGTTACCAAATATACCTTGATTTATGTATTGTTCGGTTAGACATTAGACATTGTATTGAAAATGCCCTTTAGAGTTAAGCAGTGTCTACAGAAGTGAAAAATCGACCATAGCTGGCCCAATTTTCAGGTTTGACCTTGAAATTCAGCATTTCAGGTGGCATCAACCAATACTTTTTTTCAATCTATGACCGATTGATCTAGCATGGATGCCTGCTATTAACAAGCAATGCCTTCTAAAGTGAAAAAAAAATCAATTATGGCTTGCCCATTATAACGCAATCAAGGACCTCATGGATTCATTATGGAAGATAAAGACTCGACCAGTAAAATATTGTCAGTTAACCACCAACTGTGGTATCAACACTGGTTTTCATGAACCCAGGAGATATACTCGGTTATACCGTAAAACCTGAAGCGTTAAAATCAGCGAGTTAGCAAAAACACATAGTTCCACCTACGCAGGACATATGCAAGACTGTGTTTTTTTCTCATTACTAATTCTGAATGTGCCAAAGAATTAAGTCTACTGGACGGTACAGGTATGCCTGCAATATGACACAGGAACACTTAAAGCACAAAAAGCACGTTTTGTCTGGAAGTCTGGTGGATCTGCAGTGATTGATTTAATTAGAAATTTAGGGCGTGTATCATCATGTAAAACCTACTGCGAGAGTAATGTCTCTCTTGTGCGTTTATGCAAACAAATACACGACATGATACCATTCCAAAAGTTTTAAGTGGCAAACGATATTTATCAAACGTAAAAGTCCACTAAAAAGGTTTTGGGACTCCAAGCCAATTACGTGAAGAACCACTGAGCAACTTTGAGATTTTTTTAAAGCAATAAGTACCTGGTATGCAAGATACCTTATCTTATGTCAATTTGTGTTAATATTACTCAAACCAGAGGCTTCCTGTAATATATGTCGACATTATGTACAGATATCTTTCTTAGTCTCTGCTTGAACCTTGCTGAATAGAAGATACTATTACAACTATACTTTGGAAAATAGGCAGGACAATGGCGCATCCAGTGTACAGCCGAAGCAATTAGGAACTCACCTGTATCGGCCATGTTTATGTAAAATCAAGGGGTCAAGATTAATATCAGCGGTTGATATATATAGTGTGTCAGACTAACGTGATATATATCCAGATAGAACTAAAGAGCAGCAGTTACAACTTTCACGAGTCTCTTCCTATATTTCAAGGTTATCTGTTTTCCTTGATAATGGATCACCGAACCCTGCAAAATAATAGATATCTAAACCGTTTTCCCGTTCAAAGTGGTACCAGTGTGCATATATCAGGACTACTGTGGGCATATATGGAAGAGACCACGGACTGACAGCTACCACTGTCTTGTGGTCGTTTTCCCTTCATAAAAAATGGCCAGTGCGTTTCAGATATCCTTTAATCTGCAACAAATCACTACTTCTATAATATGGAATGATGCGAAAGCATGGTATTTAGAATTCATATTACCTGTGCAGAATTAGAAGATGCCCACTCTTTAATGGTGTATGTAAGATATGAGATGATGAGAGATGTCAAGCTCTCGCACAGAGACCTCAACTTTAAGCTCTTTATATTCAAAGTATTATGGAAACGCTTTGTGAATGGGCCATTGTGCAGGCAATTTGGAACGGCCTAAATGTCAGCATTTAATTTTAAAAAATAGCTATTTTAGCTTTATAGGTTTATCAGCTTTTTATTCCCATTGGTAATGTGTGTTTGCCTCCAAAGCATCTTTGTTCCTTTGTAACATGACAGCTATCAGTTTCCGGAAGTAAGTAGTCTTCAAGTTCCCCCTAGGCCTTTCTTATATACTCACTTCAAATGCTTCAACTTAGAAGGTGGCATTATTTCTTCAATACCCATCCCCTTACCGTAAGACACCTAGACTTAGCAGGTTGGTAAGAATATTATGAAATGTCATGGCAATATGAAAACATTGTTCCTGGTAACAAAACAGAACACGGGCAGAGAAATAACTTCTAGTTTTTCAAAGAAAAAAATGTTCTATCTTTGGAAATACAACCCAAAGATCAATAAGAACAACTGGGTAAAGTCTCTATAATATTCCATGAATAATATATTTATTGTAACCGTACATATCTTTTATCCTAAAACCAAAAATGTATAAGATGTTGTAGAAAACAAATAATCTATACTGTACGGATATTTATAACAGGAAAAGGTGTAGCATGGATAACATTAAGACGTTTTATACCAAGAGTGAACATATTTTAGAGCTAAGGCTCCAGTTCCTTCGGAGGAACGTTGTATTATCTAAAGACTACACCGTGGCATACCTGGCGTATGCACAAACACGGACCGAGCCCTAGGCAGCCTCTATAAGAATGTGCTCTACATTTTTATGAATCCGAGGAGTAAGCTCGGACGGGGTACCCTGGTGAAAGCACATCCTTGGTATGTAATTAACTGACTGATCATGCTTTTCATGACTGTTCCTGGTAAAGTGTTTGTAAGATTCAACAGTGGTTCAGCTGATCAATCTTACCGCAGCCTGTCTAGTCTTCTATTGTGACCGACGTTTATAGGGCTGATTGGATGCTTGAAAAATCTCTCTTTCCCTCTATTTCCATTCTCTAAACATCATGCATAAACCGCGCGAACTGGATAATGTTGAAAAGGGTATGCCTCTGTATTCAGACTCAAAATAAAACCATCATGTGACTGCACATATTCACCAGAAAACTTGTTAAGAGACCGAGACTTTACAACCAAATTCAGAACGCTGCTCATGTGGGGTGTCACCGGTCCACCGAGAATCCACCTATGAAAAATGAAAAAAAAATTGAAGGCAATACAGAAATGGCGCATCATTACCGTGAGCAAATAGGGATTTTTAATTAGCACATTAAAATAGAGGAGTATTAGGACCTATTGTACAAATAAAAACATCATTGATATTCTGTACAAGACCCAGACTTGTTTTTAATAAAATCGAGGATCAACAAAAAGTCCAGCTAACATAGACAATCCGTTGTTGCGCTAATGTAAACAGCTTAAAGTGATAAATGGAATTGCCCACACTGAAGCCATCACTTAACAAAAAAAGATCAAATATAGCTTACAGATGTTTAATACAAAAAGGGATGTTTTATACAAAAAGTATAAATATCACAACCCCATCTTTGTATGTCGCACCATAATCCGCAAATAACATAAAATAGCTCAGATGAATGGAAAAATTATCTTTTCTTTAAAATAAAATGTTTTCAAATTACATCTGTTTATATATTAATGTTTGCTAGAGCTGAACGGTCACAGATTGATTCAGACTGAAAACAAAATAGTTAACATGAAAAAGTAAATGCTGAGATATTTAATTAGGAACTTGGAATTACCAAGAGACCATCATTTTACCTATTCGGCAACCTTCCTCTTCAGTGGCTTTATGCTCCAATGGTAGTCTCTGAAGTCAAATATTTTACACAGTCGGACAGAGAGACAGCAAGCAATGTGCCTTCCTAGTTTGTTTATTCTTTGAGTAAATTATTTATGAATATATGATACGGTGGTCTTTCATATTGTTTTTGCGGATAAAATTTATTTACTTTTATTTTTCTGATCCATCTCCAACGCCATGCCTTGTAAAAATTGAAATAATGTTGAAGCAGGTGAACATGGTATTTTGTTATATTATGAGGAATCTACGTTTAGCCTGAGACTCCAGATATACCGAAACAGACACAGACAATGCCTTGTATTAAATCCATAATTGTGAAACAAGATATTTCAATTATGGTTACTTTTTATTTCATTAGTATGCTAACAACCTGAGACATTTACCCGCCAGCTATGCTGTAAGCTATTAGGTCCGCCCTGCTGTAACGTATAAAACAACTGCCTGTATGAAAAGGTTCCATCAGTTGCATGGCATTGAGTCTATTTTCAAAGGCTCAGTCAGGAAAATAGAGCTTATTGTCTCTCATGGTGTCAAAATGGAAATTTATTATTTTAAATCCTAAAGATGTTATTTTTTAGAACGACAGTTTGCCGAGGACAACTTGATTTAGTATAATATGTTAAAGAAGGCCATATATGAATAATTACTGCATCCATATCGTATCAATAAATCATAATATATTCATCTGATCACAAAGGTAATTTATATAGTTTTTTATCTGTCTTTCAGTTGCACCATTACCTATTACCTTATCTGAAAAGATCGCCTTCCTAGATCACGGGTGAAATTATTGCATTGCCCGAAATGTGATAAAGCTTTACCACTCATTTTAAGACATTTTGTGAAGTCTTTCATGGACCGAACTTTGAAGTTTAGAGAATCGATAAATGATTAAGGTGCTCGTTTTAAGGATATTAAAGCATATTATATAATAAATTAAATATATTAAGCATTGCGATTTAGGAGCAATGAGAAATCAATTCAAAATATCCTGAAATATAACAAAGATTCCCCACAAGTACAGAACCCTGACGTCTCCTTTTTTATAAATTTGCTTATAATTTGATGGTTGTATTGCACCTTGATCATGGATGTGTTAATGGACAACTAGCTTGATCCCAAATTTCCTGTTAAATTAAGTGAGACTTCTTTATTATCAGATTTCACTAATGTACTGGTGTCCAGTGCTTGTATGAACACACAGGTACTAGTCCGTGTCTCTGCACATGGTAGGTTACTGTGATTTGTATCTAGCTCGCCTGCCTGTAAGTACACTGGTTTCCAGCAATTACAAATAAATAATACCTACACCAAGGAGAACATCCAATGTGGGTTTATAATCGATTAATGCACATTATGTTCGTTTTTCTCTTTTTCTCAATGCTTCTCCGATGCAAATACCATCTAAAAACTCACCTGTAACAAATAGATTACAGTTATGTTAAAATTTGTATCAGGAAAACTAATCTGTACACCTGATATTTCTGTAAAAATTAATTGATGGTATTCTGGCAGTCAATTGGTCCCTTTTTTAATGAAAGGGGACAGTGGATCTAAAAACAGGAGACAATGAATCTACAGACATCCTACCGACTAAGGATGTAGTTTTGAGTTACTGACTGTTTGGGTCGAAATTTAAAAATATGATAACGGTCTCGCGTTAAGTGACCGCTGATGTTGCCAAACTTGATCGTTCATCTGCAGGTCAACGCCTAAGTGGTCCGGATGTTAAGATAGCAGAGATAACAGAGGACGTGGATATACATCATGGAGGATAAAGACTAGACAGTTAAGACATGGTGGGTTTACAACCAACTGTAGCTCCACGGAAACCTATGATGACGCCCATGCCTTTTATCAATTTCGAAAAACTACCTGATGACAGACACTTCACAGCATAATCCTTTTAGCGCTACAGATAGGGTACAAATGCCAGCCTTTATCACAGCAGGCTGACCTGATTGACGTGTTGTTGCTAATTAGTAATTCTCTTTTTAATATGTTACACTGGCTCATATCACAACACATCAGGATTATGTGCAAGTTTTACCTTCATAAACTCACCACTGTTTTTGTCCAAAGAACCTGATTGGATACAGTAAAATCATACAGAAAAGCGATTAAACCACCATAAATAATATATTGCTGTGGATATGACGATCTGGACTGTATTTAAACGTAACTGGCCCAGTGTTAAAAAGGCAGGATGTCGGTCATGTACACCTTTATTTAAGGCTTTTTCAAGCCGAAACAGCCATCCAGGCCATACATCTTATTCAGCTCAAACTAAAAAAATAAATCTACTTGCAGATACAACCGCCAATAAAGATTGATTACCTTCAAATCACAATATTCGATTTAAATACCTTATGTTTTAAAGCTGATACGTGATCTAGTAACTAACAATGCATTATTGTTATGAAACACTGCATTATGAAGTATGTTATTATACTGAAGTATGACAAAAGCCAGGAAAGTATTAAACGCTGTATATCAGCTATTGAACTCTTTTTACGCTTATTTAAAAATTACATCGATGAGGATATAGGTTTCAAAGAATATTGGGTCATTTGCATGCTATGTTAATAGGATGGTCCGTATAGTAATGAAGCCACTGACACTAGACCTTAAAGCCCTACTAACTGTGGAGGATAGCATGTCCAGTGAGGAAAGAATTGTGATTGGATAATCAATGTTAAGGCCTGTGTGATAATGAACCAACAACTAAGACAAGCATGTATATTCTGTGCTAATATAATTGGGTATGTAATCTAGAACAACAAAATATCCTGGGACAGCATTAATCTAAAATCCATCATGTCTACTACTGGTACCTGTTCAACGTACACATTTCTGCTCATATATTAAATATTAATTTTTAGGGCTCTCAAATGTAGACAATTCAAAAACAAGTTGTGAAGGACAGCTATTTTTTCTGTGTTTTAACAAAGAGTCTTCGATTCTCAATGGGACTGTGTTTGCTCTCTGTTCCTTTGTATAGATGACAGCTATCATTTTCTGGAAATTATACGTCACAGGAGTGCCTTTCAGTTTTTGCCATTTATTTTCCAAAGAAGCTTCGATATTGGTGGCGAGGTCAGTTTCTCGCAAACCCATGCGTTTCCTCTGACACTGATAGATACGGTGGTGAGCCGGCAATTGAGGACATTGCGAGAGATGCCTTGACGATATTAGCGGCAGCCTGCCAGCCATGCGTCGATTTTTAATTAACTGAAGACGTTGGGTTGACAATAAAAGCTATTGGGCTCAAATAATACTAAAACATGCAGATGTGCCCGCCATTTCTAACAGTAATTTTTACTTTTTCATCTGCGTGTCTGTTATTTTTCTGAAGAAAGACATATAGTGACTTTTTTTTCTGTTGGGAAAATTATAAATATTACATTCATGATTGACTTGCATATATTCATGCAGCAGTTATTAATAATGAGGATGGTTTTACTCGGAAAGTTTGTCTTGGAGTCCGTCATGACGGCTTGACAGCTTTGTGTGAATCGGTGCCATAGAGAAGAAAGAAGGTAACTTATGTAATTAATTTTGTGTAACAAAATTATTTCTTCATTATTAAGCAAATATACCATGACCATATAAGCTTCCGATGTCAAATACTATCACACAGCAAATATTTTGATCCGACCCTTCGATTAGGTGTTTTTTTTACCTGTATCATGACTCGCAGGCCCCTCCCCTATCAGTTATTTTAGAAGCCCTAGGTGTCATGTTGTCATGGCTACGGCGATATATGAGCAGCGTTCCCTGTAACAAAACACATTTGAGAAGCGTAAATTGCTGTCAGTTATTGATACGATATCTCCTGGTTTTATAACTATAATCAATGGATCAATGAGAACAAACAAAACATGATTCGAATGGTGAGTGGAATGAACTGTTTCCCGAAAAACATGCTTTTTATTACTGTCTATATTACAGTCTTTATTCAAGCAACGATCTGAAATTAATATGCTACACAGATATTATTTTCCAGTGGGACAAGGTATATTCTGGTAAATGGAAGGACTCTAAATGTTCTCCTTACTGATATCCAAGAAATAATAATGCATGCAATGTTTAAATACTGGGAGAGCATGTTACATTCTCAAACGTAGACGTGTTTATGTTGATCACTCTCATGTCACTTTTTATGTCAATTTATGTCACTTTGTTCCCATAATACTGGGAGAGCATGTTACATTCTCAAACGTAGACGTGTTTATGTTGATCACTCTCATGTCACTTTTTATGTCAATTTATGTCACTTTGTTCCCATATATATGTTTGAACCCGAGGTGTAATCTTATGCAACAATAGACTGCTTCGGTCCTATTCTCGAAATACCTTATCAATATTTATACATAACGCCATCACGTGACCTCATGGATTCATTATGGAAGATGCAGACTCGAAAGGTAAATTGTTTTTAATTGCTAATTCACCACCTGTGGTTTCCATGAACCCATGGGAATTTCTCGGTTAAACCTGCAGGAATTTAGGCAGAACCTATCGTTTAAACTAGAAGCGTTAAAATAGGCGGAATTAACCAAAAACATTTTTGTACTAGGTGGGTGTAGATGCAAGACTACATTATTTTCTCATTAGTACTTCTGAATGCATCAAAAAAGTTTCCTGGACGATACTGGAGTGCCCGAAATATGGACGTCTTATTTGCATCACGTACATTATGATACAGGATCACATAAAGCACCTAAAGAATAATTTAATTCTGGGAGTCTGGGATTGATCTGGTATATATTTAATTAAAATTTTAAGCGCGTATCATTATGTAAGGCTTCTGCCGGAGTACTCTCTCTAGTGCTTTTATGCTATGACATGGTACCATCCAACGAGTATTTAGTGTAAAGAGAATATCTTATCAAAACACACCGTCTACTTAAATGTTTTGGAACTCCAAAGATATACAGACAATTACACGGGGAACCACTGAGCAACTCTGAATTTCTAGAGAAAGCATTCGGTACCTGTTTTGTAGGATACCTGATCTTATGTGTATTTGTGTATTACTCAAACCAGAGGTTTCCGGTAATATATGGTCAGATATCTTACTCTCTGCTTAAAATTTCCTGATTAGAAGACTTTTTAAGACATATACTTGGGGAAAACAGGCAGGACATTGGCGCGTTCTGGGTACAGCGGAGGCAATTAGGAACTCTCCTGAATCGGCTTTGTTTATGTAAAATCAAGGGGTCAAGATTAATCTGACCAGTCAATGATGTGTGGCAGACTGGCGTGATATAGATCAATATAGAACTAGAGCAGCAGTTACAACTTTCACGAGTCTCTTCCGATATTTCAAGGTTTTCTGTTTTCCTGGATAATGGATCGCCTAACCCTGCAAAATAATTGATACCTAAACATTTTTCACGCTGGAAGTGTCACTAGTGTGCATATATCAGGATTACTGTTGGTACAAATGAAAGAGACCACTGTCTGACAGCTGCCACTGTCTTGTGTTCGTTTCCTTATCGGGTTACAATAATGGCCACCGCGTTTCAGGTATTATTTAATCTGCAACAAATCACACGTTTGGTGTACAATTACTTTTTTTATATGGAATGATACGAAAGCATGGTATTTAGAATTCATATTACCTAGGCCAGAATTAGGAGAAAAAAGAACAGTAACCTCCTCCACCAAGCCCATCGGTTTCTCACTTTTTAATGGTTTATGATAAGAGATGTCAACCTCTCGCACAATGACCTACAGTTAAGACTCTTTATATAATAAGTAATATGGAAACGCTTTATGAGTGTGCCATTGTGCAGATGAATTGGAAATAAGTCCGTTTTAAATAAAATACATCTTGTTATAGCTTTATAGTTTTATCAGCTTTCATTGGAAATGTGTGTTTACCCTCGAAGCATATTTGTTCCTTTGTAATATGACAGCTATATGTTCCCGGAACTCAAAAGTCTTCAGGTTTTCCTAGGCCTTGAAGCTTACTCACCTCATATGCTTCAACCTAGAAGGTCGCATCATTTCGTCAATACCCATCCCTTTACCGTAAGACACACAGATTTCATGGCAATATGGTAATAAAACAGAGCTCCGGAAAAAAAATACCTCTATTTATTCAAAGAAAAGTGTTTTATCTTTGGAACTCAACTTATAGATCAATGAGAAAACAAATGAGTTAGGTCTCTTTCGGTAACCTTGTTTGACAAAATATAATATTCCATGAATTACATATTTTTCTGTTACCGAACGGTTTTGCAGCCTAAATCCAACAATGTATATGATGTAATACTATAATATATATATATATATATATATATATATATATATATATATATATATATATATATAATATATACTATAATATATAAATAATATATACTGCACGGATATTTATAACAGGAAAAGGCGCAGCATGGATAACATAACGACATTGTATGCCCTAATAGGACATATTTTTGTATATTATAGGTCCATGGCTCCAGCCTCCTATAAACAAAAGCATGCAACTACTAGTATACGCGGTATTTTATAACGATTACACAGTGACATACCAGGCGTATGCACGAGCACGGAGCGGGCCCTGGGCAGCCTAAAAAAGGAATATGCCCTGCAATATATGAATCCGAGGAGTAACCTTGGACGAGGCCCTGGTGAAAGCACGTCCTTGGTATGTCATTTAATGAACATGCGGATCAAATGACTGTTCCTGGTACAGTGTTAGTGAGAGCTCACAGTGGTTTACCAGATAAATCTTACCACAGCCTGTCTAGTCTACTATTGTGGCAGGGTAACCGAAGTTTATAAGACTGATCGGAAACTAGAAAATCCGGCTCTCCATTATCTGATCATGTGAAATATGATCCCGCGTTAATTAGAATATGATGAACAAGACACGTCTCTGGGTTCAGACTTAAAACAAAGCCACCATGTGACTGCACGTTTTCACCTGACCGGGCAACTATTAAAGATATGGCGACTTTACCACCAAATTCAGAACGCTGCTCATGTGGCGTGCCATTACATTTTACCGGGAATCCACCAATTTAAAACTGTAAAATCTACAGGCAATAAAAATAAAAGCGCATCATAGGGATGTATAAATTAGCACAAATACAAAGAGTTTTAATACCTATATTGTAGAAATAAAGACATATAATTGATATTCCATAAATGATTTGTATAAGGCAAAATCCAGAATTCACCAAAAGTGAAACCAACTTAGATAACCCTTTGTTGTATCGCTAATGTAAACATCTTGAAGTGATCAATGAAAGCCATCACATTGAAGTAATCGCCATACAAATTTTGTATGTTAGCTAAAAGCTGATTAATAAAAAAAACGGATGTTTACTGCAAATAAAATAAAATATCACATCACGGTCGTTCCATAGCGCAACCTAAGACGAATGAATGGACATCCTATCTTAAAAAAAGATTTGATCAAATTACAACTATTGATGAGCTACTAATGTTTGTCAGAGCTGGATGGTCGCGGATTGATTCAGACTGATAACAAAAATGGTGACAAAAATTAAAAGCTTAGCCAAAGATAGTGGACAAGATATGTCAATAGGGACTATATGTCAATACCTGGCACAGTCAACTTTCATCTTCAGTGCTCCAATGTAATCTCTGCAGTCATTCATTTTATACAGTCGCACAGGGACTCGGCATAAAATTTGCCTTCCCAGTTTATTTATTGTTGGAGGAAACTGTTTGCGAATGTATGATACGGTTTTTTATCATGTTTTTTTTATGGGGAATATATATATATATATATATATATATATATATATATATATAAGGTATATTTTTTTTCTGATCCATTATCTTTCAACGACATTCTCCTGTAAAAAAAGAATAAAATGGAATTTCAAGCATGTGAGACTCTAGATATACAGGACCCAGGCAATGCTTGGTATTGCCTGGTATTAAATCCACTATTATGAAACAAGATATTTCAATTTATGTTTTATACTGTTATTTCATTTGTATACTAATAATCGGAGATTTTTAGCTATGCTGTAAGCCTTTATTCTGCCTTTCTATAAGGTTTAAAACAACCGTTTCTATGAAAATGTTCCTCACCTCGAGACATTGAATCGATTTTCAAAGTCTCAGTGAGTGTCTCATTTTGTGTCAAAATGTAAATATATTATATATCACATAGGAATTACTCCAACCAGGACCTTAAGCAGGTGCAGATAACCGAGGCGCTTGTTGGATTCATTGCTGGTGATCTGGTCCCATTATCCATTGTAGAGAAACAATTACAGAGTGTTAGTAGAATCCTTGGATCCTCGCTATCAAATGCCTTCTAGAAAACAGTTATCCACCCAGTAACTGCATCAGAAATCAGAGAGGATACCAGCACATCTTCAGCAGCATCTTCAGCAAACACAAAGCATCTGTCTCACTATTGATATATGGTCAGGCAGACAAATGAGAGGATTTTTAGGAATTGCCGCCCACTACATTCTAGACTAGACACTGCACACGGTAATGCTTGCACTCAAGAAGTCCAGGGGAAGTCATACAGGACAACATATATGAATGAGAACAGTATGAGGAAACCATTGATACATACAGCATAGCCCGAAAAAGTGTAACTGTTGTTACTGATAATGCTTCTAACACGAAGAAAGCATTTGCTCTTCCCGGTTACCGGGATGAACACTCGTCTGATGTGACGACTACAGATGAAAGAGGTTAGACTGGTACTGAAGATGAGACAGATGAGTGTAAGCCCTCAGCTTCGAAGACGTAGGTGAAACACCTCTCAGGCATGAGTCATGTTTTGCCCACACATTGCCACTCTGCGTGAAGTATGGTTTCAAAGAAAACTAACCAAATAAGCAAAGTGATGGCGAAGGCATCAGCTATCAGGGGCGGATCCAGGATTTAGAAAAAGGAGGGGTCCAACTGGAGAAAACTAACGACAAAGCCTGAAAAAGGTCCTTAGGTCCGGAAAAGTGGGGTCCAAGCCGGGAAAATTGGTCAGAAACCCTTTAAAAAAGGTTGCAGCGGCTGAAAAAAAGGGGGGGGTCCGGTCCCCTTGACCCTCCCCCTGGATCCGCTTCTGGCTATTGCGAAACATGTAAGAGCATCAACAGCTGCATCTGATATCCTAGAAAGCCACAATCGTCTGCAAACCGCATATGCTACAAGGTGAAATTCACAGATAAACATGATCCGTTCAGTGCTGGCTGTTCCGGCACACGAACTTGCAGCAGTACTAGGATCTACACTAGGTGTTTGTGAGAGGAACATTTTAAGTGATTTGGTTACAATCTTGGCTCCTTTTGAGCCACAAAATACAAAACTCGGCAGGACCTATATGTGTCTTCAAGTACAATACTGCCAACTATACGTGGTCTAAAGAGACCACTGGACAATATGTCAACTGAGTACAACTGTACACTCCCTCAAAGTCTGCAGGCATCTGCAGAAAATAGTTTGGAGCCGTATATGAAGAAAAACACATACAAAGTGGCTAGCACCCTGGAACCCAGGTTTAAGTTGGCTTGGACAGAGTCACCACGACAAATTAAAGCAGTCAAAGCTTCTGTCTTATCTGAATCAAAGAAAATAACAATGCCAACGGATAACACAACTCCCCAAGCAGGAAGTGATGAGCCCCCTGCCAAGAAACGGAAATGTTTATCAACAAATCTGTTCGCCTTTTTGGATGAGGACGACACGCTTGAAACAGCACCAGGTCTGCCACACGAGGTTGAGTTTGAAACATACTTAGCTGAGCCTAGAGTGTCACAACAGACAGATCCACTACAGTACTGGAAGGTGAAAGAGCTCTCAAGCCCTCATCTTGCCTTGCTTGCCAAGAAAGTGTTTACAGTACCAGCTACTTCAGCCGCCGTATCTTTAACATTGCAGGGGAAATCTTCAGACCAGATCGTTGCCCCCTTGGGGATTCAACATTTGAACAGCTTATGTTCATCAGATGCAATGGACAATTTAGTTGTGAACTATTCATGCACCATTTCTTGTTTATTCCTGTTTTCATCAGATGCAATGGCCAATTCACTTGTGAACTATTCATGCACCATTTTCTGATTATTTTAGTGACTGTTAACATTTTAGTGTGGCCTGATGATCTTGAGCGGTCAACCGTACTTCAAGATTAAATATTTTTTTATTCACCGAGTATTTACTTGTTTTTATTGAATCAGTAATAGTTTATAGTAAATAGTACTAATGTGATGGTCACCTATTACTTTTAGAGAAACACTAAAAATAATAGTTAATAGTAATTGGCAAATTCCCAAAGTAATAGTAATAGGCTCTATTATTGAAACCAGTAACAGGCCCATTGCTTGTGGATAAGTCCAAAAATCAAATTGACTGAAGATCGTGGATAGCTTAGTCTCCTGTGGGTGACAGGTTGTGCCACCTTTTGTCCTTTTCTTGTTTTCTCACCTTTTCATACCTCTTCATTGCCACTTGACAGTAGTGTGAGCAAAATAAGTTAAACAACTAATTAACAAATTTCTTTATATTATGCAAATAAATAGATATAGGTTATGGGATGAGGTATATATAAATTGGGATCATGACCTTTCCTATGAGCGTGGCCTTGACCTTGACTATTCCCATATTTGATGAAAAATATTGTTTCCTAAAGTTGATAGATGGAAGAAACCATGGTCGCCTGCCAAGTGTCAGTTTATGCTGCTGAAGATGTGGGCCTATTCTTAAAGGCGGGGGGGGGGGATGACTGTCTAGGGATACTATGGCACCGCAGTTTTCTTTATGTAATTCTTTATTGTCGACACAAGCGAATTAAGAGAAAAATTTTCTTACAGTCAACGGATAGAATAACTGGTCCAGTCTCTTTAACAATTAATGCCCACGGTCGCAAACGTAAATGGCCTAGTGTGAAAAATGGCAGGATGTCGGTCATGTACACTTATATTTAAGGTTTTTTTTCAGGTCGAAACAGCCATCTAGGCAACACAGTTTGTTCATATCATACCAAATAAGATACAAAAAAATCAACTTGCATATACAACCGCCATTAAGGATCATATCACATTCAAATCAGAATATTCGATTTTAATACCTTATTTTTTTAATGTTGATACGTGATATTTTAATGCTAACAACTATAAAATCCAAAAATTAACTCATCAACTAAAAAAACGACTCACAGAGGAAGAAATATGCAAGTAAGGAGAATTGCATTATTGTTATAAAACATTGATTCAGAATTATTTAGTTATACTGAAGTATGACAAAAACCAGGAAATTATCAAACCCTGTGTTTTAGCCATTGTATTCATTATTCTCATAAATTAACGATATTCAATGCATTACTAAAATATATTGAATTTTGCTGTATGTAGCTTTAAGCAACTACCGTCCCTTTTGTTGTTACTGATCAACAGACACAAGAGAGCTACAAGGAAACGTTCATATAAAAAGCCATCCCCATAATGGTTCGCCGCTAAATGCCAGGGCGGTAAATGCCACTGTCATTTCAGCTAAATGCCGGCATGGACAATACCCCCTCTGGCAAATATGTGGCAAGTTAATGGCGAATATAAAATAAATGTCTTATTTTCTGTGTTTTATTATTGTCACAAAGGCCTACAGACTAAAAAGATTCAAATTATAATAAGAACTGCTTAATACGGATAATTTGGGGTTTATCTGCAACAGCAGACTTACAATATTACAACAGTGCATTGAAAAATTATAGTAATACGGTATCAATGTGTGATAAAGGTTTTGAATTAAGTTAAGCAGAAATCACATGAATATATAACTGTACCTGAATTTTAGGTTGTTACTGGATGGTTTCCCATGGCATAGAAATAATCTTCATGGGTAGGCGTTGTGCATAATTTTTTATCGTTTTATTCTGTTCAGCCATGATAGGCTGTTAGTGCTGCTTCAAAGTGTCCATCCATTTAAGTGATTTTCAATTTCTTCTGGTAGCTGGTTCCAGTCTATATTAGTATATGTAATAGCGGAGTGTTTATAGGTTACAGTATTGGTATAAGTACTTTAATTATAGCCTTTGAGTATTGAGTCTTTGTTGGTATTTTAATGAAAGAATATAGATCTATATGCACCACTGTCCAGATATCACTGCTACATCATATATAGTTTTAATTGACTAATCATATAGTCTCTCCTCCTGTCGGTAAGGGTTTGCCACTCCAGTTCTTGTCACCACTTTGTAATACTATTGCATTGGCAACAGTCATTGCAAACGAATCAGGCAATTATCTTGATTATATTGGGTCTGATCATTGCTGTATTCCTTAACGGCAGCAGCTTAATGCTTGGAAGAGAGCTTCTCTGTTTTTGTTTATCTGTGACCATGCATCATCAAAGTCTAGATAGGTCTAGGTCGTTTAGTCTGCTATCTTCTGGCTGAAACCAGTACTGTCCAGTGAAGTACTCTCCTTCAATTAGAAGCACTGGCCATCACTCACATAAATAACAGCTGGCCCAGGCGGCTTGCCCTGACAGTAGGTGCGTTCAGTGCAGTCACTGGACCAGAACAGAGTTGATACAACATTTTCTGCTCATATGATTAATTGCTCAGTGAATTAGTAGGAAATTGAATGAATAGGAAGTAATATGTATTACAATTGATATTTATGTAAACTATGATGTATTACCCAATGCTGCCTGTCAATGGACTCCTAGGTTTGGACCATGCACAGAAACCACCCTTGTTGTGGATGGGTAAGGGAAGCACTCATGTCTGTTCTCTCAGAGTTGCTCTCCTTATAATACATATGAAATCACTCTTACATTGATCACTTTAATTCAGTGACTGCCTCTTGAAACACCACAAGTTTAACTCTCAGCATAGAAACACGTCCATTTTTATATTCAAGTAACCCAACATTATAAAGTGACTTGACAAAATGCCCTAAAGAAAACAACCCGGGGGAAAACACAAACCCTCCCCTGCCAATAAGTCCATACATATTTTTTATATCTATTATTTGGGACATAACTCCAGAGGTGCTTGTTCATTTCAGTCATTCTTCGGAAATGGAATGCAGAACCGGTACAATTCAAACATGTTAATTTCACATTGGCGCAGGTGGTTCGTTAGCGGTGGCAGGTTCACTGCATGTTAAACCGTGGCCCTAGTGTTCGTAACAGATCTAGGCCGGTATAAAATAAAAATAATATGACCTAGTGTTGAATAATAAGATTCATGTAGACCACATGGTGCATATGTAGCTGAATGTCAAAATACAGGGGTGGATGGGGTATGGTACCCCCCCCCCCCCCCAGACTGGCTGTTCTGGTGATGGTTTACAGCCAGCAGTGAATTCACAGGGGCGGATCCAGGATTTAGGAAAAGGGGGGGGGGGGGTCCAACCCAGGAGGACTAAGAAAATCCTAAAAAAAAAAGTCATCAAGGACCCCCCCCCCCCCCCCGGATCCGCTTCTGATGCACCAGTCAGTTGCCATTCATATTGATATGAGAAGCATACTTTTATCTGACAGTAACTCGACATTTTCAGTCAGCGTCGCAAAAAAAAACTCCTTTAATACGATCAGTGGACGCCTTGCTCATTCACCCATTTCCTTTGCACTCTAAGATGAAGTAACAGGGCAATGTTTACGGTACTAATTAGCAGTTGAACTTAATGACCAACACAAAAAACTGATCATTCGCATGCATAATTCTGTGTCATATTCACTGTTACTGTCGACTTATAAAATGCCAACCCCAAACTGAAATATAAAGTTTTGGCATAGACCTAAAAGTGTATCTGTCCAAAGAATCTGAGAGTAGCTGGTCTTAGATAAAGTTTTTAGAATAGTATGGTTTACCTAAGGTTGCATAGGGTAACTTATCAAAATACTAGCAGATTTGAATTATACGATCAATGCTTGTAGGTTATGTCAATCGTTATATGTTATCACACAAATAAATATATATATTTATATACTAGTATATTTATATAAAATATGTAAATAATGTATATATATAAACAATTATAAATTTTTACTTGTTAACCTTTATGTTTTAAAACAGGAAGAGAGAATACATACATAAATGTAGGACTTTTTAAACAGGAGTTATTATAGTAATATTTCAAAGTAGGTGGCAGCACTGAAATTTGCAGCTATAACCTCCATGTAGTGGGCACCTCATAAAGTTTCGGCACAGTCTCAAGGGTGCCCACATTATAGAGATTTAACTGTATATATTTATATATGCACCCTAACTCGGGAAAGGTATCTTTCAGTAATCGTGGATTTATTAAAAAATAACTGTGCATATGCAACCTGAATCATCCCCTACCCTGGAGCATAAATCAACACAACTGGCCGAAATTTATATTAAACAAGAGTTTGAAGAAATTAAATATCGCACATGTGTAAGGTCGTTAGCTGTTTTCCGCCATGTTGCATTTTTGACCAACATTGGCCCGACTGAGCCCGTTGCTAATCCTTCTTTCTCAGTTCTCCGGTTTCGCGTAATGTTAGTTTAACATTAGATCAATGAGGATATGGGTTTTAAGGAATATTGAGTCAATGTCAACTGCATGCTCTTTTCATGAGATGAATAGTGTAGTAAATAATGAAGCCACTGAGACTAAACCTTTAAGTCCTACTTACTGTGGAGGGTAGCATGTCACGTGAGGAAGGAATTAGCTGTGATTGGATAACCAATGTCAAGGCCTGTGTGATACTGAAGCAACAACTGAGAAGTTTCCAGACGAGCAGGAATGTTCTGAAAATACGAACCGACGCTTTCGAATGACGTTATAATACTGGTTTTGTATATAAAACCGGATTCCCCATATTTTGTGATCAAAGGCCACATATATGGTTCGTCATAAAAAATTTGCAATTGAGAAATGATGAGTAACTGTTTTACTAGAGTAATATCTGCTTTAGACACTTTATCCATTTGGAAATATGTATCAACAACAGCTCGAAACTGCAACGATAATCTCTCGTGATTCAATATTGTATTCATTTGAAACAACATTTATGCAATTTGCCACCCATAGTATACAGATTGGAAAAGTGCTTACAAATAAATAATATCATTATGGTGATATTATCTTGAAACTTTTATGTGTGAAACAAAATATTTAATTTCAATTATCTATATATAACACGTTCGAGAAAAGGTTTTTGAATAAAACTAATTCATACAAGCTAGCATTATATCAATGTGATTACACTGGAAACCACTTAGCAAATAGAAATACCATATATACAGAAACCTTTGTACCTAGTGGTGTTACGTCCATTAATATAAAACACGATGCTTCATCACATAAATATTTGGGTATTACTCAAACCAGAGGATGTCCCGGTCATCGGCCGGCCTCTGTATGACCTTTAATTTCAAAGAGGGCATGGGTAGAAGTACACTCGGGAAATGAGCCGGGACAATAACGGGTTCCAGCTACAGCGAAGGTCAGACGCAACTCACCTGTACCAGCTCCGTTTACTTAATGTCACAGGTTCTAATATAAACAGGAATCGACAGCCATGAAGATTAGGCCTCGTGGGTTGTAGGACTGTTTTTGTCTGGCATATCAACTTATTCGCAAATGTCTCGTTCAATGTAGCATGGCCCATACGATCCTGGATGAGTCTGACCGAAAATAGAACCAGTATTTAAATTTAATACAACCCTTATGAACTTGTGCAGTAGTATCTACTTTTTTTCTTATACTGCATCACAAGTTGACGTAACTTAAAAAAAACAGAGTTTCCTTAGATAATTCATGGACAAATTATCACAAAATCATATGGGGAAACAAAGGACATGTTAAAATATGTGGTGGGATTACTAGAAGACATTTCCTTTCCCATAGAAAATCTTTTTTTTTTTTAAATTGAATACTTGCGATATCTGCATACTAAAATGGAAGGAATAATTTCCTATTTATTTCTGTTTATGGCTTATATGTACCTGAAATAATCAGATATTAAGGAGTTTCCCTGAAAAAGGGCCCTTACATTATGTGTGATGTAAAAAAGTAAAAGCTACCTGATATACATTGATCTGCTCAATAAAGCCAGTAACAGTCCAACTGATCATATTTACCAGCGTTTATCCAGTGATGTAAAAACAGGTGCAATCAATTTACGTAAAAGGGCTTGTTCAAACGATCGAATGAAAGAGGAAACTAATCTCTTGTTCTAATTGCGGTGAAATTTAATTAAGAACACACGTAAACAGGATATGTTGTTGTCAGGCCTGTCCTTCGCCTTCCAGTAAACACCTGGTCAAACTGTTATACAGATAACACGATTCATCAAAGGATACAGACAAGACAGCTAAGTATCGGTTCTTTTACCACCTACTGTATACAGATGAATGTTAAAACACTATTTAGCATTAGCTTCTCGAGGCTTGAAAAAGCCACAGGTAGACAGGTATAAATAGCACAGCCGAAAAACCATCTATTGCCATAATCAAAATTTCATCACACCAAGTGTCACCTGATTGGAGCCACATTATTCTGACGAAAAATGATGCAGCAGTGGTTTTTATGTATTCTGACACAGTTATCTCAGCTTGGATTCTTATGTGTTATTACGAATAACATACGAAACTTTGATCAAGATCCTGGTGATAATCCGGATCAAGTTATCCATGATGTTGCCAAAGGTGTGCTCTTTTCGAATGCTTTCTAGTTTACTAATGAGTATAAATGATATATAAATGATAAAATGATAAATGATATATAAATACGTTTAGGTTTAGTGAGAACTACCCCCATTGGAAATCGGAACCCGTTCCAAAATTGTTAATACAAAAAAAAAACAAGGCCCGTATGAACACCAGAATATAATCCATTTCATTATATCACCTTTTGCAGAGTAATATGGATCCAGTTGTCGGGATTAAAATAACAATGCCTTTTTTATTAATAATAACAATTTTACAGTTTGACCCGATACGGGATAACATGGGATTTTTTTTCCGGATGAACCTTTGAAAAGTAGTTTTTCTACATAATAAATGCATTACATGAGGAGCCGATAAGGAAATCTAATCCTACTGGCGGCTGTTTTTGTGTCGAGAAGAAGGAGTCACGAACCCTTTTCACAAATTCACGTGTCCCTTGGAAGCGCCATTGTCCGCTCCTATTTCCCAAATGTACCTATACCCCTTCACTCTCTAGTTAGGTCTGATTAATTAGAGACAGAGTCACGTGATAGCTTGCCGCATGTCTACTACTGATGAACGGTCTGTGGTATTAATACAATGTGTACAAATTTAGGTTTCCTGTATCATTTGTATGGACGAAATACTAGGTAAAGTATGGTTCCTTCGCTTCTTGAACTCACGTCATTCCCGAGGTTTCACATGAATACATTTATTATGTAACCATGACTAGAAGTTTCATTTTATTTTTTAAAGAGCTGTTTTTCTTAGAAATGGAATTAGAAAATCAGTCTTCAGGTTGAACATATAATAAAATGATAAAAGTACCGTATCATGTATTTTTGAATATTTTATTCAAGTATAAAAAGGTGGCACATTTTATGTGGTTTAAGTATTCGACTGAATACAATGATTTCAGGAGCTATCATTCTATCCTGATATTATTGAAGATTTAACGTTTCCCAGCATGTAACATGACTCCAGTCCTAAGCAGATAACCAAGAACGTCTGCCATTTAAGATGTTAATTAAATCAATCAACGAGTAACAAGTTATGAAACAAATATTGTTGAATATTAAACCCAAGGATGTTTGAGGTACTGTTGTTAAAATGAGTCCTAAAATATCTAAATAAGTCTGAAGTTTCGTATACCTTTCCATTCGATGGTTCACTATGCTGGGCTTGAATGGGCCAATCCTCTCTCTTCTGAAATGACCAAACTAACTACATAACGAGGAATAGATGCAACTCGAATAAGTTTTATAGTTTATATTCATTACCAAAAGACTAACCAACATCCTCTCCTCCTTCTGTTATTCATATAAGCAAACTAAAAGTGTAATGAGCGAAAAGGCTGCCACGAATTTAAATATCCTATTGTGGACGGAATGGCAGATTTTGTTATCTTATAAAAGAAAAGCGTTTGTATATAACCTGTTTTATGAATACCATTTTTAAACATAAAGGGATTTGGTTAAAAAAAATAATGTCATTTTATGCCTACTTCCATCTAATAAAGAAGGTTAACATTCTGTTGACACTGCAGCAGTTGCTGTGATTTTCATATTTTTCCAAAAAAAAATAATTGGATATGAAACTAAGTTACATGGTCTTTTGACATTTCGATCTCATAACCTCGCATGATATATTTTCAATGTGCAACCGATTCCTAAATAAAGAAAAATAAAAACGATGAATAAGGGCTTTATGCAGAATCCAATCAAGCACATTGAGCCCAAATAACCAAATAATTGCGCTAATCAGCTAAAAGCTTCCAGCGCTAAGCAACTTGAATGTGTTTGAACTAAATGGAAAAGGAATGTTCGGTCATCAAAGTGCACCGTTCACCTGGGTCCCATAGTTCTGTATAAAGCAAAAGGCTTCCGAGGGACCACTTGAATGAAAGACTGTGTTTCTTAAATTATAAGATGTTGTAAAATTATGTCCGACTCAATCATTTGCATTGCAGTATGACATGATGCTGAATACAGTTTTACCAAGCGAAAATTTTAATTAACTAAGCCGTTTTGCTTGATCTCTTTTTTCTGAAACACCGTTTACAGAATGACCCATAGCTTTGTATAAAAGTATTGAGCTGTATTTAACAGACCATTCGTGAAACAAACGTTTATTCTGACTTTTGATTCTTTATATTCGATGCTTAAGCATTTTCATACAAAGCTGTTTTTTATCCAAGCCAAGTCTTCTCTTTTAGTCATAAATTAAAATATTCAAATTAACATTAATCACATTATAACAATTTTTCCTAAGCTTACTGTTATAGATGTGCGCTGAAAATCGAATCAATAAGAATGTAAATGGAAAATGCCTTCGTAATGAATAACAGTGACGAAGTTTCTTAACAATTTGGATATGTAGCAAGAAAATTTTAATTTTAAAGCTAGTAACTGACCTTTTTCTGTAAATTCATGTGTGTTATTTTTACGTGTGAACTGTATGTATTTTCTGTTCAGACCAATTCGCCTCTAAGACGGCAGTATTAGCTTGTTTATCTACAAGCTTGTTGTAAACACGTTACATACGCCAATGTCGACAGAAAAACCGTATACCCTGAGGTTGTATACATTGCTTATTTGCGGAAGCTGAAAGATCAAAAAAGGTAAAAAAAACCCTGTGCGGAACTACGGTTCGCCTTACTTGCTGCAAAAAGGTCCTTGTTAAATGTGTTTAGATTATGTTGTCCCTCCCCCACAATGTTATAAATACGTTGATATAAAACGAAAAGCCTGTGAGCGGTAGAGTAAGCGTTTGATGACCTATTATTATGAAAGGTACAAGGGATTATCTTTAGGTAGAAGACGTCTATAATGCGTCTGTCCTTCTGGAAGGTGTGGCACTTCTGAGAGGGAAGTGTGAGGTATGATTGGCCAATCCATATCAAGTTTGTGAAGAAAACAAAAACGATTAACAAAAAAAATATGACTGTCCGGGAAACTCTCTGACAGGTATTTTGTTGGCAAACTTTGCTGACTTCATGGTTTAATATTGTTCCTAAGAACTGCCTGATTGCAGAGTGATTACACCTCATCCCTAATTGATACAAAAAGGTAAAGCTGAGCTTGTTTTCATTATGTACTGCTTTTGGAAAATAAGACTGCAGTGCAAATATCTGTGACGGAAATTTTACTTGTAAGACAACCTTTGCCCTAGATAGTAGTTTTATTCTTCACTCGTTGCTTTGAAATAAAGTATTTTTTTAAAGTCCGCGCTAGTGCAATACTCAATGTTCCGTCCAAGTGCATGTATGGATGGTATAAAGCATTACATAGTTACTTTTTGTACCTATATTCTAAGGAGAGGTTACCGGATATACATAATATTGTAATAAACAATTAAATTGAATTATATATGAATAAAAATTTTGAAATCGAATCGCTTCGTGCAAGCTTTCACGATATTAATGCGAAAACATATGGACCCATTGTGAAATTGGATACACAAAGTATACAAAACTCTACTGTAACTGCATGGTATTACGTTCGTAAAATTAAAACAATCAATGCAATCAATCTTATGTATAATGTATTCCTGAAAAGAGATACCATTAGCCAAAAAAGATTCTTTTACTTAAACAAAGCAGCCTCCTGCATGACTAGGTTTTCTTTTCCGTTTGACATTAAATTCTGTTGTTACAAATGAACTTAATTTTCAAAGATTCACAGTAGAAAACATGTCTCACGTTGTCTCGACATTTGTCAAAACGCCATTATTATGGAGGCCACAAAAATGTGTCGTTTGAATCTAGTGTTTCCCAAGGAACAAATGGATTCAGATTTACTTATCATATTTATTGTACAGAGGGTCGTAATAAGAATAACTCATACTGTGTCAATAAATCATGTCAGTTTATATTCATTTGTCTATTCAGGTGTTGCGTGGTCTCCCATCACCTAATACATTTTTTTGTAAGTTTATTGTATTAAGTTCATTGGAGCTTTGCAAGATACAATCCTCTTGTCATGACTGAATTTTTTCTTTGTACAAATTAAAGATTGAGTGAGGGGTTTCCCATGTGCAAGAAATAAACCCGAAATATCTCTCCATGTTCATTGAAAGAAAGTTAGTGTAAACATCTACCTGTCATTAGCCACGCCCCCGGCTGCTCATAAAAGAATCCTCTTAAAGGTAGGAAATACATTAACAATTATAACTTATATCAATTTTCTATAACGGTTAAATCTCCGAATCGCAAACAACACATTACAACTTAAATGTTTCATTTAGGTCTTTTTTAGAATTTTCATTTAGGTCTTTTTTAGAATTACAATTATCAAAACGCCAATATTATGTTAGCAGGTCGATAAACGAAATTCAGAAATAATAAAAAAGGATTATATATAGATCAGAATATAACTGCTCTGAGAGAAAGGAACTGCTTGTATACAAAGCATTAGAAGCATCACTTTATCAGAGAATGTAATTGAATATAGAAATTTTTTAAATAAGTGACTTTCTTGTTGCAATTTTGCACAAACTAATAATTACAATAGTAGTAAAATCAACAAGATTTCCTCCTTAATTTTTTAAATATGTAGGTGTCTGCTAATGTTATCCATTACAATTAGCCAGTATGTTCCCATAAGTATATATTTTTTGATTCTATTAGCTAGTGTGTCTTACACTTAATAAGTAGGTCACTAAAGGTCAAACGGTTTAAATATGGTTATAAAGATGAAGGAAATGACAAATTAACACTACAGATTATTGTGTTAAAAATGGTGTAATAAATGTATTGTTTGGAAATCTTTGGTTATGGTAAGTAAATTGAATAAATGATGTAGTCAAGTCCACAACATTCGAGTCCAACTGCAAGTCCAAGTCCAGGACACTTAGGTCAAGGTCCGAGTCTTTAAGGTTTGAGTCCAAGTCAACCTATTTCGAGTCCAAGTCACTTGGAAGTCGAGTACGATTCCATGTCAAATACACATCTCCTTAATGAGAAATTTTAAACGGAAATTTTGGATTATCATGATATTCTGTATTTAAAGTTTGTACGTGCTCTTTACTTCAATGTGAATTACCTTAAGCTTCCGATACCGAACTAAAGATTGGTAGATTAAGTCTATTTTTCATGCCTAATATCTTTCTGATGGTTGGCGCTTGTATATAAGTCTTTATAGTATATGAAAGAGCTTTTTTCTACTGGACCCGAAATGGAATGGACTCGATCTGATTTCTTGAGTCCTTACCTATGTCCAAGTAGGAGTCCCTAGAAAAGTGGACTACAGTTCGGACATTATTTGTGTAATGACCTTGGTCTTGTTTACATTAATATTCACTCTTAATGTAATGACCTTGGTCTGGTGTACATTAATATTCATTCTAAAGGTGATCACCTTGGTCAGGTGTACATTAATATTCATTCTAAAGTATTGGTGGGAGTCGGTTCCTTTTTCATAATCGATCATCGGTTTAGCCAAACCGATTGATGATCGATTTATTAATCGGTTCAGACAAATATAAAGAAATGTGCAATAATCTGTGAAACTGTACTCTCTTAACCCAGCCGGCATGTCTTTGTAATTCTACCTGACGAAAAGAAGTTTTTGCCTTTTTTATATTTTCCTTTTATCACTTAGATATGCTGTTCAAAGTTTCATATTATTAATTATTTTAATCAAGAATTAAACCACAGTCCAGGACATCTACTTGCTAGCCCTCATGAATACTCACGCATATCATTTTAACTTCACCACCAGAACTTTCATTTTATAACGATTATGATGACTGCCGATATGCATACTGGTTTCACAGGCCTGCCAGAAAAATTACAGGCCCATATAGTTTTTGGTAAAAATTAAAAAAATAAGTGATTGAAAGCTAAAAATATAATTATTCATGCGGCAGCGGCACCTGACATCAGTTGAGGAGATTCTTTCTAAGAGAATCTTGCAAAATTGGCATAGACCTGGAGCATTATGGAGCATTTTAACGCCATACCGCCCATATTTTGCAGTGAACATCTCGTAAAAAAACCTCTCCGCTAATTCTGCAGCTCCCTGCTAGTTCACAGAGGTTTAATAAGTCCTCCGTTCTCTCATCTACTGTCATACTCAGTTATATAAGGAGGTTATTTGGGAAAACAGACTCATTATATGAAGCGCGGAATGTTGTAAAAAATGGAAGAGTATTTTTGCCTATAACTTAAAGACATTCTGGTAAAAACAATCACGAGTATGATGTAATCGATAGTTGCCTTTCGTAATCGAGCGCTTGAAAGTGGCAGCAAAACCAATGACTGACTCGATGATCGGCCCACCACTATTCTAAAGGTGATCACCTTGGTCAGGTGTACATTAATATTCATTCTAAAGGTGATCATCTTGGTCAGGTGTACACCAATATGCATTCTAAAGTTGATCACCTTGGTCAGGTGTACACCAATATTCATTCTAAAGGTGATCACCTTTGTAAGGTGTACATTAATATTCAATCTAAAGGTGATCACCTGGGTCTGGTGTACATTAATATTCACTCTAAAGGGGATCACCTGGGTCTGGTGTACATTAATATTCACTCTAAAGGTAATCACCTGGGTCTGGTGTACATTTATTCTTGATAGACCGTCATTAGACACGTTCCATGTTCTATGATAGTGAATGTTAGCTGCGACACAGCACTTGATACAAACCTAGTTACTGTTCAAAATGTTTCTTTTTCATTACTTTGAGTAATATATCAGCATAATTTATGATATATCTTAGTTTGAGGCTTCCAAAGAGAAGCTCGACCATGTGTGAAAATAAAACCACACGTTTCCTCGGCACGTAGTAAGAATCCTGGAACCTTCGTGTCTTCATCACCCATGGTATAAAAAGAATAGAAGTACACACTGGGAAATGAACCGGTGTATCGAAGCATAATCTTGGAATTGAATCAGTGGTATGAAAGTACAAACTGGGAAAGTAGCGAAGAGGATGGAAGTGCAAACCAGGCATAAACCAGAATAAACATGAGCAGAGCAATTACAAGTAACAAATCAAGTTACCGTTGACAAAGTAAACGGTCAATCATCCCACTGGTGCAAAATTTGCATAATTTGGGTGACTCTCCCTAACACAACACGTGTAGTCTGCACCACTATATCTGTGTCGGCATGTTTTCCGGGATATTTTTTTTACCCAAAAGAGACAATATGAAAAGTTCTAGACCAAAGGTTGCAGGAGTCATTCCTCCGGCTACCTAGTACATAACCATGTCATACCTGGCACATAATTCGTACGTATGGAAGGCATTAGTAGGGTCAGTATATATTGGCGGTTTTAGCCTATTTTATACCAGAATAAAGCCGGCTAATAAAGATTCATGCGACTGTGGCAGAACTCTTCACAATGATTGCGAAATATTCAGCACTGGAGAACAGAGATATGGCAATTTCAGCTGATGACGTCAATGCGACGTCATACGTCATCGACCTTTGTGACGTCACTATTGTCTTGTAAAGAGATCTCACAACCATGAGCATGGAAGGCCTTCTGTAGCGTATTGGGGGCTCATTACCATAACTAGGTTAAAAGGGCGCAGCATAAGGGCTCTAGTGGTGAGGTTAATTATCGATGGTTCTGATTACACATGTTACGATTATCGAAGGCTCTGCTAAGAACTGATATCATTATCTATGGCTCTGAAGAATCCATCTTAACCGAATACCAATCTTATGATTCATAGGTATAACAGTTACTAGATTAATATTATATTAATCTGCTTTCCAAGGGAAACCTTTACAATAGGCCAATATATGGTGAGGTATTTCGAGGCAATTCGTGTTCAGCAATAATAAAATAATGTTTATCAAGTTTAATCAAATTTAAATAACTAAAATAAGGGTATTTAATCAACAATCAATCGATAATTGGTGGCGGATTCAGAGAGGGGCGCCCCAAGCGCGCCCACCTGTTGACATGTTACATCTCTCATTTTATCGTGTTCTTTTCCCATTTATTCGTAATTGATTTTCATTTTTCAGATTTTGTTTTTATTCCCTAGCAATTAGATTATTTTGATAAATACTCTACAATTAATAGGTTGAGGATATTTATGAACAGCTGTGTGATTTACTCTATCGAGATAGCATCTAAATGTATATACTGAGAGAGGGATTCTTCCAATTATTACACTCTGCTGGTTCATAACACTGAGGAATCTCTCCCCGCCATACCCCTCTCAATCCCCCCCCCACCACCCCACCCCCGAGGAATCTCTCTATACTATTTATGGGTCTTTACTATTTTTCTATGATAATTATATATATATATATATATATATATATATATATATATATATATATGTTATTATTTTAAGATGTTGGCGTAATTATTCCTCTAAAAACTTTGCCGATACACGTCTACTTAAACAACCTAACTTTCTGGCAGGTGGCAGATTACTTTCGCGAATGGTGGCCTTGGGACACCGGGTGGCCTCAGGCCACCAGCCCGCTGGTCACCTTTCCCGATCAATTTCCTTCCGCCAATATGCCACCAGGATACACAGCATTATACATGTGGTGTCCTTAGGCCAACAGGGTATACAGAATCACACCTGTGGTGTTATATAGGGAAAGAAGTATACTAACAAGTATTAAAGTCTGAATTCGGTTTTCATTCATGGAACTATTATTAACTACTATTAACTACTATATTGGCGGAAGGAAACAGGTCGAGAAGGGTGCATAGCGGGCTGGTGGCCTGAGGCCACCCGGGTTCCCAAGGCCACCATTCGCGATAGTAATCTGCCACCTGCAACTTTCTGCCTGGACATTGTTCTCAGAGTACTTCGTGTAGCATCCCAACGCGTTCATTGAACACTCATGAAGGCTGCTATATTGCGTGCACACTAAGCCCCGAATACCACAGGTAGCATGTCGAAATAACTGATATACCACCAGTTATATATAATTTGTAATTTACCGTTTTTATCCTAGATAACTTATTTATGAAACGAAAGTTATCTTGGAAAATAATCCATGGATTGTAAATGTCAAATATCAAAATGACTGGTGTTGGCAGTCCTCGTGACTTCCACAATACGGACGAGCGGCTGTCCCATTCATAAATATAAATTTATCCAGTATGCTATTGGACATCGCGTTATTCTCACAGACAGAAATATAAAGCTTAATTGAACGTCCCTGAAGGTGTCAGGTCTGAATGAAACCGTATAATATCCCTCATTTCCGATATCTCTAAACCACCAAAGGCTATTGTTATGTATATAATGAATGTATTTTTATGTATTGATCTCTTCATTCTTCAGTCGAGAACCGGATTAAAGCAACACGAGACCCTCCTGTCGTAAATCTTTTAAGGTTGAATTTCTGCTGAATCAGCACACATGTAAACCTTGCTGATATAGGCAACCGGCCAACCCTCTGAAACATGCTTATTTAAGACTAAAGATGGCATTTTTTATTCATGGTTTGCAACCGAGCCAAAAAGTATGACCATGGACTATTTTTATATTGTCTTTAAAACTGTGTTGAGCTTGAATGTAACCAAAAACTGCACAAAAATAGTTAACAAACCAACAAAGAACCATTTTGAAGCGACCAGAAAAGCAGTTGTGCCATCTGACAAACGACTCGAACCTAAGACTAAATGAAACTGATATGCTTCCTTATGCTTAACATAGTAACAATATTATAGGAATAATTAGCAGTTATTTTCGCAGTATCCTTCTTATTTATCATATACTTCATGGGTAAACATCAGCATATCAACAAAAAATCAAATTTAATTGCAAATATAGGTGAAAATAAAATTTGATCTTTAGACCGCGAACTGTGACCTTGAAGGTCAAATGCCTCTTTGGCAACCGGGTGATTCTGAAACCTTGGGCAATGAAATTACTTTCTAGTATGGGTTTTAGCCTTTTACGATAAATGCCTTCGAAAGTTGTTTTAGGGTAAATGCATATATTTTTGCATGTTTATAAATATTTGCACATTTAAAAAATATTCAAGACTCTTGATGTGTGAACATATTGCTATTCTATTCAGTAGTATATAATATTATATTATATATATTGTTACATGTGCCTTTTTATTGTGTGACACGGGCGTAACTCGTGTTTTAGTTGCACTCACTCTCTACTATCGACCTATGCCCTGCCCTGGAATAGCCGTAACGTCACGTGAATGAGTTGCACTCTCAGTTTAACCCGTACTGGTTGAACTCTCTTTGTCATGCTAGCTTGGGGCTTTCTCGCCTGGCCAAGCCGGGTCGGGCTCACGTCTGGAACTCTGGTATGTAGAGACACAGCGATGTTTTCTAGATGATTCCTGTAACGCGTGTTAACTGTGTACTGTGTTAGATTCTTTAGAATATTCGAGCAATGGAAAATTCTCGGCTTGAGCTGAAATGTTATATAAGGGGGCTGTGTTTTAGAGCCAAGAGAGAGGTGAGAGAAGATTCCAGCAGACACAGACGTGTGGGACCTATCCGATTATCCAGTAATTTCAGGGATTCTACTATTACTAACACTTTACAATTTGGTGCTGCCTGTCGCAAGTTTACTTTCTGGATTGTTACAAGAGCTTTACATTGGACTGTTATTCTACGAGAAAATTCGAGTAAACTGTTCCCCGTCTTATTCAATTTAAAGGACTTATTGTTGTGACAGTGGTGGTATCCAGGTACTGTGCACTTTGTTTTATTTCACTGTGTAATTGTATTGATTTGTTGTTATACCGCTGTTTTACGGTGTAATTGTATTGATTTCGTGTATTGTAATGTTATGGTTGTTTAAAGAATAAATTATAGTTATTTGTTAACAAAAAACCAGTGACTTCTTTATTCCTAGACATTTCACGCTGCCTTATGTTACAGAATCTAATTTTTTATCTCCTTGAAAAATTTGTGTTCGTCACGCATACGTGATCTGTTGATATTAGGTTCCGAAAAATATATAATATATATAGAATGCTTAATGCTCCTTCATCAGTAGTCAACTTGACACCTGATGAATGAGCTCTATGCTTGGAAGCTCGGAAAGCTCGTGAATGAAATAAACAGTCAACACTAAGCCGGCTTCATCTTGTTATATATATATATATATATATATATATATATATAATATATATATATATATATATATATATATATATATATATATATTAAGTCTTTGAAGGTTTCTATTTCTTAAAAATGGGCAGGTGCAAAATAAATAAGGAGACGAGATTATGCCAATGACATTTCAGAAGGGCGACCACTTTGTTCTGTCCCAAGCTGGTAGTAATGCCAGGGTTTTGCTTTCAATTTATTTTCCAGTTTCAATCAGGTGTCCACGTCAGGGATGATTTTAAACGTCGGTTGAAAGATTTATAGTACAGTACCTCCACCTCCTCCCGGACAGCGGTGCTTTGGGAAGCCAGACATCGGCTTAGATCTGTTCGATGCGATCCAGTACTTCAACACCTATGGGAAATTAGTCTGTGCCCAAGCTGTAACGATGTGAAGTACTGGTATCTATATATCATAACCCCCTATTATTTATTTAGAAAATGTGTGCTTCTTTTTTTCTTGGTTATATACGGACATCATTGTTGTCACACCAACAAAAACCTGGGACCCTACTGTCTATTTTAAAGTTTTTATCATATATAAATTGTGCTTTTCATCTTGTTTCGGCTGTATGACGCTGGATGTTATATATTTCCCTCGGGACATCAGTTTATGACTACATGGTGATAACGCCCCACGTTTTAAAACAACTGAAATAAGACCGATCTATTCAATGTTTTAAGCATCCAGGCCGTTTGCTTAGTTTTGCAACGCTAGTTCAAAGTGGACTATATATAAACCCAGCTCCACATGGACTAATTGCACAAATTAGTTAGTATGTTAACTACAATATACACAAGAAACTTGTATTTATAATATTGAACCAGGCGTTCTCTTTTTTATCAAACAATGTGACACTGTGAAACCAAGAGAGCTATACATGGTCGGTCAATTTCAAGAAATAAGCGGCATTTAAAAAAAGTTACTCACACATCTAGAAAGTAACATAGAGAGTTCAAATTATTGTAAAAGCAAACCACCCGATATACCCTTTATTCATCTAAGGGTCTGACGGGTTATTATTCTGCCACGCACACACATTGTCCTTTTTAAAGAGTCCCCATTCTCAGGTGGGATACTACTCTTATTTCATTGTCCATCACAACCCCAGCGAGATATGGACCAGGGACAAATGTCTCTCGGCCATACGTGCACCATAAAAAGGGCGTTTCCCGCTTTTTCCTGCACGTGTATCTCGTTCGCTGTAGACAATCTCATCCGGAGTACACAAACCGGAGGTTTTCCGTAACAGGTGAAAGTACGTCGCATCATGATATGTTGTATGCCGTAAAGGACATGCACATACACGCACATGCATTCCATTTTCCATATGTTAATTGTTAACATTAAGTCTGAAAATATATCTTTAACTAATGTATTATTGCATGAATCTAATGACAATTCATTTATTCCAAAACCCCGTCTTATCTTCTTTTTATCGCACAGACTGCTGCTCCCGAGACACTTTATTTACTTGTCACTTCATACCGTCTGTCATTTATTACACATTTATGTCTGGTGCATGGAACAAGTCTGGTTTGGTGTTTATTGTTACACAGTCGAGCTGTCTAACCACAATCTAATTTCATAAAAAGGTTCGTGATATGAAACAATAATGGTCTCTGGTCCTCATGCGAGGGCGGGATTTGGTGGTGAGTCTTGATCCATTAATACATAATTGATAACAGAAACTGCAGCTCAGAGAAATATGAACCATTATTTAAGGCCGATAAGCCAATTTCCTCGCCTCCTTACATGCCCGAGGGATATGTTCAGGTGCTATTGCTGTATTCCCTGGCTTTCAAGGGATGCCACCGTTACTGTATTGATAAACTAGAGATCGCTTCATCGTGTCTGAAAATGGATCAGACATACACCACTTTCGCCGCCTTTTTTAAATGATTGTCAAGATATATCCTATCCTCATAATTCATTTGTGTTTATCTATTTAAAAAATGTATATCACACACACACTCATGAGCAAAACAAGTTCCGCAGCCCGCGAATGGACCCTAGCAATTTAAATAAAAACACCGCGGTCGAATGAAGGGGTTTGCAGGTTGGTAAATTAATTTGCGGGGCGGGTCAGTCCGTGTAGAGCTGCTATGTGGAAAACAATTTTTCATGTGGGTTACCTTGTTCTCCATGTATGAAAATTTGGAAAGAAAATAATTACGTTGACATAATTATAACATTACAAACTAAACAAAATATCAGACCCTTCCCCTTATAAATAATAATCATGCTTCTTCCATGGTAATATATTAGTTAAAACAAGCAAATTCGTGGAATTAATGTCCCCCAATTTGGAATCTTGTTGTTTTTCATGCTTGATTAAGGAATGATAGACAGAGTGACAGACAGAAAGACAGAAGCCAGACACTCCAAAACAAACCCCAACCAGGGTATGCATACGAGCAATCACTGACCAAAATTTGAATGAATCGGATAATATTTAGGAAAATTATCCCACAGAAACGAAAACCTGACAAACTGATAGACAGAGTGACAGACAGACAGACAAAAGCCAGACATACAAACCTAATCCCAACCAAGGTATGCATAAGAGCAATGTCTGACCAAAATTTTAATGAAATCGGATAATATTTAGGAAAGTTATCGCACGAAAATGAAAATCTGACGGACTGAAAAACAGAGTGACAGACAGATACCAGACCCTCCAAAACCAATCCCAAGTAAAGTAAGCATGAGAGCAATCACTGACCGAAATTTGAATGAAATCAGATAATATTTAGGAAAGTAATGGCACAGACACGAAAACCTGACAGACGGACAGACAGAGTGACAGACAGACAGACAGAAGCCAGACACTCCAAATCCAATCCCAACCAAGGTATAAGCATAAGAGCAATCACTGACCAAAATTTGAACAAAATCGGATAATATTTAGGAAAGTTGCCGCACGGAAACGAAAACCTGACAGACAGACAGACAAAGTGACAGGCAGACAGACAGAAGCAAGACACTCAAAAACCAATCCCAACCCAGGTATGCATGAGAACAATCACTGACCCAAATTTGGATGAAATCGTATAATATTTAGGAAAGTTATCACACGGAAACGAAACCTGACGGACGGACAGAGAGACAGACAGACAGACAAACCCAAATCAATGTCCCCCGAGTCCGCGGAGCGGGGGACAAAAATACCCATGCAGTATTACGGTATTTGTGGTATTTGGTTTTCTCGAATTGACTATGGTAATCACGGAGGTCAAGGACGATTGATCATACGCTTAACACGTGATGGCATATCTGACCAATCATGTACGTCTACCCTCAGTTCTTGGATTATTACAATATACTTCCTTGTTATGCTAATCATAATCTTCTGAGTCATCCTTTTATAAAGAAAAAACTGCAGCTTATCTCTGCCTTCACAGTTAATTGTTCAAGTTGTCTAATAATGATCAATAAACGTGAGTTTTTTTTTTAAGTACACAGGGCAAGTTGGTTAGTCTTTTTATGCCATGAAATCCTGACAGCTTAATAACGACAATCTTAATACTGTACGGGAACCTTCACCTCATCCAATAGAGCCAGCGCCACCAAACGACCATTGATATATCTTTAAGAGGAGAAATTATAAGAAGCTCTGCGCCGTCAAGACAGAATCTGAGTTTTCATGGCCCGATCATCTTAACAGTGACAGGTAATATAAATCTAAATTTACCTGCGCATGACAAGAAGTGCTCCAATTTCCAGCCACCTTTGACTATATATAACTTTACACCACAGTCAGGGTAGACAGCATGAGCACTTAAGGACGCTCACTGAGGGCGACGTACTAAAGAAAGTCGACGATACAAGGGTTCCATTGTTTGCTACCGAGCTGGCAAAAAACACCACCAATATCCTCCCAGATGTCGAAAATAATAAAAAGAGAAGTGAATGAATGACAACATGAGTTCCCTATATATTTTTTTCTTGTCTGCTGTGAATTTTTAGTTACTACTTTTAATAATAAATGGACTGAAATTTGATATGAAATCTCAGCTTAATGGTCCTACGTCAGGATTTCGGTAGGTCTGTATCATAAAATGGCCATGTCCACCGTTGAGTGTATGGGAAACTAGAAGTAGTAGCAGTAGTAGTTGTAGTACAACTATTAATTTTGTACACCAGGTGTAACCAATTTCATCCGAGTTTTCATCGGGATCCATGATTTTAATAAACATATCATTATATCTATTGTCAGTAGAACCTGATAAAGCCCATCCGTGGCCGTAATATCCACCCTTTGTATAATACATTTCAAAAGAGCTATCTGAAGAAAAAAATTTACAGCCCCATGATTAGCCTAGTATTGAAACCCCACATATTAGTAATTGGATACAGACTGTTTTAAGCATTTGTTAAAATTAAGTGTGTTCCACTCACCTTTGGGCGGTTTTCCCGGCGGTTACCAGTAAAGCAGATGGCGTTATTTGTGCTTTGGACTGACCGGACTTTGATAAGACGGTTTCACAAGCTGTCATAATATACGGTATTTTCAGAAATTTCATGATGTTCAAGAAATACCGCTTGAACTTTTTTACACAGCTTAATTTAATAACAGGCAGTGTGTGAGCAAGATATAAAACAACCATATTATTAAAGTAATGACAGCCCTAAAGGTAGGAAAAACCGTATGTGTATCATATTTATGTACCAGTAATCAATTCTTTCTACACCCTGGCGCCTTGTGAATTTTAACTTTTTTTCTACGAACCAGCGTCCACTATTTAAGGAGGGACGTTCGTGATTTTTTTTAAATTTATTTCATTATATGTAATATGCATTGTAATGTCAACCAAATAAATAAGCCATTGAATAATTTTGATTTTAAACAGGTTCCTGTTTCATAATCGAAAGGCCATTCCCCTGATACATTCTTATAAAAAAGTTAACTGTCATTTTTTTTAGAGCGGGAACTTAAGTTTCAGAATCCTCCGTTTGTCACAGTTTAAAAAAACTAATGAATGGTCTTATTATTTCTTTTGGACCGTCCGCATGATATCACAGGTCAAATATATATGTCCATTTTTGTCGTCTATTATCGTCTTTTTGTTACCTCGTTATGTTTTACGAACGTGGTGAAACATGAACGGTTGTCCCGGATTTAAGTGAATGATTTCTTAAATACTTTGTTTTGTAAAACTGTCGTTTCCTCATTAATTATTTTTAACCCTGGCAACACGCATTCTAAAATTTATCTGCCCAGTTTAAAACAACTCGACTAGATAGACAGGGGATGTTGATACACACAAACAAACAAGTCATGAACAATCATGATAAAGTAAAGATTATCGCTTTATAAACTGTAATCAAATACAATATTTAAAAAAAAATAATGACATGTCAGATATGAGCCTATATGAAAAGGTATTTCAGTTTTATCCCACGAAAGTTATAGCTGAGTTCGAGATATCCGCTCAGACGGAACATGACTAACATCAAGATAGAAAGTTGTTTATGCGGCAGGCAGATCCCGCGTTGTCTGTCGTCTGCCGAGGTGAGCCGATCTATCGCAGGAGGACTGTGGAACAATCGATCAGCCTCCAAGCAAAATTTCACCTTTAAACCAAAAATATCTTGGAGGTTTCAAAGGTTTATAATGCATTTACCAATTTACCCTTTCCTTTACTCTGCGGTCATGGAATAATCCATTTTAAATAACTCAGAGCTCAGATCCTCTGTACGTGTATTGGTCCCTTTGTGAACAGAACCAGTCACGCACTGCGGTCCGGGGATATATTCACAGTCGGCAGGTTAACCACTTGCCTGTGTGATGGATTAGATAGCATTTAGACTCTGGCAGGGCTGAACACCCTGGAAGAACTCCTCACCTTGAGGGCTTATTACGTCATAGCTTTCCGTTCTCGCCGCCATTCAAATGTCCAACCAAAGGAATTTCATGAATTACCCATCTGTTCTAATACACTTATCTTCTGGCTCTTTAAATCATGATGCGTCATGGTTATTGATTATTGATTAAATGATAATAGGAACTAGAAATCTGTCAGAGACCACATAAAAACCTCCCGATACATTTTGGATTACAAAATCACCATGCATAATGAATAAGTGCCACCGTTTACCAACTCTGCCAAGTAACGCCCAACTTATCGGAGTGCAAAGTTATTTGGCCGCTCCATTGAAATATGGGGCAGCAGAATAAAAAAAATGAAAAACAGTGACAATGGTGGTCTAAATATGCCACATTTCTGTCACATCACTCAGCTTTGAAAATACCATGGGTCAAGAGATTATCAAATGCACCTGAAAAGGTAAGCTGGAGACACGGTATACAGACGTTCGTACCTAATTTTCTTCTCAGATATTGTTTTAATTTGTACATATTATTGGAAGAAGGATTTTTCATTTATATCGCTGTAAATGGCGATATTCTTGAGATATTTTTATAGATTTGGTATAATGTACAGGTCGCTTGTCACATATGGCATACCGCTAGGAAACAGAAAAACAAATCAACAAGGACTTCGAACCAAATAACAATAAATTTGTTAAGGTTAAAACGTTAGTAAATGTTATTAAAGTATATGAATTAAAACAATAGCTTTATTTCATGCAATTGTACAGTAAATTGGAACAGTAACACTGTTAGCTCTAATGATTTACGGTGCAATCCGCCTTTGAAATTATCAAGATTATAACAGTTGCCGCTTAATTGCAGTAGTTCCGCTTTCTGTAAGGTAGGTATTAAGGAAATCATTTGGATCACTTGCAACATGTTCATTGGTACTGCGCCGAAATAAAACAGTTTTTGGACTTATTCTGTATTTTCAATATGGGCCCATATGTTGCTGCCAAGTGTATATTTTTCAATGATACAGGGGATATCAGCAAAGATATCATTTGGCTGATGGCGAACCATTTTATCGATTCCTTTGATTTTTAAGAATATAAGCGTAATCCAGATTACTTCTAAATGTAATGGATTGGATTGTCAACTTGTATTCCACAAAATGTCAACTAAATCCGTCCGTAATGTTATGCTTAAAGGTTGCTAAACAACGAACCATGGGAAAAAAACATATTAGCTTCCTGTTGCCGGTGTTAAAGTTATTCCTCGAAGACTGCATCTCATACAAGTGCCAAAAACGTAAAACGGTATGATCGAAAAAATTCTGAAGTTTACACCGGTCAAAAAGTCTTAGGTTGACATTTTTACCTGTAACATTTCTTAGTGAGCACTTGTTCGCAAGAACAATAGCAAAAATTTCCAACTGTGACCTTTTGGTATTTACGGCTCCGTGCGTGTGTTCTACTTTTTTTACCATAAGCGACAGTTCCTGGTCTGCTCAAGTGCCAGATACCAGTAGATCTACAGTGTATGGAATAAACTCGCGACTCTGGATTTTTAAATGGACATTGAAAATACCCCACACACTGGAAACATAACTTAAAATGTTATAACCGTGTGTCTTGAAATCAAATTATCAGTTATAATTAGCGGTGGTGACATTCAACCGTTGTCCCATAATTCCTCTGTTCCCGCGCCTATCAGATGCCCGTTTTTGTCTTGAACTGTCGGGAAAAGTGTCTCATAAGGGGGCGATTTTCCATAGTTTCCCGATTAATCCTGATATATTTATGTTTACATTTCTTTGCGATAAGAATCTTTGTCGTCACGAATTATACTCGAGCAGTGCACTGCGGTGAGTTGTTCTAGATCTCCGTTTTAACCGCTGCTTTGTATAACACGATTCTCAGGGTTACACCACCAGGTGTCGCACAGAACGTGGTATCGCATTGTGCATCCAACTCCAACTTTTAAATCCACGACAGCCTGCTTTTGTTGAACTGTTTTTGGCTGGCACAGGACGTGTTTTCGTTGTTCCGACTTATACCTATTCCTCAAATATTACACAAACAAGAACATGGTCCTGTACAGATTCCAAAACGAATTGTTCACATACACATATGCATGTTCTTTTTGAATGCCAGTAAGTACTATTCAATAGTGTATTTTGTTTATTTCAGTGAATTTTATTAAATATATGAAATGAGTTGCAAATAAGGACACATTTAACGTTATATCAGTCGATGGTATTAATATGAACAGTCCAAGTGTTTTTACGATGCTGCCATTGTTGCTAGCATTTATCTTGTTCCTGCGCCCCTGGTGGTGTAATCAACTCCAGGAGTTGGCCATGGTTTTTCTTGATCAATGCACAGGGAAATGTTTGTATTCGTAAACAAAGACGGTCTTTTTTATGAACAGAGATACGGACAGGAACATTTTCATGAAACGCAAACACGCCCCTGGTGTTGAGACCAAATAAACTGCTAAACAAGCAGCAGTTAAAACGATGGAGATCTGGAACGACTGCGTGAGGAGTGTACCACGTGCATTAAAGTAACATCAGTGACTTATTAAATGTGCGTATGTTATTACTTAGCATACATAACCTCTCGTTTGGATAGGCTTTCACGATAACATAATACACTGATTAAGATTATTTTACGTATCGTGAGCCTGAATTATTATTTTTATTTTCGTTAGAAATAATACAAATACATGGTCCTGCTACCTTCCCTCCCGCAGTTTCATATATTTTGTATTATCAGAAAAATGTGATATGTATCTGATAACAGTTTAGGTATTCATATTGTTTATCTTTTACCGGAAAACATGGGTCTGTACCATTTTTCGAGTTGAAGCTTTTTAGACATTTTTTATGCAGTTTCTACTCATATTGCACATTTCTTTTGTGTCCATCAAAACGAGGAACTTATAATACGGGAATCAACAGCGTTACGTTATTATATAAACTTTGCTTCATGAGACAAATTAGAAATATAATCAAAGTATCTAAATACATATGTTAAGGTACTTTGATTAACTATAAGGTTCAATTTAACTTTGCTTCTAGACCAGCTAGAAACATATATATAATGTGCCAGGCGAGTGTAAATCATAAAATGCCGAAAAACAAGATGGCGTCCAAGGTGGCACCCACAAGGGCCATCATTTCCAAAACTTATTATAACGGTCCTTCCAAGTGTCTAATCAGGTGTTTTGAGTTACAAGGAATCGAGTAAAATGAAAATATTGAGGGGCCATAGTTCAACAAAAATTCCAGACCAAATAGCATACAAAATGTTCGTTTTTAATTGTTTTGTACGTTTTGTTTAGGGTAGAAAATTTATTTATTAAGTTTAAAGAAGGAATCTAGTCAAATCCTACCATAATGATTAAAAAGTTCACATATTTCGTATGCATTGTGTTAAATATTGCAATCTCTGTTAGTGTGAGGTTTTACCTAACAATAGGGCGTACGTCAATAAAACGTACACTTTTATTGCAGAAGTGTCATGAAATGAAATGTATTTGGCGTAAATACTTGCATATCCATATATGTCGAAGAAAAACCTTGTGAAAGAATCATTACTTATCACAGCCGAAGTATATCTCCCTGGGAAAGGTTTCGATCACGTCGCAGGCCGTGCTTACGGCGTAAAATGGCTTCAGCTAATCGTGATAACACGGCCAGTGTACATTGGACCTGCAATGAGGTCAAGAGCACCTCAGGGTTGACATGGACAAGGTGGTTACCTTTCGTCCTTTAAACAGGTCAGGAACACCTGGGGCTGGGACCTGAAATGGACAAGATTTCGCCCGGTCAATAAAACAGGTCAGGAACACCTGGGGGGCTTGAAATTGACATGCTGTCTGTGTGTGATAGGCATTATCAGTCCATTGCTGGAACAAATAAGGCCCGCAAATATGTTTGAACTAGCGATGACGTGCCATTCCACAAAGTGCGTTTCAACTAGCGATGACGTGAATTCCACAAAGGAGCACGGACACATCCATTGTGACTGAAAAACTGTTAAAAAACATGCTGCACAGATACGTGGTACTCGAAATTTTGTAAAACACTTATAAATCTGTAGTTGTCCTACCACATTTTACGACAAAGTTATGTCTTGTCAATTTTAATTTTTAGGTGTAGCCATATAGCCCTTTCAACGTTTTAAGCGTTTATACTCTTTTTTTCTAATAACTTGAAATCTAATTACAAGACAATTGTTTAATTTCTCATTTATTTACAATGCCATTGTTTGGTTTTATTCTCAAAATTACGTTGGTTATCTTAAATTATCTCAAACTCAATTTATAATGTACTCTCACATTTTGTCATTGAAGCATAAAAGCCCAGTTTAGTTTTACATTTTTAGTAAACACTAGAAATTTATGATTTTTTACGCCAACCAGTTCTTAACATTCAACATTTCTTACAGTTTTCTATATTTTCCTGTGAAAAGATATAAATAAAAAATAACACAACAGTAATCCTTTTGTGCTCGTGAACTAACTGCTTAAAAGCCTGAAAACCAGACAAGAGTACAGTTATGGCTCATAAATTGACGATAAATCTAATTTCAAGGTTTCTCAACTGGGGCAATTGTTTTCTTGGATTTCATTACATCATGTCAGAACCCCCTTTAAATATTATATGCCATGAGTCCTTATTCCTATAAGAACTAAATGATCAAGGTGAAAGGCCGGGACCCATGTAACATTTCTGATGTTCTCTCCAGTTGCCTGGATTGACACTTATTTCTGCTAATGGCGGCAAGGCTGGATTTATTAACTTTTATCAGTGGAAGCACCTTCGCCTGGTTCTGAGAAAGTTTTTGGGTCAAGTCACAGGACATTTCGTCATAAAGTTGTGTTTATCATTTCTTCGTGTATTTCTGTACTTAATTAGTGATAATCTATGGCTTATCACTACCATTAGCTTGTGTCTGCTTTCAGTGATGTCACATTGTCTGAAAATTGTCCCGACGCAGATGCTTAATTTCAAATAATAATGTACAACATGAAACATGACTCACATTAAATATATACAGCATGAAAGATAGACAACATACAGTACGTACAACAAGCAATAGAAAAAACTTTGCATAAGTACCAGGTGATCTATTTGCTCCTTTTTTTCAAACAGTTAACACCTAATCACTGACCCCCCCCCCCCCCCAAAAAAAAAAAGAATATAAATAAAAAAAATAAAAAAAAATCTGGACTTTGACAGGAAATGGCAATAAATTGAAGAAATCCCTTAACCATTACGCTTTAAAACAACGAGCATTTATTCCTTTGTAGTATTGACTGCCATATGTCCCAAAATATAACCCGTATAGCGAATGTAGTCTGCCCTAATTCTTACCAACTCAATGATCGACATGACAGGCCATGACCGGGTTGACATCTCTAATGTTCTCTATGGGCGTCGGCTTCTGACACTGATGTCCCCTAATGGCAGAACCACTACATTGATTAACCTCTGTCAGTGTGACGAAAATGGACAACCCAGGCTGATACGGGGAAAGGGTTAAGATGCATTAGTAGTCCAGTCATAGTTCCATTTACCTTGCCCGCTTTGCCTCGGGGGCGCCAAAGATCAGTGTACTGTGATGCATGGCTGTCTTTGATTTAACAGACCATAAATTGTTCACATTTCATTACATGTACCCGGGGAGACCCTGCAGCCCGCGGTGCTGGGATTAGCTTTAAATCATCGTAAGCTAAAAAAAAAAAAAAAACTTTCACGCCCTGACCTCTGACCTTTACCAGCCTGATATGAGTCGTCCCTTGTACCTGTCATAATACCAAATTACGTCCATCATGTCGGTTATTTCACAACATAAAATGGATTATTTTTCAGTGGTAAACTGAGTTATATGAACAAAATTAAACAGATATACAATAATTTGTTCGAACAACATTTATAGTTCAGAACTGCATCAATTTACACCCGATGAAGATTATTTTTATTTCACATCTGTATCGAATTTATACGAAAACTCAAACTTTACCTTTATCCCACTGTTAAAATATAATATTATATATGAATAACATTATACCCTGCGGAACCACCGTAATAAGGGTCCTTTTCCGTACATGCGGGCACCCACGCGGGTCATGCACGGGTAAAATCCCACAAGTGTAATATCGATGTCCCCTTTCAATACGTGTGGGACCCCGCGCGGGTCCCGCATGCAGGTCCATCATTGTTCGCTTTCTGCAGGTGCCCGCATGCGGATGCAACCTGCGGTATATAAGTTGCTTACATTTGCACTTGTCTGTGGAAAAGATAAAAGAACTGACAGTACTTTAAGGCTGAATAAAAGAAAACACGAGTTGTTTTATCGAGATACGGCCCAGAAGCCAACTCTTAGTAACGTGTGGCAGGCTGGTGAGACACCCGCCTCAATCCTTGCCTCGCTATTACAAATGTTCAAATTGAATATAAGATTAAAATATTACACTGAAATTAGAAATTATGATTATTAGTGCATGCGTTTACCAAAATAAATGGGTCATCCGCATACGAAGACCCGCACATATGGAAAGGGTCTCTCCCCATGCGGGGTCCCGCGCGGTAACCGCACGGACAAATATCCGCATGCAAGGAAAGGCAGCCTAAGTTGCAATATATTGCAAGGATGAAGTCAGTACATGTCACACAATAACCATTCCCCCCCCCCCCCCCCTGCATTTAGGAAAACATAAATAATCAACCATCCTCATTTTTTCTCAAAATATAATAATATGATGAATAGAAACGGCGTTTCTGGGGCTATTATAATCTAAAATTAACCCAAACTGATTTAGGAGTCAGCTCAATTTCCCCCTAATCCCTGCTGTCCGGTAGTCTCTTGCCAAGTGAAACAGACCCATTTTCCATCTGAAAGACAATGATTGAATTCCGTTATGGATGACCTGTCAGCTGAAATAAGGGTATACGATATGACGCAAAATCTACAGACCAATAATTCAGTTGGCTTTGACAGTATTATTCATTTTAAAAGGCATTAGGCTCACTAGAGCGCCCCGATGGATCAACAGGGTATAAAAGATTGTCCAGGCACCGGCGTTCTCCTGTGTTCAGCTGCGGGCAGCTTTAATCATTAATGGTAGACTCGGTAAAAAAGGCGTTAATGCGAAATAATGCATTGGAGGTATTGAACTGCGAAAATGGTAATGTCAGCATCTATCGATATTTTATGCGGAACCACTGAGTAATAACCCTTGGGATATGGGATATGGAATGTCTAGCAGTAGGTATCGTTTTGATAGCAATGCCATAGAAATTATCCTTCATGGTTAAAAGGGAGTTTTCCACTTTGGTATAACGGGGATCCGGCAGGCTGGATTATATGACATTTCTCAAGGCATCTAATTTCAATGAGTAAATAAAAGCACATTAAGAGGACACAACGCAGGCCCATGAACAGGTAGGTGGGCTTCGATGCGGAGCTCCCGGAGAGAGTCCACGGGAGCCGTCAAACACATGGAGGAAATCAAACTCAAGAAATACAAAGGGCTTGTCACATTTACGGTGCCTTTATATCGCACTGGTAGGTGAAGGAGCGCATCTTTTATGAAATTGCAGTTATTCTTTTAGCAGCGATGTGAATGGGTTTATCCTAGGACACGTTGATTTATTCCTGTGGAATCGCTCAATTAAGATCTTTCGTAAGCTCTGTGTGCTGGACCAGTTTGTTTTAATCTTGGGCTCTGGTTAGTTGTTATTCACTGCAAGTCAAGTCTGGCCATATGTCATTATTGAAAATCAAGTTTGTTTACACAAAAGGCCAGTTGGAAATGCATGGCCTTTAACAATCGGTTTCCATGGACGGGCATTAATTTTGACTGTCTGTATTCCGGGTGGCATTTTTAGATGGGGTTCTGTAGTGTCATCAGAAAGCTTATGAGTAATGTAGACTATTCCAAGATAATTAGCATATGACGAAGAAAGGAGTATTCATGCAGGTCATTAATATTCATGGGCATCCAAGTAAGAATTATATTTAAGCTGCTAGACGACCAGTTTCTTCAGCAAGATTCGACATGTTGCAGTTGTCTCCATGTTGTCGCTGACAACACATTATTTACGTGTTCCTGTAGTATTAAAAGGACATAATCAGGAGCAATACTATACCTATTCTTTCACACTATCAGTTCAGTTTTGCTTTAAACAAATGTTTCCCAGCAAAACCATCCCAGCACACATTCTCAGTACCTTGCACAAAGCTGTTTGACACCTTGTTATGGCTCCGCATGTTGGTAAACACAGTCCACGTGTCTGTTTACCATTACAAAACCGCGTGACAGGAGGTCCCAATATGAACCTCAACACATGATGTTTTAGCCAGCGGGAACATGTATTACATTATTATGGTCAAGTCAGTCGAGGCATCTCCTGATTGACACGTGTTATGGCTCCGCGATGCACACGGCCCCTCGCGCTGTGATTATGTTGACACCTGTGATCGCGCCCGAATCACCGTTTTTAACACTAGTTTACAGGAGTAAGCAAACGGTTTCAAGGTAATATTTTGGTAGGTACAGATTACTTTTAAAGGGAAAAAGCTATTTTTCGTGTTAATCCAACATGCACATCATTCCTCCGATAGTGAAGGGTGGCTGATAAATGCCACATCATTGCGGCAGCAAAGATTTTTTGTATCTGCGGAAGTAAGGAATTGTATCTGTGGTGAACGTGCCAGCTGATATACATGTATATGTAAATTATTGCAAATTTAATCGAACTAGTTTCGGTGACCGATGGTAGTTGATGGTAATGATGATAAAAGTTGGACTGCAGAAAAAGGGCACCACTGGAACTTAGAAGGTCCTGTGAGAGAACAGTTTCCCTAATGACAAGAATAACAATTTGTGGCCTATCATCAGTCGAGATATAGAATATATATTACTAATTGCAGGATGGTTAGCTTTTTTCCGTATTAAACATTTATGCAATCAGGAGATGAAATATTACCCAAAGGTTCTACGGAGTATTACATAAAAAAATGGGATACCTTATATAAGGGAACACACAAATTAGTTATTATAAGTTTAGTATTACGAGAGCCGTTTAAAAAAATGGAAGCACTGAAGAAACTCAGCTGCTAATGAATAAGATATTGAACAACAACAAAAGACGCAGTGTCCTGGGATGCTTATACTTATTGTTTAATTTATTTATTATATAGTCAATTGAAACAGAATAAACGCAACGGTTATAAATCGCGATTATATTCAGCAGCTAAATCTGCCTTATCGGAAATTCCTCAAGTGTGTCGTCCGGAACATGATTGACTTCTAGGCTCTAATTTCTCCCTTCAAGATCGCTTGCTTGGTCTACTCGAAAGGCTGAAGGTATTTGAATTTTAAGATAAAATTTAAAAATATCTTAGGAGGTGCTTAAACGAATTAAAAGCATTTTTGTTGTCAACATGAATTACCAAACGCACCGTTTTTGTGTATCAAAGTCTGAAGGCTTCTCTACAGACATACGTAGTCTGTTTAAAGCATTACAAGGATTTCCATTTTACTGAGTTTAACGTAAACCCTTCACTCGAAACATTTCGTGGGCAGAGAGCTTTACCTGCTTCCTGTGATTACATCAAACCTATCACGCAGACATGATGCTGTCTGCGGAAGACGTATATATTTACCGCGCCAACGGGGAAACCCAAAGTCACTATTGACTTGTTTTATGGAGCCCTAACGCAAAGGTCAGCAGACTGAGAGATCGTGAGTGATGGGATATCGATGTTTTAATGATCCAACATGGGTAAGAACGGACAGGGACGGATGAGTAACCAAGACGAACTTTGCATTATTGTCACCACTGTAGAAGAAATCAAGGAGTCCCCTCTATAGTGACTCTTTATCACTCTCACATAGATTTATTTGGCCTTGGAAGGATGCGCCGGGTTTTCTTACCCGTTCCCAAAGGGAACCGGTGTTCCAAAAACAACTTCCGTTTGGAATAAAATTGTGTCTCAATCCAAAGAGTTGAATTTTAACTGTCTCATGATTATCTACTACATAAAAATGATTGCATTTTCATGATTGAAACTTGAAACCCATAATAGACTATAAATAATATATATATATATATATATATATATATATATACTGTATCTGCTTGGTAGTTTATCGTTGGTCAGTTGCGTATGTCTGTCTGTCTGTCTGTCTGTCTATTTGTCTGTCTGTCTGTTTGTTTGTCTGCACTCTCCTGGCCACAATTTTGCTTTTGCCACAATCACCTTGAACTTTTAGAGATGATGGACAAAAAATCTAGGTTTTCTATTGTTTCTGGTCAAAATAGATTAAAGGTCAAGGTCAAGGTCATCGAAAAACCACAAATCCTTATATACCTCATAACTTGGTCAGAATTGTCGTATCAACCTCATTCTTGCCTCATTTTGTTCGTCATTCCTTGGTCTTTACTCTGCTATGTAGATGACCCAAATTTGCTGTTTCCAAGGCGACGCATTTTAGGGAAAATCTCAGGATAATCGAAAATTAAGGGTTATATATTTTTATCATTGTCAGTTTTAAAGCTACAGAGTTCTAGATTTTTGTATGGGTAATTTTAGTACTACAAGATTTTATTACAAGTCTCGCACTATCTCGCACACTTTCTCCTCAAACGAGATATTTGACATACCATTTGGTGATACCCTAGATGCCACAAGTATGCAAAAATCGTCTTGAGACTGATATATTTTATGTCCTACATTAATATCTCGCAATTTTTTTTTCAGTTTTGGAATATGGTCGCTAGGGGGCGCTGCACCTTTAACACCACAGCATATCATTTTTTGACCATATCTCCATACTATAAACTTAACCTACATAAACTAAAGCTAATTCTTTTCCTCCGAACCTTCCCCATAAGATTATCTATGGTCATCTGTTATCTCAGATGTGTTACTTTGTCAGTAGGCTATGTTTGTCTGTTTGTAATTTCTCGTCAATGTTACCTTCTAGCCAGTTCTTGCGTCTTACATATACCATTCTACATGCCACAGTTTAATTGAAATACCTTTGTTACTTAAATATTTTGTATATCGTAACGTGTTCGTTCTTGAAGCCGTGCGTGTATTATTTAATTAGTTCAAAGGTCAAGGTCATTGAAAAACCTCGAAATCGTTATTTCCTATTATCTTTGTAAAAAAAAATTCATAGCCATCTCAGTCATTTTTCTTAGCAACTGGTACTGCAACCTCTTGTTTCCCATAAGAACATAGGATGACTTCCACTTGAAAGACTATGCCCCTTTAACCTCCTCATGTCCTGGTTTCCCCTTCCGGCAAGCGTTCGTCCTATGTGCGTCTAGTTTTCTTTTGTGTACTAGACCAAGAATAATAATCATAATGACAAGCCCGTTTTTCCTTAAATAACATGCCTCGTTTTATACTTGCTAACTTTTTTAAATGAACAACAGGGGCGTAGCCAAGGGGGGGGGGCATGCCCCCAACCCTCCCCCACCTACTCGAATCCAGTACTCCCCGTCCTCTCGGAATTTCACTAATTCTAATAATAATGAATATTTTCTAAAACACAATTATGAAATTCCTGTCACTGGTATTCGCATACATTTTATTTATTTCAATATTAAGCATTGCACATTCAATATTTAATATATTGTTAATTGATAATTCTTCATTTCAATAGTTTTGATCCAATAAAGATGATTTTTTTATTTATTAATTTTGTACAAGTGGTACTTCTAATTGAATTTAAAATATGTGAGATGTAATATATATATATATATATATATATATATATATATATATATATTAATTTTGTACAAGTGGTACTTCTAATTGAATTTAAAATATGTGAGATGCAATATATATATATATATATATATTAATTTATTTATATATATATATATATATATATATATATATATATATATATATATATATATATGCTTCAATTGCCTTGCCAAATATTTCTTCCCCCTGCCCTCCCTAAATCCTGGCTACACCCCTGGAACAACACAGGTCTCTATCGTTTCACACGTCAGTTTCACATCTGCATCGCACATCAAGGCGTCCAATATTTTACTTAAATATATATTGGGTTGTGGTAGGAATCGGTAGTAAAATCATATTCGATGACTGAGAGGTGGTAAACGACCGATGGTCGATTATTAATCGATAATTTTGTTTCATCTATATGACCGTAAAATATACCTAAATATTAGTAAATGCAGTCCAACTCGTACATCATGAAGAAAGGTCCAGGTAATGACCGGGTTCTTGACACTTTTTCGTTGTATAAGGTTACGTTTTTGCTTTGACAGAAAAAGTATATTTTATTGGGATATGATGACTCTTTTTTTGGGTAAACATATGCAATCGTTTTGATTGATTATGCAAAAAATACCTACATTAAGTCGATTATGAAAGAGAACGACCAATCATCGATATAATCGATTAACCTTACACACCATTGATGCTGGGTAAAGCACACAGGTCCGGGAAAATAACTACACAGTCGGAAATAAGGAAAACATGGACGTTCGTTTGACAGGAGACAAAGCAATGCAGATGCATATAGTGGAATATTTTATAATTGGGCGCAAAGGGAGAGGGTAACCCGTCTCCCTAATGTAGAATATATTTGAAAATTTATGCTGTAATAGCGTAATTCAAGAAGTTTGAAAAGCATCATGATGGAAAATTCGGATGACTGTTAAAGCAGTAAGTGCCTGTTCTGTTTCTCCTATTGTTTAGGCCTGAAAAAGGAGGGGCTCCTCCTTAATCCACCACTGCTGCGCATGAAGAATCCGTAATAGACAGATTGTGAGCACATTTAACGCATTACGTCAGACCCATGTAGCTGCAGTTTAACATAATCCTACTAACGACAGCTGTGGTTTTGATCATGCATATACACAGTTGGCCCAAGTCGCAAGTGTGTTGAGGAATTTTTTGTTTGCTTGAGTGATCAGGCTGCAGGTCTCTAGTTCAACCCATTTACTGCGAGGTCATGAAGGGTCAACAACATTAGTGTTTGGAATCCTAGAAGATAATGGGCCATGCGCCAAGGTGGCATGAAGGCCACCAGCTGTGTGACCGGTCACTTGGATGATGATGAAGGATATGCGCTTGTATAAGTAAAAATGACTGAACATATAATGCCGAGTGCATAAACCAACTATGCACATATTCAAGAAGTATATGTCAAATGGATGATATTCCCCAGAGTTCAATCCATTGTTTAAACTTTACTGAGGTGTTAGAGCCAGACTCACAACTAATATTATATTATCATATGTAATAACATTTACTTTGCTCTACTTTTTGGATCATTAAAACATTTGTTATTAAGAAACAAATACATATACAGTGAAACCTCGTTGTGTCGAAGTCGAAGGGACTGGTGAATTTACTTCGACACAACCGGAGTTCGAGACAACCGATATTCATTATATTGAACCTTCTTCAGCCTCGATTACAATCGATACTGCACATGTATAGGGCCTATATCATATAGTTCTCACAAATGTTTCATGGAAGAACAATACAAATTTTATATACATTTTTTTAAATAATAATAAAAAAACACATAAGTACCACCAAAATTACGGTTAGGTTAATCAAGAAAGTGAAATAAGAGCACATACATGTACGTGTATAAAAGCAACTTCGTCAATAAATGATTGACTCAGATCATTTTCAGTTCAACTTTATCCTAGACACATCAAAGGTAAGGATTAGATAATGTTTGGTTTATTAATAACTTTTCATTAATGTTTTGTCGGCGAGAGAAGAAAGTAATGTTCATGAGTGACTAATTGGTCAAACAAGTAAACAACGGACTAGGTATGTCAGCTATCGCGCGTGATGAGTAAGATCCTTGCCGGTAATAATTGTATAACTAGTCATCGTCGGTATAATTGATGGACGGTGCACAACTGTTGTCCAAACATTAGAGCGGCATGACCTTGAGTTGACAAAGCCATCGCGCTTGATGAGTGAGAGTCTGGTCATTATTAATTAATTAACACTGGTCATCACGGCCCGATCATGATTGACGGGCCCTGCACAACTGTTATCCAATCATGAGTTCGAGTTAAGCGATAGAAATATTAGCTTGGGACCAACAAACCACTTCGACACATCCGGTATTTCGACACATCCGACTTCTACACAAGCAGAGTTAAATTAGTAAGGTATTCTGAAAAAAGTATGGGCACGACCACTCTTCATTTTGAAATATCAATCAGAAAATGTTTTAAATATACATATTTCCGTATTTGAAAATTTTTTATGTCAGCGGCATTTTGCATAGTTTAATATATATATATATATATATATATATATATATATATATATAATTATATATTTATATATATGATAGGTTCAGAACTTATATATAATAATAACATTGCCAAATGTGTACAGATACAAGTACTTAAAGACATCCTTTTTCTATATCTCGATTTACAATGCCGTCACAGGGCAGTTTAACAAACATTTTTTTCAAACTATCGAACAATTAAGAAAGGAGAAGAGATGATAAATATAGAAAATCCTAGAAAAAACATTTTGTAATTTAAGATGCTCTTATTGTTTAATAACACATTCCCAAATGTGTGATATATCGCGTTGAGTGATATCACTTCCAGTGTTACACTCCACAAAATTGAGGGATATGTCCCCCCCCCCCCCCCCCCCCCCAAGCATTTTTTTCTATAAAGCCCTCAATGACGGGGCCAGGAAAATATATTTTCATGATAACCATGGTTTCAAAAGTTCGGCCAAGTCATGTGTTCTATGAAGTTTTTTTTCAAGAAGAAGGCCCCGACTGAATTATCATTCGGGTTTGGTGGGGGTGGGGTCGGGGGCGGGGGTTCACAAATATTTGTTAAGATCCGTTGTCTGCAGGGATGGTGAAACATGAAAAAATATCACCATTACATCTTTAAATTGATAACAAACTAAAATCTGTTGTACAGACCTCCACCAGAATCCCCTTTTTATATCAGTCATGTGTTAACATGTATGCGTTTCATGTGAGAACACTGTCATGCTTCAGTAACACGAGTTCACCGTGCAAGTGGCAGAACAAATAAATACGAATGGGTGGCTTCCACACGGGGACAAAGGAATGGTCCTTTGTCAAAATGGTTTATAAGAAAATATATATTGTGGTGATTCTTTTGACCTCTAAAATGAAATAGGCTATTGATATGTCTTTACCCCAACCCTCTACAATTGTTCAGCAAAACATTTTTCGCCTGTCTTGCTTTTTTCAGGAGGCGAACTGTAATCCCCACTGAACCCCATTTCCATTATATCGCCTGGAATTATGACGTAAGGAATATTACTTTGTCAAAAGAAAGTAAAGATTTTAAATTCAAGCGCGGAACACATGTCCACATGAATCTTTTAATAGGAAGCACTTTTCCGTTGAGTGGACACAAAGAGCTGAGACCCTTTACACGATCATCGTTTTATAGGTTTACAGGTATGTTGACTCTTATGCATTTAGAAGTGTCTTTCCAACATAACCACGGTTTTAATAGTTCGGCCGATATATGGGTTGTTTGAAAGTTTTTTTATTCAAAAGGGACCCGGGGGGGGGGGGGGGGGGGGTAGTACACACACTTTTAAGGGTCCTCAATCTCTTGGGGACTTAGAAACCCCCGCCAGAATCTACATACAGTCGTTGTTCATACGTTGTTCATACGTTTCATGTAAAACATTGTCATGGTTCAGAAACACGGGTTAACCAGGCGAATGGCAGAACAACTGCATATAATGGGCGGCCCTTCTACTCGGGTACAAAGGAAAAGCCCCGAATAATTATTCCTTTGTGGAATTGTGATTATGGCACTTAAGAAAAAAAATATATAATGGTGATTCCAATTACCTCCAAAAATGTAATGGATTACGGATGAATCTCTTTTTTTACCCCTCTACAAATTTTCAGCAAAATCTGTACATTCTGCGGTTATTTGCTGAAAGACAATACGACGAATCAAGGCTGAAGTGTTTCTTTGCTTAAAGCTTTCATCGAAATATATCAACCTGCTTTCTTTTTATCTGGGAGAGTTGTCAATTTTGCATGAGACCTGCTTCTTCCATGACAATTTACAGTACTTAAACCAAAAATTAAATACTGTTGGGATATATTTTTCTGGGCCTATCTTTTTCACATTGGAAGCTATACGTTTCGCGTACAAGAGACTTCATCGACATATGCATGTGTATACAAATAACGCATGTGTCTGTTAACATGCCTTAGACTTTACCCTCACAATGTCGCCTGAGCTTCAACTTATACAAAGCATCTTTCATATAATTTCACGGTAGAATGCTTCTTAATACAATCGCCATATCTGCGATATTTCCGAAGCAATAAAGCTGTCGGACCTTAGTTGTTTATCTGAAAAAAAAACTTTTCACTTAAAAATTCGTACACCCTGTATATGCCTCTCGTCTCTTTCCATTTTTTTTTGTGATTTCTGGAATAGAGTAATTTTTTTTTCTATGTTGATATTTTGGGGGAGGGTGTTCCTGGAGAATTCTAACAGAAGTAATCTTTATATCATATCAGTGAAACACATGACAAAAGTTCCTGCAAAAACCTTAGGATTAAAATATGCGTCGTTTAGTTCCTATCAGCTCATTACAAAAATATGCATCAGATAGAGTCGTGGATTTTCCACGGGAGCAACTAGTAAAGTTAAATAATGCCCGAACACTTTGGATATAAAACATCATAGCTGATAAAATATGTACAATATCATATGAATTAACAACACAAGCCACGCATAAGTAATTATAATACATTCAATCCATAGCCAGTGAAAAAATAACATTGCGTTATTGCTTTCGCAAGAAAGTTTGGGGGAGCTAAATCATTTATCTTTGCCATTTCAGTGATCATAGGTGGCTTCGCTCACTCCCGTGAGGGTATAGTCGACAGCCTTGCTGAAGCGGGTGGCTGCCCTCTCATCACTTATTGTTAAGACCATTAGAGTTGCAACCGGCACCCGCGGCTTGCTCTTCTATTTCGGGGAACGATTCTAGATATAACTTCGAAGTAATGAAAGAAGTACCCCTGTATATATTTAATCGAAAGCTATCTCATATAGACTGTTTTAATTATTCGATTAAATTAATAGGATAATTAGTTCATATTAAATAACAACTTTCCTCGAGTAACCTTATCATAGAACACTGATCACATGCATAGGAATCTCCTTTCGACAGACTCATAATTAACATTCTACAAAAATCTCTGTCCAAGAGAATAAGGATGGCACCGCACTGTCCCGTCACAGAAAGCTAGGAAGTATCTAACAGGTCAGGTTGGAAATTATAAACTAGCCCTCGCGGTTTGAATACGCTCCTCAAGCAGCGGTTATACACACACTGAAGTCGTTCCAGGTCTCCTTTTTGTTTTAACCGCTGCTTTGTATGCAAAGTTCTCCGGGCATAGTCACCAGGGTAGACACAGAGCAAAGTATTGTAATAAGACCAATGAAAGCGTGGAATCTAATTGTGCATCCAGATTTAATTTAAAACATGCGACACGTAGTGGTTGGTCTGATAACACCCGTTCTGGCACATGTGGGCCAAGAATCAGACCAACGAGTGCGGGTGTCTTTGTGTAATGAAACCAACGAGAGCTGGTGTCGCATGTTTAAAATACAGAGGTGGATGCATTATGCGATACCACGCTCCCATACGTCTTATGACAATTCTTTGCACTGTGCGAACACTGGTGGTAGGACCCAGAAAACCTTTCTTTACAATGCAGCGTTTAAAACAAAAAGCAGACCTTGGACGACCGCAGTGTTTAACCGCTATTTGTTAGGAGCGTATGGAATGAGCAGTCAGTTGAGGTTCATTGTACTTACAAGGTATGAGGCCTGTGAATTAAGAGGAGCTTTTGAATCGATTCAGTTATTCAATTCTTTATCTTCGATTCGATTCTTAATTCAATGATTAGTTTATTACTTTATTTCAGAGCTGAATCTATATCTTGAGCACATGCACAATAAATAATCTCGACATCGTTGTGTGATCCATCAAAGCTGAAAGCTCACTTATGGTTTTGGTCTTGCTCAAATCAATACTAATCAAAATCAATTCGGAGGTCCAGAATCGATCACAATTTAATCGATAGGTTGAAATTCAATACATCGATTATTCGATGAATTGTTACACCTTTACAAGGTATATTCTTAAACATTTATGTTTACTTGACGTTGTGTGCACTCAGATGTTGTCTCGCATCTGCACTATTGTCACGCTTCGGAAACGCCCGATTTTGGTCTTTAAAGGGGTTATTTTTCCATATTTTCAAAAAAAAACTAAGGATGATCACATTATTTCGCAGTTAATCACAGCTCCATCCATCCGACAAAAAGCTAGTGAACTCTGCTTGTGTCAAAACGCCCATAAAGGCGAAGTTTCGTGGGCCTGTGCCAAAGCAAGGACGCTTAATATGCTAACACTTTTAAGAAAGAACATCATTCCACGCACCTTATTCTGTTTCGATAAATGTGAAGTCAAAGTGTGTGGTTTTTAAAATGTACATGTGAACATTATTCTTGCAACAGCTCGATTAAAAAAAATCATCCTGAAACCATATGAAATTGGTCCAAACAGACAGGAAATTCAACCTCATGACCCTGTTTCTCCCGGACCAGCCATGTTCTTTACTTATTTAGTTAGAACCACTTTGTTGGATGAACATCGGTAGCTTCAGGATAAACCAATCTGGGAATGGAGCTGGTGTGTAGTTAATGTGTCCTGGCGGCTGATGTGCACTGCTTCTCAATGATCATGGTCAGACAATACATTTTACAATAGAACCAGAAATCAGGCTTTACAACGATTCCATCGTCTACTCTTAGTCTGCAGATGTTCCTAAATCTGCTGTTAGCACTAGACCCCAGACATCCTATTACATCCTGCATAAAACCAATTTTACATTATCAATATAATGGGATATTATTGGTTGAAATGACTTGTCGATAGTCAGAGATGGGTCCACACCCTTGAAAATGGGTGTGCGGTTCCAATAAAGAGAGAGTCGATTAATAAAAGGGGAATTATAAAAGAATATATAGCTAAACTTAATCATCATAGCTCCAAAATGTATGAAGATGTCAAAGTCTAGACAAATTATGAATCCCTTCCTTCAAGTTGATCTGCATTCTAGCCATTACTATGAGTTAGATTTTCAGCAAAACCATTTTATCAATCATATTCCCGTCTAAACGCATACTAATATTCGCCCTCCTCTGTTTAATAAAGTTACTTTTTCCGACAACATAAGTTTTGTCTCTCTGTGGAGTCTTCTTCCAGGTTTCTCTTATGTATTTAGAGGAGACGGAAACTTCATCTCCTGAAAATACGATTTCATATTTCACATGATGATAAAAGAAGTTTGTTTCCTTGAAACTAATAAAAGACATTTGGAAAATTGGTTTCTTATCTCAGAGGTTCAGAGTAATAGATATCTCCTGATAAGCGTCGTTTCCCCGGCGGCATAAAACCTTGGGATACAAAAAAACAGCACGCCTGAAGATAAAATACCTACATTGTCCCCCGAGTCCTCGTCTCGAAGACGTATCATCCACCAAACCGCAATGGGGAAGTAATGAGATTGCATGCAAAAACCAATGCTACAGAATATAGCATTACCCAAATAAATGTACCTTAATTTTGGTGGTCATGCGATACATACAGGTTATTATTACATATAACAGAATTATATATATATAAATTATATATATATATATATATATATATATATATATATATAAGACTGTAGATAATATAAGGTTATTATCAAATCTGACTCCGTCTTCACACTGCTTTTCCATCATCTAGTGTATTAATTAAATAAAACTTATCTGGATATACGACCTTTCCAGCATAGTTTTTTTTTTTGGGGGGGGGGGGTCCCGGATTATTTTATGCTTCATTCAAGCCTCATGCTAAAGATATAACAATATCAGAATACAACATCAATTAGCAGGGAATTTTCGTTCACCGCTCTCCTTACAGATAACCATATTTTAACATCACTTTTTGTATTTACATTTGTCTGAACATTTTCAAAAACAGTCATTAAGGGTAACTGAGGGAAGCATGCATTGATTTAATTGCATCTTACGGTTAATTTTACACACTCACTCAAATCAGCCTGAAGAATTTGTTCTTGATTTTCTAATTGTCCAAAGAAAAGACTAAGATTGGTTTCTAACCGGATTTGGAAAAGCCCTGTCCTACGAACAAATGACGATAGCTATATATTACTCAAGTATCGAGGTTCACCGTCTTATTGCTTGATAATCCAATCGACAAACTTCTGACAGTACCCCAATAACGCTATCTTTTTACGATCGATCCCCACCATACAGTTCCATCAAGAAATAATGAAGAAATCTCGATAAAACGTCAGAACGTAATATCTTAACCACAGGTTATAACCCGTGGTCTCGTCAAATTCCTTCGCACAGCCACTGCTTGAAATTGCGTAGACCGCTGCAAGATATTGGCACAGGGCCAAGATTGTTTTTAAAAAAATGTGAGCGGACCATCCCGAGTTTTTTTTTTTTTTTTTTGCCAAGTTTTTGGGCCCTGTGCCGGCGCATGGCGGCCGTGTACTACAAAGGCGGCCTTTGCAATATGTATTATATTCGAATAATTTTGCATGTATTTTAAATTTACACTTCTCAAGGAGTATAAATAATTGGCTGCTAAAAGTGCATTGACATTGCAACTATTGCTGTTAATGTTTGCATGTGGTCCTTCGTAAACTGTATAGATCTTGTGTCTTAGGGATTTTCCCCTAAAAGGACAACGTACTATTATGGCGACTCTTTTACCAGTATGCCACAGGATACAGGATTTTACATCAATAGTCACGCATGTTTTCGAACTCCTCTTTCTAAACGATTGATTTAATATTACAGACACTGCATGTTATCAAGTGTTTTGCTCTGTTTGATTCAAGGGTCGGGCATTTAAGATTATTGTGCTCGTAACCATTTTGTCAGCTACAGCAACAAGGTGTCCGCGTGAATGAGGATCATGGCTCATCATGGTCAAAAACCCAGGGAGAGGGGGAGGGGGAGGAGGATGCGGATTTTAACATATCACGGAGCGCTTGTAGAGACACCTTGTTTTGAGGTATTTACAGGACAGCGATTAAAGTAAGGATAATGCGATTTCTTTTATCTGCCATCCGCATAATTCATGAAAGAGAGGCGGCTCCTGTGGTTATAAGCAAGAAACTTTCCCTGTTGTTATGGTGGAATACACAACAAAACAACGAGCCGGATACAATAGTTTTAAGTTATATCACGTATCTGACAGGAGAAAATACAATCATGCCCCTTGGCGCCCGCACAGACGGCTTTATACGGGTTTTCTTATAAAGATTAATCACCTGCTGTCTTTTAACACACGACAAAATGGCATCCGGTTTGGCGCCATCGGGAAATCTTTATATATTTCTGGCATATATATGCAGAAAATTGGAAAGTTTTAAAAATAAATAAAAAACAATTTCAAGAATAGACAAGAATATTAAAATTATCTAGCACCGTGAGAGCTAGCATATACCACAGCTAATACCGGGCTTTTTGGAGAGCCTTAATAACTGTATTAGCAAGTTTTGCTTCAAATTTAAATTGATATCTAGTACCAACCTTATAAATATTAACATATTAATATTATTAACACTAAAACACACACACATACACATATATATATATATAGATTGATAGATAGATGCATAAGAAAATAAGGGGCCATAGACAGGAGGAACAACAGATAAACGTTAGTGGGATCTTGTCAAAAGCAATTAAAAATTCTTTTCTGTATCAATTTGATTCTGCCTGAGGGACCCTAAATTTTAGTTTATTGGAATGAAAATACGGAAAACGGTTCCAAAGGGAGCTCCAGGGGATCAGGAATACCCCCCCCCCCCCCCCACTCCCCCTTCAATTTTTAGCCTTCACAAGCTATTTATCAGTTTTTCAAATTAATATTTGCGGTCTAAATCTCTCCCTTTTTCATGGTCTGAAAACCTTTCAGAATCTTCATCATATTCTTTGGTTGGACCAGTCTTCGAAATCATTCTTTTTTTTCTGACATTGAATTGCACATGTAACGTGTTCCCGACAGATCACGACAGATCTTGTGCTTTTAGAGACCAAGGCATATATAGAGACTAAGTATAATATTTGTTGTCAAGCATTTGGAATGTCCTCAAATACACAACTGTGTCATGACACCCTCTGTATCTGTTTAAAAAAAGGAATTATGAAAGAACATTTTTATATGTTTATGACGGGACCAAGACGGGGTTTACCCACGGTCCGTCCGTCGGGTCATACATCTGTCTGTCCGTCCGTACGTCCGTTAACTTTCAGTGTTAATGCGATAACTTGCCAGGGCTTAGACGGGATTTTCACGTAATTAACCATAACTACTAACCAATAGCTTATCTCGAGTCCAATTAAAGGCAAAATCTATGCATACTTTATGAGGTCAAAGGCCATGGGGCTACTTTGTGAAGTCGCCGCGAAAACTCATCAGAAATATAATTGATTTGGATAAAACTCAACAGAAATAGTTACCAATACAATCTCGCTCTGGGTCGATCCTCAGCAAAATCCATACATATATAATGAGGTAAGGGGTCACCAGACTTTCATGGCGCCGTAATAACTTACAAATTCTTATTAATTTTTATGAAGCTCATTATTGATATTTACCAATACAGTTTCTTACCTGAATTTTATTTTCAGCAAAATTCACGCATATGTAATAAGGTCAAAGGCCACAAGACATAAGACGGGCGTATTTTCCATGTTTACGATGCTCTTGTTAAATTAATGAATATTAAGATCTAACATTGTACTTTTGTTTTCCATAATAACAGTTATAATGCAGTATATGTCACATTTCAGTTACATTAATCTTGTTATGATCAAACCATGAAACCAATGTAATTATTAGTTATAAACGTAAATTAATGTCACTTTAAGGATCTGATATTTCAATATAACTTCAACCTCAATTATGCGGTTGTTGCACGTAACAGAATGATAAGATCTAAATGGGAATCGAAATTTATATATTTTTAACTTTTCGTATTGTAACATGATGCATCATGATGCATGGCTTTGTTGTGTGAATTCACAAGAATTCATGGTTAGAAGCAAATCCAGTAAAGGGAAAAGGAAAATTGCGCCCGTCTTTAAATTATTCAGAAACCAAGGCTAATAATGCTGATTAAATAAATGGAATGGTAATGTAATGAGCACTCTGGGAACTGTTGATCTTTCCGAAAAGAAATCTAATACATATGGAACTTAAAAGCTGCCCAAAGCTTACACGTGAACGGGTTAATAATAAAACATGGAAAACAAAGAGCATTGTTAGTTTTCTAAATGAAATTCTACTCTTTTAATTAGCCGATACCATTTTGGTTTTCCTTTATCGTTCTTAATAAGCTAATGGGCATTTAATTTGCTGTTAACTTTAAAAAAATCCTTCTCAGTGTAAAGCCCTGTCCTCATAAATATTATCGGTTTCAATAATAGAATGGAATCGCCGTTATTGATGGGAAAATAAAAACATTTGGGTAGATTTGACGTCTCAGTTAACAAGACAGGCCTATCATTTGCTTGCATAGTGTTACATTTGTTTGCTGGCTGATGGTTCCAGTACAGGATTAATACACAGCTAATGACAGCAAGAGATTTCTCAAAGGCACTTACAAAATAACGGACTTGGCTGTTATTGAGGTATTGTCATAGTGGACAGAGCCGGCCGTCCATAGACCGCAGCCCACAGTGACAATGAATGATAGCTGTCCCTGATGACGGGCACTAATTAGTCATCAATGTTGTACATTTTCCTTCAAATAAGGCTCATTATCACCGGTCTAATGGAAAGAAGCACCTCATTAGTCTTCTTTGAACTTATTAATGTCTGTGTGTGTGTTGATCGATATTTCAAGAAGGACAAACACTCTTGTGTTTATGTATGTTCACAAAGATAACAATATTTGTGCGTTGAAGAATTTTTAGAAAATTGCATATTAGCATGGATGTCTGCAGCTGAAATGTGTATGTAGGTTGCGCCACCTACCACCAAATCCAGAAAGCTGTCCAAGTTGTATACATTAGCAAAATTTGAGGCAGATAAGTCAAACCACTACGTGTATATGAGTGATTTTATCCGACAGCAGACAAACAGAAGGACACTGAACGGAAATGGTGGCAGATGGCGCCACCAATCTTGTATATGATTAAAAGCAATGTGAGATCTATATACATGCAAAATCTTAGGGGGATATCTCAAAGCAGTCCTGAGATATAAACCTGAATGTCTGCAGCGTAAACATAAATGTAGGTGACGCCACCTGCCACAAAATCGAGAAAGCTATTCAAGATGTATAAACATGCAAAACAATTTAAAGCATATCAAGTCAAACCACTACTGATATATGATCATAAACTCTGTTCTCTGATCTCTAAATGCCTTCTAGTTGTATACCTTATCTTTATAAAAGACACCATTGTTTCAGATACATCCCGCGTTCTCAGGTAACATTTTACCGAAAATGGAAAAGTGTGTGTGGTAAGAGGTCGGATAATCTTAATTGAGACAGTTAAAACAGATGGCAAGAAATCTGAGCATTACGATAAACAAACCAACGATGGGAACTAAAAATAGCTCTTTGGCAAACAGAAATTAGACAGAACGGTTTGAGCTGAAGAATGCTAACAAAATAAACCAGCCAGGATGAGGAGACAGCTCGGGTAGGATGTGAGTGATCTTCACAGTTGATATTCTTCAGCCAACATGTAAGGGAACAAGTGTGTAGTGGGAGGTGATATATCCTTCTTATCTGCCTTTGACGGGACAAGGAGGCACCTGGAAGCCGCCCATCAATTTCTAGGACCCGCCGGCATTGAACGCTTACTTTGGTTCATTCCTGAGAGTGATTAGTGCCATTTTGTTTGATCATTGAAAGGGCAGGTTGATCTGATTAAAGCTGTCGTTTGGAGGTGCCATTAAAACGCCATATATAAGGACTGGAGTGTTTGTCTAAAAAAACGCACTTTGGTCGAAGTTCGCTGATGTCCCAGCCAATTATATACCTCGCTAAAGCAGCACTTGGATTTCATGGCGTCTCCAGGTCGCCCCATGTCAAGCTTGCATAAGACATTAAAAGCACAATCCCCCTGTTTGCATAGACAACATGTGGGGAACACATCAAGATAGCATTGCCAGACATATCCTTTGTACTGATCCGTTAATCCTCTTTGCTTGTCCAAAGCAGATGTCATTACAAGTTATCTTTGGGATAGGAGTCATAAGCCAATGACGTGATGTCTGATTCAAAGACATGTATAGCATGCAAAGCAAATCCTTTCCTTTCGCACTGGTCTTCCATATTAACCAATATTTACGTTTTCTTAATCAGCTACCATGGCAATCGTACCATTGTAACTTCAAATAAAGCATGTCAGGTTTCTTCACAAGTTTAGTAAATACGTTGTTTTTCTTGGTTTTCTATGCTATCTCTGTGGTCAGGATTGTAAACCACTCTTCAGCCTCGAAGGACGCACTAAACAGACATATATTTATATGACTATAAATCAGAAAACCGACCAGGGAACGGGAAATTTAATCAAATTAAATCAATATTTGAGGTTTGTAGCACAGAGGGGCATTTTATGAAGTGTCACGCGGCTGCAGTGACGGGACGGGTGGGATTGATTTTTCCGTGTTTTATATCCTCTGCTGAATGGTCTTGTGCAGTTTAAGGGGATAGGATGCTGTGAACCGCATTATATGATTTTAATCCAGGCTGCTGTTGACACTTACTAAATAAATCAAATCCTGTTCGACATTTCATCCTGTTTATATTCCTGGAAAACAGGAACAGGATGAAACCATCGACCTTGGAAATAAGGTCAAGGTCAAAAGTAAATATCAGGTGCAAATCGGACACCTGGGAACTATTAACCTTACCGAACGTCGTGTTTTGAACATCAGTCGTGTCGAGATTGATCGGAAACATGGGCAGAACTGAAGAATAATGATGAGTCGGCTATAGGGAGTATACGACTTTCGAAAGTAGATCAAGGTTAAAATGGGATATTAGTTTCAAATATATAATGCTTGACTATCACTGTGCTGAAAGGTTAGTTTTGTAAATCAGTCCGATTGGTGATCCAACGCAAACACAGAAAGAGCAAAGAAAGAAAAAAGAAAACAAATGTAATCGGTGGTTTTTCAGTCGTCGGACCTTGAGAAATCAACTTGTACAAGGAATATGACCCAAACATTGATGTAGAAATAACATATTTTCAAAAAGGATCAGATATTAAACCCTGAATGTAATACTGATACGGAATACGCTTGTACTCAGACCCACAGGGGTCCGATTCTCGTGGAGCGGGATAGTCAATATCATATTAAATGTTTGTCTTATTCCTTCTGAAACCTGAACTTCTTGTTTTTATCGATGTTGAGATCATGATCACAAGGATTAGCGCAGAACACCGTGCTGGCCTTCGGCCTCAATTTGCCAATCAATTACTTTTGTAAAATAAGCCATCTTCTTTAAAATCGTGAGATCAAAATCACAGGATGTAATGAATCACAGACTGAGCAGATTTTAAAGCTTGGTAACAACGTAAACGAAATGATCCATTGATTCCCTTTCAAGTAGAAACATGTCTGATTTTCTCGCCAATTCTGTATGAGCACGCGTGTCTTAACGTGTACGTTAAAATATCAATAATTTTGGCTGATACAGGGAAGGACGAGCTGTCGCAAGCCCGAGGCGGTGCATTATTCCTTGCAGTAAGGAATCGTTTTGGGTATAATTGATGTTATATCCTATGCACACCAGAATCCTGCGTAAAGATCACTTTGATGTTGGAAAGGAATCAGACATTCTATAAACACTCTCCCTGGGTGCCTCGACATCAGGGTACCTTAAATTTCTCTGATATTACTTTCACATTATCGTGCTTATATAGGCATAAGGATAATATTAGTATTATGAAATCCCACTAGCTGACCTTATTCGATAACCATCTATCTTATACAGTAAAAGTCTCCTAATTTTGTCCACTGTTTTGATTGTAACACTTCAATAGGACAAACTTCATTAGATTTTTATGATTTTGCACGCAATATTTTATTATTTCCTCCATTATTGACTTTTCTTAGATCATGGTTGGAAGCGTTGTAAATAAGATCTCCGTTGATGGCTTGATAGCTCTATGATTTAAAACTGTTTCTTCACACCATCTTTCAAATGTTCCCAATTGTATTCTATGACTACACAACATACCTGCAAAGAAATTTAAAAGATTAATCATTAATAAATACATTTTCCTTTGAAGAAAAGTGGAAGAATCTGTCATTTTTATAATATGGCAAAATTTTGCCGGAGACAGAACATCTCAGCAGGGTGACCGTCATGAAACTTTGCTGTGTAGATCTACAACCTGTCACGGTATACCAGTTCAATCCCAGGTAACCTCCAGTACAAAGCCATCCACTGACATTGTTCAATAGCTCCATCATATTGAAAAAAAAAGCCGTAACTATGGGACACAATTATTTGAATTATATTTGTGGAGGGGGTTCACATAACTTCCAAAATTTAATAGATTGTTGCTTGGTTGTTTTCTAACCCTCCACAAATTTCAATAAAATCTATTCAGATCGTTTTGCGTAAATATACTGAAAGACAATCGAGAGATAAGTATATGATCTCTCGTCACCTGTCGGAGGTATAATTAACAATATCAACTTTTGTTACTAAATACAAATCAGATGGTGGTATCATGGGCTTCATCAACGTTTTCTCTCGGAAACATGACACCTGTGAGGGAAATGGTAAAATAGGGCGCCCGCCTAACGTGGAGGAGCTGCGCTTTATCTGAAGCAGTACTCTTTGTATCCGGCTGCTTACTATTGTCGTTATGTGATTCTGTCCCTGTCTGAATGGTGTCTGACGAGGGCATGGAATCATGATCTCAAAAAGTTTCAGAGGGAACAGAAAGTTTTATACGGAGGCTCCTGATGGCGCAGACACGATTTTTATTAAAATAACCAGACTTAGAATTTTGTTAATATATCAAGATCTTGTCAATTTAATGTGAATTAACACACATCATAATCATAACGGTAATACTTAATAACCCCAGCACTACAACTTTCAACACCATAGTTTAAATATAGACCTTCTTGTTGCTCTGTTGTATACACATCTGTATACACAACTGGGTCTAAGTTTAAATGCTAACATATCTAAAATAAGTGTTTGCGTGCCTTATATTTTTAAAGTTTAAAGCGGCTTTTGCTTTGCGCGCGGTATGTGACATCTTGACTGCGGCAACAGAACGCCAAATGCTGGATTTAATCGAATTGGATTGCGCTAGATTGCGCTGCATTCATAGGTAATTTACCTGGTAACCAAGTCCTGTGGTCGCCATACCTCGAGCGGTATGCGGGTCCAATATTCTACCAAAATTCCATTTTACGGCGTATCTTGTACCGCATTCCACATACCGCGGGCTAACTTAAGTAAAGGGTTTATGATAGAATAAAAAGAAAAAAATCTTGCTCGCATACAGCGGGGAAATTAAGTGGTTTGTGATAGAATAACTAGAAGAAAAATAATTTTTTTCGCAGACCGCATACCACTCACCCCCTGCGCAGATAAACGCAGCTAATTATTATGATGGGTTTATAAATATGGGAAAAATTACACCATAAATACAGCGTTTGCTTTCCTTACTCAGAGGCATCCCTTAATTTTCGGGACTCCGGTGGTCCTGATGTTTATGGGAATTAACCCACTAATAAGGAAACCCGCGCAGAGACTGCCGACAGATCAGCACACAAGGTATACAACAATTATCCCCAGATTACCTGAGACCGTAAATTATTGTATTCTGTCCCAGTTAACCTCCTCTATATCGCACGACGTTCGTGGTTTTCAGCGGCCTCTTTGTCGTATGGTGTATCAACCATCCAGTGGTGCAGGACTCGAGACCGGACTCAAGTTAAATTTTACCGGAACTCGCTTTGGGGCTTAGGACTCAATAAATAAGGTCAATTCTATCTCGAGTTCAGTTGTAAAAAAACTCTACTTTATACATATATATTATATATACTACAAATACACATGTGAGAATATTAGATTAAAAGAATACTTAAAAAAGACAATACACGTATATACCAAGCTTTGGCTCAACATTTGGTGCTAAATATAGTTAAACATTCCAGTAAAAAGCATATGTAAACTAAAATAACAATAATTTAAAATTTCCGATTTCTTTCAATATAAGAAGGCGCAATTGAACTCGTATCTCAGAGACTCGAATCTCAGGAACTCAAGTGGCCTTGACTCGAACTTACCCTCGGACTCGTACTGGGACCTTCTGCTTGAGATTTATTTAATGGGCTTTTCCATGGGAAATAATATACTTAGTTCTAACGCCATCGGTTGGTCGGTCAGTTTGTATATTTTCAAAAAGTTTAGAGCAGATAAGGATGTTTTATTCTTTTTTTTTGGGGGGGGGAGGGGGTGTTATACCCCATGAACAATCCGTCAAAGGATTCAGTACCACTGGGAGATAGCGAGACCGCCGATATTCACTAGTATTAGGGGGAATTTACAGTGTAAACATTGCCATGGCAGATGACATGAAAAATGTGTCTAATCAGCTTGTTGTGGCATTGCATTAAGCTTTATGGTAAATTATATATGTAGCCTATATTTCAGACTCGGTGTTCAGTGATTCGGCGATTAACCTGTATTTAGTATTAATACATACAGAATAATTAATGAGACAAAACTCAAGATTTTATAGGCAGCAGCTGGTGCAGGCTTGGAGTGTAACGTTTTCGTTTGCAAATTGATTTAGCCTAACGGTGCCACATCAGTTATTCAAATAACCATTAATGACAAATTTTATCATTGTACTACCTCACGTCCTAATAAATGTATTGAAGAATGAATAAATATATATATATATATATATATATATATATATATATATATTAACTATAAACATGTATTAATACATGTATTTATTTTAAAATACAAATTCTCTCTCGTATTATATAGGAAAAATCTATAGAATAAATCTAGATATAAAAATACTGAGCACAAAACAGCATTAGCAATATCAGTTTTATAACACAAAATAATGCACCAGGTATAAAGCTGCTGTCTGATAATTAAACTAAGGATGACATTGGACGTGAAGGGCCAAAGTTGCTATTCTTTATTCATTATAAAAAATAAACGTTCCTATTATTTTATCACCCACTTTTGTAAGTCCTGTTTTGTAAGGTGCTGCATGGTTCATATAATAATGATCAGCAAGGTCTTATATATAGTTTAGTATATAAGCAAGGTTCTCTTTATATTAAAGAATATTGACCAATTACTGCATCGCTGTTTCATATAACTGTATATTATTTTCTTCAATTGTATATATATATATTTATATATATATTTATACATATATTATAAACTTTATTTGTTTTACATGGATTGTACAACTATTTATAATAACTAATACGAGGCACTCTCCATGGCTCGGATGTTGGCGCTCTGAAGTCAGTAAAGGTGGAGGAAACCGGAGGACCCGGAGAAAACCACCGGCCTTGGATGGTCCACCACAACCCAATATCAAAGCCACGCCGTGAATCGAACCCGGGTCGCCAGCGGAGAGGGCCGAGCATTTTACCATTCAGCCATTCACTCAATATATATATATATATATATATATATATATATATATATATATATATATATATATATATATATACTTAAGATCAAGGCTGCTTTCAGTGAGTTTTGAATATTTCATTTGTGCATACACCTTATGCTAGCCTAGGTATAAACGAAATCAAGTTAATTCAGCACTGATTACAGGCATTCCCTGAAGTCTCATTGGCAATTCCTGACATGTCCCATTAATCTCTAGGTCTATGGCGTACTGTGTGAAATAAACCCAAAACGGTAAATTAATTTCTGTTCGAGTTCTTCACCAGAATGGAAAATTCACTGTGAATTTTGATAAGGCATATTTTCCTTATTCAGATCATATAATCATTTATTCTTGGTTGAAATGCTATATAACTACATGGAACCATCAATTAGCTGAACTCTACACTCCTTACGCAGTTACCACGCTACATTCGTTCAACAATTCATTCCACTCAGCCACTGCTTTCCATAAACCTGTTTGCTAGATAAGTTGGCGCAAGAACAAGAGTGCTGCGACAAATGGGAAGATGTCGCTGAGAGACCATTTTATCAGCTATGAAGTTATGAACAAGTCACTTGAACCTCAGTACCAGTTTCCACTGCATTTATATGGTCACACGGTGTGTAAAAAAGTTTTTAGTATGAGTACTCTTTATATTTTTTTTACTTTAGATTTGTCTGTCCTTCATGCTTTCGGCCGAATCACGTGTGGACTTGTTCATAATCGATAAAATAGTTGGCACTGGAGATAGAGTAAGGTTTCTTGTAACGTGGCTTAGCGCAGGCTCTTTCACAAGAGAAGAGGTTACTGCCGGTTTCAAAGTAAGACCCGCAATATCCAGTACTCCTGAATTAATGACCGATGCAAAACGTCATGCAATTATAATTTTATATTAAATACTGTACCTTTGTTATTACATGTATTTTATTTATATCCTAATATAGTCATAATATATATCCTAAGTCGGACGCTCAGGGGATTCAACAATTTTGTTCGGATAATTGAGTTGTCCTGCTGAAAGGAGTTTTATTGTTAAAGAACATAAATTCTTATAAAAAATGTAACTGGTGTCGTCTGCTATTTTTTCAAAAGCTGTATGTATTTAAATATGAATCTGTAATTTCAAAAGAACAAAATCATTTATTCAAATTTTATATAATTATATTTGAGTTTTTTTTATTTATGATGGACAACCGACATTGACAATCAATTTCATACTGTCAACAGTGTCTACGTACCAGCCTCACCGCAAGTAAAATTTCATGTCTGGCAACACCGGATTCACTGAATTTTTATTACCAACAGCTTTCAAGCAGGATTTTTAAAATGACTATAATTGAGAACACTAATATGAAGAGGACACTGAGTATTGGGTTTATAAGCTAGCCGCTGGAAGGGTCTGGTCTTGTGAACTGTAAAAATGAATCCAAATACAATAAGACTGTTGATGAACAATGACACAACATTTGTGAGTTCACTGATCAATCTTATTACTCCTCCGTATGGTATTCAGAATTAACAAAGAGCAAATAATTGCTAACATATATATTTGGTGACTGTCCCGGGGATGTCTCAATGACCAATAATGTTCATACGACCTTAGAACCCAAATACGTACCGTCTCGGAATAAGCAACATGTGTCATTTTTATGACATCGTTGACAAATTTATCCGAAGGCCGTATTTTGTAGGATACCACTATCACCACAATTACAGGCATACCATTATTGGTATAATAACAACTAATTGGATGTTGCCATCATGTACCATGTCTAAATTACCCGTGAGATGCGGGTGCTTCTGTAATGCACGTTTGGAATTAGCTTCAAAACACCAGCATTTATTTTTACAGTCTGCAGGAATCACAAATATATTTTATTTTCAGGGCAAAATGAAAAGTTAGAATTAAAATGTGAATACATACGTGAATTGAATTCCAGTGTATTCAAACAAATTACTGATTTTTTTTTCAATAACAAGTGACCCATGGGTCATGACGCTCCGTCGTCCAGAAAGATATTCACAATAGGAATTTTATCATCTAAATGCCATATTTTGTAGGAGGTTTCCCAATTCAACTGAAGCATAGCTCAAGATATACGGTAACAGGGATCAGGTTTCCAAGGAGATTTTTCATGGACCTTCCTGGATGTCAAATAAGAAGATTTTAGGTGCAATGGTTATTTCTTAAAAAATAATGCAAAGACAGTATATGAACATGCTGAGAGGTGTACGATGGAACTGAACGGTCTGCATTAAAAGTTACTGAATCAAGTGAAATTACAGAGACGATAAGCAGAACCAATTAACATGCCGTAGTAAGTTAAATAAACTTAGGTATGACATGAACTGGATAACGACAGTTATCAGAAAAGGAAAACAGCTCCCGGAGACAGTCAGCTCTCAAGGTAATAAACAACAGCCCATGCAGGCCAAGCGGAGCCAGGTCGACTGAGCAAAAAGCTGAAGTAAAGGGCTGAACGCCACCATGGGACCCCGGGCAAGGGGATGACGGAACAGATACCGCGTCTCAGGTCCACCAGAATGGGCGACAGGAGACTAGATTTGTACATACTGTTGTTTTAGCTAAGTAAAAGATTGAGGCGTAGCCGTTCTCTATGAGTCCTTCCATTAAACATGTTTAAATGGAATATATAACATCACTGGTATCCTCTCATGATTTGGGGCTTTGAACATACTCCGTCCAAATTTTAATGGGCGATAAAAAAAAACTCGACAGTCATGCTTTTTGTTATCGTGCTTTCTGCCACTTTTGTCTTCTTAATGCAGGTGATAATATTTCGAAAATGAAAACAAAGTTGATTGACAATCCATGAACACTTTAGTTGGATATTAGGAGGAAACTGGACAAGTAACTTATTCAGTGAGTACCCTATCCATCTCTGCCGGACTGTGATATACAGTGTCTCTAATGATTTCTCCAGGGACGACATCCCATTTATGAACCATACAAGTAGAAGGACGTAATTTAGAAAAGAGAAGTTCTTAATAAAACACACGATGAAGATGAATTGGGGAAGAGTATCCCATGCAACCTTAGTGGACCTCCCATGAGCGTTATATCTATTATAAAAGAGGGTAGATGTGCAAAACTAAAATTAAGTAAACATATATCAATATTCTAGATAATTAGTAATTTGTAAAAGGTCACGAAACTCTATATGGCTGAAAATGGAACGTGTACAAACCAGTTTATTCCACATTCATTCAGATCAAATCGTCAATGATTGACATGCACGCCAATTTCCCCTCCATTTCTCTCTCTCTCTCTCTCTCTCTCTCTCTCTCTCTCTCTCTCTCTCTCCTGACTGACCCTCTGGTTTTTACATTACCTAAATAAAAGGTCAATTAATTTTGACTGGGCTGACTGCATGAGCAGTGCGGTTCGCACTTTAATATCTTGGCCACCAATGCAAAATGCAGGATACTCATATTAAATAATTGGCCATTCCACTTCCGCTTTGTTCCTGCTTCATCAAGGGAGCTATTGTAATAAATATGCTATAAGACCAATTGACAACAGAACTCTGTGTGGTTGACAACCAACCTCCTAATTTTAATGTTTAAGCAAGCATGCATTTGTTTTATTTTTCTTGATTTGAAATAAAGTATACTGATATCATGAATGATCATTAGTCGATTCCTAAGATTCACCGGGTCACGAATGAGAGTTTATAACACATAATACGTTTACAATAATTGGCATCATTAACACAACTGTATTGTTAAACAATATATATTTCCTGCATTATATATTTGTAGATTCTTGAAAATGGCTCATCCTTTCCTTGTGAACACTATGAGTTCCATGCTTCCGTTAATTAACCAGAGTTAATATAAAATCAGTATTGGTATTCATATTCCGCCAATCCAATCTTAAAGTGGTCACAAGCAAAATGAATTTCAAAGCTAATTTAATTAAATAGCTCTGCTTAACGTTGCAAACGGTAATGTCTTTAGCTGGAATGCTCTAGTGTGCTTGCTGTGAAAGTCTTAGTCGTTCAATTTCATAGTTGGCCTCATCCCAAATATTAAATTATTGAATATATAAATATTTTATTTAACCCTAAATCGTATAAAGAATAAGTGTATCTACCATCAGTGTATCCTTTTAACCAAAACACGTAAGAAGGTCAGAAAAGCCAGGCGCTGTGCCCTGAATTTATTATTTACATCTATTTAACATCATTAACATTTCAGTAGATATTTTAATTTATCCTCTTAAGCAATACCCTCTTCAAAATGATGTAAAAGATATAGGCCAAATAAAGTTGATGATTAAAGAGAAAAGGCTCTTTATATTACCATTTTAATATTGTTTGGTTTCTGTAGTTTTGTATAACATGTCCTATAACCAAGGACACGCTTAAAACCCTAAATAAAAGTATTATTGTAGTTATAATCATATTAATATTTATATGAAAATATTTAATTGCTTGGGTCTTCAGATCAACAAAGCCACGTGTTCATTCATCTCTGAATGGTGTGCTGAAGAAAGACACAATATCGTGGAGAACATAACATACATATAATAGGGCCATTATGGCATATGCCATTCATGTTATGGCCACTTCAAATTTCTTATATTCTGGGATATACAAATGGCTGGCAAGATACCAAGAGGAGGACCTTTGCCTTTGTGCTGCCTGTCATAGTATAACAGCATATATTGTACATGAATGTGCATACTTGATTTCCTATAAAATAAAAAGGAAAAGGAAACAAAATGAAAGAATAAGACATTACAAAATTCATATGACACTTTATTGAAGAATTGCCTTCAATCACCCCCTGAATATCATGCCTACATTCATCGTTGCCCCACAGAAGACCTTTCTTGTAGTGAGGCTGACATGAATAATAAGCCGATATGAGATATTGGTCTGGGAGTGCTGGGAGTTTTTTAAGGGTTTCTCGTTATTATAAATGTAGATTGTGTGGCCTCGTGAGAGAAAATATGGTTTTACGTCTGCCTGCATCGGTGTGATACCAGAAGCCACCAGTGTTGTAATATGTTTGATGGTTCCTTTGCATGTTAGTAGGCGATTTATCTCCAGATGTCCCACATGTCCCCTGCCATATTGTCATACCAGAAAGGCCCATGTTTATTTAAGCGGAAAGTAATTATAAGACAATTATAGCGGGCAGAACTGCTTGTGTTGTGCAGACGTTACGATTCCAAACAAGTTGTTGTTAACAACTTTTTGTAAACATTTCCGTTCAGAAAGGATTCCACCCCAGTGAGGAACGAGGGTGTGTGAATAATGCACGTTTTGGAAGTAGCAAATAAGCTGTTATACCTGCAATGAGATTTCTAAAAAAAAGAGGTACATTTTTATTAACATATCATATAGAGCTAGACACTTATAATCGAATCAGTTTTGCAACAGCTGTGTTCATTTATGATTAATAATAAAATTATATTTTTGAAGCAAACTTCGATTCCAGTCGTTTGGAAATTCGTTAACGGTAAAGTCGTGAACTGTACGTGATGCGCCGATATAAACAAACATTATTTTCTCACCAAGAGTTGAAAAATTGCTTAGACCTTTTCTGGGTTCAAACCGGTTCTTTCACACTGACGATACCCTGCATGAAATTATAACATAACAAAACCATGCAAGTTTAATTAAGGGACTTCAGTTAGCTATTTGTTTATAATCGCGTGGTTCTTTTATATATATGCCACCTTTGTCCATTTGATAAATAGCTTTCTTCGTCTGTCGTCGCTTAAATCAATGTAATTTTTCCAACACCTAGACATATATAACTACATATAACACGTTTCTGTCCCATGACACGTTTCTTTCGAAAGGGAAAGTCGGACGTTTCTCGTTAAACGGTTTCTACCCAAGTTATGCTTTTCCCAGCGCTTCCTTCCATTTTATACAAATTCTATGAATACAACACGATTAATATAAAATCATGGTTTGTTGAATATATACGCAATATAGATTGAAGACCACTGGTCATAGGATAGGTATATATATCAAGACACGCATCTGTCCTCTGGTCATATATATCAACAAAGGTATCCTTTCATACTTACGTACACTTTTATTTCCATTTAATGGATTAACAAGCATCTGTTTCTTACTACGATAATCTGTTGCCATTTAATCATATTTACCCGTACGTTAAAACCCTAGTACATGTTTACCCTTTGCTGAAGCTAATCTTTAATAAGGATCTAGGGTTATTTACATGCCCTCCCAATGATCCATATTAAATATATATGCAATTAATTGGCTTCTAAAGTTAACACTATGATTGAACATGTCTGTGTATAACGATATACTCACGTGGGACCTGCTGACCTGCTGTATCCAGAAACCAGTAAAACAATCATCTTAAAGGGATTGTATGTTTTTGATAGGGTCACCTGAGTATCGTAGCATGCCTCTGTTGCATATATAGTTTTTTTGGAGTATCGACAAAATATGGTTTCTGCGTACGCCCTTCGCCCCCTGACGGTAATTATTAAACAGGATCTGGCCAAGATTACGTTTTCGCTGGAATAATGAAAATATTATATTTGCTGCGCAATGATAATGATCGCATCATCTAGTAAATTCCAATGTGAGCGACCTTCGCGAATTAATGGTAAAAACAGTAAAATGTGTTAAAAGCTGTGGATACATATATTTTTTTACATATACCTGAAAACAATTTTTTTAATGTGGAGGCCCTGTAAAAATTCGTGGGATTCGATGCTTTTGGGCCTTTGTGGACCCCACTATCCTGTGGAAAATTTTGCAAAATTTAAATCCTATCATACGATATGATGCTCCAATCATATCTGCTACCTGTGGACCGACTAATTAATTTGTCGAACGGCGCAAATCCTTTAACTCTTTTATTTACAGTCACATAATTTAAAAATGGTAGCAGAAATACACAAATCTGATGTATGTATATTTGAAATATGTTAACAGTCTGTGTTAGCGTATAATGGCAACGATTTATTATATATTTACACAGGCAGGTGGTAACACGAGATACCAATGGGTTAGATGGTAGACTCGCAGATGATGATTTTTTAATTAATCCAAACCTGAAATTCAAAAGGTAACTGCACGTCATTCTTACCACATAGCTCCCGTTGGCCACATACAAAAAAATTGTTCTATAGACTTTGGTGTGATTTTCCTAATTCTTACCGGTGGAGACACTACGTGGAATGTTGCCAGCTTGCCAAGACGATACAATCATTTGCTTCCATTCTTGAAATGGTGTATGTGATTAACACGAAATTTTTGTCCATATCTTTAAGAATATATTTAGAGAATTAGGCCATTAGCAACATCGCTTTTCACCTGGTCTTCATTTGCAAAAAGTGGCCAATCCGTGGAACAATATATTTTTTGTGTAGCCTTATAATTGTTCCTTATAAAACTACTAGATCTAGTTCTTGGCAGCTGTTTCCAGCTCCATCACACCGTCTAACCGTCAACATTCTCAAAGGTGTTTATCTTAAATATAACAATAATATATTGATATGTTATGGCTTTCTGAATTGTTTTCTATTATGTGACAGATCGGATATCTCCTTGCATGGGTAGCCATTATTACTTTTGCCAATTATGATTTTTTAATATACATGCAACGTCTGTTCACGTTCTGTGTTATTTAGTGTTCACAGGATTTTGACCATGAAAGTCGTCAATGAATTACGTTTGTTATTAAGCTGTAATATCATTTATTTTATGTATTGTTAGATCTTTTCAATTCTTTCATATTCTGATAGATCGTTTTGTTGCCATGACAGTTGTAGTTGTCTCTGTTTCCATGACAACATCCCTTCTTTATGGATAAATTTGCAATTAAATTGAATCATCTCCTCGCCTAACGAACCAGGCTCAACAAAAAATATTTTTCCCTGTAAGTGACTTCATTAGTTCCTAAATATCTCTACTTGTTTGTGGATATGCACTCAATGCCCTTTGTTTTCTTCACTTCGTTTACTGAGCTCGGTGACCGGTCATTACCGGCAGACGCTTGTTATTTATGCATACGTCACATTTGTTGTTTGTCAATTTCCGCTCCTTGTCAATTTCAGTGGCACGCAGACTTTTCTCGATCTTACACCGTGCTTACCTTTTAAGACCAGTACAATTACGAAAAGAACAAAAAGTGCAAATACAACCACTAAATGATTAATTACAACATTAACTGAAACTTTTACTGAACTGATTATTAGAACCACGAAAGTTTTTATTGTACCCAATAAAATGTTTGAATATGTTAGTACTGATTTTTCATATGCACAAAGCGTCAAATAATGTTAAGATTCATTTTTTGTTCAGATAAAGATAAATGGAAAACTTGAGAGATGCTTTTTTTTGTAGGAGTTATTAGCAGAGCGGGATCGTGTAAACGTAAAAGGTGAATTAACAGACCTTTTTAAAAGGACGATTAAATAAAAAAGTAATGTAAACATAAAAAAAACATGCAAAACACAAACTTTTTTCTGAATCCGCAACAGATATTAAATAAAATGGGTTCTTCCCTGGCCCATGCAATACGCATAACGTTTCTTGGAAATCAGTTCAGCAATGTTTGTATAATTATGCTTAAACATACACACTGCCACACACATGGCGTGGCTGAAAACAAATAAGATAACCAATGATATTCATATTAACAATGCAACACACACATAGACGATGTGGCTAAAAACAAATAAGATAACCAAATGATATTCATATAAACAATCCAACGACTGAATTAGGGAAGTACAAAAGCTCTATTAAAAAACACAATCCTTGGTTTGGAGAAGGGGTACATTTTTAGCTCAGCTGACTGTAAGTCATCTGAGCTATAGCGATCACTCTTTGTCCGTCGTCCGTCTGTCTGTCTGTCCGTCTGTCTGTCCGTTAACCAGGCACAAATCGTAACCGCTGGACCTAGAATCTTGTAACTTGACATTCTGAGAGGTCCATGAAAAATCTCCTTGGAAACCAGAAAAAAGGTCTCTGTTACCCATATCCTTCGAGCTATGGGGCCCCAAAGTACCCCCCAGAATAGTAAAAAATTTCATACAAAAACTTCAGTATCTCATTTACTACATCACTGATGGTCATGATTTTTGGCATATATATTAATCATGAGATGTTCCATCACTTCCTGCAGACTGGTGGCGCCACCTGTATTTTTCGATTTTTTTACGAATTTTGTTCTCTATTTTTGAGACCTTTAAAAATGTGAACATTTGTTAACAGGGCACAAATCGTAAAGACTAGACCTAGAATTTTCATTCTTGGCACAGTGTGAGACCTATTAAAAGTCTCCATGGAAACCAGAAATTAGGTCTCTTTTACCCATATCCTTTGATCTATGGGGCCCTAAAGTACAGCTCAGAATAATGGAAAATTTGATAAAAAAGCTGAAGTATCTGAACAACTAATGCAGAGATCACCATAATTGTTTGCATGGATATTGATCATAGAGTGTTTCATCAGTTTCTGCAGACTGGTGGCACCACCTGTATTTGTACGGGTTTTTACGAATTTTTTCTCTATTTTTGAGACCTGTAAAGATATGAACATCTGTTAACAGGGCACAAATCATAACAACTGGACCTAGAATCTTCATTCTTGACACAGGGAGACCCATGAAAAATCTCCATGGAAACCTGAAATTAGGTCATTGTTACCCATATCCTTTAAGCTATATGGCTCCAAAATACCCCCATGAATAATGAAAAATTTGATACAAAAACTGCAGTATCTCAATAACTACAACACTGATGGTCATGATTTTTGGCATACATATTAATCATGAGGTGTTTCATCAGTTTCTGCAGACTGGGTGCACCACCTCTATTTTTAGCTCAGCTGACTATAAGTCCATTGTCCGTCGTCCGTCCGTCTGTCCGTCCGTAGATGTGGCACGTTTTGAAACCGTAAGACCTAGGAATCCAAAATTCGGCACCATGTTAGATGTCCCTAAGATCTCCTACCAAGCCGAAAACTGGGTCTTTGCGACTTCGTTCCTTCGAGAAATTAAGGAAAAACCTCAATTTTTTATTAAAACCCTATTTTCACACTTCAGGACAGCCTAATATCAAAACCACTCATCTGTTTTTCCTCATATTAACCATAAATATTCCTCTATATAGATCCTATGTACATGCCAGAAATTAGGTCTGTATTATATAATTTAAAAATCGGCTCAAACATAATGCATTTTTTTAAAAATCAGGAAAGATATTTGATCACTTAACACAAAACATGTTTAAGCTAAGGACTTTTTTCCAGTAATATATCTCTAATTAATCAAAATTAAATTGTATACCCAAAATTAAATCAAAATCTGTTAAATTTTTTATATTTAGCAAAAATAAAAAATTGGTATCTTAAATTTTGCCCAACTTTGACCGAGGCACGTTTTTTTCTTATAAGTACATTTGATTTAGTTTTCACAGCCAGTTTACATATGGATTTAATCTGATGAATTTTGAAATTTGAAAGTATAAGCTTAAAAATAGTCTAGCTATTGAAGTTTTTTAGAAGCCTTTATGTATTTGTATTTTCTAGCATCATGACCCTACTTTTGTTTACCTGTGAATCCAAAAATTCGCATAATGTTAGATGTAATAGTAAATAATCTTATTTTTCTATACATTTCCTATGTACATACCAAAATTTAGGTCAGTATTGCATAATTTGTTGAAGTTATCGGCACAAACATAATGCACCTTGTAAAAAATCAGGATATATATTTACTCACTTAACATAAAAATGGCTGAGACTTTTTTTTCAGGGATATAACTTCATTTAATCAACATTCAATTATATACCGAAAATTAGATCTGAAATTTGAAATTTTTTTTAAGTTAATAGCATAAATATAAAATCAGTTCCTTAAATTTTGCCCAACTTTGGCCAAGGCACAATTTTTTAATGTAAGTACTGTGGATGTTATTTTCACAGCATGTACACATAAGGATTTAATCTGTTAAAATCTGAAATTTGAAAAATAAAAGCTGCAAAATTAGGCTAGTTATTGAATTTTTTTGAAGGCTCTTGTTGTATTCCCTTACATTGTCAAGCGGTCCTCTTTGATCACTGCAGGTCATTCAGTGCAGCTCTATGCTCCCCAGGCTGTTATGTAATCCCATCACTCAGGCAAGCCCTCTCTCTTGTTGAGCTTAATCAGGCTGCCAGCATAAATACCACAAGGAGCCTTTCTCCCCCCCCCCCCCCCCCCCCCCCAAATCCCATTCTGTTGACAGACCGGTACTCTAAACAAGATGAATCTTATAATTTCACATTTTTTCAGCGATGAACAGGAACAACAGAGACCCCATCCCCACCCACCCCTTCGTTACACAGGACTAATAAACAAGACAAAGCTTATAATTTTAATGTTAAATAAATTCTTTTTTGTTGAGACTTGGAAAATTTTGATTTTTTTTAAAGAAAAAAAAGTTCAGGAATTTAATCCTAATATTCAAATGTGATAAAATATTAGGACCTAATGCAAGTGCTAACTGACAAGATTTAAGAAGATAAAAACACTTAGTAGCATTTCATTCATATCTCTTAAAGTTGGCGAGGCCTAGGTGTGAATAACACTGTTAAACTTAGTTTTTAAAATTAGGAATATTGGTCAAACTTTGTGGGATTAATGTTTAACTCATATAGCCATATATTTAACTTTTGAAAACTTAATTACCTTCACACATTATTTGTTTATGAAATGGATCTTTTATATGACACTTATCATAGGCCCATTTTTCCCTTGGTGCATCACTTAATGGTTTCAGGCCAAAGGTTTCATTTATTACACAGTCCTTATGCTTTAGCTCATGTCCATTATTCTTTAATTTACAGGGTTTCATTTAAGCTGGGCCATTTTCTCTTAGCTTTTCAAATGGTAATATACATGGAACAACCATAAAACATAAAAATATTTTGCAGTTAATAATATTTTCCAAAATTGAGCTGAGCGACGTGACCCATGGGTCCCTTGTTTTAAGTTATCCAAAACGGATATGTACTGATCTATATAACTCAATTGAAAAATTTTTAACTGGAATTCTGAAGAGGGAAGAAGAGGTCAAGATGCACTTTTGTCGCAGACATATTGTATAATATTTCTCCAGGTAAAATAATGAAAGCACAAAGGTTTGTTTCATATACTGTTGCCCTAAACTGACATTATATCGCCAAATGTCCTGGTTATACCCATAGGGTTTAGATTGTAGCCTTTAGATTTGGCCGATATATATTGTATTAAAAATGATATAAGACACTTTCACGATTCGTGCTCAAGACCAAGTGCGTTAATGGAGAAAGAAAACCAACGAAACAGAAACTGCTTCAGTTTAATTTCATAACATAAAAAGCATGTCTGTCATGTATAATCATTACCTACTGAGAAAACCATAATAAATACACGCACGTTCAAATAACCATCCTACCTTTTAGGACTAGACCCTTCACTTTTCCAGATCTGAGGACCTATTCAAGGTTTTCTCATTAGTCATCTTGCGTTGGGCCCCAGCCCTTTTTTCTATAAGATATTGGATCCGCCCCTGATCGGAAGCAACAGGATATTCTTTGATCATTTTTAAACACCTACGGAAATTTTCACACGGAAAGAACATGTTGAATTAAACACTGCGTTACGGAAATTATATGTTGAAAAAGGTAAAACGCTTCCTGGAATAAAAAGAAGTATTGGCAAATTCCCAAGTATTTGTCTCTTAGCAAAACATAAATCAAAGATGTTAACATATGACATTTCGAAGCCAAACCTTCAATGAATATTGCCCAGGCAACAAAGAACTAACCTCTTGGGAGGACTGTTATTTATATATAACTTTTTTGTTGCTTTTATAATATTCTGTGGAATCGGTAATTTTTGTTTGTTTCAATTCCTAATTTTTTTCACATGTAAATTAAATTTATATTACATTTCTATTGTATTTTTATCAAGTTTGTTGTAACATTATATAACATATTTTCGAGAGTTGTTGCCAATGCTTTGGTATTTATTTACATGTAGGAGCCTAGGGATTAAAAATGTGTAAACCTGTATTTAGGATTATTTCTATTATTTTGCTATATCCGTCCAAATTTGTCTACTGGGAAACACCATAGGTGGCCGTACACCAAGGCAACTCTGGAAATCAACATGTATATAACAAATGACCATGAGATACAAAACCTGATTCTCTTCTTTGTAGAACCACGTTTCCTTAATTTTTACTAAGCAACTATACCTGAATTGATGTTATTATTAAATCAAGGGCAAAAGCGTTCGTCACTCCAATCAAAGTGTTCCTTAATTCTGTTTTCTTGTACTTGCCCATTATTATATATTTTGGCATGTGTTCTACGTCCCTGATGTTTAATGTTACAAATAAATAACATAATTTTTCGTTGAAGGAATCGAAGCAAAATCACAAACCAGTAGCATTACCAAAACTCTGGTAATCCACATTGTTACGGGGTGCATACATAAAAGCAGACCTAACTATCTGCTATAGTGAAGCCGGCTTTTCTAGAGAAGCAGTTGGAAGGCCGGGCGTGTGCACCACTGACATGGGGTTCGAATCAAGGATCAGCCCAATATCTTTCCCTGTTTGCGTAACAAGTGGGGGCTCGTCCATAATGACGGACAACTTTGGGGCCTGGGAAAGCTGGCTCGAAGTAATTGGGTAATTGGGCCACCTGGTTCACGAAAAAGTGTAACCCCTGAGTGAACTAATCCCGTTCTGATGCTCTTTAGGAGGGATGTGTTACGGGGTGTATATATAAACGGTTAAAAATGTCTCCCAAGCGAAGCCTGTTTTATTGGCAAGGCGGTTGGAGCACCGGGCGTGTGCGCCACAAGGACGGGTTCCAATCCTGGAGCAACCAAATATTTCAGCTGAGAAAAAGTTTACGTTACAACCTTCACTGCCATGGGAAAAAAATATCGGTTATAATTATGAGCAGCAGTTCTGTATATTTGTGTGTGTGTGTGACCCGAAGGTCTTAAACCACAAAAGAGTGATTAAAATGGACCAAGGGCGAATGTAAGGAACCCCCCCCCCCCCCCCACCTAATGTAAAAAATATCTCTGAAATAGAAAAACATTGAAAAGAGCGCCGAAACTACCCCAGACTGAACCCATACCAGCCATATTTTGAATTCCTGTTCACACCGACCTGTAGCAGGTAACGCCTCGATATATATCCTTCGGCGTTTCGCGTCTCGCCTCTGTCGCATCGCTTCCTCGATATCTAAGCCTACCTATTTAAAATCCATTATCGGTCCTGACCTTATTTATAAAAAAAAAATCCCAATCAGTGAAAACTGCCGAGAATATCCGAGGTTCAGAGGAGAATGTGAGAGGAGCGTACACATACAAAATTTGCTCCTTAATACTGTCAACACTGCCATGGACGAATGAACTACAGACTGTGTGTTGATTTATATTTCCTGTATTGTTATAATGTCTGACATTAAATGCCACACGCTTCCTACGTTATTTCTGACATTCTATAGGGTTCAAACGTCAGGCATCATACACATTTTATTTTCTAATAGATGAAATATGTGAACATGATATGATTAGAGAAAACGCGACTTTTTATAAAGTTGTCCAATGCTGAATATGCATGATACTGCTTAGACCACAACAAAAATATTAATTTTTCTTCGGAATCTCAGAAAAAGAATTTTTTTTTCGTCTAGACACAGAGCATGGAATTATTCAAGCTTCCCATAAAAATACAAACATTAGTTTAGTTTTTGAAATGGTACAAAAAATAAACACAAAAATTAGTCTAGAGTTATCTTAAGGAATGGAGGCAAGAGTATAATATAGCAACATTATCGAGGATCTGGTCCTCATTAAAAATTACTGAAACAGGAAAACAGGAAATATAAATAAATGTGTGTGTGACCTTAAATCTGTACTATTGATATATTTTTGCGGTTGCGTACCCATCTGATCTTTTTATTTTCTAAAGAATTCAGATTTCTGCTCAATTTAGTATCCTCGTTCTTATTTTACAGGACTAACAGAACTGGACTAGGCCAAACACGTTGAACCCAGATCTCTTAACCGAAAGAATGGCCGAAAAAGTGGTTTATCAAGGGAGAAATTTTTAGGAAGGGGATAAAAGTGATTTTTCATGACATTTGTCGATACAATACAATTTGATACAATACAAGATTAATCCCCCCCCCCCATCCCCCCATCCCCCTCTGTATCCGGATATGCACAGAACGCCGGAACCATGGGCTTCTTGCTGAGTTATACGTCGTACACTGTTCATATGTTACCCGTGAAATATTATAGGCTGCCTTTTATTTTTGCTGATATTCTATTTACTTCAAACGTCAGGAATTAATCACGTTTTTAATTTTTTCAGTTTATATACATGGCCTTTTTTTTATTGAACGATATGAAAGAGCTATTATTTTCATTGTCATGGTCACGAGTTGACATCTTTACACAAGTCATATCCATACAACGTCGTGGACGAGTGAACCAGCAGGGGCGTAGGCAGGATTGAGGGAGGGGAGGGGGGCCGAAATATTTAGAAAAGGTAATTAATGCATATATATATATATATATATATATATATATATATATATATCACCTTTCACTAATTTCTCACAATTTACTGATGTTTAATTCCAATTAGAAATATCAGTTTTACAACATGAATAAACCAAAACAAGGGGACCCATGCGTCACGTCGGTCAGGTAAATTTTGTAAAATTTCAACAAATGCAGAATATTCTGATTCCCATTGTTATTTTTTTTATGTATTATTATTACCAAAATTTAAAGAAAATGGTCCTGTTATTGGTGATAATCGAATATTAAATATAGAAATATTAGATTGCCAAACTAATACTCTGACATGACTACCATGGAAAAACCATGCAGTATATAGGTTTTCGAGATACCATGTTGCATATGAAATATTTACAAAAAAAAATTATAACATGTAAGATAACTTATTTATAAATCCTCTCCATGTAGAGGGGGGCGTAAGGGAAGCCTTGCTCTGCTGAGCAACGGGAGCTAGCTGGGTTGACTGAAGTAAGTTCCAATACGGGTACTAGGTGAGGGCTCCGACACTCACTGCATACCACCGGGCTGGGTTGACTTTATATCAACTATACTACAAATGGTGTCTGAAAACTTGACTAAAAGCTACTGTAATTGAAGAGTTTATTTCAGATTTCAATAGAATAAATCATGATGTGTTTTTTTTTCTGTGAAAAGTAAATGATGTCTGAAAACTTGAATAAAAGCTACTGTATTTGAAGAGTTTATTTCAGATTTCAATAGAATAAATCATGATGTGTTTTTTTTTCTGTGAAAAGTAAATGATCAGTGGAAAAATGTCCATGGTCAAATTTTGGGAAAATTTAAGGTTTTTTTACTAGTATTATATTTATGCTAATAATTTGAAAAAAAAATATTTGATCTAACTTCTGGCATACGATTACAGTTTGATTAGATAAACTTTAAGCTTTAACAGTTTCCTTGATTCTTGAGAAAATATAATTCCTGATGTTTTGACAAGGTACATTATGTTCAGATCCATAACTTCTAAAAATTATGCTAATTTGTATTGACTTATTGTATTTATCCTGATTTTTTTCAAGGAAACAAAGTCGCAGTGACCCAGTTTGGGGTTTGGTAGGAGAACTTAAGGACAGCTAACTGTGTATTGAATTTTGTATTCTTAGCTCCAGCAATTTCATACAGTTTGCCTGTTAACCGACGGACGGCAGGACCATCGCTATAGCTCAGATGATCTTAGTCAGCTGAGCCACATATATCTGCAGGATCAAACCTAATGAAATGTAGAAATAAGTCCTGGACATCTGCCTATATCAGTGACATGGATTTTCATGGTTGTGTATTAAAAATGTTAATCATTATTAGACTGAGTGAAATTCCGGATTGGGATTTGGTGGTGGGGGGGGGGGGGCATGGCCCCCTGCGGCCCACCTCTGGCTACGCCCCTGAACCAGTATGTATCTGCTGACGCCCGCTTGAACTAGGAGCGGAATAACCAAAAACATATTTTATATGGTACACATAATACACACAATAAGGCCAAATATGGCTTTAATAAATATCATAAAACACACTACTTGAGTGTGTACTTCGAAACCCCTTTGAATCCTCCATCATTGTACACATGAACGGACCCATACACATGCATGGGGGGTTAGCACAATAAGCAACAAGATAATACGCTAGACATGTCACATATTCTATGTAATTATCATAAATACTACGTTATATGAAGATGTTATTTAGGTACCAAAATGTCATATACCATTAGGTCTTTCCATCGCAGTAAATTATCCAGTCTAAACGGTTCAGAATCATTGTGTTTTTCCTCTCATTATGTGCGACCCTGGTTTGGGTACTTTCCCTTATGTAGCGTGCATGTCTGAGTCGGGGCCCGTCTCAGTCATGGTACAAGACAATTATTATCATAAAGTTGTTCGGTCACGAAACCGTTTTAAGATCTACTTTTTAAATAACCATGCGGTTACGTATAACCATATAACCTCGTTATTTTCTTTGGATTTTTTTGGCGTCGGCCTTATTCAGACTCCTTTGTCAAAAGCGATGCTGGCAAGAAATGTGAAAAGGTCTTTGACAATATTTGAGAAAAAATATTCCATACAACATTTAGGGGATAAAAAAGTCTAAGCCACGTTGTCGCTGACGTGAATGTGATTGATGAAAGGAAATGAGAAACACACCTTATTTTGTAAATCTGCCGGCGGGGATTCGCAGACGACAACATGATGACAGTGGCTTCTATAATTGGCTGTCTTTGATCAGAGCCTCGTTGTGAGTACATTTCAGCCATGATAAAAGCCAACCTTTGCTTTCCAATAATATGAGTTTCTGCATGAGCTCTAGACCGACTTGTTCTATTCACGCCGAAATCCACGTTCTTCAGACTTTATAAAATGATCTGTCAACATGCTGCTCTTTAAAGTACGCCATATGTTAATTTGGACCTCTCGATAAAATGTTATCTGTCAAAAGACTACCATGTTACTTATTTGCATTTTATTAAATCACAGTGTTTTTAAATTTTTTTTCTTCTTTTAAGATACCTAATAGACTTCCCATAACGCTAAGCCACTGATATTTGAATAGAAATGATATTTTTTTTTTTATTGTAAAAAGTTTTATAGATTGTTGTCGATTGTTGTGTCATATTAAATTATTATTGGTAGTGGTAGCTGAAGTGCTATATTATTATTATTATTATTATTATTATTATTATTGTAAAACTATTATTTTAAAGCTTATATTAAATAACTGTTGATTTATGTCTATTATGGTCGGATTTTTTAACAATGCGACTTTCACGATTTTTAAGAACATAAAGTTAGGAAATTTAAATCATAGGTGTTCATGGAAGTTCCAAGTTGTACTAGTTACCACGAAAGCGAAAAACATTGCGAGTTAAAAATTACTATTATCCACCAGAAGATAACCCAAACAGTTTATATCATGGAATTCCATGCACACGTGCTTCCCACATCGTCGATATTTATTCCTGCAATTAATTGATCTCTGCTCCTGAGCAGTAAAATACTATTTCTTCTCGCTGTGTAACACGGCCCGCTGATACTGATAGTGGTATTATTTTTATGTGAACATCAAACACACCTAACCACTCGCTGGAGCCATTACCGGATACCACAATGAGAGGCGATGAGCCCTGAGCTTGCTTCATTTGCTTAATTTGACTAATTTATTATTGCGTAACTGCGGTTTCCCTTTAGTAGGCATAATGGTCTCCTGCTGATAGCTACCATTACGGCGACCTCTCACAGCGCGGGTGTGTATAAAATATTGAATTAAAGGCCAAGCAGGTTTAGCGTTTCTCCATAGTAATCTGTAAGGATGCGTATAAAATATTAAATTACGGAGCAAGCTGGGTGTGATGTTTTCTTCATAATACTCTGCAGTGCGGTCTGGGTTATATAACGACCCTTTTATTAGTCTATCCATGCACTATGCTACGTCAACGGTAAAATCAAAACCAACGCGGGATAGATGAATTGATGGAGAGGCTGTGACACAAACATTTTATTAACCCACATTTTGTGCAATAATGCAAAAATACCGGGTGTGAATCGAGTGAAACCATTATGGGGTATAAAAGTACCGAGCGGCCGCAGCCTGGCTTTGCCCGAGAACGCCGACATTGACTGATCGGGACATGTTTTTTATCTCGTTATATTCAGTGGAACGCTACTTTCAGACAGGAAGCTCCATTTTGGTTGTGAAAGGATGTTGCATGGATCTGTGAAGCAGTGACAAATTGCCGTGTTTTCTGAAGTAGATGAAAGCATCACCTTGGCTTTGAGTCTGCCTCTTTAGTTATAGAGTCCTTGACCTAATAGATACTTCAGATTCAGCAGGTAACGATGCTTTATAGTGCCAAGTAGCTCATAATCCATGCACCGCTGGGCAGTAAACTGCTTTGCAGAAGGAAGGACTTATTTCTAGAAGATAACACCAGACATAGATACCATTTCTCTTTGTGTTCGACGTACGGCCAGATTCCTTGTGTTTTGGTGGAACAATGGACTGAATAAGAGTTGTAGAACTAATAAATGTATATGGCCCTTTACAGATGTTTCCTCATATCTACTTTCATCAAACGCTAGTCCCACACAAAGAGGCCCACTATATGGCAAGGGTTTATCACTCTTCACTATACCAGTGGACTCTTATTTTGATTCACTGCACTTTAATCGTTTGTATCTGAAGAGCCACTATATATATGTTGTACTGCACTTAACTGTTGGTATAAGAAGGAATGTTTAGCTCTTTTTTAAGTAACTGCATCCTTTAAATCAGATAATGTTTTCGAGACACTCAGTTTCTCAATCTTTTCGGCCAACTGTACGAGAGCATGTATAATTAACGGGAGTAACCGAGGTCCGACCCTTTATGGACAATATGTATAAACAAGGTCTAGAATTAATCTGTTGACATTGCGTAATAAATATTTAAAAATTATATTTAAAAATCAATCAACATGGTAAATGACGTTCTAAGCTTACTTGTGTTAAATGTATTAAAATGTTAAGTGCCAATAAAGTGAGCAAGGTTATACTGGATAAAATGAACGACAAGAGCATATAAAACGGAGCAATAACTTCAAGCTTAGCAAGCAGATTCCGCAAATGTTTTTCCGTCTTTCAACTCGAACAAATTAACGCTGACATTTCAAAGTTGTCTGATAAGTCTGATTAGTTTCTGCTATTTTGTGGTGATTATGTGTGATCGGAAAAAAAATGTTAAGTTTATGGGAAAAGGGTATTTTTAACAATGAAAAAATATAACAATAAAAGGTATACTGTAGATGATATATATTGGCATACTGGCATACTGAACGCAAAAACCTTATTCAGATTGGTGCTTACGCTCCCGAGGCAGCTGATATCTTACGCTTCTAAAGAAGCAACTGATTTTCACGCTGCCAGCTTTGACCGTTTATGATATATTTAGACACCAGATGGCGGTTCGTTGTACGCTGAAAAACACGTGCGTATGATGTGACAAGCAGCCAACCAGTGCAATAAACAAACACTCGACAGGCATCCTGGCTCCGCCCATAGCTGAGCTTCAAGCGCCGTTAGAAGACAGTTAATGGTCGAATTTTAATTGCTCCCTCTGCATTCTCGCATCATCGACAGATTCGATTCTGAGAGTATGACTGTGTTAGCGTAGCCATGTATCTGTTGTGTGCAGAACTTAAACCAGCCAGCGAGGTGTGCACGCAGCCTTTGTTGTTACATTCCGTTTAAATTACAGCTCACCGGCCGGGCATCCTATGTGCCCAAGGCCCTAAGCAAACCACGTCTGCGGCAATTCTCTCCGAGCCTGTGGCTTGTTCAGACGGTTACAGGCACGACGAGCTGTCACTCTAAACGAAATTAACATGATTGGCTCCGTGTATTCCTAGCTTGGCCGTGTCTTCCAGCATAGGGTCTCATCTGATTGGACAAAAATACAGTGCTCCCCTCTGGTGTAGCAATTCAGGAAACGAGGTCATAACAAACAGCGCTTAACATATAGGCAGTAGGCCTATAGTTAAAGCGCTGTGTAAAGAGCGTAATGGGTGCTTGGTTTGGGCAATTTAGTTGAAAGATTTTAAAATAGTTAATGGAGCACCTTACTCTCAATAAAAAGATCGACAATTTAAACTCTCCTTCCCGGCGAGGTCTTGAAAGGAAACTGCAGAGGTTTATACTTGCGCAGAGATTGCACGAAGCCTTTAATGGTCAAGACCATAAAACTTAGTTCAAAACAAAACATCAGGCACGAATCTGTCACCAGTAACTGACCCAAGGTCAGTTTTGGAAAATCAGCCTAATTGGAAATCTAGTGCAAACACAGGTAGAAGAGAGCAAACGTTTTCTCACAGAATAGAATCCAAGGGATATAACACATCCCCCCCCCCCCCACACACACACACACCTCGAACACAAGCACATACATAAATGGAAAAGGGCCAAAAAAAGAGCGATACAGACATAAACTTATGAACTCCTTAAAGCCTCCCTTTCCACCATGCAGAGGCTTAAACATCTCGAACGGCTGCAAAATTAGAGGAAATTATGAGAGGAACTTCCCAGAACTGTATTTTCGATTAATGAAGTGAAAAATAAAAAGATAATTATGTCGCTACTCATGTTTTACTGATTTGGAACTCGCTCATGGGTACAAAATTGTTAATCATGGATCTAAAACCGGATCTCACTTTTTTTCCAAAATATAACTCTTCTATTCTTGTAGTTCCTGTTATTCTGATGCGTACAATCTCCACAACACATCCATTCACCACTTTTTGAAATATTTCATGATTTGGTAAATCAATCATAACAAAAATAAGTTCTAACGTGTTTAACTGCAGCAATGCCGAACAGTTATAACAATTCCCATCTTCCTCAGGAATCTAACAAAACAAAGTCAAAATTTAACAAACATCCCCACTTATCCTGTCAATAGTATAATATATAGTCTATAAAGCATGATTAGATTCTGTGCATGATTATAGCCAGTGTATGATGTATCCAAGATGCCGTGCACTTTCACATACATGTAAAATATGTCTTTTATGAGTATTATATAAGTATATATACATATCCACACGTAAGTATTATGATAGCTGTCATATAAAGGCTCAGGAAGTCACACCACTACGCGTATCTGCTGCATTAATAATTCGTGTGAATTATGACAATTATCCCCATCTCACTATGACGACCACAGTTCTCGGGCCCGGTCGATGACGATTTCATGACGTCATTTTGTAATATGGCCGACCCGATAGTTACAGGTGCTCACGAGGGTGTCCCTGGTGGGGCGGGATTTAATATATTCAGTATCCGTGCTAGCTCAAATATGCTAGAATGCTGGCTAGCTTGCACTGAGGTGTATTTAAAACGTTTATTTCAATGCCTTGAGACACTAATTCTATATGAAGCATAAACTCAGACATGGCATAATTCATCCGAATTCGTGTGTCATACGTGTATACGTGTGTCCAAAACAAGCCCCATTTGAAATCCATGAACCCGATGCACTCGCAGAACGTTTACTGTCACATCCGTTCTGATTCAAGCCATATTCTCAAAATGAAAATTCATAGGAGTTCAAGCCATATTGTTGCTTTTTAGTCTTCTTCCAGCCAGTACATTAATTTTTCACCCTGTGTGAAAATTTGAACTGAGCAAATGAAACCCCGACAACTGGCTTTTCCATCGTAGTTTAAAGTGTATTGATACCATCAGTATGCAGGCCTGTGGCGGTTTCATCCGTTTAGGTCCTCGGGCGTTTAATCTTTTATTTTTGCTGAATAGATATGAGAAATACAGTGTGCAGAGATTCGTAAGTGTTACTGGTTAACGCATTTTAACATTGAACCATCAAACCCTAGATGATACGACCTGTCGTCATATTTTTCCATATTTGTACATATTTCACTGTCCGTAAACGTAATATCCGTGGAGCCATAGACCTGATTGGCGTCCACCGACCTGCAGCGTCTGATCCCGATCAGGTCATCTTTCTTTCTGAAACCGATATATTTCCCTCTAGTGCTGGACGTTCCCCTTGATAGACCCAGCTTCGGTGACAATGAAATATTTCGTTGGATTAAAGAATCGTGTGGCTGATCCACGGAGGACCCACAGAAATAATGTATATCAGAGTTTGACGGCGAACTTGGTGGGGTATCGTCAATTTCCGGATCACACAGACTTCGCGCATCATCAGCGGAACTACTGGTAGTTAACGTAGGTTCTCTAAAGTCTTGCGCTTCCGGTACTTCCGGTAAGAAGTGTCCAAGTTTGGAACGTGATTTCTGAGCGGATGCAGGCCGCTCGAGATGGCCTGATAAATACTCCGTTGAGCCTGTAGGGGAAGGGCTGACCTCTCCGGGGGGAGGAGTAGGGGGTCTGTTACGTATTCTCCGTCGCAGTTTCTGTATGGCACGCTTTTCAGGACACGTGTTTGAGCGGGGTCTTGTGATTGGACAAAAGGAGTCGAAACTTTCGTCCTCTTCCTCGACAGATTCCTCTCTGGTGGCGCTCAGCCTGGTCAGGCTACCGGAAGATGGCTGACAGGGGTCACGGGGCATGCGCGTGCGTGGTCTTGCCGAAAGCCGGCATGGTGGTTCCGATGGTAGGGTGTGAGACCTAGTTCTGAACGCGGCAATTCGAAGATCTCTGACATAATGTGAGGCCATAAATTCCTGATTTTGTTTCCCGTCTCCTAGTCTGGACATGGCTATAATGTATTAGTCGCAGACTGAAGGATAGTCATGTACTAAAGTGATGTGTTGCCAGCACGCGAGAGTCCTTTTAATTCCGTCTGTTGCCAGTGTAGCAAACTACAAATTACCACCATGCACACATTGTCTCTATCGCCGCCATGGGTTTTGTGTAAATGTTATGAACACAGAGTCCTTGTTCCAGTTTGTTTGCGAGCGTGCTCGCTGATACACTACCCGTCATAGTCAGTCAGTACCCGATTAGTGCTGTTTTTACACTAAATGCGGCAATAAATATTGTTCCTGAAGTTCATAACCATCCATTGTGAGGCTGACCTACTTGATCGTGTACACTAGTATAACATTCACCCTCAAACAAATGTGTGTTGCTCCTCGCCTTTGTCCATGTGATAATCATCCAACTGCTTTAATAAATTTATCAAAGTCATCGGCCGCTAGGCCAGGCGAATCATGAACACCAGTACAAGATCGATCACTTCAGGCAATACCACTAATGCTGAGGCGCTAGGAAATTCTCTCTGCAACCATCAAAAACACACTAACAAATCAATAAACGTTATAAAATCCAACACATTCCCGCCAGGTATCCCATTGTACATGTCATGTTAAAAACACTAGGGACCACTGATCATGGCAGTCCTATACAGGTCGCATAAATACTGTATGGGGCAAACTTGTTTTACTGTTCACCTTAATCCGTTAATGGCCTCTGTTCATTAGTTCCCGCCACTGAGTTATAACGTACCTGTGTTCGCGGTCCTGTGCTGTTCTGCTGATGTTCAGCAAGTTTCTGTGAGCTTCATTCAAAGGCTTCCATATTGGTGCAGATAATAAGCAGAGTTAGGTAGAGGTCTTTCAGGAACGTCCAGTCGCAGCCTGTCGCAGCAAGTTACTCCCCAGCATTGCAGTGCTGCCGTGGCTGAAGCCGTGTGTGCAGACCGTGACTCCAGCCAATCGATTGTGCTGCCTCCAACTTTGAAGCGCTGGTGATTGCTGTGTCGACCGCTCTACTCAAATTTACCAGGTACTACTGTTCGCAGCGTGAAGACTGCGGGCTTTTATTGTTTCCTGCTGATTGTACATGGTTTAATCTATTTGAACCTAATAGTTTATCGCATCATTATTGTCGTTTATACATATACCAATGTATTTTAAAGTGTTCCATTCAAATTTGATGTCGTGTCTATAACTGTGATCATGTAATGCTTTACACAAGATTTTGAGAAGGGTTTGGACGGACTATTTTGAGATTTATATAATAATTTATGCAAAATTTTCGCAAGTTTTTAAATGATTAAAACATAGATATATGTATAGATGATAGGTCCGTGGTCTATTTAATGAGGATGTAGGCAAACTAGAGGACAAATTTAAAAATTAAATCTTAGATTTTACATTTTATGTGCATTAAGTCGGGGGCCTTTAGCTCCTAAGCCCTTATCCATTAAACTTCGTTCTACTTAAGCTATGGACAAACTGCTTTCATTACACGTACATTATTTTGTTTTTCTGCTTTTATTAATGAAAAAAGGGGTGGGCGCCCCCTATAAATCCACAATGACGATGCGTTTTCTTGGGAAGGCACAGTCTGGTCAGCTAGGACGTTTAGTCTGGCGGGTATTGCTTATTTCTACCCTAGAAATTCTTCCCAAATCAAAATCTAAATAGTTATTATTGCCGACTGAAGAAAAGTAGCCATGCAATGTCTTATTGAATGATTTTGTATGCATTGGAAAAACATGAGAAATGTACTCAAAGGATGCACCATGTTTATTATCTAATAAAGTTTAAATACATCTTCAAAGGATTTTCGGATATTATTGAGCGAAATTACCACCAGTGCCATCAGAATATGCCTTTAATTTCCTTGTTATTATCAGGTTATTCACTTAGCTTTCGGAATTCATAGTTTTCCATAAGGAAACTCCCAATCAGCAACGAATGCTGTATTTTCTTGTTGGATCAACAGTGCCTCTGTGGTGAAGGCCTTGTAAGGGGTCTTAACTTAGCCTGGACGTCACATTTCGTTACCCTAAGTCTTCTATTACAATATACATTACAAAGGCCTTTTTTAATTCCTCCTTTGTCGTATTTTCATAATTGGCCGTTGCTAACACCAAATAAAATTTATCTGTCCAAGATCCTCACAAAATTGGTATTTTCACTATATACCGTATACCACGCAAGTCCAAATCAAATCCCCTGCTCTGATTTAAAAGGCAAATTCCCTGGAGAACAATGCTTCTCATTACCAGCAAGGACACTGCTTGTGTTATAAATGGCTTACTTACGGGTAAGCTTTACGCGCCGTCGAAACAGCTTTCTCGACAATAAACAATTAACTATTTATGTATGCTTTAGACGTTCTGTGCTGCGACGTGCCCTTTCGACAGAAAAATTGTTTAATGTAATTGTTGTTTCTGCTTTCCCTGGATTTTCTTCATTTCCTCTTTCTACCAACCTTGAATATACGACTAAGCTGACATGTAAGTTGAACAGATAGACCAGCTTTGAGTCGTAACCCCAGTCATGCCGAAAATTGTACTGCCACGACTGTCCAGTGTGGCCCTGCCCGGGGCAAGATTTGACCCGCTAGCCCTCTGTTCTGATTGTGTGTGATGACAGCGAGATAGCAAACCACTTGGTAAGGGATGAACCCGGCTGATTCAAAGTATTTGATGTGTTGTGGGCACAAAAAATAAAAGTTATAAATATATATATATACAGAAGTTAATTATTAAATATATTGAGCGGGCCCATGTGTTTATGCACAAAAAACGGTGAAATTTCTCCAATTCTATTACTTTTTATTAATTTCATTTTGTAATTTTCAATGCACTACATTTGCAAATTTTGATTTTGTTAAATTCGGTAAATACCTGTAAATTACCTTTAATATTTTTTTCTACAGCTGCCATATTATATATTAAAATTGTTTTACACCACAAAAGTGGTTTAAAATACTTTTAAAGTTAATTTGTAGAATGTGTTTTGTATGTGTATGTGAAAAAAATTTTAAAAGCCCAATAAAATTAATTTAAAAAATTTCAGTTTTCATTTTAATTTGGGTGCGAGCTGAAAATCACAGAAACAGGCATGCTGGATGCGAGCTTAAAACTAGAGTAGTGCAAGTTGCTGGTGCAAGTTGCGGGCTTTACGTCTTGGTGTATCTCAGGTGCGGGTTCAATTGTCTGGCTTATAGTATTTACACTGTGAAGCGGTAATTTTTAGTGTTACACTCTAAGTTAGAAGGGGAAATACAGGAGCTAAGAGTAAGAATGGCGTGCTCAAAACCCTGACATAGGTAAGCAATGGTGCTGAGAGAGGCAGCAGGGTTTATACATAATGTCTGGCATGCAGAGTAATAAGGAAGAAAACGTCACCAGACGTAAAGCCTGTGTTAACTATTCAGTTTTCAATAATATTTAGCTCGAAAAAAGGGGGCGACCCCTCTAAATCAAGCCTCCCCCCCCTCCCCCCCCCCCCCCCCCCCCCCATTCTATAAAATATTAAAACAACTAAAAGCGTGCACGAAGAAACCAACCAATATTGATAGGACCGGACAAGTATTTTTGTAGATTACACACATACAAAGGCTTTTACCAAAGTCTTCAGTTTAATTGGTCCTTTATATTTTCATGGATGGGCTCATTAGAAAATAAACATAGCTAAAACTTGGTCCAGTTTGATCCAGTTTATCAGGAATGCTTTGATACTTGTAAGTGATCAAACCTATCAGATATATCACGGATTCATATATATATATATATATAGAGAGAGAGAGAGAGAGAGAGAGAGAGAGGGGGAGTCAGTAATATTCATTACGAGTCACAATGAACTCTTCCTTTGAAAACTCAATCATTGCAAGGATTGATTAGTAATATCGTTTTTATTGAAAATGTTTGACTACGTGGTCTTCCCTAATCGGGTGTTTACATCAACAAATCTTTAAACCTCTAAATCTTGTGACACTGATATATAAAATGTACGAGAACCTTGATATTACTCTGAATCAAACGCTGTATCGTCATATGTATTGCCGGGATTATATTGCCAAGCGCTGTTCAGAAATGAGCATCATCAAGGTCGGGTGCTTCAACATATAGATTTTATATTGCACTGGTACAGTCACGTGCAGGGAGACGCTCTGGTAACTGATAGATGGGCAAGGTTGACCCTCCGGGAAATTGCAAACATATATGAATGATATTCTCCCCTTCAAAACATACCAAGTAATATGAACGTTATAAGACCTAACAAAATTCATAACAAATATTCAATAGACGTCCCTGCCCTGTTGTTATATTTTAAGGGCATATTCCGATATCTGGCGTCTATTGAATAAAGATAATTCCGTGGACCTTTTATTAAGACAAGCCAAAAAGCACCGATCCCACATTGCACAAGCCGTCTGATTTGTTTATAAAAACTGTTTATCCACGTATCCACGTGTTAATAACATGTGAGGGGCGCCAGACTGGCCGCTTTTCGTCCTCCAAACACGTCCAACAAAGAGATCCTGGGATAAATAAGACAAACCAGAGTTTTGCAATTGACAAAAGATTCTTCATATGTTCTCACCAGCAACAACTTGTGATCTTTTAACTTCCGCGCATGTGCAGTCAACCACCTCCGGTTACATGCTTAATCTGTTTGTCATCATGGGCTCATGTACCGTTGTACAATCAAGCTCATATCGTCGTCACGGGAGGTTTTTAAGGTCCTTTTTTTAATCAGGTTTAACTTATAGTCCCGTAGTGTGTTCAAAGAGTAAGCCAGAAACCACGTAATTTTTTATCAAATACGCTCTCTTTAATCCGTCACGGACCTGTGTAGCTCTTAAATATCTTAAAATGCATTCCTGTACAAGTACTCAAGCCTTGATGGCGCACTCTAGTACTCGGTAAAAATTGCTTCGGCACTAGTTTTTTTTTTTTTTTTGTTTCTTATTTTATAATCTACCAGGTTACTGAGGAACTGAGTGTTCATCCAGTTTTTCACTACGCCGCATTTGCTTCTCCCTCCAAATGTAATCAGCTAATAGGCAAAATCCTCACGGAGTCTAAGGCTTGTTTCCTTCACTACCGCCGGACCCGTCTCGCCTTGTTTACCTTGTTACCTGCTCTATATAGTGGTCTGAATTTTAATTGTCCTCGGTGTATCAGTATCCGTGATTTTTGTTTTTCACTGTCAGTTTGGTTTATAACAGATAACGTCTCGTTTTCAACATTTATCTCCCTGGAGCACTTTGGTATCCTGGTGCTCATACATTTTATATGTCAGTATCACATAATTTAGAGATTTAAAAATCTGCTGATGTAAACGCCCGATTAGGGAAAACCATGTAGTTACACCTTTTTCAATATAAAAGATATCACTTGTCAATCTTTGCAATTAATTATATTACGTATTATTATTTTATAATATTACTGATAATCTCTCTCTCTCTCTCTCTCTCTCTCTCTATATATATATATATATATATATATATATATATATATATATATATATATATATAAATTTATATATATATATATATATATATACGATCTCAATGAGTCATCATTTCCTCTACATACTTTATTATATCACCTATTCAAAAATGAATTTATCCCTGCATGGAAAACTGTTATGAATATGGGAAGCTCATTGATTAAGACTGGTCCAGTTAATATCACCACAAGTCCCCAACAGGGGTCTTCAGTATCAGCCCTGGCGCACATTTACATTCAGTTCTGGCTTCGTCTGATTAAATGATGTCAATCTGGCTTTGTCAGCTTCTCTGAGTCTGGTGATTTTGTACATCTGTCTCCGATGTGAATATTCAAGATGTATTATGTCAGTTTCTAGATTGTTAAGCCTCCGCCAGGAGGCGCAGGTATTATGTTTTCTCCTCAGTTTGTCGGATGGTTTGTGTACTAGTCAATCTCGGCAAAACCTTATGGACGGATCTGGGACGAAATGTTGAAGAGGATTAGGGTAACAACAACAACAAACATTGTTTTTGTACCTGCGGTTTTGAATTTAATCAGGATCATCATATTTTGAATCAATGCAGCTATTCACTTGTCTTATCTGCAAAAGTTGTGTGATTCCTGACTACATATTAATAGACAGTAGGTAATTCCTGCTGAGAAAGGGACGGATGTATGACTTTGTTTATCTACAAGCTGTTAGTAAACACGGTACATGTTGACAAACAGAAAAACCATATAACTGAAGGTATTTGCATATGTGCGAAGGTGTAAAGTCAGCTAGTTACAAAACTCTGGTTTGTCTGACTACCCGCCAGATGTCCTTGCTAAATTCAAGGGATTATATTTAGCAAATAGCCCTCAGAGATCGGAACAGGCCGGTACAAGGATAATATCCCATTGACATATGCAGGGCGATTCCTTTGTCTCCTTTGTAGAAGGCTCCCTTTCAGGGGCAACGTTTGAACCCATGTTACTGAAGCGAGAAAGTGTGTTAAGAATCAAAGGCTGATTAGGAGATTCCGGCGGAGGTTTGTAGGCGCCCACTCCTCAATTTAGTTCTGAAATATCATGAGAGGATTCATATGTTCGTATTGTTTTACCTTTATAAATGTCTGAATTTATCTTAAACGGTTTAGATTAATCTTATATTTTTACTTACATTCTCTTTATTGACATTAAATGTTAATAACAGTTGTTACGAAGACAAATAAATGAGGGGAAAATCCTGGGCCGATCCGGGAGTCGAACCCAGGTCCGTCGCGCACAAGTCCGGCGTACCAACCGCTTCGCTAGAAAAGCATGCTTCACTAGCGAGACAGTTCGGTCCGCTTTTATGTCACCCCGTAACACACCCCCTCTTAAGAGCATTCTGCTATCAGAACAAGACTAATTATCCCAGGATTCACACTTTGGTGAGCTTATTCCCTGGGCCACAAAGTTTTACCGTCATCCCGGACGAGCCCCAATTTTGTTACGAAGACAAATAAATGAGGGGAAATGTGTTCGTTGAATCCGTTGAATTCTCAACATATAATAAAGGGAGGGTTTTCTCCAGGTTAATTGAAAACTTTGGAACTGAAAATAAATATACTGAAGGTTTGACCTGAGCACATTTACGAAAATGAGGGTCTTCTATACCTTTCGATATGAAGTATTCCACGGTGTCCCTCAGAACAGTTAAGGGTGCAAGCCATATGTATAGGCAAATCATTCCTAGTACTCTGTTAGACGCACAATAACACCGTTGGCTAATGACACACCAATATTGTAGCAAAACCCTCTAATAAAGCCTGGTTTTCCAAGATAGACAGAAATTTACGAGACAGATTGGGATTGTAAGGACCTTTTAATGTGTAATCACATGCTGTCGTATCCTAAGTGAAAATCCTTCCTGAAGTTTCTTCACGGAATCTTATTCTTCCAGCCAAAACATGTTTTTTTTTTTTTCTTAATGTCATGATTTATGTGTTAAATGTTTTCTTTAACTAAAGCCTGATATTATGACTGTCTGTGATCCTGTTTCTTTGTCCACCAGTGCTGTCTCATTTCAACAGTGAAGAATATTTCTTAACAGTGTTGTAGTCGAGTCACGACCGTCTGAGGCCAAGCCGTGTCCGAGTCACTGCCGTCCGAGGCCAAGGCCGAGTCACGGCCCTCCGAAGCCGAGATCGAGTCACCACCCTCCGAGACCGAGGCCGAGTCACCATGCACCAACCAAGTCAGAGTTCATACAACTAAGATTCAGTGTCTAATTTTTGGTATGAGTTATAGCCAAATGCTTGCATGCAAAATAGGTCACACGTTAGGGGCCACGAGCCGAGTCCGAGTCATAGCCGCCCGAGGTCAAGGGCGAGTCCGAGGCCGGCGAAACCGGGCCTCGAGGCCAAAACCTGTCTCGAGACCTCCACCACTGTTTCTTAGAGTAAAACACGTTTTTTCATACGGCAAACACCACCAACACAGTGTAGATTATTAAATGTCATTTTATTATGACGAAAAAGTAGAATAATAAACAGACAGTTAAACAAACTGCAAATATGCCACCTGCGAACATCACTAACATTTACAAGTGTGTCTGAACTGACAGCAAAACAAATCGGAACATATCCAAACGTGGTGTTTTACCCATGCATAAATCTCTGTGATGCTTGTTCTACAACGATACGCATTTATGTTCATATTATAGCATAAGTTACATTTTCAATATCCTTAATTAACACTAGTACGCTTCCTTTGAAATCCGTAATTAATCTATTAAACTTTATCAACAACCGTGGTAAGTAAACAGAAATCTGACTGTTGGTCGGACGGATAAATATAAAAGAGCAACGACATTTTTAACGTGAATCTTATTCCGAAATCATGATCAAATTACTGTTTTTATCCACGGTCTCTTTGAACATAAACCCGGGTGGATTTCGATTGACTCAAGTCGGTTTTCCAAGTAACATGTTTCTTTACTTTCATCTGCAACATTTGCAAGCAAGGAGAAAAACGCTCAAGCAAAGGTGGATTCGATTTGAAAAAAACATGACTCGCATTTAAATAACATTTCCAAACACCCGTTTTTGTGCTGATCAACCAGTGGCCCTAGATAAAGAAGTGGTATTTCCTTCGGAGCCCCGACATGATTAAGCTTGATTCTAGCCTTTTCAGGTTATTTTTTTAGCCTATAAAAAATAATGGCTAGCACCTGGAGCTGGGTCCACACATTTCTGAACTTCTCTCACACAAAAATCTGCGATTAACAAGCATAAAAACTTGCAGTCAGACTTAGTGAGCACCTTCAGAAAGTTAATACCTTAATATTGAAACCAGCTTGGTTCATTTTAACATTTTATAAAGGTTCTAACATTTTTTTATTTTCTAGATGACAAGATGACACCGGATGTTTTTAACACCACATGAACTGTGCATGCCCAAAAAAATATTATGAACTTTCGTACGGGCGTATATATAGGACCATGGTCAACGCACTGTCCTCTTGGATCAGTACTTAAGGAATCTCTTGTGTTAATTGTTTATGACTTCAGGATAATGTTTCTTATTTTTTTTCATACTCTGTATGTTTTCACATTTTTTTTTTTTCATTTTCATTTTTTCAGCAAATTTGAATAAAGCGCTATAGAAAGACATACAAATTAGAGGAAATTCTAAGCTATTTCAAGACTTTATATAGTCATTGTGATGCTTATATAAATTTAACTGTTTTGGGACTTTATGGATGATTTATGGTAGCACTCTGTAAGCTGGAATCAGGAAGCTGTTGTTAGGACAGAAAAGTATATGACAAGGTGTTGGATATCTACTGAGAAAAGGGAAAAAAAGAAAAAATAAGAAGAAAACTTTTTTTAAAAGGTTTCGAAATATTGATATTCTTTAATATATTAAACACATTATTAAAGGGAAGATCAGACACTGTATACTCAATAACTACTCTTTTAAATTTTATATGCACTGAAACATAACTCCCCCGTGTTTTATAGGTAGATATGTTCGCAGGTGCAAAGATTGTCTCATTTCTCACGAAAGAGTGAATTTGGTTTCAAGAAAACGGACACAATTGCTTCATCCAGGTGTAACCTGAGAAACATCTGTTCATGGTTGGTCGGGGTAATTAGGGTAAACCTTAATCGATCAGGTTGGTGAACCGTGCCGCAAGTTTCTCTCGGCTTGGATTAACATATTAACTGCATTGATTATATCTTCATGTTGAAGCAGAGAAGAAGGTCAGTTTATTATTTGCAAAAATCATCATCTGATGGAAATAAATTCTTCAATCTGTGGATAAAGTGAAGGATCAAAGACCTCCCAGGCTTCATACCTGGGCTGACTGGAGGAGAGACGCTGAAAACGTCATGCTGATCGTCGCTCGCGACGCAAAAAAGCCTTAGAGAGAGAGTATGAATTGACTTAAATTAAGGGAAACCTTTCTAAAGTGAGAACAATATCAATTTATTTAGTGGCAGAGGTATGCACTATGTTTTTCATATTGTTTTTTATGTTTTTTTAAATTCATGATAACATAACAAGAGGGTATAAACACAATAACCTGTACGCTCTTTACACAGCGCTTTACCTATAGGGCTACTTCCTATATCGTAAGGCGCTGTTTGTTATGACCTCGTATCCTGCTTTGCAACACCAGAGGGGAGCACTGTATTTTTGTCCAATCAGATTAAACTTTGTGCTGGAAGACAAGGCCAATCGAGGAATACACGGAGCCAATCATATTCATTTCTTTTTGAGTGACAGCTCCTCCCCCAGCGTAACCGTCTTAACAGGCCACAGGCTCAGAGAGAATTGCCCCTGACGTGGTTTGCTTATGGCCTTGGCACATAGGATGCTCGGCCGGTGAGCTGTAATTCAAACGAAACGTAACAACAAAGGCTGCGTGCACACCTCGCTGACTGGTTTCAGTTCTGCAGACAACAGATACATGGCTACGCTAACACAGTCATAATGTCATAATCGAATCGGTCCATGATGCGAGAATGCAGAGGGAGCAATTTAAATTCGACCGGAAACTCATCAAACGGCGCTTGAAGCGCGGCAATGGGCGGAGCCAGGATGCCTGTTGAGTGTTTGTTTTTTGGCATCTGATTGGCTGCTTGTCACATCGTACGCATGTTTATTTCAGGGGACAACAAACCGCCACCTGGTGTCTAAATATATCATAAACGGTCACAGCTGGCAGCGTGAAAATCAGTTGCTTCTTTAGAAGCGCAAGATTTCCGCTGCCTTGGGAGCGTAAATAACCTGCAACGAGGTAACAACGGATGTTTTTCACACCACATACAACTTACGTGCCAACAATATATTTATCGACTTTCTTACGGGCGTATGTACTAGACCATGGTCAATGCATTGTCTTGGATCAATATTTACAGGATCCCTTGTGTTAATTGTTTATGACTCTAGGATACTGTTTCATATATTTTTATTCATTTTCTGCATGCAAACTGGTACCAAAGCACACTATGTTTCAATGTATTATATTTTGATGTAAATATGTATAATGTGTATTATCTTATATATATATATATATATATATATATATATATATATATATATAATTTATTTATCTGTTTCAATTATATATTGTTACAGGGTGACATAAAAACGGACCGAACTGTCTCGCTAGTGAAGCTTTTTGTCTTCGCAACAATATAAAGATTATCTAGATATTTTTATATATCTAGATTATTTTTATATGTGTGTGTCCCTCCACTCTACTTGGTTATTTATTGATTTTTCTTAACGAACAGAATTCAGACAGTGCAATCAATGTATTATTTTGAAGTATGTTCTAGTCTATACCTTTAACTAAAAAAATACCAGGACTGTGACAGGGGCGGATCCATGATTTTCTCGAAAAGGGGGGGTCCAACCCAGAAGGACTAATGAAAACCCTAAAAGAAATGTCCACATGTCTGAAGCCCTTAAAAAAAGTTGCTTCTGATGAAAAGGGGGGTTCCGGACCCCCTGGACCCTACCCCCCCCCCCCCCCCGAATCCGCTTCTGCTGTCTTACCCATGTGTATGCATGAATCCTCATATAACATACTTAGTCAGACAAATACACGACATCAGTGGTCCTTGCGACTGGCCCTTCTCTAATGTCTCTCTTGTCTCAGGATTTTTCTGCATGTAGATCACAAAAAATACCCTGTAACACTCCCCAGGGAGATAATCAAGTAATTGGACACGAAAAATTCACTGTGTAATTCATAGTCCATCTGTCTGAGGATATACCCGGCAGAACCAGTCTGAAAAGGGTTATTATAACATGAGTTGCCGAGTGTAGGCTGCATCGGGAGTAGGTCCGGCCGCTTTTATTGGCCTGCTAATAACTGTAGGACATTTCTTTTGTCCTAAAAGAAAACAAAACTATGGAACTACCCCAAATTTAATTGGAGCCCGTAGTCACATAAGTTTCTTTCTCTCCTTTTTTTTGCCACCTAGTAAATGGTAAACATTGCGGCCATTGCCTGGATAATTTAACAATCTGTCAGAAAGCTAAACATAGGACTTTTTTTCCATTTCTATAGGTCTATGAGAAAATACTATATCTTTTAACAATAAGTTATTCTGTCGTAATTAAGGTGTTCGATCTTGGAGTAGAAGGTACCCGGTTCGAATCCCACCCTCACAGGCAATATGGTGGAATCTCAATTGGACCTCAGAGATTGCTCCAGGTCATGACTGCTGAATTACTCCTACCATATTAATCCTGAATAACAGATGTCTTTATGATAATATATCACTCTAATCGTAGGGTTACTATTATCCTTATTCAGTAGAGAGCGTCATAATCAGGCAATAGACCTATCCTTTTTAAAATAAATAAGGAATAAATTAATAAACCTGTAACAATGACTATATAATAACCGGTTATAGGTTTATCAGTGTGCTTATATATTCGCCCAAGGGGAAACAGAGGCTTAAATAAATAATCTCTGAAACTGTATGTCGGCTATGTAGATATATATATATTGCCCAGCAACCAATAAAACCATCTTAAGTTCAGGTCGCAAGCAGTAGTACCTGATCAATGCGTCTTCTGAACAACGTCTTTAGGGAACACGTCCCTCCATCCGGAGAACGGTTATATATAGTAAATGTCAAAGGTCAGCATAAAAAAAAAGAGATAACAAGAGTATTCCGTTGTGATGTTTATGGCCTCCTCTATTTATATACTTTATTCCTTATTATCACAAATCGTATGATAAATGGGGTCGGATACAGGATTGGGTTGCGGAGCCTGATCAATAAAAAGGCCAATAAACACGCTTTATAAATAAATTTGGTCAAAAGGAAAATAACAAAGTAACAGGCGAGTAACTCAGAATCTTAAAGTATAAGTGAAATTGTTATATTTTACTATGGTTGGGGCTTCGCAGAAGAATACCGGTAATGCATATTTCCAAGATTTGTAACGGGGTTGTAACCCCACAACACCCCTCTGGATCCGGCCCGGATAAATTAGAAACACGTTTTCTGACCTGTTTTTCCTCATGTGATCAGGAACGTCTTTGTACACTCACATGCTTGCTTTACATTTCAATTGTCACTGTATTTAAATGCTTATGAACTTTATAAATATGAATCAAGTGTTCTGCAATCGCGGTCACAAGAAGCCTCCTCTGGCCAGAATCAGAAATGGAAATCAGCTGCAAATCGGTCACATGACCAAAAGTCATGCAGATTTGCATAATCAGTCGTATAAATGTGTTGCAGACCCAACGAAAACACGAATAAACTATTAATGAAAAAGACAGAAAATATCAGGTTGGTGTAAATGCATTCTGTAGGATCTAAGAGAGGAGCTGGACTGCTTATCGTTCAGGAAATAGAAATACATTATTAGTGGTTTGGGAATTACTTTTATGACAGGAAATGTTTTAAACAAAGAAGAACATTAGTTTGGAATCTAATCTGTAGTACACATTTTATTATCCTATTAAGCATTATACGGAACGCAATATCTCGAAGCTTATTGTATATGCAAGGAGAGATATTATATCGTTACAAGTCTCTTAATACATATCACAGACAATTAATTGGGCCAATGCATATTTCGATTGCCGCCTATTCATGTTAAAAACGAATTCTTGTACTACATGGACACTACCCAGTAATTTCCATAAAAATGAGATTGGATATATTCTGAAGTGGAATGGATAAGACCCAGCGATCAATTTTTAAACCAAAGATAATAAAAGACTTGTTTACCATGTCCTGGTAAATTTTACCTGCCTGAGCAGAGATTTATGAAAATCTAGCCATCCATGAAATGAAAATGAAAAAAGATTGATTCTTCCAGTGAGTGAAAAAGTAAGATATATTTTTCAGCAGGGGCCGCTGGGGAGGACTGATGGTGATAACTACCCATCTCTTGGGAGCAATAAATTGCGAGGCAGACGACAGTAGCACGTCCGGTTACATGGCTACTCCCGGATATACCAGGGTAGATTTATTAAACGAGACACCGCTGTTCGTCACATTGTGTGACCAGATGAGAATCTATAGTAACCCAGGCACAGAGGGCTAGTATATTACTTCTTTAGATGCCGGGACTGCTGGACGTATACAAGAAGATGTGGGATGTTTAATCAAGGAATAGTTATCTGTTTAGACTGCGCTGCCATCTCGCGAACACTCGGGTAATTATAATATACAATAAGTATTCTTCTTGAAGAAATGCTCGGCGATAATAATTCAGTGCAACCCTTAAAACGTTTTTCGTCAAATCTGGACTTAAAATATATAAGAATATATGTTTTTCAGCCAACTCGTGCTTCAATTGTTGTTTGACATTCACCAAATATTTTGATTAAATTATTATCCAAGATCCCCCAGTGCCCCTAATGCAAACCCACCCAATGCACTTTTAAGCTACCAAGTTGTGGCAGCCACATTTTCACAGACCTTGACAGCAGCACAGGCGTGTATTAAATGGAAAATAAACAGGCTGCAAGTGTTCATGCCAAAATCAAAATTACCAATTAAAGCCAGTGTGTTAACTGTAAACGATACACTGATCACACGCCGTCTGAACTAGACAAATACAAGTTTATATGGCTTTTTTTACTGGACAAAAACAAGATGCCATCCCGGCAAAACTAAACGTTTTGTCTAGAACTAGCACCACACGTGCTCCGGCAGCGGCGTAAACAAGTTTACGCGAATCATTTGATTGATTCAATTGCCTTGTTCGTTTTTCATTAAATAGACGCCAGAGCAGCTCGCTAAATCAAGGTGTGCAGCTGCCACAGGCTTGGTTCGATGCCCCCTTTGGTCTTTCCTCCTTAATTTATTAAGATTTTATTCGCATTTTATATGAATTTCACCCGAATAGTATGAAGCACTTAATGTTCTCTTCTAGTGAAATGTAATTTTGGTGAAAATATGATTATTGTAACTTAAGCCAAATATTAAAATATAACCAGCAAAACACGATTTTCGGAAAATAAAATTATGAAATATAATGGAGACAGACATACATGAATTACTTAATTCAATTTATGTATTCATTGTGTACTTACATCTTGTATTTATTTGATAACCCTCTGAGTGACCCATTTACACTTAACATGTTATAAACACTAACGTATGTATATAGACTACAGCATTATTTATTTTTATCAAGTAGCAAATATTGAAGGTAAAAGGCCAATTGCATTAATTTGCACAAATAAAAGTTATGGATTCGTATGTTGTTTCCCTGTACGCTGTATACATGTATTTCACTGTATTCACTTTGCTGTGATTGTTTTCAGGCCTTCGTCTGCTGTTGGTAGTTCTTAGGTCTTATTCAGCTGAGGGCTTTACAGTTGATAACAAAAAAACCCGCTTCTAATCAGTCGAGAAGTAATACCGGTGCACGCGATTAACCTGATGTTGTGTTACTGTGAAACATGTAAAAAGCTTTTTGATATTGTTAAATAAATAAAAATAGTTATAATATCTAATTACAATTATCACCATCACACAGCGATTACGATTACGAATATTCTGCTTTAAAAAAAAGTTATCGAAAACAAAATTGTAATTTACTGTAACCACTTTAAAGGGAAAAAGTCACAGGTTGAAAATTGCATCCTATTTAACGGCAATCGTCTGCTTTGCTAACTGGATGGAAAGAAAGTTGATTCTTGGTTTTTAAATTAAAGTTATGACAGGAAATTTGACTGTCTTTCCTTGAACAAGGAAGAACTTGGTTTGTGATCTAAACAATCATGTCGTATCTAGAAAAAAAATTTTGTATCGTGTTAGCCTTTAATATATTTAAAGAATATTAATTTAATACGAATCTATATATATTTTTCCTTACTTTCCGTATGTATTTATAAAAATTGAGAAAATCTAAATCCGTTTCCGATATCAGCACTTTTCGTTGGTTGCTAAGCGATATGATCTAATGTTCTCCAGTAAAATGTCTCAGACGGACCGCTCAATCTGGGGGGAAAAAAAACATTTTTCTGCGCAGCTGCCATTTGGAACTGGCTGACGGTGGAATATATCCATCTCTGGGGAGCAATAAATTGCAATGCAGACGACAGTAACACGTCCGGTTGAATTCTACTCCTGGATATACCGGGGTATATTTATTTTACAAGACACCGCTGTACGTCAGATTGCATGACCAGTTAAGAATTTATCGTAACCCTGGTACAGAGGGCTAGTATATTTCTTCTTTGGAGGCAGAACTGTACCGGAATTCAATGCAAAGGGATGGTAATTTCAACAGAGAATGGATTTTTTTTTCATAAACGGGGAAAATATCGATCGTCTCATATTTAGATGCTGCCACCTTGTGAACGTTTGAGAAATTACAAGATATGTAAAAATAATTCTTGGAAAAATGTAAAGTTGTCCTTAATTAAAATGGTTATATAAAACCCACTGGGTGATTTTTTTTCCAAATTAATATTAATTCCCGAAAGATATGTCACACCGTCATAGATATATCTAACTCAAGTTTGTGTACTGAAACAGCATACAACTTGGGAAAACTACGTTCTCTAATGATATCCATCTGCAGTTGTCAAATGTTTCCCGCTGCGGGTTCAACTTATTGCTCATGACTCAGGATGGAATAATGGGAGTATATTTGTACCCATCGTGTACTTACTATCTGGAACTGATAGTTCACTGCAGTGAACAAATATATATATATATATATATATATATATATATATATATATATATATATATATATATATATATATATATGCCTGTATTATTTACAGTTGTATTCTGGTGTTATTAGAAACAATTAAAAATGAATTAATTAACATAATTAAATATGTATTCAGGTCTTGTTATAGAAGCAATACGAGGGCAAGGTCAAATTTCCATTGCAGGCGACTGGGGAGCATAAATCACCTATTACTACTCACTTACTAACCTGGATCGTAGATAGATAGTGCTTAATAATAAATTTAAGGTTTTTTTTTCTTCAGTTCCTTGTTTGACTGATGCGTTACCATGGAAACGACCCTTGGGTTCGAACCCATCACCAGCTTATCATCACACAAGCAGAATATGATGGCTGACTATCCTGACTATGAGTCAAGAAAAATAATGATATAAACTAAATAATAATATAAATAATTAGAGGCTTAGTCTAATCCCCACCGTCTTTGGTCCAGTGTTTTTCTTCATACGGTTTCAACATCCGCGGTGCATGTAGTTAGTCATTAAATTCGCCGCTAGATGACAGTAATAACGACCTGTGCTCCGACGTAATGCGCCTTGCATGATCAGGGCTAGATGAGTCAAAAGAAAACATAGCACAGCATCGTTTAGACACTTGGAGGTACTTGTGCGTCCCATGTTCCAGTTTAAAGTAGATCACAAATATACTTTGAAGAAGTTTAAAAATGGGATTCAGAGAATCACCAACTCCTTTAAAGGTGGAGTGACGTTTAAATATATGTAAAAATTATTAATTCTCCCATCCATCACTCCAGTCACCCAGGTCGTTGTTCAAGCTGGATACCAATGTTGCCCTTCAGAGATTTAGAATTGTCTCTGGTCCAGTGGTTTTCTTAATCTGGTTTAACATCATTTCAGGTGCATGTAGTTAGTTATTCAATTCGCCACTAGGTGGCAGTTATCACGATCTGTGCTCCAATAAATTGCGCCTTACTTGACTAGATGAGCCAGATAATCCTATCTCCAGTCCAAGCACTACATCTTTTAGACAGGGTGGAGACACTTGTTCATCCCATATTGCACTTTAAAGTTTATCACAAAATTATAGGAGAATTACAAAGGGAGCGACAAAAGCCTTCCTGTACAGCATTCAAAGGAAATCCTGTAAGATTTGTAGGTAAAAGTTAAATAAAAAAAATAAATAGCATTAGTTCAAAGCTTGAAACTTAGTGGTTATGACAAACAAATACGGCAAGTAAAACATAAGTACTCTAGTCCTCAATTCAGCCGTGTCATACCTTGAGACCAATGTATAAAAAGGGTATTTAAAAGAAAAACTGAGGACACTTTTATCATGCGGTGAAAAGAAACACGTCTGTTTTCTCACTGAATTTACCTCTGTGCGCATGTTCAATGTAAACGGTAACATGAACAAATGGAACGTGTGCACGCGCTTCTCAGGAGGATACTTTATCAATTAAGATAAGATAAAGATAAGACAAGATAAGATAACATTTATTAGCCTTCAGTTGCAGGAATTTGTCGTTAACTTGCAATTCATTACATAAAAATAAATAAGTAAATAAATAAACACATTGAAAATAATACATAAAAATACATAATAAATCGCACGTAACATATTGACTATGCATGTAAAAATAAGCATGTAAAAATGATAAAACAGATAATTCTGCAGGTAAAACACATAATTTAAAACATTAAATTTCTAAGAGGATTGTGAGTTAAAAAGTTTAATACTGTATGATACGAGAGATTTTTTTAAACGAGTTGTTCTGCAGAATATTGTATCTAGACGTTTACCTGAAGGTTAAAAAACGGAACTCTGAATATAGGGGATGTGTTTTGTCATTCATGACTTTTGATATGAAGGCCATTGTTTTGGTTTCACAGATTTTCTGGTGTGTTGCAAGAGAAGTACTACTTATTCTACAACTTCTCTTCTTGGTATTATTTAATTGTTTCTTTAACTTATCAGATATATTTGTAAACCAGCACTCCAGATAATAAGTATGGACACTAGAAATTACGAAATTATAAAACATGGAAATTATGGTTTTGTCAATATTAAGCTTTCTTAGATAATAAAGGTAATATAATCTTTTGTTTGCTTTCTTGGATTGATTCAACACATGTTCTTTCCAATTCAGATTTCTGTCAATAAAAAATCCTAAGTATTTATAATTTTCTATAATATCGACATCTTCATTTTTGATAGCAACTGGTGTAATTACAGATTTTGATCTCCTAAAATCAAAGACTATCATTCTGTTCAACTGGACCTGGTCAGTAGTGTCTGATAAAATATTAAAAAAATATGTTTAACAAAGCTGTGACCAGAAATTTATGTACAGAACGCCTTTTGTCCACAGCTAGTATTATCACTATACGTCTGTAAGGGTATGGTGCAAGAGTGGCCCCAAAACGTGTTTGCATTCATTTATTTGGCCCATATTTCCAGGTTCATTCGTGCATAAGTGGCCGCGCATTTGTGAGAATTTCTTGATGACGTTCATGTTTACGGACCATTTTCCGGATCCACACCAAAATCTAATCCGACTCTCTCCTGCCTGAAAATTTCATGAGATTCCGTTCATGTTTGCGTTATTTTGTGAACAAATACACTCAAACAGACACATGAATGGGGATGGACGCATACCCTTTTGGCGGAGGCAAATAAATACTTTCACCTGCAGTCCTGCACAATCTTATAGCAACAGACCCCTATATTATGTCTTTAAATACGGTAAGGCTTATCGGAAATTTAAATGCTGAGATGCAAGTGTTCGAAAAACAATCTCAGAGCTTTATCACACATACGCTGAGAATCAGCCAAAGTGATGACCCAGATACAGGGTTCGAGATTCTGGTATCCAAGATCTAAGGACATGCAAAATTATTCGTCAAAACATTCCTGAGATAAAATTATCAATGTACGAATATGTAATTATAGGCAGCGCCACCTGTCATGTATATGAGAAAGCATGCCAAATTTCAGAAATTTTATTTGAACGGCTCCTGAGAAAGGTGTGATTTTCACCAAACTAGGACCTACAGATAGACGCCAGATGAAATTGTTTGTTGGTGGCGCAACCGGTCTTGAATACAAGATAAAACATTACAAGAACTATGGACATTCAGATGGATATATCACACCACTCCTGAAATAAGTGCTTGAATGTATTCTCCAAATACGTGATTGTAGATGGCGCCACCAGTCTTCTTTACGAAAAATCTATCAGAGATTGATCAACAGAAATCGGCGAAAAATATAGTATCCGCAAAAGACTATTTTGGAGGAATCAATTAAAGTGGTACCGTCTATGTTTTAATGAGAACAGGAGCGCTTTTTATGTGTTTGTCTGATTCGTTCAAATCTATTTTTATTAACAAAAGGGGAATTTCTATTAGTGTTGGGAGGAATATTGTTTTCATATCAGATACAACAGGTACATCAGCCGTTATCATCCAAGATGGTATGATAAAGGATCAATCATATAGCGTGATTGATATGCAATAGTTCAGTATTAAAGATAATCTACCAAGGTCACTATTACATATAACTATAGGTTTTATGAACAGGCGAACTGATTAAAGTATTCATTATTCATTATGTAGATATTAAATCACTTTGGGTACGGCCCATGGGCATCGGCGCCGTCTTGAGATGACGACCTGTTGCTAATCCTGGTCTTGTAGAGAACTCGAACCCTTGAATCCGGGTAATTCTCATAACTGAACTGAATGCGAGATCATGAATCGAATACTGTGGAAGTAGTTTTGTTAGCGGGATTTTAAATTTCTCGCTTTTGGCGGAAGCTAGATTTTCACCAAATAAAGAACCCGCGTTATTTTGATACGATCGTTCGGAAGACGATCGTTCTCGCCTTACACATAGTAACTTGGGTCTTTTAATCCCTCTGTGCGGGGTCGCCTGGGTTGAGGCATCTTCAACTATATGCAAAGGGAAAAATAAACATAAACGTAAGTTATATGATAAAACTTAATAAAGTTTAATTTAACAAAAGATTAATATACAAAAATGTAGTAAATTATATAAACATAATAATAGATACACTAAAATAATAATAATAATAATAATAATAATAATAATAATCATAATAATCATAATAATCATAATAATCATAATTTAATGATAAATATAAAATTAATAATAATATAACAATACAGTAAAAGTGTAAACGGATTATATTAAATAAGACCAAATAAACTAATTCAGAGGGTAAAAACATTAAAACAAGGAGTGACCCCCTAAATTATAATTTGACAAATTATAAATATTAAACGGTCAGAAAACTAAAAGAAAATATAGTACCGAAAGTAATGCAAATAGAAGAAATCATTAGAAACCGAATCAGAAATAATAATAATAATAATAATAATAATAATAATAATAATAATAATAATAAACAAAAATAATAATAATGATGATGAAAGGTAAGATCATAATTAGAAATAATACTGAAGAAACAAAGTGATAAAGTAGAGAGGGATGAAGTGACAGAAGCAATATAGTAAAATAAAGTGGGAAGAAAAACATTTCGTGATCACCAGTGACTATAAGTAGGGCTTATTATAATACAGAGATTAATGCTAATAGTGTGCCAGGTGACCTTCGTCTTGACTGAGGCCATTTTTTACACGGTTTATTTTGTTTATGAATTTCAATTCCCAAATTTGTCTTTACCTTGTGTCCGTGAGATCTCCCTTTAGTATGGGTATTCTCATATGCTCCGCATTGTGTCCAGATTTTGAGAAGTTATGATAATAATAATAGTTTATTAAGCCTTTAGAAGAAGAGTACATGTACATAAAACATAATAAAATAGAAAAGTAATAAGAACAATAAAACCACTGATAAGACACCGTATTATACATAAAATCAATATATTAAAATGGTGTCAGAAGCATATTTAAGGTATATTTATTATAAGGGGCGTGACTGACCACTAACTGCCGGACGGTATCCGACACTCCATCACTGACATCATATTTCAATTCCTTTTTTACCCTTTGCTTGTATCCCTTATCAAAAATATATTTGAGAAAACTTATACCACATTTCAAACACGTTTTTTTTATCTTGCAATGAGATCAGTATGACCACTCAGTTTGCCACAAGCATGCATATTCAGTGAATATGTATAAAAAGGCCCTGCGCGAGAGTTATTACTAAAGATGGCGCATGTTAAATCAAGACCATTTAATTCAACTGTTTTTGTATCCTACTTACATTCAGTGATTTCAAAATGGTGCCATATGCCAACACAGGCCTAATAGCTGTTTTCCACACATATGATAAAGAATCAACATCGCTTACAAAGTTTGAGAAACCAGCTCCTTGAAGACAATAAAATGCCCTCCTGCATGCATTTTTGCGGTCATCAATATGCTCCTTAGGATTAGAATTTGACAAAGTAACACCAAGATATCTCACACTTTTGCATTCAGTCAGCTTAACACCATCAAGTCGCCATTCAGGGCGAGGTTCTAGTGTACACTGCCTAAAAACGACACACTCAGTTTTCTGTGGATTAAACCAAAGACCGAGTTGTGTTATATACGCATCAGCTAAATCAATCATCTTTTGTAAACCAGAGGCAGTCAGACTTGTCAACATGAGATCGTCAGCATAAAAGAATACATTGTAAGATACATTTATAATCTTGCGTTGATCGAATCTTGATAAAATAAATTAAAGAGAAAAGGGGAGGTTAGTCCTCCCTGACGTGTGCCCTTGGTAATTTTTATTGCCGCACTTAGCTGTGAACCCCATTTAATTTGAACTGATATTGATTTATAGCAGTTCACAATCAGTACCCAGCAGTGATCAGGTATAACATTCATAGCTTTCTTAAACAAAATAGCATGTGGTACAGCATCAAACGCACCCTCTGCATCTAATGAACATGTATAGACGGGAGAACCACGCTTGGAACAATACGTTATGACATCATTAGCTAGGGAAGAGGCCATATTCGTACCTCTCCCTGCAACGAATCCGAATTGCAAATCACTAAATTCTTGGAAATTAGATACATCCTATATATGTATTTCCATAATTTTCGATATCGTACATAAGATTGTATTAGGTCGATAATTTCTTGGTATAGTAGGATCTAGTGTTTTTTTTAAGTAAAGGTACCAATAACCCTTGATAAAAACAACCTGGCACAACGCCATATCTGATACACAGAGTAAACATTGTACTAATATAATTAATAATCTTAGATTGAATAGCACGCTTAAAATGTTAAGATACAATAGAAGTGTGTGCCCACTGGAGTCTGTTTTTGATTTGAGTTATTAGAGTGTCTATAGCCATTTGTTCTCATGCTAAATCTTTGACTAGTTTCGCCGATGAATATGGCTTAAGGACACAAACTACATGTTAATAAAGGGGCCCAATCACCTATAAAGCATGTTGAGTTAATACGAAAAATAGCTTCTTCCCATAAAACAGTCTGTACCTGCCAAAATATTGCCCTGAAACTATTTGCATACTTCTGTAAAAGAATGTTAAAAGCAGTGAATCGGGCGCGATCGCAGATGTCAACATAAACACAGTGCGTCGGGCTGTGTGCTGCGCGGAGCCACAACACGTGCCAATCAGGAGATGCCCTGACTGACTTGGTTAAAAAAATGTAAAACAGTTATAATACTGGTTGAAACACCGCGTGTTTCCCCTCTTAATAGGAAGGCCTTGTTATGGTAAATAGACGGTGTTTACAATCACGCAGGGCTATAACAAGGTGTTAAACAGTTGTATGCTAGGAAATGAGACTGTGTGCTGGGATGGTTTTCCTGGGAAACTTTGGTATAAGGCAAAACTGAACTGATATTGTGAAAGAAAAGGAATGCTCCTTGTTATGTCCCTTTAAGTACACGGTTCCTTTGCTACTACATGTAAATTGGCCATTTATAGTGAAAGTTTTCCCGTTAATTTTGACAGTATCTCCTCGGGAAATAAGTTGACATGCACGAAAGGCAGCGTGGTCTTGTGCATGGAAACGTACCATTTTGAACGTCTTTCGGGGTGATTTTGTTAAATTTTACTAATAGGTTGCAAAGATATCTTGGTTGTTTATAGGCCAATATGGGTAGTTCTGGAAAGGTGGTAGAAAGGACAGGATCTGAAGTAAGAACGGGTTGTAACTCCTGTGCAACTCTCTTTAAATGAGATGTGAGTGGACAACCATGCAGTGGTATTCGATTCAGTTCTTTTTTCAGAGTTTTCTTTAATAAATTTTCATGTGGGATTTTGGTGGCTTTGGCTATATGTTTATCTATGCTATGTCGTTTGTATCCCATGTTGATGAATGCTTTCTTCAGTTTGGGGAGTTGCTGATCCCTGTCAGTTTTTTCCGAGCAAACCCTATTATATCTTAGAGCTTTACTATGTCACCAGAGGACTGTGACGTAGTTATTGTATCGCGTGTTCTAGAGAGGACTATAACCAGACGATTGTTTTGATAATTTATTGTTCATAAGTATGGAGTATCATGTTTAGATATTAGCGTGAGAATTTTGGTTAAAACAAACGTGTCTCATTTGATGTTAATTTCAAAGCAGTTTAGTGATTAGAGAGCACACATGCTTCATTTGATGTTAATCTCGGTACAGCTTAATTTCGGCGGAGTCGTCTCTGTTTGGCGGTCTCTATAGCAACGAGGGTTTGTTGTAGATTTTGGAATACCATCTGTTTAGTTTAGTTTTCCCTGGATTTTTGTCTCTTGAGGCGTATCCTTGTTAGAATTCATACTGTAATTGACGGCCGGCGTAATTGAAATCGGTGATTGGCCAGAAGACAAGCGGGAGTTGTGACGTTAGCAAGCATCTCTGGTTGATCGGAGTTTGTCCTAGTAGAGGCTATTATCGAAGTTTGTCCTAGTAGAATCGCCGTTCCTACAAGTAGAAAGTCTGATCGGAGTTTCTCCTAGTAGAAAGCCCGATCGGACTTTGTCCTAGTAGGATCGACAATTCTACTGGATCGGAGTTTATACACATATATATATATATATATATATATATATATATATATATATATATATATATATATATATATATATATCAGTGTCCTCATGATATCAAGTATGTATGTATATATTTCTTTCTTCTTTCAAGTAAAAGGGGCAATACGAAAATACGAGTAGTAACGGGTAACAAATGCATGGGCATGTCTGGATATCGCAACAAAAGGAAAGTTCTACTACAACTTTCCCGGGCGCGCGGTAAGCGGTATGCAAAACAGATTTAGTTATTTTATCAAAGAGGCGTTGACGGGCCCGCGGTACTCTCAGGGAAAAATAAAATCCGCAACCCGCGTGCGGTGGAGTGCTCATGGGCTCCAGTTACCATGTACAGATGCAACGCGACCTAGCGGGATTTCACCTCATCGGGCCTGTTTTGCAGTGTTTTACCCATAGACAATTGAACATAGGCCTACAGATTACCGCCCGCAAAGTAAATGTCCCATGCGATATTATGTCCCATTCTGAAAACAGCGTTCTGCTGCCGCGAATCGCGTATATCGCGCGCCCGGTTAACTCGACAGATTAAGCCTAGATATTTCTAATTTTATGTTCAAGATCATCCTGGAGAAATCCCTGGTATCCATACGTTAAGCCTCAGGGACGGATCCAGGATTTAGGAAAAAGGGGAGGGGGTCCAACCCAGGAGGACAAAGGAAACCCCTAAAAAAAGGTCCTCAGATCTGAAAGGGGGGGGGTCCAGGCGGCAAATTTTGTCTGAAGCCGTTAAAAAAACGTTGATTCTGATGAAAAAAAGGGGGGGTCCGGACCCACTGCACCCCCCCCCCGGATCCCCTTCTGAGCCTAAGCGACCTGCTTCAAATTAATTTAAATAGTATCCCACTCAGTTCTAATAATACTAGTTAACACATATACTTAAATTCCTTTTATTTTTTCACACAGCCAGGGGCGTCAATATAGGGGGGATGGGGTTATATAACCCCCCCCCCCACACACACACACACTTTTTAGCAAGGGGGGGGGGGGGGGGGAGGGGGATGATCTATGTAATCATCAGGCCTACTGTTATTTTTATTTTATTATTATAAATCATCAGGTCTAAATGCATCACGGACCTGTGTTGCATTTAGACCTGATGATTTATAATAAGATAGGATGCAAGATGGTTTGTGACGATCCTCTAAGAACACTCATTCAATATTTGTCATTGACATGTATGCTTCTCTGATATAAATTTTCGATGCGTCATTGCTGTGAGGCATTCACTTTTTGCGCCTATCCCAAGTGAATGAAAAATTCTGGCCCTGCGCTGCCAGGAACGAAGTTGCTCTGGCAGATTAAGGGAAAGCCCCACGAAGGGGATTCCCAGGTCAAAATCATCATAGACCGTCCTAATTATGCACGAGACTGAAAATAGTTCTTAATGGCATCAGAACATCAAACTTATTATTTCGACTAAAACAAGTCATTGACTGTATAAAATGTAATTTTCTCTTGTTTTCTTTCATTCTAACTTGGCCGTTTCTTCGCAAACTGGCAGTGTGTCATTACAGACACCGAGCCGTGTACGTAATAATCTATGAACTCGTTCGGGTCAAGGTCAAGGGTAACAGCTGTGTAACTTACGTATTCGAACGCCTCAGAAGTGATACACAAGCAAACGGTAGGAATCCCTTCATTGAATACTTCACCATTTGTCCAAGTAACATATACAAAGTCCATACACACTTCACACGTAATTCTGTCAGCATCAAGCCCCTCAACAAAACAGATTAGGTGATCTTTTTTCTAGCTGAACTGGGGGGCTGACGTCACTGTGACAGTCAGTGTTGTGAAGGCTGTGTGTGTGAAATCAGCTGATTTCATCAGTGTGCGTGCCCGCTGTCATCTGGATCACTAGGCCGTACTGCACTCCTGGTACACATAAACACATATATAAGAATCATTCTGTGTACGGGGTCACATTAAGCTCATACATTTTAGTGTTTACGATTCAGCAAGTTTCTGATACCAGTTCTAACTGGTAGCGGCAGGCGATAGAATCGATTGGATGTTGAAGTTGAACTCTGCAAGTGTCTGACCAGTTATAATGATTATCTGTTGACCAACGGAAACTTCAAACCAGTTGTATAGAATTTTGGGTTCATGCCGCTTGTATCATAAATAATTGTGGCACCCCTGCCAGAAACTGTGCACTTTTTTACAGACAGCACTCTTGTATTAGCATTACAGGCTTTGCCACTTTATGACGCAGTTGCAACCTGCATTGGGTGTTTTGACAGGAATACACGGATAGGAGCTGTGTAAACAGCATTCAGCAACAAAATATTTGTACTAATCACTTCAAGTGGTATTATATTTGAAGTGATATACCAGAATCAGATAACACCAGAGTTAATTCTTTTTGGTGAGGAGATTCCTGAGACAGTATTTTATGTTGAACAATTGGACAACATTTTATAATCGGTTACATAAGCATTAAAGACCAGAACAAACTTCACAGCTGTGTGGTGCATATCAGTTCAGAAGACCAGCATATGGTTGTCAATTTTCAGTGACTGTGTTGACTGAAACCACTAAATAATTCAGAATGCCTGAGTTGACAGAACCACTTCAGGTATGGATTTTTCTCTTTCTCTTCCTTTCCCATAAATTAAGAACCTGCCTGCATATGATAACAGTTGTACCAGCCTGCAAGGTTCATATAACTTAAACCTTTTCTTAATACTATAATATCAAATTTTATGCCCTCAGCATATGTTTGGTGACATGCTTGTGTTACTTGTTTCTGTGACCAATTCAACTTTCATAGTATAACATTTCATGTTGAAACAAATTAAACTTATAAATAAGTAACAGTGGTTTAATACTTAATCATCAAATAACTATCAAGTAGATGCAACATTGACCCCACAAAAATGTGGTATTCATGCTGTTACCATAGGTATTGACTTTAGAACAGGACATGTTTTTACTGATACTAAGGTGGACCTTGTGTGTGTTATATAGTTGGTCTGTGATAAGCCTGGCAGTATTTAAAAAAAACAGAGGTCCAGCTGGGTCTTGTTAAACTATAAGCCTTGAATGAATATCATAAAGTTCAATTTTGAGGTGTAAGTTGAGCTTCATGGCCCAGATTGAATGTATGTATATGTAAATGTAATAGTTCAGTTTTGAAGTGTCAAGAAATTGATGAAAATGAATAATAAAATGCTGTTTCCATGTCCATGAATTGCTGTAATTCTAAATGTACAGAATGTTAGATTAATAAGGTTGTATACCACATGAGGACTGAACCTTGTATTTATCTTCAGATTAGTATTAGATTTCTGACATCTTTATGTTTATGCTAACAGGTAATATCCCACACAGTGTTCATTGTATCCTGACTAAATTTGAAAGTCATTACTAAGATGGTTTGTTTTGGGTTTATAAATATGAAATAGACATGAAATTTATGATCTCAGAAAATCAATCCAGATTGAATCCAGGTGTTAATGTGCATGGGTCCTGAGGCGCTCAGTAAAGGTTAAGTTGATCTGAGTAGTGATCCACCACTGAGTAACAGTTCACTGAAATGATGTTTTTACTGTCAGAGGTACAAATTTCTCAATTCCTCATACCGTTCCAGTGTCCTAATGAATTTTAAGTGTTAAAAGTTTTTTTTAAAAGCATTTACATATTAGAGTGTGTACAAAGTAGTACAGCTTCAGTTATTTTATATATATATATATATATATATATATATATATATATATTATATATTATATATATATATACATGTAATAATGTTCTAAAAAATGTTACTAAGTAGAAATACAAAGTGCTTGAGGCTTTGGTTGTTAATTATACCGTGCTGAAGTAGATAATGCCTTGTTCGTGATTTGTATGTATTGTATACAGCCCAGTGACCTGGCCACTAGTGAGGTCAGACAGATTTATTAATAATGAGTTTCTTCAGAGAGCATATATAGTACAGTTAGCATACAAAGTGGTTTGTGCTATAAATACTGCACACCAATTACTTTTATGTGCAACATCTATCAGTCATGGACTGGTCAGGGATGGTTGAAAGGGAACCCTAGTGGTTTCTTGGACAACCATGAGAGGACACTTTGAGTGATGTACCAGCTCAATAGGGAAGGTTACAAGGCTGATTGGCAGAGAATAAAGGGTTAGATTTACAATGGGAAGCTCCTTAATGAGAAGACACTGATCATGGCTTCAGTGACTTACATCTCGTGCTCTGGTTTAAGGAGACGGTCTCTGATTGCCTTGCATATAGTGGGGATGTTTAGATCCTGTGGTTAAAAATAGATATGAGTAATATATAAATTCTGACACTAAACCAGGACCATCCACTCAGATCAGTGTGAATATTTCTTTCCATCTATAGATGAGTCTTGTTCGGAAGACATATCTAAAGTGAACAAGTCATTTCAACATATATTTTGAGCGAACCAGCAAATCAGTCATTTAAAAAACTATGTAGGATTTTGCTTATTTTTTGGCTATATGCATTTATTTCTAATAATTTAATTTGAAGTTTCTTTTGTGTGCACAATATGTACAGAATTAGCAAGCACTCTGTTCACACCTCTCTGTCTGACCATAAATTTTGTTTACTGACATTCATGAAAGTTATCTTTAATGAACTCCTACCAGAAGTGTCACAAGATTTGTTTTTCAGGAAACTTTAGAAATGTTCAGTCATTTCACCCAAAGAATAATATGGTCCAATAAATCTGTAAAGTTGAGACCATGTTGCAACTAGACAAAAATATCTGTATTTTTTTTTAATTATTTATCTTTAATTTACTTATATTGAGAGCATAATTTTAAGATTCTTCTCCCAGCGGGGTATGCAGTGAAGTAATTGCTGATGCTGTATGACAGTTCATGAAACAAGAGTCTCTGATTTGCAACCATGATTATCACATAATCTCTGATTGTCATAACATGTTTATTAAATTTCTGATGTCTGTGTATTCCAGGCCAGAAAAAAATGATAAAGTGACTCTGTGTGTTTGTGTGTGCTTCGGCAAATCCTCCCTCTGGCATACAAAAACACAAATGGGACATACTTTTCACAAAAAGTTGTGTACCATTACCCCCTGTCCTTTAGTGCTATGCCAGAGGAGGAGGGGCTTAATTAATCTCTGATGTAAGAGAGTCCAAGAAATTGTATTTTCGATTTTTGTGATAGAAACAGAAATCCTGCAGGACCTTAAAAAGTCTTATTTTTGATTTTGCATTTTTTAAGGCCTGGAAAAGGTCTTAAAATGCCAGGAATCCTGACATAGGTCTTACAAAGGTCTTAAATTTGATTTTATCCATCCTGGTTATGATAGGTTCAGTTAGATGATCAAACGTTAGCTTGAGACAGTTTAGGAGAAGTAGCCACGGTTACTTTTCAAAGAAAGATCTCCGTAGATTCTCATTCTCGCACTACCATGAGACCAGGCAAACTTGAAGTGATCACCATTTGGGATCTTATGTAGTTTAAAGCACAGTAGGGCCATTAAAAAATTCTGTGTATAAAAGGGTCTTAAATTTTCTGTCAGCTTGTCTTAAAAAGGTCTTAAATTGCTTTGCAAAGAGGTGCAGGAACCCTGAACAAGGAAACCGTATTCCACACAAAGGAAACACAATTTTGTCAAAACATAAATTCTAAACAACTAAAAGATGGTGCCATGTATTTTTGTACATGGGAAATACCATTATTATATTTATGCCTGATAGTCATTTTCCCCATTTTCTTTAACTAGGGGGAATACATTAAAGCAAAAAGTATCCCACATCAAGCAGTTTATATCAGGATTTTTTGTTTCTCAATAACAAGTGTATGCATGAGAAGGACCAATGAATCTGCATGTGTGATTTTCTTTTTGCAAATCAGAAGGGAGATTTTACCAATCAAAATAAAACTTGTGTGAGAAGTATCTGTTTGAATTTGCATCCAGGGTTGTCTTCTGATACGTTATGACATATAGCTCTAGTTTGCACCTTGGTTGGTGCATCTTATCGTGAACAGATTACCAGTTTAACTGGTAAAGCTCTTGATGTTCTGTTTGTCAAGATGAAATAACAGGCCAGCCTGTAGGTATTGGCAGTATTTGTGTTTGTGATGTAAACACCATTGCTGGTTTATGATCTGACGTGCCGACCTCAAAGGATCCATGTTTTACAATCCCTCACTCATAACACAGTCTTTCCTTAACCATAGAGCAGTTTGCTGACTTTGACTGTGTGCCATACAGGGGTCATGTACCCAGCACTGACTTATTATACAAACTGGATATTATTGATGTGCAGGATATAGCTCAGGGGCCCTTTGCTTTGCCTGTGACAGTGCATCATACAGGGGTTATACACTTACTATCACTCAGTGCTATCATACTGTACAAACTTGAATTGATTGTTGATATATAATTTAATGGAGCAGACCTCCCCCCCCCCCCCCCCCCCCCTTCCCACTTTGAATTAAGTGTCATACTGTGTTGTACATGGGTCACAAACCTTAAATTATTATAACAAAATGATAATGATTTATGTGTTAGTTGTATTGCTGAAGCACTAAAACTGTTTGATTATACTGTGACAGCATGCCATACAGGAATAATACACTCTGAAAATCAGAAAAAAAAATGATACGATCATTAAATTCAAGTTGTGTAGAACCCCTTGTGTGTTAAAATCAATATTCACTATCAGTCTCTGCACAACTAATTTCAGTTTTACTATGTAAAACTCCATTAAGATGAATATTTGATATGTCAGATCTTTTATGTTGCACATACTTATATGCATACAATGCCATACATACCGCTTATTTAACCAGAATGCAGGTAGTCGACAAGTGACTACGTGTATCTGCCGAAATCAGAGTGGGACGGGTGAAGTGAGGCATGGATTGAGTGGCAAGGGGAAATAGAGTGTCACAGTTGTATACATATGCAAAAAGTCAAATCACTGCCGAGATATGAGTGATTTTATCCCATGGCAGACAAACAGACAGACGCTGTGCAAAAATGGTTGCAGGTGGCGCCACCAGTTTTGCCTATAATAAAGAGCTCTGTGAGATCTGTACACATGCAAAATTTTGGTCCAATCGGTCAAACAGTTCCTGAGATAAAATCTTGGATGTCTGCAGCATAAATGTGAATGTAGGTGGCGCCACCTGTCATAAAATCAAGAAAGCTATCCAAGATGTCTTAACATGCAAAATTTTAGGCAGATAAGTCCACTGCCGAGATATGAGTGATTTTATCCCACGGCAGTAGGGCGCTGTGCAAAAATGGTTGCAGGTGGCACCACCAGTTTTGCTTATGATAAAGAGCTATGTGAGATCTATACACATGCAAAAGTTTGGCCCGATCAGTCAAACAGTTCCCAAATAAAAGCCTGGATGTCTGCAGCTTAAACATAAAAGCAGGTGGCGCCACCTGCCACAAAATCCAGAAATCTATCCAAGATGTATAAACCTGCAAAATTTTTGGGCAGGTAAGTCAAACCACTGCAATGATATGAGTGATTTTATCCCACGGCAGACAAACAGAAAGACACTGTGCAAAAATGGTTGCAGGTGGCGCCACCAGTTTTGCCTATGATAAAGAGCTATGTGAGATCTATACACATGCAAAATTTTGGCCCAATTGGTCAAACAGTTCCTGAGTTATGAGCTTGGATGTCTGCAGCGTAAACGTGAATGTAGGTGGCGCTACCTGTCATAAAACCAAGAAAGCTGTCCAGGATGGATACACGCAGAATTTCAGGTGGATAAATCCAACCAATGCAGAGAGATGAGTGATTTTATCCCAAGGCAGATGAACAGATGGAAGCTGTGCAAAAATGGTTGCAGGTGGCGCCACCATTTTTTATGTATGTTATAAAGCTCCAAGGGCTACATTTGTGCAAAATATTTTTCCTGATCGGTCAAACGGTTCCCGAGATATGTGGGTTAATGTGTGAAAACAGACCCACAGATGGACACAGAGCGCAGAGGAAAGGTCAGAGTTCTACAAAATGGGGGCGCAGCAGTTCACATGTGACCTGAACATAATCCCGGGTTTCGTAAAATTCCGCCCAACGATTCTGGATTAGTTCTCCAGACACCTACGCCGCGGCGGCAGTGGGCTGAAAACATAGTATCCAAAAAAACTCTGTTTTTGGGGATACAATGTTTAATGAAGTAATGGTAGGGTTGCTTATGTAAATAAACCAGCCATGGTTATCTAGGATACAAGTAAGTGACTGTTCTGTCTGGATTTATTGCCAGGTTACTTCCCCACCTAGACAGAGCACCAGCATGAACATGTAGAGCACCTCAATGTAAAGAGTGTGTTAAGTGGAAACCTGGTAAACAGAGGTAGATCAGTGAGTCAGGTATCTGTACTGGGCACAAGTTTGCAATTCAGCAAAGCCAGGCAAGGCTTGTGTCAGTATGCTTTATTTCATGCCAAATGTATACCAACTGGTCTTGGTTTAAGTGTGACTCATACTTTGTGTTAATGGTTGGCAAACAAATAGGTGTTTAGACTAAATATGTAGATATCTCTAGAAACAATACCTTTGCCAGGTAAATAAGGCAGTAACTGATACAACATATTAAAGCTGCATAGTAGATAGCATATAATTAAAGATGAAAAGTAACACAGTGACAGTCTGTTTTGAGTAATGTTTGTGCACTTAAAGCAGATTCATTTGGCAGTGATTTACTGGAGAGCCCAGTGCTGCCAACATTTAAAATGTGCTGTCTTTATGCACCAAAATCAGAGTCTGGTCAAGTGGAGGTGATGTCACCTGAATGTAGTGTTACTCTTACAAGTTTCTCATGGGCACTCGCCAAGAATGTAAGGTCTAAATCTGTTAGATTCATGCAGTTACCTGTTATCAATCAAATTGCATTAAGGTACGGTATATCAAAAGAAACAATGGCTGCAGTGACAGATGGCACCCCATCCAACACAGACTTATAAATTAACAAGGTAAATGAACTAGTCACTAACATGGTTGATTTATTGATAGATAATCATCGTCAAACAACCTTGGTTTAATTTAGCTTTAGAATTCATATTAATAATAATTTTAGTCACAGCTATGTATATATATTTAGAATCCTTAGAATATTCTCTATCAGATGAGATATATTTAAAAAGTGTAACAGTGTCCACTTTGAAAATTTAAAACTTGAAATGATTTAAAATTTTTTTTTTAATTGGATATATCTCAAAATTGGCATAGGGTATGTATGTGGAAATAGTATCATTTGAAACTACATACAAATATCTCCAGGCATTTTTTTGGTTATATATTTATTGTCTTTTTTTCATAATGAATTTTAAATTTAAAAAAAATGTGTTGTTTACAATACTTATTTCGTTTAAATAACGTATTTCTACTACACTAAAAACGATATAGGAAAAAGAAAAAAATGCATTTTAGAATACTTGTTGATTTACCTAAATGCAAAATTTGAAGACTATATATTCGATGGTTATTGAGAAATATCGCTCTGAAGACCTTACAGTCTCCTGAAATACTGTTTTGAGAAAACGGCCAAAAACTGTTTGGGAAGAGAAATTTCGTTTTGAGTGGAAAACAGGGATATAACCGCAAGTGACAGTTGTATTTTTTCACTAAATGTTCGGATGAGAATCGGTTTCAATATATAAATTATAAAATTTAATGGTTTATCAATGTTAAAAAAAGGATTTTATTAGGCATCATGACAACTGGAGAACTGTCAAACTAAAGTAGGCGGAGCTTACTGGTCCGAGGGGTCGGTCATCGGTAATCAGGTCATGGGCTACTGCGCCGGGGCACGCGTCAGGTGTGAAGTGACTGATAAGAACGATCACTCTGTTTACTCTGCGCCCTCATTCAGACCACCATATACCCTAATCCAATTAACAGCTTGTCTCTCCCTCTCACAATTATGTATGAGACACTACATAGCTAGCAGCAACACATATCTCCCTCTCTCATTATATTTATTTACACCAGTCATATACGCGCTAAATCGTGCTGCGGCCGCTGTTCCTTTACCGATCGCTCTCATAGCTAAGACTCCGGCGCGTTCACTTTGCAAAATTTGTTAGCAGGCGACGTGGTGGTGTAACTTGGTGCCGCGTTCCTCTCACAAAATTCATTCGTGCACCGCAGTCCCATATTGCTGAACCACCCTGGGCGTTTATCTACATCCACCACTAACGACACGGGAACCTTGTGATCAGCAGTATGTGACTGTCTCTCGAATTTTATCTTCGCTCATTCTACTCTATTTTCTTCAACCCATGACGTTCAGTTTGAAGATAGTGTATAATATAGAAGAAGGAAAGATGTATTCGGTAATGGTTTTGGCGATGTAATGATAGACCCTGGGAGTAAATGTTATAGTGTATAACAGGGTCAATGTTACAGAAATAACAATGGGTAAATTCATATTTCTGGGTATATTCTTGGTGCCAGGACCCTTATTGGGTGACACTAACATATTTTAGGGCAGTGACATAGACATTATTCGGCCACTGGAGGAGAACGATGTACAGTTTACTTCTGGGTTAGGCGTATAGGGGGGATGTGTTTGTATTAATTAGTGCCAATTAGTAAGTGCCAGTAATAAAGATAAGCTCTTTCCCGGCTGACTGACCGCGGCTTCCCCACGCCTGTCAATCAACCATTTGCCTAATACCGCGAGCGCATGGTTAACCAATAAGCAACTTGCAAGCTGCTAGTTGGTCCTGTTTGCACCCCACATGGGGTTGACATCTGAATTAAAACACTTATTTTTCTAATTGATACAATATAACCCCAGGAACGTGTTTTTGTGAAAAGATAGATAGCAAACATCTATAAAACCAGATGTTTTTCAGAAAAATGTAATTTTCATGATTTTTGACGATGATTAGACCTTAACATACTTAGATAATCACCATAATTAAAGAAGTATCTGGGCACTTTGTAAACACCAGATGAATGTCAAGTCAGAATGAGTCAAGTCACATCAAGCCAGGTGTCATATTGCTCAGTCGATTAAAGGCAAGGAATTCAGCTCAACTTTTAAGTTTAAGAAAAAAGATTAAAAATTTAGTCTACTTTTTCCAAGTAGGCCCAATGGGCCTGTTATGTGGTTTGAATGGCTCTAAATCAGTGTGGAAGATTATTTTGTCGTTTTAAAATCTCGCTATTTAAATAAATGAGAGAAAATATATTAAATATAAATATTAAGTCCATTGATACTTAATGTCCAAATTTATTCATCATTTCATGTTGTATTAGCAATGTTGTGGCTCTGTATTGGTCCATAATCTGTTTTATAATTGTATCCCCAAAGTCAGGATACTATGATTAAAGCACAGTTGCACCACCGCAGAGATTTCGTTTGAATGCGATAACTCAATAAATATTTCACAGATCTTTACCAAACTTGACATGTGCATAGATATGGATGAGAGGACAAAGCCTAATTAAAATGGGGTCATGACCTTTACAAGGAGAGTGACCTTGACCTTGAATAGGTCCATTTTGGGGGAAAATCACACATATTCTTAAATATATGAAGAAATCTTGCATGGATTGATCCAAAAATCAACTTTACTGAAGATCTTGGAGTGTTGTCATGTATTGGAAACTGGTGGCACTACCTGTTATACTTTTCTTGTTTTCGTGCTGTGTAATACACACATCATTGCCACTGAACAGTACTGTGAGCTTTATAAGCTTCACCTTCAAGGTCGGTGGCACCATCTGCAATCGTTTTGGCATGGCATCCATCCATACGTGTGCTTTAGGTGAAAATTGCTCATATCTCTGGAGTGGTACAGGGTATAGGTCTGAAATTTGGCATGTCCATCCATCTTGGAAAGTTTTTCATAAACCAGACAGGTGGCACTACTTGCCTTCCGGATTTTGTAAAATAAATTAATGCCCTTTACTGTGGAGTGATTTGACCTATTGGCATGAAAATGTGCATATCCATAGATCTTTGACTCCTCCATCTTGTACTTAAGACTGGTGGTGCCATCTGCAATTGTTTTGGCGTGGCATCCATCTGAACATGTGCTTTGGGTGAAAATTGCTCATATCTTCGTAGTGGTTAAAAGTATTGTTCTTAAACTTGGCATGTCTATCCATCTTGGAAAATTTTCTTGTAATCCAGACAGGTGGGACCACCTACCTTCCCTTTTTCCGTAAAATAAATTAATGCTCTTTTCTCAAAGGAGATTCAACATATTGGCCCCCAGATTTGGTGAAAAATATTGTTTCTCAAGTTGATAAATCGAAGAAACCATAGTCGCCAAGTGTCAGTATATGCTGCTGAAGATGGGGGCTATGGGGATACTATGGCACCTATGGTGCCAAGAAATTTTTCATTTATCTTTATGATTGGTCAGGCTATTGTGTGAATATTGTAAATTAATAACAATTACATCACAAAAGTTGACTTGATTTTATATATATATATATATATATATATATATATATATATATATATATATATATACTATGGTTTGTCCATATTTGGGGGTTAAATTTTTCAAGATTTTCATCCTTTTAGTGTTTTGTGAAGGTTCCATTTTTGTGAACTTACCAAACCGTATCTACACAGAGTATATTGATTATTATATTGATAATTTAACTGGTGCGTAAAGTCTTATCAATATGACAAACTTATCGAACATTGAAAACATCAGGAATGGAAATACTCACGAGTTCATTATTGGCAGATTATGCAAAAGATCTGATATTATTTGAAATATCAATCTTTTGTTTATGGATAACATAAAATGTATGTTCCTATAAAGAATTTTTAGTATCATTCCTTAAACTTGATGGATAATGTACATGTGTTGCCAGTGAGGCTGTAGTATTAAGGACTGTACCATGTGACAACCATGTGAGGAAAATCTTTAAAATTCCAAGGTCTGAGACCTATCTGTACCAAACCTATTGTCCAAGGTGAGGTGACCATGTTAACTCTCAGGTCAACAATGTCAGGGCCAAGGATGAGATGAATATGATAATTATTATAGATTATAGTATGCTCATTCAGCTGTACTGGAAAAGTTTACACATTCAGAATTATTACCAGAGGTCAATGTCCAGTTAGCGATCAGTGTGGGAAAGTACTGATACTACCCACCTTGTGTTAAAGACTTTAGAAAACTGAAATATTTTTTTTTAAACAAGAGGATTGTGCAGATGTGCACCAGCATGGCTATTAGTTGTTATGATGAGTTGAGCATTCAGGGCTCAGATATATTATAAATTTAGGGTATAAGGCTTCATATACCTAATTTAGAGTAATTGTTATTATGACTATTGTGCTATGATATGTGTTATCTTATCAAGACATGCAGAGTTTTCGTATGATAATAAAAATAATACACAAAAAGGTTTTTTAACTGATATTAGGAGCCAAATGTTGCTGAAGTTAAATACCAGCTCTACAGGTAAGGGGATATGTTGGCTGATGTATTATAACAAATCTAAATTTCTATTGAGTACCACTTATCAAATTACAAATATGAAGTATGTATGAGTAAACTAAATATTATAAGAAATCAAATGTAAATATTATAACCCTAAAGGAGTAGACCTGCCTTGTCCTGATTCCAGTCTGGAGCTATTTAAATGGACCAGAAGTACTCCAGACCTGAGCACTCCAGATACTCAATTCAGCTTTGGTGTCAGCTATGAAGGAGGCACCCTGTCAGTTCAGTCAGCTTATCAGGTTGGCAGACTTTCAGTCATGCTGAGCTGTAGTAAGTTGTTTCAAGTTTGCCAGTGTTATATCTAATCAACCAGTCATTACCAGGCAATATTAAACCTTTAAGATATTTTAAGTTGTACACCAGACTAGTTATGGAGAGATCTTCCTGGGAGCCCATATTTCAGTGAATATAGCTATTAAATATACTTTCTGGGAGTTACAGAAAACTGAAATAAGCTTTTGAGTGCTGGCAAAAATCTTGTTGGTCTAATTAGTTAACATAGCTGAGATGACTCCTTGTGGGAGAAAGTCTTTTAGATAAATCTTAATCACAACATCTTGACAAAGTTCCATTTAGTCAGATGATCTTTGCTTTGAGACCTAATTGGTCTTGGTCATGTTGATCAACTTACTACTTTTACTGTAAGAAGTTTGCTAGTTGTTTTTTTTTAGTTGGGCCAGAGGCTGAGATCACATGACTGTTTCATCCTTAGATTTACTATTTTTTTTATTTTGCTAATTAGCTCAGCTGACTATAAGTCATCTGAGCTATAGTCGTGGTCCATTGTCCGTCTGTCCGTCCGTCCGTCCGTAGATGTGGCACGTTTTGAAACCGTAAGACCTAGGAATCCAAAATTCAGCATAATGTAAGATGTCCCCAAGATCTCCTACCAAGCCGAAAACTGGGTCTTTGTGACTTTGTTCCTTTGAGAAATTAAGGAAAAACCTCATTTTTAGCTCAGCTGACTATAAGTCATCTGAGCTATAGTCGTGGTCCATTGTCCGTCGTCCGTCCGTCCGTCCGTCCGTCCGTCCGTCCGTAGATGTGGCACGTTTTGAAACCGTAAGACCTAGGAATCCAAAATTCAGCATAATGTTAGATGTCCCCAAGATCTCCTACCAAGCCAAAAACTGGGTCTTTGCGACTTCATTCCTTTGAGAAATCAAGGAAAAACCTCAATTTTTTATTAAAAACCTATTTTCACACTTTAGGACTGCCTAATATCAAAACCACTCATCTGTTTTTCCTCATATTTCCTATAAATAATCCTCTATATAATTCCTATGTACATGCCAGAAATTAGGTCTGTATTATTTAATTTAAAAAAGTTATGGGCCCAAACATAATGCATTTTTTAAATAATCAGGAAAGAAATTTTATCACTTAACACAAAACTTGTTAAAGCTAAGCACTTTTTTCCCAGTAATATTACTTTTATTAATCAAAATTAAATTGTATACCCAAAATTAGATCAAAATCTTTTAAATTTTTAAAAATATTAGCAAAAATAAAAAAATGGTACCTTAAATTTTGCCCAACTTTGACCATGGCACGTTTTTTTGCTGTAACTGCTGTGGATTTAATTTTCACAGCATGTTTTTGTTAGCATTTCAACTGTTAACACCAAAAATTTGAAACCAGTTGATCAAAAACTGTAGATTTTATTCAAGTTTTCAAGCACCATGTCACATATTGCTAGTGTTATGCAGTTTGCTAGAGCTCAGCCCCCGAGCTTCAGCTCTAAGTTCCTTAAATTTGGCATACAGTTAGATTTCTCCAAAATCCCCTACCATGCCAAGAATTTGGTCACTAGGACTTAATTCCTTCGAGATATCAATGAAAAACTTAATTTTTCCATTAAAAACCCAATGTTACACTTTAAGACTGCCTAATATCAAAACCACTGATCTGACTTTGATCATATATATTATACATATTTTTCTATACATTCAATATGCACATGCCAGAAATGATGTCAGTATTGTGTATTTTTTTTAAGTTATGGGCCCAAACATAATGCACTTTGTAAAAAATCAAGAAATATATTTACTCCCTTAACAAGGGCATTGCTGAAGCTAGAGATCTTTTTTGTCAGGGATGTAACATTATTTAATCAAGATTCAATTGAATACCTAAAATTAGTTCTGAATTTTTCAAATTTTATAAGTTATTAGTATAAATATAAAATTAGTACCTTAAATTTTGCCCAACTGTGACCATGGCACGTTTGTTTCCCGTGAGCACTGTTGATATAATTTTCATATCATGCACACATAAGGATTTCAGCTTTTTAGTTTAGAAAGCTGAAAGAAATTTGCCAAATATTGTAGCTTTTATTAATGTTTTTTATGAGACCCTGTCAGACTTTGGCTCTCTCCAGCCCCTCTTGAGTCACCTGTTTGTTGACCTTGTTGACCTTTCATCAAATTATGCACGCTTGAGGGGAGAATCCAGGCAGCTTATGGCCAGCCACAGTTGATCCAGGTGTCCTTGCAACCCAACTCATCTAGTAGTTTTAACCAACAACATAACAATAAACAATAAATTAATAAATTTTTATTGGTTTTTAATAACAAATTAAAGAAAAATAGAAAAGGAATTTGTTAGTTTATAATAACAGGAAATTAACTTGCAGTTACTGATGATATAAGAATCTTGTATGGATGGGTAGAATGTCACGTATTCCAAATAACACCATGCAGTCACCTATGGCATTTTTCAGTTCATTTTTAATGATAAAGAAGTAAATCATATTATTCATTACTAATCATTAAGGATTATATGAAGGAAATTAATGATAGACAAAGATGCAGTTGATGATATTAATCTAGATTCCTACTGTGTCTAGTGTGTACATTGATGTGAAATTAGTCCAAAATGAATTTTTTACAGTTATTTTTTAATATAAATAAAAGCCATAAAACCAGGTACTTATGACCATTATTTAAATGTGTGAATTTTGTATATTCTGGATTCTCAACATCATTGTTTGGTGAAAACTGAATAAATACCAGACATGGTGCGAATACTTTGTAATTGTATTTAAATACGAATATGATTATGTACTCCATTATAAAATTTCTTGCATAAAGAATGGGAATTCAGGTAAAACTGAAAGTATATGAATACTCGTGCAAATACTTTCAAAATGTATTCATGAATGCATTCATGAATATATTCTTTAATATTATTTTAATAATCATATCAATTATATTTCATTTTAAAAAATCATATGATTCTCTTATTATTTTTAATAAAAATTATATTTGGGACAATATTTGTAATTTTTTTAATAAATAGTTAAACTCTTATATTATATGTTCTGCTTATAAGTTATATGGCCAAGTCAAAATCTGTGTGACAGTAGTACTCCATTTGTTAATAAAATCAATGAAATCAATCCTCTTCCCTGTCTCCAAAGGTACTATCAAAATCATACATAAGCTAAACAACAACAACTCATAATACAGCTTATATTTATTACCACACAAAACCAGCATGTGCCTCATTTCTAAATAATATTTTTTTATCATATATAACAGCTGAGCGTCGTGACCCATAGGTCCCTTGTTTTATTAAAAACCTATTTTCACACTTCAGGGCTGCCTAATATCAAAAACCACTCATCTGTTTTTCCTCATATTTACCATAAATATTCCTCTATATAGTTCCTATTTACATGCCTGAAATTATGTGTGTATTATATAATTTAAGAAAGTTATGGGCCAGAACATAATGCATTTTGTAAAAAATCAGGAAAGATATTTGATCACTCAACACAAAACTTGTTAAAGCTATGAACTTTTTTTCAAGTAATATAACTTTAATTAATCAAAATTAAATTGTATACCCAAAATTAGATCAAAATCTTTTAAATTTTTTAAAATATTAACAAAAATAAAAAATTGGTACCTTAAATTTTGCCTTACTTTGACCATGGCATGTTTTTTTCTTGTAAATACTATGGATTTAATTTTCTCAGCATGTGTTTGTTAGCATTTTGTCTGTTAACACCAAAAATTTGAAACCAGTTGATCAAAAACTGTAGATTTTATTCAAGTTTTCAAGCACCATGTAACATTGTTTACATCAGGCTAGTGTTATGCTGTTTGCAAGAGCTCAGCTCCCCAGCTTAAGCTCTCAGTTCATAAAATTTGGCATACAATTAGATGTCTCCAAAAGCCCCTATCATGCCAAGAATTTGGTCACTAGGACTTAATACCTTTGAGATATTAATGAAAAACTTCATTTTTCAATTAAAAACCCATTGTTACACTTCAGTACTGCCTAATATCAAAATCACTGATCTGACTTTAACCATATATAATATACATGTTTTTCTATACATTCTCTGTGCACATGCCAGAAATGATGTCAGTATTGCGTAATTGTTTTAAGTTATGGACCCAAACATAATGCACTTTGTAAAAAATCAAGAAATATATTTACTCCCTTAACAAGGGGCTTGCTGAAGCTAGAGATTTTTTGTCAGGGATGTAACATTATTTAATCAAGATTCAATTGAATACCCAAAATTAGTTCTTAATTTTTAAAATTTTATAAGTTATTAGTATAAATATAAAATAAGTACCTTAAATTTTGCCCAACTTTGACCATTTCACTTTTGTTTCATGTGAGCTCTGTTTATATAATTTTCATATCATGCACACATAAGGATTTCAGCTTTTTAGTTTAGAAAGCTGAAAGAAATTGGCCAAAAATTGTAGCTTTTATTAATGTTTTTATGAGACCATGTCAGACCTTGGCTATCTCCAGCCACTCTTGAGTCACCTGTATGCTGACCTTGTTGAACTTTCAGCAAATTATGCACGCCTCAAGCGAGGCATATACTTGGGCAGCCAGGCAGCTTATGGCCAGCCACAGTTGATCCAGGTGTCCAACCCAACTCATCTAGTAGTTTTAACCAACAACATAACAATAAACAATAAATTAATCAATTTTTATTGGTTTTTAATAACAAATTAAAGAAAAATAGAAAAGGAATTTGTTAGTTTATAATAATAGGGAATTAACTTGCAGTTACTGATGATATAAGAATCTTGTATCGATGGATAGAATGTCACGTATTCCAAATAACACCATGCAGTCACCTATGGCATTTTTCAGTTCAATTTTAATAATAAAAAAGTAAATCATATTATTCATTACTTATCATTAGGGATCATATGAAGGAAATTAATGATAGACAAAGATGCAGTTGATAATATTAATCTAGATTCCTACTGTGTCTAGTGTGTACATTGATGTGAAATTAGTCCAAAATGAATATATCACATTTATTTTTTTTTTATATAAATAAAGCCATAAAACCAGGTACTTATGATCATTATTTAAATGTGTGAATTTTGTACATTCTGGATTCTCAACACCATTGTTTGGTGAAAACTGAATAAATACCAGACATGGTGGGAATACTTTGTAATTGTATTTAAATACGAATATGAATATGTACTCCATTATAAAATTTCTTGCATAAAGAATGGGAATTCAGGTAAAAATGAAAGTATAAGAATACCAGTGCAAATACTTTCCAAATGTATTCATGAATGCATTCATGAATATATTCTTTAATATTATTTTAATAATCATTTCAGTTATATTTCATTTTAAAAATCATACAATTCTCTTATTATTTTTAATAAAAATTATATCTGGGACAATATTTGTAATTTTTTTTAATAAATAGTTAAACTCTTATATTATATGTTCTGCTTATATATGGCCAAGTCAAAATCTGTGTGACAATAGTACTCCATTTGTTAATAAAATAAATGAAATCAATTCTCTTCTCTGTCTCCAAAGGTACTATCAAAATCATACATAAGCTAAACAACAACAACTCATAATACAGCTTATACTTATTACCACACAAAACCAGAAAATGCCTCATTTCTAAATCATATTTTTTTATCATATATAACAGCTGAGCACCGTGACCTATAGGTCCCTTGTTTTTATATAAAAACTGAAAAAACACACAAGACCTAAATTTCTGGTCAACTCTTGCAATATTGCTGTCTTGATTGTCCAAAGTCTGTCCCGAAATGTCTCCTTAGCAGAAGCATCTATCTCAATTAAAATCAGTGGCCATATATGTCATGTGATCAATATGTAAATAAGATTATGATTCCTGCAGCCCTGCTTTATGCTTCAGAACTTCCTGCAAACTGGAATATTGTTTTCTGCTTTTCCAAGATTTGTGTGAAATGTTCACTGTACATATTTCAAATCATGACCAAAAGCTCTTTTGAAGAAATTAAATGAAATAGCTATGAATGGAGTTGCACCATTTTCAAAATATATGTATTATGATCTTGACAGAGCTGTATATTTCTCAATTTTGATGATATGTATTCTGTATTCACACACATGGATTACATACATGTATGTATGGAATGACAGTAGATAATAAGAGTTACGGCAATCAGCACCACATTTGAGAGGGTTATTGATCATGTGACATGATTATATTTTCCCTAGTGGTCAGCTGACAGTGGCTCCTATTGTCAGTGTGAAGTACCATTAAATATTCATGTCCTGACAGGTGTGAACTCGGGAGTTCATCGTGGGGTCACCAGAGATCACTTGTGTCATGGCTTAATAGGCTTATCAGTCTGTTAAGTATATATAGATGTCACTCCAACAAGACACTGGTTTGGGAATGTTGTCCAGATATTGAGACACTTGATCATACCTTGTTATAACCAGCACAGATTACAATACCTGGACCATCATATTGAGTTGTAGCATGGATCTAAGTCTCTGATACAGTACATTCAGACCCTTCTTACCTGGCACAAGCTGAGATAAAGAATTGCATGGATTGAAAACATTTTTCTTGAGATCTCTTCAATTGGATTTTAAACAATGTTGAAGCCAACTGTGTTTGGAAAATTATTTTTATGTAAAATGGATATCACTTAGAAGTCAATTGGTTAAAATAACAGTGTATGCATGAAATGTAAACACTTCATAATGGTACTTTTACATAAAATAGAGAGAAATTTAAAATGACATGTGTTCCAGACACACTTGCCAGCATTGCAGGCTTATGTATTGGTTCAGTACAGGTACACCAAGAACTGACATTAATCTCAGTCAGATTTTCAAGGAGAGGTCTGATTACATAGGTTTCACTTTTGAACCATGAAATCCAGGGTACCAGGCCAGGCTGACCAGGTCACTGAGTAGTCCAAGTCTTAGAGAAGTATAGATTACTGTATAATCCATTCATAAAAACCAGTCAGCTATTATGTTAGAGTGTGGTTCGTGACTAACAAAGACTTCAGGGACTGAGTTAATAAGCATACCTGGAGGGGGCAGGTCATGTGGTCATAGATTACAGTCACAGTCAGAGTTCATGTTGACATCTGATCAGGTGACACAATGCCCATTTCATGTTTCATCCAGACAAGCTGCTTATAAATTTATTCTGCTCTACATTTGGATTACTATGACAGAATGACAGATGGCGAATTTGTGTTATATCTTGATCTTGGATTTCTAAGAATTTGGTGAATTTTGTCACAGAACCTGTTTGTGAGTCCACTTTCATTAACTGCTTGACCTGCAGATCAATGCCATAAATACAGGACATGAAGTAGTAACTGGTTTAGAGCTGATTAAAACAGGATTAGATTTGCTGCTCTGATCAGGGTTTTCAGAGAGTCTGGAACTAGCAGGTTAAAATTGTAGATGAGTCTGATGAGAACTTGGAGAGTCGCAAAGGTACCTAGCTAATTTTGAAAGGTCCTTAAAAATTAAATGCATATGTTTTCTTTATAATACTTTATAATTGTCAACAACAAACAACATTAAAGAGTCACATTTAGCTTTATTTCAAATGTTATTATCTATGAAAACTGCATGTAGTCATCTTGTGCACTCATAAGATAAACAGGCTTGAAGTTAGTTCTAGTTGTTGACTGTGATTGGAGCTAATTGTGGTCTAGCCTAGAACTTGTTAACTGCTTGGATGCTTGGGGGCCTTTGATTGTGTGTCCTAAACTGATTCTGAGCATCTCTGATGCATACTCCTGTGTTCCTGAAAGCCCTGTATACATGAAATACTGTGGTTGCCTTTATATCAGCGAGGCTGAATTTTCGCGGCTTTTGTATTTTTAAAAGTTACACAGCGTTCCTTTTTTTGCGCTCTATCATTAGTCTAGTAGTGTATTTTATTATCAAATATGAAACTATGAACTGTAATGACAAAATTATTCCATAAACCACTGATTTCATGGTTATCCTAGTCTACTATTTCTCTGTCTGGATATTGCATGTTCGAACGGTCAAGGACGACTGAGCTGACACGTGCGGGAAGCATTGACCCCGCTGGCTGTAATTAGTTCAGGGCCAAGGCTCATTCAAAACAACTCACATTCCACTCGAGGCTCAATGGACATCACCACGTAGCTGAAGATTAATTTCAACTGCTGTCAACTATAATTATAACGGCAGCTTCTGAAATTAACAATCATGGCCTGGTTCATATACATTCAAAACTGCGTGGTTTCAATTTTGCGGTCCGAGAGCGACCGTGAATATCGCGAATTTGAAACCACAGCAAATAAGAAGACAACCACAGTATGTGTTACCCTGTAATCTTCATATCTGATTTAATATGTCTACTGTAAAAGAAAAAGGCAAGGATATTAAGATACAGCTTGTAAGCTGACATGACCACTGGCAGAAGTTTGCACTCTTCAGGTGGTTTTCTAGTATGAATTCAAAATGCAATTTCTTTTGTTCATAAACTTCAGGTGTTTGTGCAGTTCAGCTGTAACCAGTCTTCTTTTACCAGGTCTCATTTCCAAGGTAATACAAATTGTTTTAAGAAGGAGATAGAAATTTGTCTTGGAGTTTTATAGCCAATCATGGTATTTCATAGCATGATATGAAATGTAGTCCAGGTGGTAAATAAAGCATAAAGAACTATGGTCCTTAAAGAGACAATGTCACCTTCACTTGGTTTATATTTCAAGCTCATTTTACACTTGAACAATACCTTGAATTCCTGTCTGTGTGTCACTGATGGTGTTACCTATCATCTGAAGTGATATAGCACTTTCACAGAATCAGGTGGGTACCAGCTGGCTGGCTATTATGCATGTTATATATTATACATGATCCACATAATCCCATATCACCTTGTCTAGAACTTACACCTAACAGTTAAATCAGTGTTTTCATACTAACCTTCTGTCAAGTTTTAAAGGTCCAGGTATACAGTACAGCCAAGGTGACTTACATATTGTTATTTAATGTAAATGTAACAGCTGGTAGTACTGTTTTAACATTTTAATGTCTTGAATATCTTTTAGTAAGACCTGCAATCTTGGAATATGTTATCACAAACAATATGGGGTTTTTACACCCGAGCCTAATGGCTCATCAGGCCGGAGCTTATCCCGGTTTCTGTAGCGTGAAGCGACTTAGGAGTTAGACTCCTCCTTGATGGGACGCTAGTCCATCGCAGGTAACCTTCCCAGTATCTACTCGTACCCATTTCTACTGCTGAGTGGACAGAGGCACACTTGCGGTTGGGACCTTGCCTAAGGGTCTTGGCACGGTGGGGGTCTGACCGGGATTCGAACTCACGACCTCTCGATCATGAGCCCGGCACCTTAACCATTACACCACTGCCCCCTTCACAGTAAATATACAAATACAAATTCAGATTTGTAAGTGTCATCATTTGTATGGATTTCTTGGTGATATTTGACATCTCACATTTAAGATACCCATATCTCTGGAGTGGTTCAAGGTATTGGTCTTAAATTTGGCATGTCTATCCATCATGGAAAATTTTCTTGTAAACCAGACAGGTGGCACCACCTATGTTTCCATAAAATAAATAAATGCTCTTTTCTCAAGAGTTATTCATCATATTGGCACCAATATTTGGTGAAAAGTATTGTTTCTCAAGTTGAGGGATGGAAGAAACCATAGTCCCTTGCCAAGTGTCAGTATATGCTGCTGAAGATGTGGGGCCTGTTCTAAAAGGGGGGGGGGGGGGAGTTGATTGTCTAGGGATACTATGGCACCTGCGGAGCCAAGAAATATCTAGTTTAACATGATCCATGATTGTTTGTTGGTTTATCAACATTTTTGGAATTGACTGAGCTATGTTTTAGAGTGCTGTCAGGTTTCTACTTTCATCAACTGAAAAAGTACCTGCAAGTTGGTATTCTGATGTAATTGTCACCTGACACTGTGGCAGTGATATTTCATATGTATAAGAGTACAAAAAATCCAGATGTAGGCAACCCCCTAGCTGTACCAGCCAGTCTCGTTTATGTTGTTTTCTAGTGTTGCTGTCTCGAGGTTTTACTGCCAGCACACCAGTTCATATTGGTACAAAGGTTTGTTGTCTACCAAAGTAAAACACTAAGCATTGTTTACCAACATGTTGACATTTAAATGCCTGCTTTATTAATAGATTTAGGTTATTGTGTTTATGCTGTGTGCCTGGGAGACCTTGCCAATAGCCTTGTTATGCTGTTATAAATCTTGTGTTTGCATAATATAAAATATGTATTTTTATGATTGCATATGATAATAACAAACCTGTGTTTGTAATAATTCTTGCTAATCTGCCTCTGATTTAGGTTTCTGTATGTTCATTAATGTTAACACCATAAATATTAATTATTATAATAAGTGATATACTATGTGCAATATCATTTATTTACTATCTATCACACATTAACTCATACACAATTTTATGTTGATTTTTACATAACTTTTTGTAATAAAATGATTTGCAGTAATATGAACTCAATTTACTAAGTAAAACACATGCATTAATTATAATAATGGTAATGATAATGATAAATAAGTTTTTTATAGTTATACTTACGTATAAAGGATATTTATTAACATTTGCACACACTAAAGTTCAGAAAGGGTTTCTGTTAGCTGCTTCAGTTCTCTTCATCCAAAATTCTTATTGTATTGCCAGACATAGTCTGGAGATACTATGGTTTAGGCACGGTTGCGCCGCCGCCGCAGAGATTTCTTTTGGACACAATAACTAAAAAAATATTTCAAGGATCATTTTCAAACTTGACACATTTATAGATATAGGTGAGAGGACGAAGCCTATTTAAAATGGGGTCATGACCTCAACTAGGAGAGTGACCTTGACCTTGAATAGATCCATTTTTGGGGAAAATCACACAAATTCTTAAAAATCTCAAGAAATCTTTCATGGATTTATCCAAAAATCAATTTGGACAAAGATCTTGGATATTGATGTCATGTACTGGAAACTGGTGGTGCCACCTAGTATCCTTTTCTTGTTTTTGTGCCGTTTAATACCCCCATCATTGCCACTTGACAGTACTTTTAGCATCACAAGTCAAAAACTGATTGACAGATTTCTTTAATATTATGCATGTACATAGGTATGGGTTATGGGATGATGTATATTAAAATTGGGGTCATGACCTTTCCTTTGAGAGTGGCTTTGACCTTGAATATTACCATATATGGTGAAAATCACATAAAATCATGAATATCTTAAAAAGGGATGCATGGATTGGTCCAAAAATCAAGTTGACAGAAGATCTTGGATAGTTTTGTCTTTTGCAGAAGATAGGTGGCGCCACCTGTTGTCCTTTTCATGTTTTTTGCGCCTTTGAATACCCCATCATTGCCACTTGACAGTATATACTGTGAGCATTATAAGTCAAACAGTAATGGACAGATTTCTTTCATGTTATGCATGTATATAGATATGGTTTATGGAATGAGGTATATTTAATTTTAAAATTAATTTTAAAATTTAATTTAATTTAAATTATTTTTTTTTAAATTTAATTTTTTTTTTCAAATGTTGGATATTTTGGAATGCAGTTTATTGATTTGGGGTCATGACCGTGACTATGAGAGTGACCTTGACCTTGAATATTCCCATATTTGGTGAAAAACATAAAATCATGAATATCTTAAAAAGGGCCACTTGACAGCACTGTGAGCATTATAAGTCAAAAACCCTTTGATCAATTGTCCTTCCCAATCCAAAATATTCCTATATTTTGTACAAATGTTTCTCACATTCATTGCTAAAATACAAATACATCACATTATATCAACAAAATACCACAAAACCTCATTTGTCTGGCGATACAATGGCACCAGCGGTGCCAAGATATGTCTAGTTTTAACTGTAGTTTTTTAAAATGGTAATACACTACCTGGACCTTCCAAATTACAGAAAATGGTAGGGGGATGAGAGGGGGGATTGACCTTAATAGAGTGTGCGTGAATTAAAGAAATTTAGTCTTAATTGCCACAGGACCTGCTCAAGTGTTCATAATACAAAGGTGCTCATGATAGGGATATTGCCATACAGACTAAGAGGTTTGCCTGTATTTCAGGGTTTAATTTACGGAGAGGTGTACACTTGAGAATGGCAGCTTAACATGGGGTGAACATAGTATTATCATCACTCATGAAAGTTTTACTAAGATCCTACATTTACATGTTCCAGCATCCTTGCTGATAAAGTCTGTAGTAGCTTGAATATCAGTTGTGAGATATTTCAGACTTATTCATAAGTAGTGCTGTTACCTATATAGTTTTCATTTTGTATGTTTTATGTCAGCTTGCTCTTGATCAGAATGATGGGTTCATCCCTGGAATCTGGGAGATGTTTCCAACAGTTGTAAGGAGAGAGATTAGGTGGAAGTAAAACAGTAGGTCTCCATATCAAACTGCGCAGTTGTTTGTTTACAATCCAGGCGTGCTTGGCACAGTCGGTGGAAATACGCTCTGTAACTGGCTACAAAGCTCATGGCCACCTTATAGATAGTCTCTGTAAGTTCATCTGCCAGGCAGGCCTCCGGGCATCAAGGCAACTGGAAGTAATCCAGACATTCCTCCAGACTAGGTCAAGTACTGTAACCTTTACTTGACCAAATCTATAAATCCTTCTGGTATGGCACAAAATGTGTTCATTCAAGGACTTCTTTCTGCAGTTATTTAGGATAATAATACAACAAAGCAGGTGAATGTAGGAAGAAATCTTAAAATGGATTATCGGTAAGGAATTATCCAGAGAAAACATTTATTTCTTTAATGAAAAGAGTCCAAAAAATACATTAAAATAACTGAACTGGGCATAACTGCAGCTGCAAATAATCAATAGACAGTAGAGGTACTGCATGGTCTTTTTGAAACCAGATAAAGCTAAGTGTTTCAGCTGCAGTTCATTTGTTTGGAATATCACTGTAGACTCACCATCTTTTCTTGCAATATTTGATTTTAAATAATCAAAACCTTGATTGGTTTTTTAGTTTGGCACCAGTTTATGAGCACTGTATTTTTGTCTTTTTTCCCAGAGTCATTGATAATCATATTCATAATCGTCTCTAGTCACTGACATTGATAATTATGATTCTTCTGTTTGCTTTGATCAGTTATGATATATGGTGCCAGCCTAGAAACGGCTATGAAGAGTTGTATTTGATATTCCTAATCCTAGTTCCTGGTAATCTGGTCATAATGCTGTGTTTAAAATAATGTATTACATTACTGTGGTTGGATTGTTATTTGCGGTGGTTTCAAATTCGCGATATTCGAGGTATTGGAAAAACTGCAAAATTGAAACCACACAGATTTGAAACCTTACTGTCATTGGAAAATAGTCTCTGTTATTGTCACCAGGTAATGATAGTGGACGTTAGTGGAAAATAAATATAATCCAAATGACGATCATGTTGATCACAGCGTGGGACGTGTCCACAGTCAAGTTTTATATAAAAATGCTTGTTATATCAATTGAATGATGTTTCGATAATGTAATCGAAACTTGATATGATCAAGGTAGAGAAAAAGGGCCTATTTATAGTGATATGTAATGGCCAAGCTGTGAAACCAATGCCCCCTTGAAATGACATCGCCAAGTTCCAGCAGTAATGGTTAGTGTTTGAGCAAAACATGAGCATCATTTTGTACTCATCGGGGGGAAAGGCACTGTGGTAATTAACTCTGACCAGAGCGGTGAACACCTGCCTGGGCTTTAGAATTTGCGTTTACTAATAAAATGCTTAAAATAAAACGTGATTCCATGTACCAATAGACTTAACTCAGTGCCAGCTCTTATCACTAAAGCCCTGTAAAGTCTGTATGGTGAATCCCTGATATTTGCATATTAAGGCGTCACAAGGCTCTTTGAGGACCCAACGATTCATCCGTATTTGCATATCAGGCCGCCACACCTCATGTGAGTGGGATCGTTGCTATGAGAACACCAACAGCGGTCCCACAGCCCGACCCGCTTGGTAACATTCGCACTGAAATCATGTATTCAGGTAGTCCACACATGGACCTCGTATCCTATAATATATCTCTGCTGAATGAATATTACGGTCCATGGATGACATGTATGTGCATATTGTAGACACTATCGCAACAATTTTGTACCGACAGGTCCAGTAAAATTCCTTCTGTCGAGGTGACAAGAGCTGCTGGCAGCATTTGTCTGAACCCGTGTATTAACTGTCAAATTGGGAAGGGTGATCGTATCAGTCAGCCGGTACATTTTGACTGCACTCGTCGCGTGGCACCTGAATATCTCACGCTGATTGGCTGAGCCAGAGTTTGTTAGGTCTCATTATGTTTAAACAGGCCCCGTTCAAGAGTGGTGGTCGGATTAATGTAACACTGAGGCTGAGGGTTATAGTGTTTTAAAGACTCGCCAAACTCAACATAAGCGATGGTCTGAAACTATTAAGACAAATCAAGTGGGAATATTAGTAGCCAATTGGAAGCCCAGAATAGGTGATGACAGAATGAACCAGGTTGGTTTTGAAAAAGATTCTTGGAAAGACCACTGCTGACGTCACTCGAAAAGAGCTTAGTTCAGCGAGGCAGTGATGTGTGGCGCTGACCGTCCGGCAACCGGCCAAGATTACCAGTCCATGCTATCAGAGGGTCAGATAGTGTCGTATTAGTTACAGGAGTTGCCGCGAGATGGTGGTTCCGATACTAAGTGCGATACAACGTGGAAACGTTTGATTTCTCTGTCAGAAGCAACAATTAAGTCATAACTATTTCATTGACTAGGCCAGTCTACTGGTAATTAGTTTACCAAAACATTTATGGGCTGTCAGCATGTTTAATGGGGAGATACAATCAGGTAACTTTGTGTAAAAGAGAAATGATTCCTACCTTGGTGTTTTATTAAAATATAAATATATGCCCTATCACGAAAATGGAACCCTGTGAAACTATGAAAAGTTGCTTGTGCGCGAAAATTGAGCCCCATAATATAAAGCCAACCACAGTATGTCTGATGCCCATGTCTGGCCCCCGTATCTGAATTTCCCACTGCCGTCTGGATGAAGCCCTGAAACACAGAAAATACAGGTATGGGTTAAAAGTACATTAAACCATATTTAGTGTTTTATGATTATTGTTTTTCCTTTTTCTGTCTGTTTCATTAGAGAAATTGCTAAATCATCAAAAGTTCCATGATAGATCATATACAGCTAGAGAGAATCTGACCTCCTGAAAAATCTATGACACATGCCATGAGTTAAGAATAGTGCTCTCAGCTAACTGATATAAGTGCAAGATTGCCAGTTTTATTATTTAACTGTAGTGTGTCTTGCCAAGTGATAAAATATTCCACTTAGACAAAGGTTAGAAGAACCAGGTAACCCTTTTGTTACCACCCTGCCTTGCTTCAGGAAATCTGATCAATTATTAAACAAAACACATTCCTGACACAATGTTTTGTGGTAGACAAAGATGCAGAGAACTTGTTAACCCTTTTGCTACCATTGGTCACCTTTCGAGGAAATCTTACCTTTGATAAGATAGACCAGAATTCAGAATAGTGCTCCATGCTTTCTGGTAGGCATAATTACAAATAACATATTAACCCTTTTGCTACCATCAGTCACCTCTACAGGAAAATATACAATTGATGAAATATTATACCAGATTTCAGAATATGGCACCATGCTTTCTGGTAGGTTTAACTACAGATAACTTGTTAACCCTTTTACTGCCAGCCTTTTTACTCGTACACGAAACTCATGTGTTGATCCCAGCAGTGCTTAATAAACTGAACGGTCAAGGTAATGGTGCCATTTCTGTAGAGAGAACCAGCAAATAACATTTTGTTATGGGCGGTGGCAGACGATGCGTATACAGCATACTTCACTTAACGATCAGCTCCAGCAGGGAACCAGGTGTTAGATCCATCATGGCAACTTATGCCTTGGCCTTCCCTGTTACCTTAGAGCAAGTCCCTCATCAAATCAGTTGTGCACTGTCATCATTCCATGGAATCTCTATGAGTTTATAGCCCTGAAGTGATAAAGATAGAACGCTGCCAGATATAAATAGTATCTGGTAAACAATGTGCAAACATCTCCCATGCTTATGTAGGTTTTGTGATGATGGAATGTCTGTTTTATGTATGTGACTATGTTAGAATCTTTTGCTCCCAGCCTAGAGTTAACTAAGCATTTGATGTTAAAGGTTTTCATGTTTATTTTTTGTTTGTTTTTATTTTCAGAGCAATATGGCTACGATGCAGGATTCACTTGTTAGGAGTAGCGAAGTATTAAACGATGCTGGCATGGCTGACACAGAAACAGCGAAGATGTACAAGCGCAAAACCAAACGCAGGTATTGAAGGCTATAAGTCTAAATATTGATATGTAAGATTATATTTCTTTTCTTAAATTTCTTTGAAATATTAAGATAAATTATTAGAACTAATTTTAAAATAGTTGTAAATTAAATGTAATCAGCATCTGCATACCAGCATTTGTGCTGCCTTTTAAAGGAAATAATGATAAATTATTTTCATTTATTTTAAAGTATTTGTAATAATGGTAATAGAAAGGTAAATAGAAAAATAACATTGTATGGTTACCTGTTTATTTTATGTGTAATATCTGTAGAGAAACCAGATCCTGTCTGAATATGTCTTTCTGAGTTGTGTTGGTGATTTAATATTTAAATTTATGACAGTTAACATAAATACTGTAAATGAAAAGGAAATATTTGTACTTTTAAAAAAATTGATTTTTCATGCATTTTTGTGTTTGTTTCAGAATATTTGTCAACAGAAGCCTGCACCTGGAAAAGATCAAGTTCTATGGGTTTGACATGGATTACACTCTGGCAGGTATGTCAAATATGAATAAAAAAACTGTTAAATATACCCTAAAACACATCAGTATTAAATATCATATTCTTGCTGTGTAGACACTTTGAAAACAGGTTTGTCATTTATGACATAACCAAATTGGACAGGTCATTCATACTGTTGAAATATGATTTACATAATATGCATTGATGTTGAATTATGGATAAGCTGTTGAAACAAGGCTATAGCATCTTCAATAAGCAGAAGCTAGAATATACATGTCCTTGAGATCATACACAGATGTATTTATAATGATATAAACTGATGTTAATGTACTGATAGTGATGATACTGATGGCAATGTACTGATAGTGATTATACTGATGGTAATGTACTGATAGTGATTATACTAAGGTAATGTACTGATAGTGATTAAACTGATGGTAGTGTTCTGTTATTGATTAAACTGATGGTTGTGTACTGAATATGATATACACTGATGGTAATGTTCTGATAGTGATTCTACTGGTGGTAATGTACTGATAGTGATTCTACTGGTGGTAATGTACTGATAGTGATATTACTGGTGGTAATGTCCTGATAGTGATTAAACTGATGGTAGTGTACAGATAATGATATACACTGATGGTAATGTACTGATAACACCATCAGAGTTTTTTATTGTTCCTCTTGTTTCAGTTTAAAAATCACCACAATTACTAATTGTTTCTCTGGTTTCAGTTTATAAATCACCTCAGTATGAATCCCTAGGCTTCCGTCTAGTCATTGAGCACCTCATCAGTATTGGTTATCCAAAGGCCATATTGGAATTTGAATATGACCCCACATTTGCAGTCAGGTTAGTGCTACTAGTCACTGTAAATCATGCTGGATTGCAATTATTTTCACTAAATAGTATCTTATTTGACTTATTACATTGTGATAATTGTTGGAGCCAAGAAACTCTTTATCTTTACGTAGAGAGAGTAAATTTCTTTTGATGTATTATGTTGTTTGAATATTATGTCATGCAGCTATCACATATAACCTTCAAGCCATTATTGTGCGAAAAATCAACATTTTTGACTATATTTGCACAGTGCCCACAAGGTACCCATAAAATTTTCACAGGCACTGGGTCAATTTTACTCATTGTACAGGCGCTGTGGTGCTGAGCTGGTGTTTTCAACTTGCCATAAGCCCATAGACAGCCCATATGGTCGCCTTACGGGCACATGCCAGTCTTTGTGCAGCACCCATACAACTTACTTGGTAATTGTATCCGCCAAAACAGAGTTTTGCGGATACTATGTTTTCAGCTGGACGCCGCCGCCGCCGCCACCGCCGCGTAGGTGTCCGGAGAACTCCTCTGTAACCACTGGGCGGAATTTTCGAAACCCGGGATTATGTTCGGGTCACATGTGAACTGCTGCGCCCCGATTTTGTTTTGACCTCTGACCTTTCCTCTGCGTTCTGCGTCCGTTTGTGCGTCTGTTTCCACACATAAACCCACATATCTCGGGAACCGTTTGACCGATCAGGAAAATTTTTTTGCACAAATGTAGCCCTCGGAGAGCTTTATAACATACACCAAAAATGGTGGCGCCACCTGCAACCATGTTTGCACAGTGTCCATCTGTTCGTCTGCCTTGGGTTAAAATCACTCATATCTCTGCAGTCACTTGACTAATTCACCTGAAATTCCGCATGCATAAACATCTTGGATAGCTTTTCTGATTTTATGACAGGTGGCGCCACCTACATTCACGTTTACGCTGCAGACATCCAAGCTCATATCTCGGGAACTGTTTGACCAATCAGGAAAATTCTTTTGCACAAATGTAGCCCTTGGAGAGCTTTATAATATACACAAAAAATGGTGGCGCCACCTGCAACCATGTTTGCACAGTGTCCATCTGTTCATCTGCCTTGGGATAAAATCACTCATATCTCTGCAGTCACTTGACTAATTCACCTGAAATTCCGCATGCATAAACATCCTGGATAGCTTTTCTGATTTTATGACAGGTGGCGCCACCTACATTCACGTTTACGCTGCAGACATCCAAGCTCATATCTCGGGAACTGTTTGACCGATCAGGAAAATTCTTTTGCACAAATGTAGCCCTTGGAGAGCTTTATAATATACACAAAAAATGGTGGCGCCACCTGCAACCATGTTTGCACAGTGTCCATCTGTTCGTCTGCCTTGGGTTAAAATCACTCATATCTCTGCAGTGACTCGACTAATTCACCTGAAATTTGGCATGCGTATACATCCTGGATAGCTTTTCTGATTTTATGACAGGTGGCGCCACCTACATTCACGTTAACGCTGCAGACATACAAGCTCATATCTCGGGAACCGTTTGACCGATCAGGAAAATTCTTTTGCACAAATGTAGCCCTTGGAGAGCTTTATAACATACACCAAAAATGGTGGCGCTACCTGCAACCATGTTTGCACAGTGTCCATCTGTTTGTCTGCCTTGGGTTAAAATCACTCATATCTCTGCAGTGACTTGACTAATTCACCTGAAATTTGGCATGCGTATACATCCTGGATAGCTTTTCTGATTTTATGACAGGTGGCGCCACCTACATTCACGTTTACGCTGCAGACATCCAAGCTCATATCTCAGGAACCTTTTGACCGATCAGGAAAATTTTTTTGCACAAATGTAGCCCTTGGAGAGCTTTATAACATACACAAAAAATGGTGGCGCCACCTGCAACCATGTTTGCACAGTGTCCATCTGTTCGTCTGCCTTGGGTTAAAATCACTCATATCTCTGCAGTGGTTTGACTAATTCACCTGAAATTCAGCATGCTTATACATCCTGGATAGCTTTTCTGATTTTATGACAGGTGGCGCCACCTACAATTAAGTTTACGCTGCAGACATCCAAGCTCTTATCTAGGGAACGGTTTGACCGATTGGGCCAAAATTTTGCATGTGTATAAATCTCATACAGCTCTTTATCATACGCAAAACTGGTGGCGCCACCTGCAGCCATGTTTGCACAGCTCCCATCAGTTTGTCTTTCATGGGATAAAATGACTCATATCTCGGCAGTGGTTTGACATATCTGCCTAAAATTTTGCAAGTTTATACATCCCCGACAGCTCTCTTGATTTTATGACAGGTGGCGCCACCTGCATTCTAGTTTATGCAGCAGATATCCAAGCTCATATCTTGGGAAACGTTTGACCGATTGGGCCAAAGTTTTGCATGTGTATAGTTCTCACAAAGCTCTTTACCATACGCTAAACTGGTGGCGCCACCTGCAACCCTTTTTTGCACAGCGTCCATCTGTTTGTCTGCCAAGGGCAAAAATCACTCATATACAATATAGTGGTTTGACTTATCTGCCTTAAATTTTGCATATGTATACAACTTGGACGGCTTTCTGGATTTTTTGGTAGGTAGCGCAACCTACATACACAATTTGGCTGCAGACATCCATGCTAATATGCAACACTTCACCCGTTCCACTCTGATTTAGGCGGATACAAGTAGTCGCTTGTCGACTACCCATATTCTAGTTTTCTCTACAATATTTGTACGAGCGCCATGCGGTGTCAGCCGTTGGTGTCTGGGCACTGTGCAATAGCCTTACCGTTGCCGCAAGGGCCATGTGTGATAAATGAAAGGTAGAATGGCTGCCATGCGGGGTCTGCACAGAACAGTGTACTTGCATCAAACATAAAACCTGCACAGTCACCTTACGGTTCCCAGACATCCCCCCACCATCCAAGTTTCAGATGTCACCATTTGGTCACCGTAGATTATGTGAGTGCAAAAAACATGGGATGAAAAATCACACAGGGACCGTACAGTCTTGAAAACCCTATGCAAGCCACCGGGTTAAAAAAACGCTCTTTATATATGTGAGCTAGGCATAACAAATACATGCATATGTTGGAGCCTGTCTGCGGATCTGGCCCATCTGCAGATGGGCTTGGCCCAATAACCGATTTTAGTTTTTATTAGTTTAACGTTATTTTTTTATTTTCTTGATGACTTTTGTAATCAGACAAACATTTCTCAGAACTTAAATGGATTTGCCTGCTCTTGGGGTGTCCAACACACTTGTTATTTCCTCTGAAGCCAAGCTCAGAGAAGAGGTCAGCAAGTATTTACGGGTAGTCCCTGTTGATAGTCTGTTTAACGTCACCAAGAACATCCACGAGAGGACCATGCAGGATATCGAAAGACCTTTGCCCATGTTAGTGCTTCATTTATCATGTAAGGTGTATCCGATATTAAGTTGGTGAACTGGTCATACCTAAATGCGTTTACCCTTAAGTGTTATTATAGTGTTAGGTGACAACCAAATTAACTAGAAAGCACTCACAGAGCACATGCCTCCGCCACCGCCTGTGTACATACCAATGAAAGTACACTCGGTTATATGACATGAAATAGTATATGGCCTTTTAGACAAAAAAGGTACAACCTCATCAAAATAGTGTGCCATTTAAACCACTGTATTATCATAATTTATTCAATTTTTATAATATACATGTAGATTAATTTTACATATATGTTTATTGTTCCGAATCCATACAAGGTCTATAAAAAAGTTTAGAATAGTTCCTACTAAGCTGAGCTAATATTTTATTCGATAACAGTATCCCACACAGACCGAAATTAGTAATATGCAAGTATTAACTACAAATTTTGGTAGTTTTATCGTATAAATTTTTATCTCTTCATTATTTATCTTCTGAGTATAAAGTATAATTATATTTATCCAAAATGGTTTATAAGGAGTCTTTTATATTTATATTTATATTTTATTTATTAAAACATATTTATATATTAAACATCATGATGATTGCTTGTTTCAGAGATCCAATCATTTATCAGTTGTATCTAATAAATTGTTTTATATTAAAAATAAAAATAAACTTTACTATGTTACTGTGAAAGATATGAAAAACATAACCCTGTCGTTTTGATTAAATTTATTTTGTGGCGTTTTTGCCCTGGCCTTTGCAAAGACACTACTCTCCAGCAATGACCTCTGCAGCCAAAACTACATTTAACCTCGGCATCATCTCTGTGATAACCTGAAAAAAGGAGTAATGTCCGGCTTCCCTGCTGCTCTCATCACCAGGACGCCAACAGTTTTGTACGAATACTATAGTAGAGAGCTTATCAATAAGACACTTCTCTAAAAGAAACTGTATCAAGATGTGTTAGAAAGTGCATGACTGTGATTGACTCTGAGATCAAATGACTCATGAGAGAGTGTTTGCTACATATATTACACTATTCTATTGTCAAAATGTATGTAGTATAACCTTGATATTTATGTGGATATTAAAAATGAATATGAGAAACTGATTTGTACCACATAAATTTCTCTTTAGTAAATTGTATGTACCGTGGAAGTCGCATCTATGTGGTAATGTAAATGAGATTTTTTCGCAACAGCTGTAATTACTCTTGGGTAAAAAATGAACCTCATTAAACTCTTAACATCACACGAATGCAATGTAGGCTAATAAAGATTTGTGTGTAAAAAGTGATTTAAAAGGGTATTGTAACACTGCATGCACATCTATGTAGTTTTCTATGCACATCTATGTAATTTTGATGATAAAATTATTGATGTAAGGCTGTGATAATGATTTATGTTTCAATTAACACATTAAGTTCTGAGAAATGTTTGTCTGAGTACAAAAGTCATCAAGATTATAAAATAATGTATTACTAACAAAAATTAAAATCGGTTATTAGGCCAAGCCCATCTGCAGATGGGCCAGAAAGTGCATGGTATCAAATCCGTCATTGGGCTGCCCATATGCAGATGGGCAGCCCAATAACGGATCCTCATATGGGCCAAGCCCATTGGCAGATGGGCCAGATCCGCAAACGGGCTCCAACACATACATTCATACCTGCATATATTTCCTAAATAATGTAGTACATTAAATGTACATAACACATTCACACTATAATAGCTTAACCCTTTACTGTTCAGATTAGCCTGTGGATTGTCACACTCCTACTGTTCAGATTTATTTTGCATTTTTTCCACATTTCGACATGAATCTATATAAGAGACATTAACTCAGTAACCGTTAAAGGTATCTTTGTGAAATTTTCAGCTTTTACTGTCAGGTATATGTCCATCATGTTATTTTATTTATTTTCTATATACCTGGTTTGATATGTATGTAACTAAGGTATATACAGGTAAAAACAGGTAAATCTGTACTAACTGTATTTCCACTCACTGGTATATCACCAAAATGACCCCTTTCATCCTGTTCAGGTAACCCATTAACCCTTTGATAAAAAAAGGGAAATGTAAGGATTTTTTTTTCACTTTAAGGTAATTATTAATTAAAGGTAAGAAAAAGGTAAATGATTTGGTTTAATACTGGAAAGGGAACCACCAACGAACAAGAATGTGCAAATAAATTGGATTTTTCTGTGGAAATCAAATATTTTTCACCTGAAAAGCTTGCTGACCCAAAGAGCACATTCTATGATTATTAACATATAACACATATGTTTACCTGTACAGGTAAGTAAAGGTAAATTATTTTTTTTTCTGAATATGTTAGCAAACACCTTGTTCATCAATATAGTTACTATAAATTAATACCTTCTCTATTTATGGACTGTATAATTCATTTTGATATAAGAACAGGTGCTTTTAATACAGTAATTAAGTTACCTATGTGAATAGTACCTTTGTTCTTCAACTGATCTAATTACCTGTGGCAGTGACAAAATCATGCTGAAAAGTGGCTGAGAAGAATATGGATAAACAAGTGTCAACTGTGTAAAACCATTATATTTTGATTTTTCAGACATGTAAAACATAAATTGATAATTTTGGTTACGGTTACACATAAAAACATACTCACCTGTACAGGTGAGTTCAGGTAAATACAGGTAAATTATTTTTTTAATGAAGTATATATTTTATACATGTAATAAGGGAGAAAAAAACATACAACTTAATTTTGAGTGCCATGTGTAAAATTTATGAATTATAGGTACTAACTGCACTATTTATTGGGTTACCTGAAATGATACCTTTGATCTTAAACAGATTTAATTACCTTTGTAAGTACAGAATATAAAGACAACTTTTCATTTTAAAAGTGGAAAGGAAATTTTTGAAGGAGTTAAAACAATATGCAGAAACTATCTTTTAATTAACTGCACAGCCACGAGACTTGTGGATTTCAATTTTGCCAATTTCTACCTGTAAAAGTTTACTCACCTGCACAGGTAAGATCAGGTAAATAAAGGTAAATTCTCATTTTTTTTAATTTAAATTATATATTATACTTGTTATAAGGGACATTGCAATAAAAACTATTTACTTTTGTCCAATGTGCAAAATATATAATTTATGGGTGTGAAATGCACTAATTATCTGGTTACCTGTAATATACCTTTTTAAGTCAAATTAATATATTTTTACATGTGCAGGCAAAAAAAAATCGCCGACTGATTTTAAAATAAAATCTGGAAAAATGTGTCTACCCTGTTTGTTAACATTTCATGCAATAATAAAATTGCTGTTTATCTGCACTGGTAAAAATCCAGGTGCGACAGGTAAACAGGTGTGCACTTGGTTCGATCAACGATTAGCCTAAATAAACGTTGATATATCCAAATCTTTCCCATTCGAAACAGTGCGAATGTACTAAAATTTGAAATAAAAAATCAAAACAAATATGTCTTGCACTTGTGAAAACTCTTATTTTCTTAATTGAGGGTATCCATGCAATTTCTTTTGAAGTAACCGCCCCTCCGCGGCTGACGGTGATTGAGCGATAATGAGTGAATTTAGCAATATGTAGCACACAAGGTACATTAACGAGGCGGTTTTGCAGACTTTAGTCACAGAATTATCCTATCTAGTCAATATAACGGAAAAATAAAAATAAATAAAACATTTACTGGACAATTAAGATGCAAGACGACACCTCTGTTTGGGTTTTTTTCCTGAACGGTCCAATTTTACCGCGTCATCCCTCAGCCAGCGGTGACGCACTGACGCTGCAAACTTTTCTCACCCAATCGTATCTACTTTTACATCAGCAAGGTTCACGTGACTGGGTCTGGCGTGTTTATTTTGTAAAGTCTTGGTTCACGTGACTGAGTCTGGCGTGTTTATTATAAGAAGCATCATGAGATGCTGTGCCGACTGGCGGTCTGATTATTCTTTTTTTTTTGTGGGGGTGGTGGGGGGGGGGGGGGGGGGGAGGGGAGTTACCTGGAAACATCCTCTCACGTCATGCAATATGTATGCATTAGAATCGATTCTTTACCGCAGGGATCAGAAACAATGAAAACACTGGTAGTACTAGTGGAACAATAATTTATTACATAGGATATATAATAAATAGGCCTATGCACATTAATGTAAACAAATCGTTATTAACAAGAATATAAAATAACGGAAAATCAATATTTTTTATTGTTGAAAAGGTGTTTTTAAAATGTGCTATTGGGGATAATGCACATAATACCAAAGTTTATAAACGTGAGAAAACGATACTAAACTGTGAAGTAACACCAAAGAAACATGTTTTCACAGTACATTTTAATGTATGTTATGTTATTCAAATATATAGGCCTACGTAAGTCCAACAATGCTTATCAAAATCATGCCTAGTTACTATGATTTCATAGCAGTACATTCTGGTATCTTAGAGGAAAATTGCACGTAGGCTTACATATCTTCATGCACTTACTTATCCAGGTCTTCAATTTGCACTTTATTTCAGTGACATTTAAATAAAGCATAATTACGTCATATGAAATTAATATAAAATGGAAATATAATTTATAATTACATTTATTTAATTCAACTTCACTTGAAGAAAAGTAGGAAAATTATTTAATAATTTTGAGATGCACAATTCCTTGGTTAACTAGATGTATACACGAGACCTAACTTCAAATCATATAGCTAATCTGGTAACTTCCGTATGCAACTTTGTACAGTTAGGCCCTCATATAGTCAGAAATCGTGCACTGCTGATAAAACTTCAGCTTTAGCAGGAAAGCATGCGGTCTCCCCAGGCTGCAAGGTGCATGGTGATTTCACGGAGAGGCAGAGTTCCAGTTAATTATAAAGCAATATGCAGCAACAATTCAATAATTCTTAAGAAGCACCTGGAATGTTCCAAAAACTTCTAATAAGTTATGATCTCTTGGGTGTTTGTTTATTTATTTATTTTGTATTCACCAGTCCCGTCAGCTGTAGAGACGCGGACCATGACCTACACCTGGCAATTATACATGTCGTTCGGTTCCCGAACATTGTAAATGATGTCATTATCCTTTGATGATTAATGTAATAGATGCCAATTTAAATTAGTAATTTTCACTCCGAATCCCCGTCTGGTTGGCCACATGTTGTGTGCTGTCTTTCCGCTAAAATCTTCTGTGTGATAGGAAAATTTCCTTGTGCTAATAAAACTGTCAATCAAACGTGAAAATGACAAGGTCGGTGGGTAAAAATAGAAGCCGACACCCTGTGGTATTTTAGGTCTTCGAAAGGGGCAAGTTTGAGACAAAGCCATCAAACATTTTGCAATATAGATATATTTGTATACCTGCGTCTTTTAAATCTTATTTTACAGCAATGGAAAGGTACAATTAGATTTCAGTCTAATTTGTCCACCTGCATGGTTTCTCGATCGTCATTTTGAATACACCATGCGCATGCATATCGAAAGTCCGCATCTTTGGTCTTAATATTTTACTTTCACTGTGTCACCGTCACTATATATATACGCTATAGCTTCTAATTTAAGATTGGCGAATGCATTTTATTCATTTTCTTGCATGTATCATGACTGAGACTGACTCCGCCGTATGACTTTAAAGGATTATCATGACCACGACACATTTAACATATTTAATCCCTGGGCCATGCATGCAAGCGTTGACTGGGTTTTGAGAGCGATATCAATATAAAGCGGCGTTTATACCGGGTGCATGTACGGTATATGCGATATATATGCAGTCTGCGGTATACGTTATGTATTTTTTATGAATATAGGCGGCGAATGAACCCGATTTGAGAAACTTTCATGGATGAAATATAAAAAGGAGTTATAAGTTCTGGTATTAGTGATCAGATTTTATGTTTAAAAGGTACAAACATTTATAACGCAGTACTATTCCTTACAACAATGAATAGCCTGTTATAGGCAAACGTATTACAAAAAAAATTATTTACTTCAATTCATAAAATAATAGGTTATATTTTTAAAATTTAGTTTGCTATGTGCCATATATATTTAAAGATGTTTTGCAGCTCCGCCCCAAATCTGTTTCACTGGCAGTGACAACTACTGGTGCTTTTATCAATCACTAATGAAAATTATATTACGCACATAGGCCTATATATATATACACACACACACACACACAAAAGCGCGCACACGTGCACGTACACATGTAGCCTATACATATAAAGGAAGTACTACACATATAAAAATTTGTAAAATCTGTTCAGTATGTGTTAAAACCGTATTAATACATATTTGTTCAAGCGTATAAGTCACTTACTGTCTTGTTTTACATATTCAAGGATCTGGGTGTATAGGCGTACAGTTTCACCTACGTCGTAAAATAATTACTTCAATATTTCATGGAGTATAAAGTTATCTTTATATTTTACACTGGAAAATTAACTATATCTCTATAATATCTGGCTGTTTCTAATTTAAGACGGTATCAATTTTATTTTCAATCCAAAAAGCCTCTTAGAATGATTGACAGTTCTTGTGCCCGATTACGATTGTACATAACATGTTTGGCACAGAAATGATCACTAGTAAACAATCAGACATCACATATATATACGACATGATATATGACAGTATCTTCGATTTTTAGTTAAGAAAATATGTTAATATTTAAAATAAATACTCATTTTATTATATGATATCGGTTAAAAATGGTTTTCCAGTGCCAGTACATGACACAGTAAGGAGGTCACGCAGATCACGTGCGTGGTGTCTGTCAGGTGCGTCAGTCAGTCGGACGGCGATCATTGGTCACAAGTTAAACCAATAAAAAAGGGGATAATATATGATCTTGGAAATGTTTAACGGAAGTTAAATCTGTAAAACACACTGCACTTGATTTTGTCACCAGGATTGATTGCCAACATTTGGTAATTTACCGATTTCTGATGAATTTAGCGTAGGAGTCTGATTTTACTCTCGCAGCCGACATGTTACCAGGGCCCACGTAACAAGGCCACGTGAGTGAAAGTCAATCATTTTTATATTTTTCCAACAAGTCTGCGTTCGCGCCAGTTTGGATCTTGGTCACATGTTAGAACAACACTTGACGTTTTTCTCTTTCATTTAAGTACAAATATGATGGATGACAATAGACCATTACCCCCAAAACTTGCCCGAATTACGGGTATGTAAAATGGGCTTTAGCGCGCCCGGGCGGGCGCTTTTGAACTACAGGCCCGTGACAAACGCGCGCCCTGGCGGGCGTTATTGGAGTTTAAAGCCTTAAACCTGATGATTAAAACAGAAAAATATAAAACATGTAAAATATTTATTTCCTTTAATATTAGCAGATGTATTTTAAATAGAGCAAATATCTTTAAGATGGATTACACATCCATTTAAACATGTTCAGTTTTATAATTTTATAAAGTTAATACTGTGGATGTCATTTTGTTTGCGAGGGTTTCAAATTTGCAATATTTGCGAAAGATGAACTATTGGGAAAATGAAACAGTCGTGAATAACACGCCTCATCTAATACATCTATACAGGAAAAAGGTCATTTATTATATAAGCCTCATTGGCATTTAATGTATGTTATCTATAAGGGGTTGGTGATATTATTGATATATGGCAATACGTTGATTCCCCATATTTCATATCGCAAATAATTTTACAAATAATGATATTTGTATCTGCCAAAACAAAGTTTTGCAGATACTGTTGTTAACCGGGTTCCGCCACTGCCGCTGAGTTCATTTCCAGAATAGAATTCTGGACAGATTTTTCCAAAATTTTACAGGATTATTGTGTCACATGTGAACTGGAACCAAAATATTTTGTGTTGACATCTGACCTTTCCTCTCTCCAGTGCGTCTATCTGTGCATCTGTTTTGACACATTAACCCACATATCTTTGGACTCGTTTGACCAATCAGGAAAAAAATTTTGCACAAATGTAGCCCTTGGACAGCTTTATAACATACATAAAAAATTGTGGCCCACCTGCAACCATTTTTGCACAGGATCCATCTGTTCATCTGCCTTGGGATAAAATCACTCATATCTCTGCAGTGAATGGACTTATCCACCTGAAATTTTGCATGAATATTCATCCTGGATAGCTTTCTTGATTTTATGACAGGTGGCACCATCTACATTCATGTTCAGGCTGCAGACATCCAGGCTTATATCTCAGGACTGGTTCGACGTATCCTCCTGAAATTTTGTATGTGTATAGATCTTACATAGCTCTTTATCATACGCAAAACTGGTGGCGCCACCTTCAACCATTTTTGCACAGCATCTGTCTGTTTGTCTGCCGTGGGATAAAATCACTCGTATCCAGCAGTGGTTTGACTTATCTGCCAAAAATTTTGCATGTATATACATCTTGGATAGCTTTCTCGATTTTGTGGCAGGTAGCGCCACCTACTTTCATGTTCAGGCTGCAGACATCCAGGCTTTTATCTCAGGACTGGTTTGACTTCCCCTCCTGAAAGTTTGCATGTGTACAGATCTCACATAGCTCTTTATCATATGCAAAACTGGTGGCACCACCTGCAACCATTTTTGCACAGCATTTGTCTGTTTGTCTGCTATGGGATAAAATCACTCATATCTTGGCAGTGGTTTGACTTATCTGCCTAAAATTTTGCAATTGTATACAACTAGGATAACTTTCTGGATTTTGTGGCTGGTGGCGCCACCTACATACACATTTAGGCTGCAGACATCCATACTAATATGCAGCACACCTTTGCCCTTGCCACTCAATCCATGTCTCACTTCACCCGTCCCACTCTAGTTTCGGCGGATACACGAAGTCGCTTGTTCTAGTTTTTTATATTTTGTTAATGTGCCTTAAACTGATTCTTTTTAGTAAAACCAATGTTTAGCTCAGCTGACTATAAGTCAGCTGAGCTATAGTCGTGGTCCTTTGTCCGTCGTCCGTCCGGCCGTCCAGCTGTCCGGCCGTCCGTCTGTTAACAGGGCACGTTTTAAAACCCTTGGACCTACAAATCCAAAATTCTGCATACCAATAGATGTCCGCAAAATCTCCTACCATACCGAAAATTGGGTCATTAGGACTTTGTTCCTTCGAGATATTAAGGAAAAACCTCCGTTTTCCATAAAAAAGCCATTGTTTCACTTCAAAGCTGCCTAATATCAAAACCACTGATCTGTTTTTGATCATATTTAGTATTCATATTTTTCCATACATTTTCTGTGCACATACCAAAAATTAGGTTAGTATTGGGTATTATTTTGAAGTTATGGGCCCAAATATAATGCAGTTTCTTAAAAATCAGGAAATATATTTGCTCACTTAACATGAGAATTGCTGAAGCTGGAGACTTTTTTTCAGGAATATAACTTTATTTAATCAAGATTCAATTGTTTACCCAAAATCAGATCTGAATTTTGCAAATTTTTCAAGTTATTAGCATAAATAAAAAATCAATACCTTTAATTTTGTCCAACTTTGGCAATGGCACGTTTTTTCCCTGTAAGCACTGTTGATTTAATTTTCACAGCATATATACATAAGAATTTAATCTTTTAAAATCTGAAATTTCAAAGGAATTGTTTGAAAAGAGTAGCTTTTATTCAAGTTTTCATACACCATGTCAAGTGTTGTTTACATCTGGCCCACCTAGTAATACAGTCTTCACTTGCATTATGTAACCCACCCCAGGCAGCTTGCCTTGGCTTAGCTTGGCCACTACTAGCAGGCTTCCCCTCTGCCCTGCACTCCCCCCCCCCCCCCAGCTGGTGCATAAACTAGATGAATGTTATAATTTTCTGTATTTTATTTTATTTTTGGCTATGCTACATTTGAGATTTTGTATTGTACCACCAGGGTTACAATGATTAAAGTGCACATTTAATTGTGTCCACAAAGTGATGTATTGCTATGAAAGTGTGGATGTTCATCAGAGTGCGACTTATAACTCATGGTTGTATCAGTTGTTACATGATACTGGCTAAATAATCAAAATTTATATTGCTGATCCTTTATTTCAGTTCATAAAATTGAACATTCCCAACTCCAGTTTGCTCCTGGTATAATATATTGGGTGTTTTGATCCTTGGATTAATTTAAACACATGTATTAGTTTCATAGTTGATAATACTTTTCTTTTTTCCTGATACCATTTAAAAAAATATAAATATTTAAATTTTTCCTGTTAGTGCTGTGGATTTAATTTTCACAGCATGTACACATTAGCATTTCATCTGTTAAAATCTGAAATTTGAAACTAATTGATCAAAAACTGTAGATTTTATTCAAGTTTCCAGGTACCAAGTCTTCATTGTTTACATCAGGTCAGTATAAATGCAGTGTACTGGGCAGTTACATAACACCTTCAGGTCTGACCTACTGCCACTGTGAGTGTCTGGGTCAGGCTGGGTCAGGCAGTAATTACCAGAGAGCCCCTCTTTCTCTCTCTCTTTCTCTCTCTCTCTCTGGCAGTCCAGCTCTCTCTTTCTCTCTCTCTCTTTCTCTCTCTCTCTCTCTCTCTCTCTCTCTCTCTGCTTTTTCTCTTTCTCTCTCCATCTCTCTCTCTCTCTCTCTCTCTCTCTCTCTCTCTCACACCCTTATTGCCCCCCTATCCTCCCTCCATCCCATTCTGTTGACAGGTGCTAAAAACTAGATACATTAGCTATAAATGTTGATGCAATTTAGAAATGTGAATCAACTGAAATATTCACAATCACATGTATGTTATACTGTAAATTTATAGTAACATTCATAAACCTGGATAAAAATTATGTAATGAAAAAAAAGGAATAAATGCAAATATTGTTAATTTTTTATTGGCTCAGTAGAATGGGGAAAAAAATGATTTGCTTTGTTTCTCCTTCTTTCTGCCTGTTTTAAATATTTAATGTTCATGAATAAACTTTTTTTTTTATAAGCACTGTTGAATTAATTTCATATCCTGTATGTATATGCAAGGGTGTTGTAACTCTCACCATCCCCTTCTTCATCCCACTGAGGCTTTGCTCCTTGGCACTGTGAACAATAGTTCTATGGCTATAGCATAAAATTTAATAATTAAAGAAAATATCTACAGAGAGACAGAGGCGTTGTAACTCTGATCACAACACAACAACCCCCCTCCCCCATCAAGTCATTGTACCTGTGGAGTGGGGACGTTAGGGCAACTGTATACATATCATAAAATTGATAAAAAAGGTTTACCAAATAAATTGGATCTCATCAGACAAATGTGTAAACTGTTGAACTGTCAACAGCTTATCAAAAATGTAACCAATGGAAAGGCATAGTCAGATCTCAAATATTATTAGCAACATTTTCTTCAATCATATAAACCAACCATGGCCCAAATTACCTCTTCCTCTCAAACTTTATCTACATTTCATCATATTTTTAATATTTTAACCTTCTGGGTGGTTCAGTACTGTTGACCATTTGTCCATAGGTACCTATGTACATGCCAGAAATTATGTCAGTATTGTGTAATATTTAGACGCGAGGGTCATCAAAATAATGTACCTTGTCAAGACCGATCTTGTCAAGATATCATGTCATACAGTCACAAATTCATAAATCCCCTCATCAGCATAGTTAATCATAACCTTGTATCTGTCAAATTGAAATCTTGCAGTTTTCCATACACTATAGATCCTTCAACAAATAACCTTATCATCATTATACCACTGCGTAGTATACTGTCATTGCATTCATATTTGCTCAAATAAATTGGTTTTTTTTACCCCTCCCAAATAAATAAAAAATAAACCACTATATTTTACTCCATATTAATCCATCAGTCAGATTATTTCATATATCATTTACTCACATATTACATTATATTCCTTTATAAAAGCCCAACATGACCATGATATTCATAAGCTTTTTCTACTCGATATAGTATAACAATGGTGATACATTTATAGTCCAATCATGATCAGCTGAGCGCCGTGACCCATGGGTCCCTTGTTTTGTTAAATGTTTAGACACCTAAATGAGTTTGGATCAATGGAAGGCTAAAAGTGAAGACCCCTACCACTTCTTTAGACAATTAGTATTGAATTTTTTCAGTAGGCCTGATATAGCATAGATCAAAGGTCTGTCTGAGGGAATTAGCATGTCTGCTTGATGACTTATTGGTATACGAGAAATATTATGATACGCAAAAAGAAAGAAGTGCTGAGCACAGTCATAATAATTAATCATTCATTAATATTTTCTTTCCATTCTCATGATGACTGCAGGAAGATGTCTGCTTGATGACTTATTGGTATACGAGAAATATTATGATGCGCAAAAAGAAAGAAGTGCTGAGCACAGTCATAATAATTAATCATTCATTAATATTTTCTTTCCATTCTCATGATGACTGCAGGAAGATTAAGTGTCATTATATTTATCTATTTTTCTATGGAGACACAAATTAATGCAATTTTAAAATCATTTTTCTTCCATTTTCACGAAATTGGAGCAATCTGCAATATATCACAAATGATGCTTACAAGGCACTTATAAATGCACTTGTCACTTTCAGATTATACTATGGAAATGCTTACTGTGTGTATTTCCAGGTACTATCATCTGTAGAATACAACATATTCCAAATACTGCCACCAAGATTATAACTCGAATGTCGAAATTTGCCCAATAATAAAACAACTCCCCTGGTGAAATGTCAGATTCTGTTTAAGATTCTGCTTTATACCTTCAAAGCATCAAAAGGTCTAGACCAATCATATCTACTTGATCTTCTTGTTCAATATATTCCATCAAGGTCTCTGTGTTCTGCTGACAACATGGACGGCCAGGACTGTTACATCCAGAGAGAAATGTTTTTGGATAGTTGCCCCGGCTTTGTGGAACAGTTAACCTGACATTTTACTTTTTAAGTTTATTTAAATCATACTATATTTAAACTTTAACATGCACTAATTTTTATCAATCTTAGTTTTCATAGTATTGTACGTTATATTGTAGCTTTTATGCTTTTTATTGTTCAGCACTTTAGTGCAGTATTTTATTCTAAATTTATCCCTGTATTTATTCTGTCAATAATAATAATTATAATAATAATAATAATAATAAAGAATCATAAATAATAATATTATTAATATATATATATAATTATTATTATTATTATTTATACATACATACATAAGGAAAGCACACTTATTTCTTTTTAATTTGATATAATGTAAATATCATCATATGTATGGCAATATGCTACCAAATATTGCAATATATTGCGATAGGCTCTTTGTTGGGGATACCAAGCCCTCTTATATACACAACCACACCTGCAGGTTTTTAAGTCCAAAGGTAAAAGATTTGTATTATAGATAATAATAGTTATGTGCAGGTTACTGATCATGAAAATGGATCCTGCAAAACAACGAAAAAGTGATCATCTCGAAAAATAGCCTCACAAATGTGAAGTCAACCACAGTAAAGGAGTGGTGTCACACCTTCTGTGAGAACGCATTAAACATGAGGTTACTCTGCTTCTGCTTTGGACTAAGACACCGTCAGTTTTTTGCCAGTCTCGTTTATGAGTGGTTGTTAAGTAGAGGTTGTATTTTTTGTGGACAGTTTAACAGTTTCTGCTCACTCAAGGAGTCAACAACATGATCTCAGAAACCTTTCAGTGATAAATAGAGTCTATAAAATGATGGATGAAAGCCAGACCCTGTCAGGTTTATAAAGTATCCATTTAGATAAACAGGCCCCATAGTAAATGAGGTCCCTTGATGAATGATGCAAATGTCAGGGGTGAAACATGAGCAGAGAATTTGAACCCAAGTTTTCTTATGCTTCTTGTCACCTTATTTATGTTAGGTCATGTTTATTATCACCTTCTTATCCTAGATGGACTGGAGGTATTGTTTGGACAATAATGAGACTAAATCATTTTATCCCCAGACAAAGTCAGGATACTATGTTTAAGGCACAGGTCACGCCGCCGCGGCAGAGATTTCTTTCAGGGGAGATAACTCTAATAATATTTCACAGATCTTTACCAAACTTGACATTTGCATAGATATGGGTGGGAGGATGAAGCCTATTTAAATGAGATCATGACCTTTACTAGGAGAGTTACCTTGACCTTGAATAGGTCCATTTTGGAGGAAAATCACACAAAATCTTGAATAACTCAAGAAATCTTGCATGGAGTAAACTAAAATTCAAGTTGACTAAAAATCTTGGAAAGTATTGTCATGTACCAGAAACTTGTGGCACCATCTATTATCTTCTGCTTGTTTTCGTGCCATTTAATACCCCTATCATTGCCACCTTACAGTACTGTGAGCATTATAAGTCGAACACTAATGGACAAATTTCTTTAACATTATACATATACATAGATATGGGTTATGGGATGATGTATAATTAAATTTGGGTCATGACCTTTCCTAAGAGAGTGACCTTGACCTTTAATATTGCCATATATGGTGAAAATCACACAAAATCATAAATATCTCAATAAGTGATGCATGAATTGGTCCAAAATCAACTTGACTGAAGATCTTGGATAGTGTTGTCTTCTATGGAAGACAGGTGGCACCACCTAATGGACAGATTGGGCTGAAATTGTGCATGTCCATTGATCTTGGATACCTCCATCTTGTATTCAAGACTGGTGGTGCCATCTGCAACCATTTTCCATGGTGTTCATCCGTACAATAGCTTTGGGTGAAAATTGCTCATATCTCAGGAGTGGTTCAATGTATTGGTCTGAGATTTGGCATGTCCATCAATCTTAGAGAGTTTTCTCATAAAGCAGACAGGTGGCACCACCTACCTAACCATTTTCATAGAATAAATTAATGCCCATTTCCATATCAATTAAAATGATTATGTATGCAGTATGCACATGCAAAGAATCTATTCTTGTCAGAGATATAGTAACACAAAGTAACATACAGCATCAAAATGCATCCTTGTGCAGCCACTAATCATCTGACGGCGAGTTGTCCTTGCATGCAGGTGGATTAATGGTTTCATTATAAATACCGATGTACGTCAGATTATATACTGGGGTCAATATTGTAGTTACTAAAGCAAATTTCAGGGTTATGTAGAAAGTACATAGAATAATCGATTTATAATTGATCAACAAGTTTTTATTTTTCAATCATCGATTATGATTTTAAAACTGATTCCTCCCACTAATGAAAACTGATGTTGATATATATCTATTTTGAAGTATGTAATGTGTGAACAGGTAGATTACCTGACCTTTTTTACCTTACATTCATAGTTTGTGCAAAATATTCTTGTGCTGTACCACACATTCAGGGCTAATTAATTCTGTGTTTTCTTGGAATTCTTTACATAACTTACATAATGCACAAAACTTTTAACTTTTAGCTTAATCTATAGGTCAAAGGTAAGGTAAAAATTGCCTGCATAGTGGCCTATCCTGTTGTACCCTATTGAAATTTCATGTTCTAGTGCTATTTCATGCAAACCTTTTAATCCTAAGTGCAGTGTACCAGTGAATTTCACAGGTGGCCTCTAGTTCTGCACAATCTAATAATTCACCATTACTTTAAGGGACATAATCAGGAGAAATATTAAATCTATTCTTTCACACTATCAGTTCAGATTTGCTTTATACAAAAGTTTCCCAGCAAAACAAACCCAGCACACAGTCTCAGTTCCTTGCATACAGCTGTTTAAGACCTTGTTATGGCTCTGTGTGTTGAAAAACACAGTCCCTGTGTGTCTGTTTACCATAACGAGGTCCACGACAGTTGTTTGATTGTGAGCGGCAACACACAATGTTTCAGCCAGCGGAAACATGAATTGCATTTTTTGGGCAAAGCCAGTCAGGGCATCTCCTGATTGACACCTGTTGTGGCCAGGCGATACACCAGCTGTGTTTATGTTGACACCTGTGAAGGCTTCTGGTCCACTTTTTTTAACATTCGTTTACAGGAGTAAGAAAACAGTTTTAGTGCAAGATTTTGACAGGTACAAATTTATATTAAAAAGAAGAAGCTATTTTTTGTGTTAATTCAGCAAGCTTTACAAGTGATTTGGCCCCTTTAACAATAAAGAGAAGGTAGATGGTTCTGTTCCTGTGAGCACATGGCCCAGCCGGACATTACAGCACTTCATATACCATTTACTGGTTGAAAACTTTAAGAATACTATTAGTTTTGATAATCAGAGAGAAAAAAAATTTTGAATATGTTGACAAGTATAAATAGTGCACTTTTTTCTGATCATTTCCCTGACCTTTTTGTTGCAGGGGTTTATGGTATGACACATGGTACGGTAATCTGCTGAAAGTTGATGCATACGGCAATATTCTAGTTTGTGTTCATGGCTTCCGATTTCTCAAAGTGTAAGTACATTTATTCTTGGGAAATTAATATATTATATTATATTATATGTGCATAGGATAAATATCCATAACTTTATCCTGGTGTAATTCAAAGGTTACTATGTGTACACAGTAGGTTCTTTTGTATTTGATGTGTGTTAATTAAGTTTAACTTAACAAATGGCTCATGCTATATTTGGAGGACAGCAGACCCCTATTCCTTCAAGGCTACACGTTCATAAGACAGCAGTGCATATCGATAGACATAGCTGTGTATATAAAGATAAATATTAAGACTTCGCAGTTATTTTCCTAATTTTCTATCCTAAAAGAGCATTAGCATGTTAATAAATATATAATCCTGATTACATGTTTTTGTGGAGCTGTTTGTATACAGATATTAATTCATTATTATGACTGTTATACAGGACAGAGATCAGGAAGTTGTACACTAACAAGTTCATACAGCTTGACGAGAGCCGGATCTACATCCTCAATACACTCTTCAACCTGCCAGGTAAACCTTTACATGCATACTGTTCATTATCTTAGACAAATTTGACAGAGGTTATGCCTTCAACCCTGTTTGTCTGGGTTTGACTCTTTGTTTTCAACATGATATCAATGAAATTTTGTTGGTTTGTTGGAAGGTTGGGCCATAGATAATGAAAAAAGAGATTAAATTTTGGGTCAATCCTATTATATTTGGTGCTGAATCTCGGCAAATTCACTCCATTTGTCTGTGTGTCCACACAGGATTTGGAAAGTTCTCAGTGATTTTAAAAAAAATGATTGAATAGTGAGCCATTGGCTTAGGAACAAATTATTAGAGTTATCTGGATGTTGATCTAAGTATTGGTGCAGTTGTGTACTCTCTTCAGTGCACTCTAGTAAAATATGTAATGGCCTGCAGGTGGCACTGTCTGTCTCATGAGGATTAATGGATTGTGACAATGAATGGTTTCTTAAGTTTATTTTATACCTAAGAAACAAATATGTGCAGGATTATTGTATAGACAAGCTTTGATATGAAATGTGAGTGATGTGAGAGCAGATTTTTTTTTAGATTAATGCTTAAATTTTCCCCAACTAAGATTTCATTTGATTTGGATAGTATTTTGAAAGATTTTATGGCAACCAAAGCCATCTGATTTATAAAAAAAAGAAAGGGTGAACTTTATTGGTGTGAGATAATTTAGAGATAGTTAAGGTTATATTTAAATCCTTTAAGTTTAATTGAACAAAGAAAAATGGTGAAATTGAAAGCATATTTAATAGCAAAAATTAAGTTTGTACAAGTGAGAGCAGAAAGTCAGTCAGATAAATGCTATGAATTCAATGCATTTTTACCTCATGTTTCTTTAATGTTTATCTGACAGGAAGTGACTGAAAAGGGAAATTTTAATCTGGCTAAAATACAGTCATAGTTTTGTTAATAAGTTTATCAGCCATATTTAGAATCGTTTTGTGATTGATTGCACTGCAGTTTGTTACCTTAAATTTCACCATGTAAATATAACATACATGGTGTATCATATGAGTTGTCTTTCACGGAAATATACATACTTTATTTTACAGAAACATACCTACTGGCCTGTCTTGTTGATTATTTCACAAACTGCCCAGATTACCAGACGTAAGTAAAAATGTTTGATTCCATTTTTGGATATGGCCATAACAGGTTTACCAACCCTTCCTTTACGTATGTATAGAGCCATGTTGTAAATTATTGGTATTTCAATCAGGAAAATGTTTATGTATTTGTAAAAGTTAAATGGTTGTAAATTACATGTTTAGGCAGTGGAGGATAAGCTTTAAATTGAGATATATTGTTCATTAAAGTCAACTGACAACATTACACTATGCATCTCTAGTAAAGATTTGCATTAAAATGTGCTTGAGTTGCATTTGAACCCAAGCCTGGTCTCTACACATGTTTGACTTAATATGAAAATTTAACTGAACTAACCTTTCAACCAATGCTAAAATGTGTTAGAAGAAAATATGGTCAAATGTTGATATAAAAAATAAAGAAGATAAATTGGCCATATTTTCTGTTGGTACAGATTTTTAATGATATTTCTGTTAGAAATAATACTAAATTGAAAGGATATATATTCATGATACATTTATGATTATTGTTGTGACCAAGATTGTGCATTGTCTTTTGTATGAATATATTCCTAATATATGAATGTTATTGCTGAAATTTCTTCTATTTGAATTATTATCTCAAATTTCTCATGAAAGTGAAAAGTGATCAACACTTTCTTTTCAAGGAATCCATTATACATTGTTTGAAAAGATAACAACAGCAACATGACCTATATAAGCTCAGTATAGGTTTGGTTCATGCCTGGTGTTTATAGATTTACAACTGAGGCCTCACCGTGAAATATGATGATGTTGAATGAACAGAGTAGTCTACAATTACATTAATCATCAATTATACTGCATTAGCACCAATGGCATCAGAGCCTCTCATCTTAATCAGTTCCCTTATCACAATAAGTCATAGAAACAAATGACAAATTGTATGCCAAAACAAGTAAAAGGTATGGTTCTCAGGCACTGCCCATGTCCATTTAAACCCCCCGCATCAAACATTTTTATTTTGATCTTAATACAATTTTAATATGATTTCCTTTGTTATGAAGTGCTTTTACCTGTTTAGCAAAAAAACCCTGTTATTTTCATGCTTTTCCCTGATCATATGACATTTTTATTGAAACATACAAAAAAAGGTAAAAAAAAAAAAAAAAAAAAAAACCGGCTGCATTGATTTCTGATAAAAAATGCCTGAGAACCATACCTTTTTATTATTTTGGCATTATGCATGGTATTTAGGGGCCAGGCTCCCTTGTTGATATTTATTTCCAGAGGTAGAATATGTTGTTTTTATAACTTTTCTATATATTATCATATGTTGTTACCTCTACAGAGAAGAGACAGGCGTGCGATCAGGTGACATCTTCATGTCCTACAAATCCATTTTCCAGGACGTGAGGGAAGCCATGGACTATGTGCATATCAAGGTTAGTTCACACCCAGTGTACACATTTAATATCCATGCTGCTCTGTATTTTAACTGAGTGAGATGTGTGTGATTCTGGATTGCCATGACCACTGGCCCTGTATATGTTTGTTTTTCTTGTGTCCTTTACAGGATTGCCTTATGCTTCAGCATTAGCAAGGGGGTAAAGACCCTGCTGAACTTGGTACGCCTCCCTTGTTTGGGGCCAGCCCAGGCCTCCACACGTCAAGGGTAATGCAGTTTCATTACCAACCAGTGGGCTATCACAAGCAGCAAAAATAAACTGATAAAACAAAAACAAAAATGTAGAGTAAATATTGATATTGTTTAAAATAATCAATAAAAGATATTTCTAATATTGAACATAAAAAATAATTGATAAATATTAGCTGTGCTGTTTCTTATGAATATACTGGGTGAAAAATTTAATCTGCGGCTGCTAAAATGCTTGATAAACAGATTAATCAAAACACATACTGTGCTAGGTGTTCTCCTCTGAAGATATTCAATAAATATTTGAATAATTGAAAAACTAACTAGAATAATTAATCTTTTTCAGTATGTTAGTAAAAAAACATATTTAAATATATTTAATAAAATTTAATGATAATACACTTATTTGTATACTAAGATATTTGGTAAAATATGCAGTAAAGTACCTGTGATTTATACAGTATCTAGTAATTCTGTAAAGTACAGAAAATATTAAATACATATTAAATACAAAATAAATATGTCAATATTGATTAATAACATTCATACATTTCAATGATTTTATATTTGTTATTAAATAGGATTAAATATCTAGGTTACAGTATTCGAATCGCAACAGCACTTAATTAAACAAATTATTTCTTTATAGAAATTAAAGTAAAAATTGAGTACATGTTGCATAGGGAAAGCCAGATGGTTAAGACTAATTATAGATCAATATAGCAGTGTAGTTTGTAATGTTCTGTGGTAGATATCAGTCAAGAAACGGGTAATGAATATGAACTTAATTAAAGCATTGGGTTTTATTTGACAGGGCAACCTGAAAACCATTACAGTGGAAAACCTGGATGAGTATGTCATCAAGGATGAACGCCTCCCCATCCTGTTGGACAGGTGAGTCCTCTGAATTGCAACTTGTCTAGTATTTAAATATAAACTCCCTCAGCATTGGTAAGTCATTACATTTTACAATGCTGTGGTTTAACTGTGGCCTAAGATGGCAGGGCATTATTCTCTGAAATAGTTTCTAATCCATGTTTAATGTAACTTAACCAGTCAAATGCCCCGTTGCAATTCATTCAAGAAGCAGTATTGGCTGGATCAATATATCAAGAACACGGCAACAATTACCTCAAACTACAACAGTTTACCGCTTCCTGTAGCCACACAAATTTTAACTGTCTTCAACTCATCAGTTCAGCCAGTCACAGATCATGTATCATAAACTCAACTTTAGCTGCATCCCTACAATCTTATTGGTCCAACATTTCATCCTTTTATCTGGTGGGCAAACCTGGGAAACAATCCAAAACAAATTTTATAAAATTTAGAAATGTGATGTAGAGAAGCACTGTGTTTAAATTGTGTATAAATTAAAGGGATTCTGTATTCTACGATAATTAATGATATAAACAAATAAATGTTATACTTATAGCTGTATTTCCTGGAGGGTGTAGATAAAAAAATTAATATTTAGGTGCAAGGATCTGCATATACCTAATGAAAAGGTATCTGTTAGCTTGTAATTAGCAACTTTACAATGTAAAATTCCACCAATAAATTATGAAGGGAGTCATAGTTAACCTAACTGATCTGATGTACCTCATTTAGCATTTATAGTGTTTGTTGTAATTCTATGTAATAGTAAAAAGTATATTAAACTTTGCTTTATGTCTTGCATTAGAATTGTATCCACCAAAACAGAGTTTTGCGGATACTATGTTTTCAGCTGCACGCCGCCGCCGCCGCGTAGGTGTCCGGAGAACTCCTCCGTAACCGCTGGGCCGAATTTTACGAAACCCGGGATTATGTTCGGGTCACATGTGAACTGCTGTGCCCCGATTTTGTTTTGACCTCTGAGCTTTCCTCTGCGCTCTGCGTCCGTTTGTGCGTCTGTTTCCACACATAAACCCACATATCTCGGGAACTGTTTGACGGATCAGGAAAATTTTTTTGCACAAATGTAGCCCTTGGAGAGCTTTATAACATACACAAGAAATGGTGGCGCCACCTGCAACCATGTTTGCACAGTGTCCATCTGTTCGTCTGCCTTGGGTTAAAATCACTCATATCTCTGCAGTGATTTGACTAATTCACCTGAAATTCGGCATGCGTATACATCCTGGATAGCTTTTCTGATTTTATGACAGGTGGCGCCACCTACATTCACGTTTACACTGCAGACATCCAAGCTCATATCTCGGGAACCCTTTGACCGATTGGGCCAAAATTTTGCATGTGTATAGATCTCACATAGCTCCTTATCATATGCAAAACTGGTGGCGCCACCTGCAGCCATTTTTGCACAGCTCCTATCTGTTTGTTTGCCATGGGATAAAATCACTCATATCTCTGCAGTGATTTGACTAATTCACCTGAAATTCGGCATGCGTATACATCCTGGATAACTTTTCTGATTTTATGACTGGTGGCGCCACCTGCAGCCATTTTTGCACAGCTCCCGTCTGTTTGTCTGCCATGGGATAAAATCACTCATATCATGGCAGTGGTTTGACATATCTGCCTAAAATTTTGCAGGTTTATACATCCCCGACAGCTCTCTTGATTTTATGACAGGTGGCGCCACCTACATTCTAGTTTATGCAGCACACATCCAAGCTCATATCTTGGGAACTGTTTGACCGATTGGGCCAAAGTTTTGCATGTGTATAGTTCTCACATAGCTCTTTATCATATGCAAAACTGGTGGCGCCACCTTCAACCATTTTTGCACAGCGTCCATCTGTTTGTCTGGCACGGGCTAAAATCACTCATAAACATATAGTGGTTTGATTTTTCTGCCTCAACTTTTGCATATGTATACAGCTTGGATGGCTTTCTGGATTTTGTGGTAGGTGGCGCAACCTACAGACACCATTTGGCTGCAGACATCCATGCTAATATGCAACACTTCACTCTATTTCCCCTTGCCACTCAATCCATGCCTCACTTCACCCGTTCCACTCTGATTTAGGCGGATACACGTAGTCGCTTGTAGACTACCTGTATTCTAGTTTTTTTTTTATCGTATGAGAGATGAATTTTCCCATGTGTGCCCTGTATATTTCCAGAATGAGGAAGCACGGCTCAAAAGTGTTCCTGCTGACCAACAGTGATTTCTCTTATACAAATGTAAGTTTACAGCAACTGTGTGGTGTTCTCACAAATAATTATGACTATTATGACTTGCATGAGAAATAAGACAGGTCAGACAAACAGAATGTAAGAGTATGTAAAATGTATGTGCATGTGTATGTGTTACTTAGGAAACAAGTCCATGCAAATTTCAATATAAAATATGTTTATTTATATATATTAAACTGTCTCAGATCTGATATACAATTGCACAAAAAAACTCAGATTGTTAAATTAAAGCAGTGTTTCATGATATCCTTCAGGAGATAAAATTTAACCCTTGTCATGTGGTTGAGTTGTAGCAGGAACAAGTGTCAGTTTTAGATGGCAGCATTAGCACTATTTTATTTATATGTCAATATTGATACAAATTTCTCTAGGACCTGGTATATGCATAAATTATATATTTAGCCAATGATACCCAAAATTGTAAAACAAATGCTGATCTTTTATATTTTTAGAAAATCATGTCATATTTGCTGGATCAGCCAGGTTCAAAGGTAAGTGTATTAGCTTAATTACCTTGACTATTTATACAGTTTAAGTATTTGTTTCTGATTATTACTTGTCTTCTTTAGGGCATGTCACACCTCTAGCAAATACTGATTATGAAATACTAGGCTGACTTTTCTAAATCCAGAAATCCAGTTGATTTATGTGACTTCTACTGAACCAAGTGGTATGTTCTGTGTATCTGCCAGTATTTTATTGTCTCCAATCCTGACAGAGTGGACTGGAACAGTTGCAGGAAAAACTGTAATACTTGTCAAAATAACAAGCCGTATATTATAACTTCCATTATCATATGATAAATTTTCATCTGTGTTTCAAATATGTCGGAAAAACATAACTTTAATCAAAATAAAGTTTCCTTGACAAGAGGGCTGTTAAACTGTATGTTTACCTGTAATAGATAGATGGCTTTAAAAACAAAGTGAAAATTAAAGAGAAAAGAAATTGAAGACTAATCTTCCCTTTTCATGCAAATGTGCTTCATTGACAAGTACAGAGTTTACTTTGCTTACTATTACAGCCTGGTGAGCTGATTCGTGACTGGACCAGCTATTTTGACTACATTGTGGTTGACGGGAAGAAACCACTGTTTTTTGCTGAAGGGACAGCTCTCCGTCGTATTGACAAGGTCAGTGCTTTGATGCTCATATGCAGAGTCAACACTTGATGGCAATGTATACAGTTGGCATGAGATCTTGTCTCAAATTTGCCATTGGACTTAGAGCAGCCTTTTGAACAGAGCTGATTATTTTTAGCGAACCTGTGAGCTTATGCGATGGTGTGGCGTCGTCCGGCGTCCGTCGGCCGTCGTCCGTCGTCTGTACGTTAACCCATACTATCTTGAAAACGGCAAGAATTAGCATAACGAAATTTTATGCAAAATATTAGTCATCTGAAAAACTCTATCGGATTTTGCTTATTTTTTGGCTAACTGCATTTTCTTAGATTTTATAGGGAAAAAGCTAAAAAACCTTTAAAAATCTTCTTCTCCAAAACTGTTCAGCCAAATTGTCCAATATTTCACAGAAATGATCCCTGGAACAATCTTTCTGAAGTTTGTTCGAATGGTTTAAGTTTGGTGATTTTTGGCCGAGTTACAGGAAGTTGAACTTAGTCATCTGTCCAAAAAAGCATACTAAAATTACAATCTCAGAAATGGCTTGAGCTATCATCACCAAATTTTATGCCAATGTTGGTCACATGAGTCATATCTGAAATTGAGGTATTGGTGGCTCCACCTGCATCGGCCTTTTTTGTACGGGGGTCATCAGTGCCCGTATCATACTGACAGCTACAAATAACTTCTTCTCTGAAACGAAATGGCCTAATTGTTTAATATCGCACAGAAATGATCCTAGGGTAGTGCTTTCTGAAGATTGTTCAAATGGTCTGAGTTCAGTGACTTTTGGCTAAGTTATGGGAAGCTGAATTTAGTCATGTGCCATAACAGCCCGTGTAAGCTAAGTGGCTACAAAAATCTTCTTCTCAAAAACCACTGGGCCAAATTCTTAAATCTCACACATTAATTATCCTTAGATGTTCAATGATTTTTGGCTGAGTTATGGGAAGCTGAACTTTGCCATTTTGCTGTATTTTCCCATATGAGTTATAAACCTACAAAACGTTTTTCGACTGATGATACTGAGGCCAGTTTGTTTGATATTTTGCAAGAATAATTCCCTGAATCATTCTAATAATAATTGTCTTTTATGGTTCCAAAAAATGAATTTTGGCTGAATTATAAAGATTGAATTGAGTCATTTTACCATATATGTTAGCTGTGTGAAGCAGATACATCTAGCCTAGCACCAGTTTATCAGCATCCATTACATCATGCCTCTAGACATTTAGATTTTAGAATATCTATGGAAAATATTGACAAGAATGTTTTTTAAAAGCTTTTAAAAAATGTAGATTTATGATATTACATATCATCTGTACATTATTCATAATTTCTCAGGAATAGCAGGAGCTACCATCCCCAAATTTTATGCAATTATCAGTCACATATCAAATGTTGATGGATTCAGCTTATTTTTGCTATCTGCATTTACTTAGATTTTACAGGGAAAAAGCTGATAAAAACTTCTTCTTCTTGTAAAGAGTCCAGCCAAATTGTTCAATATTTTACAGAAATGATCCCAGAGGCGTGCCTTCTCAAGTTTGTTCAAATGGTTTGTGTTAGATAAATTTTAGCAGAGTTACATAACAGGCCAAGATTGTGTATGTTTCTTGAATAGGTTGAGAAACTGCAAACTGTTTCAGATTTGGCAACAGATCAAGAGTTCATTCAGTGCAGCCAGATTTAGGCCAAGAGTTCAATCAGTGCAGCCAAGCACAAGGCATGTGATCACTTCATGGGTAGCATGTGATCACCTCATGAGTATCATGTGATCACCTCATGTTCATTCAGTGCAGCCAAGTACAGGTCAAAAATTCACTCAGTCTAGCCAGGTGCAGGTCAAGAGTTCACTCAGTGCAGTAGCCTGAGCCAGTAATTTGTCACAGTACACTCGGGGCAACAGCCTTTCTCACCAAAGCATGGTCAGCCCGGTGCATCAGACTCAAGGCCTGATATTCTGACCTGTCTATGTGTCTTTAATGGCTTTCTCGTTCACAAGACAGGTGTCGCCATCTACAATGACTTTTTGCAAAGTTTATGTGCTTGCTTAATTCTATGGAGGAATTTGATATATCAGCCTGAAATTGGGCATATTTATACATGTCAAATAGCTTTGTCGTATACAAGACTGGTGGTGCCACCTACAATAATTTTTGTGTTGTGTGCACCCATGCCAGAATTTCAGCAGTGATGTTTGTGTATTGTTTCTTGTTCAAAATTTTTAGTACTTGCATTGTTCTTATATATGAAAAGTAGTGGTTCAGCATTGAAGCGTTATACCAGGTGTATATCCATTTGCACAGGTTCGCATTAGGCCTGTAGGCCTTTTAAGAATTTCTGTCATTTTCAGTCGACTTCATTAGTCTAATTTAAGAAAATTCTGATGTATATTTATATGATCAAATAAGTAGGGCTCACACATACTTGTTTTTTTTCACTGACTTGAGGTGTCTCTGCTGTACGTAAAAGATGCCCACCAGTATATACAAGTATGTTTTGTGCAGTTTTAAGTGCAAAACATATTTTCAATTATTAGGGCAAGAGCTTACTAGGATCTTCATACTCATCCTGAAGAAATGCCATCCATTCATCAACAATAAGATGTTTAGTCCCCTTGATCCACTGAATATTTTATTTCATTTCAGACAACAGGAGCACTGACTTTAGGAGTCCATCAAGGTCCACTCAAACCAGGACAGGTCTACTCAGGAGGTCAGACTATTTCTGTTTATAATATTAGTAATATTTGAATGATATAGTAAATGTAAGTTGTAAGGTAAATTTTCCATCATATTAATATATTTCACATTGAGAGTTCCCTGCTTCTCTTAAATTAAAAAAATATCAGTCAGATTTGAAAGCTATGTCACCATGTAGTTTTATTGGTTGCTCTCTCTCTCCCTCTCTCTTTCCTAAAATCATGTGTCATGATTATGCTCTCAAAGAACCATAATGCAAGGGATATTGAGAGTTAACTGGCTCCTGTAAATGATGCATCAATATTTTAAATAAAGGGAAACACAAGCACCACAAAATATGTGGTATGCTGGTTAAATAGAGTCACAGGATGTGAGCAAAGGAAGCAGTTTCCTGACACTTGCTTAAATTAAGTATTTACTACAATAGAATCACGGTTATACATTTCATCTATAGGTTCATGTGACATTCTGTCTGAAATGATGGGAGCCACAGGTAAAGATGTTCTGTACGTGGGTGACCACATCTTTGGTGACATCCTCAAGTCTAAGAAGATGCGGGGATGGAGGACATTCTTGGTGGTCCCTGAGCTGGCCCAGGAGCTCCATGTCTGGACATCAAAGAGAGGCCTATATAACCGACTCCAAAACCTGGATGCAATCCTCAGTGATATTTACAAGTAAGTTTAAGTGTCAGAATACTTGAGAAAATTTATCAGATGTGTCAAAGTGTCACCCTTCAGTGACATGTACAGGTCTCAATCCTCACAGTTTCCTGTGGTCTAGGGATAGAGCACAGGACTCAAAGTCGGGAGATCATGAATTCAAATCTCAGTTGAGGTGCTGAGATATTTAGAGTCAGACCCCATCCAGGTTGAGTGCTCTTGAGGCCTGCAGGTGCAGTAGTCACTGGATGTACTTTACACCAGGATATTATAAAATGAGAGGACTCGTGTACTACTGCCCTGTCACATAATCAGAAACTGGAATGGAATTCAGCTGATGAACATACTTGTTTAAACTAGCCTTAAAAAGTGGACTTGGTTATCTCAAAAAAAAATTTTTTTTTAAATCTCATTTGTCATTTATATCATATGAAAGTGTTAAATGTATGAAACCCCCTCACATTCACAAGTAAGGTTTAAGTTACAATCCTGAATAAAGTTGCAAGGTAGTGTCATGTGCACTGACCTCTAGTGAACATTGAACAAACCAATAAGGCTTAACTAAGCACAAAAGTCAGGTGGCAAGATTATTTTTTTTCGGACCTCATCTTTCTGTATTTTTAGAAGAATTATCTAAATGTTTATATCTGCTGTGAAACATCAGGCATAATGCATTTATATTTATAATTTTGTACTCTATTTTGAAATTGTGTGTTCTCCTTTATTATAGAAACCTTGACAGCAGCACAGAAGTAAAACCAGATATTCACAAAGTACAAGGTGCAATCAGAGTAAGTCCCTGATTTATTTAATTGTGGTTGAGTAAGGTTCATTCAGCTGGCTCATTAGCTCTGACAGTCTGAAACAGGTGTATGGTCAAAGGTTCATATAGCATTCAATAAGCAGCAACAATTTGAAATTATGAACAGAGAATGTTACTGCTGTGGATAGATCAGCCACGACTGTTTATTTCTAGCCAAGATAAACTGAAAGACAGTTACTTGGATCATTAATATGAGCATCCCTTATTACTCATTTTACCATTTTTGCTATCACTACTCAGTATTCAGATATAATAATGCAAACATACTTAATACCAACATTTAAAGTGAGCATTAACACAGAAAGCCAGAAACTAGACAGTAGAAAAAAATGTGCTTACAACACATTCACTTAAAAGGAATAGATGTTACTTGGAGATATAGTGCCAGATGGATGTTTTATTTTTGCATTAGGTTGAATTTCCCACTTTGCTAATCAACAGGACAAATTTATGGTGAAAAACACCTGAAGGCAGCTGAAGCAGTTGTTTATTGATATCATTAGAGATAATTATTGGTAATGACAGAATGATATATATATATGCTGCATAACTGCCTGCAGAATTACCAGTTACATTTTTTATCTTCACATGATGAAGTTATATCTTCTCCACACTTATTCCTCTTTTCTTATAGGAAGTAAGCCATGAAATGGACATGTCCTATGGAATGCTAGGAAGCATTTTCAAGAGTGGTAGGTACCTTTGCATTGAAATACTTTAGATGCATTATGCAGTTATGTAGTGAAGACCTTCCAGTCCAACCAGTCCAAGAATGACATTTGTGATCTGACATTGAGACCAAGACCTAAACCATGAAATCTTAGACCAATAACAAAACTGAGCCCAACAGGTCTGAGCCAAAGGCTGAGATTTTGAGATTATATGTTTAAACAATGCTCATATGCTGCTTGTATCAGTATCAATTTTCCCACAGATATCAGTCAACACTTCAATACTAGTTAGTTCTACCTGACCAACAAACAAACAGCCTTGACGTACAACCTCAAATCACACATGTATTTATTTAGCAGTGCATACTTTCTATAACTTGTATCTCTGCCTGGTCTGGATGTCAAGACCAGATAAGTGTTTAGACCATTTAGGACCAGGACCTGTGATACAAAGAAGGGACTGGCGAGACGGGTCTCAAGACTCACATTACTCATATCATGGCAGATATCAAAACCATACAGTGATGTATATAACTCTCAAACAGTAATAACAGTTTGACTGATCAGTTAATCTCTCAGTGTTGTAGATGACTTCAAAGCAATACAGTCTTAATTAAAAATACATGAGAGATGCAGTTTTAATCTAATGCTGTGTATTATTTAATGAAATCCCTGAAGGTAGAGTTTACTACATATAGACTGATTCTTTTGTCATGGATAGAATGGTAGCTGGCTTTTCATATGATGCTATGTATATTGAAAGGATGGCAAAAATTAAAGTGTATCAAATATAACTATGTGTTTTGACAGGTTCTCGGCAGACATTCTTCGCTGCTCAGCTGATCCGGTACTCAGATATTTATGCATCGACATTCCTCAATCTGCTGTACTATCCATTCTGTTATCTGTTCAAGTCACCCGCCATGTTGGTAAGTTCTGGCATGTACACAAACATTATGAATACACAATGGGACATGGTCAGGCACTTAGAGTGTAGGACATTTTAGCTGAGCATCCCAGTACATTTTCCACCAGATTTCTAAAGCAAAATATTAAAATAGTACAATAGTACATCAGAGGTTCTGTTTTATGTTTCAACAACAGGTTAACACTTCTAGCATATTTTTTATCCCTATGGTTTGAAAACTGAAACTTGGGTCACATGATAAAATACACCATATGGTTTTCATCATCTTCATTCAGTGAACAATGGCACGTGCATGCTACAACCCTATCCTTTAAGAAAAATGGAGTATCCACACACTCGCACATATTGCCCGCAGATGTAGAAGTATTTGACAAATCTACAACCATGGGTTAAAGGAAAATAAGTCAGAGATGCAGTGTATGATGTAATGAAAACTTAAGTAAGTGACCTAACCATGAACTCTGTGACCTTAATCGCATATTCATTCAATGAATAATCATCAGTAGAGCACTGGGGAGCAAGCAGCCTAGTTACCATTTGCAGCGTAAACAGTCAGTCACACAAGAAGCACATATTTAGCATAATTTGGGTGACTAACTCAAACAGAATACATGTAGTCTGTACCAGTACCCCTCTCTGCATGTTTTTTCCAGTTATTTTTTATGCAAAGGAGAAAGTATAAAAAGTTTTAGGTCAAGCAAATGTATTCCAAATCTCAATATATTATCATATAACATAATTGCCTATGAAAAAAATATAAATATAGATTTTACATAAAATAACCCCATGTCCTGGAGGAAAAACATTTTTTCTATCTAATTTTAGCTCAGCTGACTATAAGTCATCTGAGCTATAGTCGTGGTCCATTGTCTGTCGTCCGTCCGTCCGTCCGTCCGTAGATGTGGCACGTTTTAAAACCGTTAGACCTAGGAATCCAAAATTCAGCATAATGTTAGATGTCCCCAAGATCTCCTACCAAGCCGAAAACTGGGTCTTTGCAATTTCGTTCCTTTGAGAAATTAAGGAAAAACCTCAATTTTTTATTAAAAACCTATTTTCACACTTCAGGAATGCCTTATATCAAAACCATTCATCTGTTTTTCCTCATATTTACCATAAATATTCCTCTATATAGTTCCTATGTACATGCCAGAAATTATGTCTGTATTATATAATTTAAAAAAGTTATGGGCCCAAACATAATGCATTTTGTAAAAAATCAGGAAAGATATTTGAGTACTTAACACAAACATGTTAAAGCTATGGACTTTTTTTCAAGTAATAAAACTTGAATTAATCAAAATTAAATTGTATACCAAAAATTAGATCAAAATCTTTTAAATTTTTAAAAATATTAACAAAAATAAAAAATTGGTACCTTTAATTTTGCCCAACTTTTACCATGGCACATTTTTTTCCTGTAAGTAGTGTGGATTTAATTTTCACAGCATGTTTTTGTTAGCATTTTGTCTGTTAACACCAAAAATTTGAAACCAGTTAATCAAAAACTGTAGATTTTATTCAAGTTTTCAAGCACCATGTAACATATTGTTTACATCAAGCTAGTGTTATGCAGTTTGCGAGAGCTCAGCTCCCCAGCTTCAGCTCTCAGTTCCTAAAATTTGGCATACAATTAGATGTCTCCAAAATCCCCTACCATGCCAAGAATTTGGTCACAAGGACTTAATACCTTCGAGATATTAATGAAAAGCTTCATTTTTCCATTAAAAACCCATTGTTAGACTTCAAGACTCTCTGATATCAAAACCACTGATCTGACTTAAATCATATATAATATACATATTTTTCTATACATTCTCTATGCACATCACAGAAATGATGTCAGTATTGCGTAATTGTTTTAAGTTATGGGCCCAAACATAATGCACTTTGTAAAAAATCAAGAAATATATTTACTCCCTTAACAAGGGGATTGCTGAAGCTAGAGATTATTTGTCAGGGATGTAACATTAGTTAATCAAGATTCAATTGAATACCAGTGTTGGAGGTCTCAAGGCTGGTCTTGGCCTCGAGGCCGGTCTCGAGGCCGGGTTTCGCCGGCCTCGGCCTTGGCCTTGGCCTCGGAAGGCCGTGACTCGGACTCAGACTCGGCCTCGAGACCTCCGGCCTCGTTGACTCGGGGCAAATGGTTTCGAGGCTGGCTCGAGGCCACGCACGTTTGACCTTCTTTGAATGTTCTCAGCTTCTATTTGTGAACAGGATTCAAAATTTTAGGGGTCCCGTGGGCCAATCACCCGTATTATTTGGCTCACCAGTGAAATGTGAAGGTGCAAGCTTGTTTGGCCCGAAAATTCTGCCTTCAGGTGCTAGAATAATAGTCCCTTTATTTTAATCTCCCTCAGTCTCCATGTAGATATTCTTAATTTCCATAATAAAAGGTATTACCCGACGTAGCCGATCATTTAATTTGAGCCTTTAACATTAGCCTGATTGTGCCCAGTAGCCCTACTGCCTACATACGAGGAACAATCGGTTCACTCTCGTACGCCGGTGAGAGGAGAAAAACTGCCGGTAAACATTAAGTTTCAACACCTGCACGAGTGAAAAAGATCCATGAACCGACTTATTAACATGCGCAAACGTTATAAAAAAAGGGGGGAAGATACATTGAGCAATTAAAAATCGTTCTCGTTGGATTACAAACAAAGCGCAAGTTCATCGTTGTCGCATTAAATGAGTTCTCTCGACATTCATACTGTCAACCGGCCATGTTGGCATTTAAACCATGTGACACGTTGACTGTCGTGCAGTTGATTTGCGTATGCATCCGCGTCTAGCCAGTGCACGCATACGTTCTTGTGATTGGCGGAGAGATGAAGTGTCATAGATAGAGAGCCAATCAGAGGATCATTGTAAAATCAACCCCATGTGACTCCATTCATGAAAATTTTGGCGGGAAAATGTTCCCTGACATCGCTTCGCTTTCGGTTTGTTTTAGTGTTTGTTTTTTTCAGCTAAGATCCCGGCGGCACCGCGAGTTTATAAAGCAAATGACTCAGGGCTATATATTTGAACCTGCAACTGACGATGTCTGGTGCATGATCTCAACAAATCAGATGTTTGTTATCGCTAGAATTGTGCATTTTCTCCGGTTCTGTAACGATCATAACAGGATTTTGGCAGCATTTTTCTGTATTTTGTATTTTGCCCAGCTGATTAGGAAAGAGGATTTTCCGAAAAAAGAAATTGACAACAGACTGGGAAAATAGATTCAGAAATCAGTTTAAATGTCCGTGAGAGTAATATTATCTCACCCGAGTTCCATTATGGCAAAATCCACGCATATTTAATAAGGTCAGAGGTCACTATGCTGCTTGTGGTGAGGCCGCGATAACTTACGTGGAATACAATTGATTTTGATCAAACTCAACAGAATTACATGTATTAATCAATATAATATATCGCCTATAGATTTCCAACAAAAGCCATCCATATTCATTGAGGTCAATGGGTCACCAGACTTTTGTGGCACCATGGTAACGTAAATATATTATTGGTGAGTGACATGGTCAGTAAAAATATTAATCCATACAGTTTCTCACCTGTATTTTAACCTCAGCAAAATTCACGCCTTTTCAATGAGGTCAAAAGACAGAAAACAGGTGCATTATGCACATGTGCGGTGCTCATGTATTTAAATCAAAACCAAATAAAAAATAAATACCACAGAGGCTGTGAACGTTATACACAAGTTCATATGTAGTTAATTATATTTAATGTTTTAACTATTTTTTTTACATTTTGACACGAAAATTAAAATTTATTTTTTTCTGGCGGACTTGTGAAGCCAGTGTTACACAGGGCCGACTTATATTTTCTTGACTTTTTTCTGTTTTTGCTCAGAAATGCCCCATGAATTATCGGTAATTATAATGCCCCTCACTAGACAGGGGCCTTTGTCCCGCTGGCCAAAAAAAAAATAAATAAATAAAAAGAGTCTTTCAATCCACAGTATCGGCACTATAGGAAGTATTGGGGGTGCACTAGTTGTTCACCGAAACAAACCTTTATCTTGAACATTTGCAACTGTTAAATATCTCCTCGAAGTTCTTCTATTATTAGTTCTTTTCAATCATAATAAATATTTGTGCATGTGTGATCTTTGAAGCAGGATCTTTTCCAAGCGGGAATTCCCCAGACGTCACTTATTTGTGACCGTGCCCCGTGATTTTCCTGTTTGCTAGCCAAACATTGTGTGGAAAGGAAACTTGAACTGGGTCGTGTTAACGTTACGTGTGTGAGCAGAGCGAATGCATGAGCACAGCATAATCGCTACTTTTGGAGCATACATGCAAGGCTCGGAGTTTCCTTTGGAATCTGCGGACATAATATAGCCTTCTGGGTCAAACTGCCTTTTATCAGCATAAATTTGTACAGTTTTGTATACTTTGTAACTTATGCATCCGGGTAACATCACGACTTATAAGACCATAACTAAAAATCATATAAACAGACTGTTGTGGCCCAAAATATGCATTAAGGCGATTTATAACGTTTTTAAAACTAACGTCGGGGCAAAATACATAGCTGGCAGGAAGGATAGGCCTGAAAATATGTGCAGAATTTCTCGGAATGGTCCAGATGAACCACAAAAAAAGTTTTATCTGCTAAAAATAGGGCATATATACGCTATATAGGCAAACGTATGGTACTTTTATAAAGGAAATATTTGCCTTCTTAAATAGAGGCAGTTTAACAAGTAGATCGCGGTGACGCGGCCTTGGCCTCGGACATTGGTGACTCGGACTCGGCCTTGGCCTCGGGTGGTGGTGACTCGGCCTTGGCCTTGGCCTCGGATGGTGGTGACTCGGACTCGGCCTTGGCCTCGGAGGTTGGTGACTCGACTACATAACTGTTGAATACCCATAAATTAGTTCTGAATTTTTCAAATTTTATAAGTTATTAGTATAAATATAAAATTAGTACCTTAAATTTTGCCCAACTTTGACCATGGCACGTTTGTTTCCTGAGAGCACTGTTGATATAATTTTCATATCATGTAGACATAAGGATTTCATCTTTGTAGTTTAGAAAGCTGAAAGAAATTGGCCAAATATTTTAGCTTTTTAATTAATGTTTTTATGAGACCATGTCAGACCAAGGCTTAATCCAGCCCCTCTTGAGTCACCAGTATGTTGACCTTGTTGAACTTTCAGCGAATTATGCATGCTTGAGGCGAGGCATACTCTTAGGCAGCAAGGCAGCTTATGGCCAGCCACAGTTGATCCAGGTGTCCAACCCAACTCATCTAGTAGTTTTAACCAACAACATAACAATAAACAATAAATTAATAAATTTTTATTGGTTTTTAATAACAAATTAAAGAAAAATAGAAAAGGAATTTGTTAGTTTATAATAACAGGAAATTAACTTGCAGTTACTGATGATATAAGAATCTTGTATCGATGGATAGAATGTCACGTATTCCAAATAACACCATGCAGTCACCTATGATATTTTTCAGTTCAATTTTAATGATAAAAAAGTAAATCATATTATTCATTACTAATCATTAGGATCATATGAAGGAAATTAATGATAGACAAAGATGCAGTTGATAATATTAATCTAGATTCCTACTGTGTCTGGTGTGTACATTGATGTGAAATTAGTCCAAAATGAATATATTACATTTATTTTTTTTTAAATATAAATAAAAGCCATAAAACCAGGTACTTATGATCATTATTTAAATGTGTGAATTTTGTATATTCTGGATTCTCAACATCATTGTTTGGTGAAAATTGAATAAATACCAGACATGGTGCGAATACTTTGCAATTGTATTTAAATACGAATATGAATATATACTCCATTATAAAATTTCTTCCATAAAGAAAAGGGAATTCAGGTAAAAATGAAAGTATATGAATACCAATGCAAATACTTTCAAAATGTATTCATGAATGCATTCATGAATATATTCTTTAATATTATTTTAATAATCATTTCAGTTATATTTCATTTTAAAAAACCATGCGATTCTCATTTTTATTTTTAATAACAATTATATTTTGGGACAATATTTGTATTTTTTTTAAATAAATAGTTAAACTCTTTTATTATATGTTCTGCTTATAAGTTATATGGCCAAGTCAAAATCTGTGTGACAATAGTACTCCATTTGTTAATAAAATAAATCAATCCTCTTCCCTGTCTTCGAAGGTACTATCAAAATCATACATAAGCTAAACAACAACAACTCATAATACAGCTTATATTTATCACCACACAAAACCAGCATGTGCCTCATTTCTAAATCATATTTTTTTATCATATATAACAGCTGAGCGCCGTGACCCATAGGTCCCTTGTTTCACTTGAAACATGAGGTTGTGTGATTTGTTCACATCTGTGAGCACTGTCAACTCGGCAGTGACATCACACACTGGGAAATCACCTGTGACTAAAAAATCTAGATCTCAGTAAAAGCACAGTATTTCTGCCTCTGTCAGTCCCACATTTTCAGCAGAGAATAAAAACAACATGCATTACTAGATCTGAGTTGTTGATAAAATTCAGTCCATGATGTCACATGTGTACCAGCCAATCAAATCAGGACAAAGTCTGGGATCTGGATGAAATCCTCCCATCACACAACAAAGGCACATGTAATAGGTTTACTTAACCTTAAGGCTGAAGGTTAAAGGAGCTATTCTGGTGACTGCCATTTGAAGAATAATGTCTTATGTAGCGTTTAACTTGTATTAGATATAGAATCCAAAATATTGAAATACATTTCACAATGAATTGCGATACATTCATCACTGGAGAGCAGAGATATAGCAATTCCAGCTGCTGTCAGTCAATGCGATGTTGTACACGACCAACCTTTTTGACATGTTTGTGATGTCACTTTTGTCATATAAGCAGCTCTTGCACTCACATACATGGTAAGCTTTCTGTGTGGGAGTGTTTTTGGGACTCATTAGCATAATTAGGTCAAAGGGTCAGAGTATAAGGGCTGTATTGGTTAGGTCAATTGGGACCAGAAGATGACTTGCCAGGCTGTGGGAATATAATTGACAAGCCTCTTTAAAGTATTTTTAGCTCAGATGACTATGAGTCATCTGAGCTAAAGTCGGGGTCCTTTGTCCGTCGGCTGTCCATCCGTTCGTCTGTCTGTCCGTCTGTTAACCTGCCACGTTTTGAAACCATTAGACCTTCCAATCCAAAATTTAGCATACTGTTAGATGTCCCCAAGATCTCATACCAAACCGAAAATTGGGTCACTGCGACTTCTGTCCTTCGAGATTTTAAGGAAAAACCTCAAACTTTGATAAAAATCCTATTATCACACTTCAGGACTGCCTTATATCATAACCACTGATCTGTTTTCCTTAATATTTACCATAAGTATTCTCTGATATATTTCCTCTATACATGCCAGAAATAAAGTTTGTAGAGTGTAATTTCTTGAAGTTATAAGCCTGGACATAATGCAATTTGTAAAAAAATCAGGAAAAATATTTACTCACTAAACATGAAAATTTTTGAAGCAAGAGATTTTTTTTCCAAGTTTATAACTTTGTTTAATTAAGATTCAATTGTATACACAAAATTAGATCCAAATTTTGTAATTTTTTTAAGTTATTAGCATAAAAATAAAATCAATACCTTAAATTTTGCCCATCTTTGACCATGGCACGCTTTTTTCCTATGAGTACTGTTGAATTAATTTTCACAGCATGTAAACATAAGTATTTAATTTGTTTAAATCTTAAATTTGAAAATAAAAGCTTGAAAATTAGGCTAGTTATTGAATTTTTTAGCTCAGCTGACTATAAGTCATCTGAGCTATAGTCGTGGTCCATTGTCCGTCGTCCGTCGTCCGTCTGTCCGTCCGTCTGTCCGTCCGTAGATGTGGCACGTTTTAAAACCGTAAGACCTAGGAATCCAAAATTCAGCATAATGTAAGATGTCCCCAAGATCTCCTACCAAGCCGAAAACTGGGTCTTTGCTACTTTGTTCCTTTGAGAAATTAAGGAAAAACCTCAATTTTTTATTAAAAACCTATTTTCACACTTCAGGACTGCCTAATATCAAAACCACTCATCTGTTTTTCCTCATATTTACCATAAATATTCCTCTATATAGTTCCTATGTACATGCCAGAAATTATGTCTGTATTTTATAATTTAAAAAAGTTATGGGCCCAAACATAATGCATTTTGTAAAAAATCAGGAAAGATATTTGAGTACTTAACACAAAACATGTTAAAGCTATGGACTTTTTTTCAAGAAATAAAACTGTAATTAATCAAAATTAAATTGTATACCAAAAATTAGATCAAAATCTTTTAAATTTTTAAAAATATTAACAAAAATAAAAAATTGGTACCTTTAATTTTGTCCAACTTTGACCATGGCACGTTCTTTTCCTGTAAGCACTATTGATTTAATTTTCACAGCATGTAAACATAAATATTTAGTTTGTCTAAATCTGAAATTTGAAAATAAAAAGCTTGAAAATTAAGCTAGTTATTGATTTCTTTTTCTGTAGTCACTTGCTTTGATTACAGATGCAGGGTCCCACTCCAGGTCACTGGAAGTCAGCTATTCCAGGGTTTCTGATTTGTTACAGTTACTGGGGGAGATCCCCTGCTGTGACAGGTCTACAGTTATTCTCATATGACCACCCCAATCACCCCCCCCCCCCCACCCCCCCCCCCCCCCCCGCCACAAACCCAACCCACCAAGTGTTATGCACTTATTGTTATTGTTTTCACTGTATCTCCTTAATTGTAATGCTGTTTCCACTACGATATGCAAAAACTTTCCTTGAAAAAATAATTCAAGGTGTAATCAAGAAGATGCAATGTTGTGTAATGTAGCATTTTTAAAGAAATCAATTTTCTTTTAAATGATTTTAACAAATATAATTGAACCCATCAGTATGCTTAAATTATTATAAAATATGAAGCACATTATGGATAAATAAAGACACAATTAAAATTTGTGAAATCTAAATCAAGTATTATTTTTAGATATTTATTGTTTTGCAGATTTAAAAGATATATTTTTGTGGTAAAAAATAAATAAACATTTGTATGCATGATGTGGTGTTATCTGACAAGATTGAGATTTATGATGATGCAATTGAGAATTATGAATCAACTTTTATATTCAGATATACAGTAAAACCTGAGAGTTAAGACCACCTGATGTGCCACAACAAAAGCGGTCTTAAGTCACAGGTGGTCCTAAGTCTCAGGTGGCCTAAGTCTCAGCATGAAGCGAACAAAGAATATTAAGGCATATATGTCTGTGTAAACATTTATTTATTTATTATAAAAATACATACTGGATATATATATATATATATATATATATATATATATATATATATATAATCAAAATATTCACAACAATATTTACAAGTTAACAACAATATTTACTTAACACAATGAATCAATCTTGCCCTGCTTAACAAAGGGAATCTTATTCATAATTATCAAAGAAAGCCGGTCCTTTTATAACTTTATTAAACAAGCCTTTGTCAAAGGCTTTGAATAGCCTGTTTATCATATTGCATATATAAAATCCCAATAAACTTCAAAGCAGGTATGAAGGGATCGATCATTAGTTTACAGGTGACTGCTCACGTTATCAAACAGTCTCTCTATTATTGGTACTATGGTAGTAAGCATTGATGAATATTCTAATTATGTTATCGAAGCAGGGCGTCAGTTTGTCGTCGTCACGAACTGACATAATGTCAAGTCAAAATGTGTGTGATAAGCAATTACAGTTGATCGCTTACGTAATGACAAACTTACTTTCATGACTCACTTTTTAAAATTAATTCCGCGCAAATGTTATTTACCCATCGCTAAGACTAGTTATGAACTCCGGTCAACGACCGCAGCGTAGTGAATGCGACCGCGGTGTCAGAAGAAATACAACGGGAGTTCTGTTCGATGAATATTAATGAGGGATTTCCCCTAGGGCACGTGAACACTTTACCGTAAAGATGTTTTAGACAATCGTTAAACAAATACGATGTATTCAAAGACGGGCTGTGCTAAAAAAAGTAATGGTACACTGGCATCAGAATTAAAGAATTGCGTCGTTTTACGTTCCCTCGCAATTATCGCGGAACTTTCATTTTTGGAGAAAGATTAAAACCACGCGGGCCCTGGGCCATTGACACCTGGAGGGGTATTGTGAATTGATGTCCAATTCACCGCGGGGAAAGTAGGTCACCATTGCCACAGGTCTGCACATTCACGAGACGGTCAACGGCACGGTCGTTTTAGTCTTAACTTGGGACGCCAGGTGCCACTACCGCTACACCAGGCGGTCGCTTAACGGAGGTAAAGACCAGCGACCGGCCACATTTGAGCGGTGGGTGGTCGCGTACCACAAACGGTCGCTCAACACAGGGGCATTAAAGAGTGATTAAGCTCGGTGCATTCATTTTCTGGTCGTAAGTCACAGACGGTCGCTGGCGGCAGTGGTCGCTTGGTTCAGGTTTCACTGTATATGTTAAATTGGAAATGTATAGAAATATAAAATTAAATTAGAAAATAATTGATGTGATAAAAAAATTAGGATTTAATACAAACATTTGTTCATTATTTTCCTGCCTCAGCAGAATTTGAGATCAGGCTTTGTTTGCCCTGTTTTATGTTGTTTATTAGCTCTATTTCAACTGTATACATTTCATAAAAAAAATACATATATATTTAATAATATATATTATACAAAAAAATAGATTCAATTGAACAAATGTGTAAACTACTGAAATGTCAACAGTAGATCGAAAAACCAACTAATGATCATGGTAATAGTACAGATCATTTGTTCACAAACTGCTCACATGCTTTAGTTTCAACATTAGGAAACATGGTCAGGTCACAAAATATTTTTTGCAACAATTTCTTGCTCATCAATACAAACCAATCATATAAACCAACCATGGCCTTTATTACCTCTTCCTCTTACACTTTATCTCCATTTGATATTATTTTAGATTTTTACCTTCAAGGTTAACGTCAGCTGAGCACAGTGACCCATAGGTCCCTTGTTTTGTTGAGGCTCTATTGTAGTTACTTGGTTTATCAGTGTGCAGGCCGCCCACTCCTGGTCACTGGAAGTCAGCTATGCCAGGGTGTCTGATTTGTTGCAGTCACTGGGGGAGATCCCCTGCTCTGACAGGTGTACAGTAATTCTCATACCATTACCCCCCCCCCCCCCCCCCCGGCCAACCCTACACACCAGTAATTATTATGCAGTAATTGTTATTAATTGCACTGAATTAGTTACTTGTAATGCTGTATCCACTCCAATATACAAAACATTCCTTGAAAAAGTAATTCAAGGAGTAATCTGGAAGATGCCATGTTGGGTTAATGTAGAATGTTTAAAAAAATCAATTATCTTTTAAATGATTTTAACCAATTCAAATAGAACAAGACCCATCAGTATGCATAAATTTATAAAATATAAAGCAAATTATGGATAAATAAAGGTACAATTTAAAATTGTGAAATCTGAATCAAGTATTATTTTTAGATATTTATTGTTTTGCAAATCTAAAAGATATATTTTTGGTGCTAAAAAATAAATATATACATTTGAACGCATAATGTGAAAAGATTGAGATTAATGATGATGCAATTTAGAATTATTAATCAACTTTTAGATTCAGATATATATGTTATATTGGAAATGTATAGAAATATAAACTAAACAATAAAAAAAAAATTGATGTGATAAAAAAAATGAGGATCTAATACAAACATTTGTTTATTATTTTCCTACCTCAGCAGAATAGGAGATCAGGCTTTTTTTGCCCTGTATGTATATGCAGAAGTGTTGCTATCTCCCCTTGCCGTCCTTCCCCCCCCCCCCCCCACACACACACACACACTCTGCTGCCATTGATTCCTTTGCACCTGTGCATTGGGACATCAGTTTTTATTGCAAATGTGTAAAATATATTGCAGAAGTGTTGTAAATGCTATCTCCCCCTGCCACCCCCCCCCCCCCCCCACCCACACACACACACACACACTCTGCTGTCATTGATTCCTTTGCACGTGTGCACTGGGACATGAGTTTTTATTGCAAGTGTGTAAAATATATTGAACTTAAAATAAATTGGATAAGAAAAAATTAAAATTTGATTAAAACATATTCTTGCCTCAGGAGAATGGAACATAAGTGATCACCTCTGTCTGTCCGTCATCTCTCCATTATCATTAAATATATATTAATTCTGAAATTAATTCTATAAGCACTGTTGAAATAACTTTTATATGCTGTATGTGGATTGATTAAAGCTATTCAGGTCTGAAACTTGAAAGCAACATATATAATCAGTTGTGTAATATTGCAGATGTTAAACTTTAAAGCAATTTGATATAATAAAAAAAAATTAAGAAATAATTGAAACTTCATATTTATCAGCTTTGTTTGTTGACCAGTCTGTTTGTCCTTTTTCAAATATTTAGTAATTGTGAGTGAACTTCTTTATCCTGTAAGCATAGTTTAATTTAGTGAAAATCCTGTGTATATACACTATAATAATATAGAGATGTTGTACCTCCCATCATTCCACCACCCCCCCCCCCCCCCAAGTCCTTGCACCCGTGGACTGGGGACATTAGTTATATTTCAACTGTATAGATTTTATAAAATAAAAAAAAAACATATATCTAATAATATATATTATAAAAAAAATAGATCCAATTTAACAAATGTGTAAACTACTGGACTGTCAACAATTTATAAAAAAAAAACAGTGATTATGGTTATAATATACATCTTATGTTCACAAACTGATCACCTGCTTCAATTTAAACATTAGGAAATGCATGTTTTGGTTACAAAATATTATTTGCAACAATTTCTTACACATCAATACAAACCAATTGTGTCAACCAGCCATGGCCTATATTACCTTTTCCTCTTAGACTTTATCTCCATTTGATATTATTTTAGATTTTTACCTTCAAGGTCAACTTCAGCTGAGCACAGTGACCAATGGGTCCCTTGTTGTTGAAAGTAATGCACTTGACTCGGTGTGAACTTGTATATTTGTTTTGTAGAAAGCAAAATAATACCAATCCATAATTTGAAAACCAAGACATCTCATGACATTTATGTTTACTATATTTAATTTTATGTTTTAATTAGTGGTGGGAGTCGGTTCCTTATTCATAATCGATAATCGGTTTGCGCAAACCGATCGATGATTGATTAATAATCGGTTCAGGCAAATATATAGAAATCTGCATTAATCTGTGAAACTGTACTTTCTTAACCAAACGCAAGAAAAGAAGCTATTGCCTTTTTTTATATTATCCTATTATTTGTAAAATATGCTTTTAAAAGTTTCCTTTTAATTATTTATAATAATCAAGAATTAAACCACAATCCAGGACATCTACTTGCTGTATAGACCTGGATAATTTATGGAGCATTTTAACGCCATACCGCCCGTATTGTGCAATGTACATCTGGTTACAAAACTTCCCGCTAATTCTGCAGCTCCCTGCCAGTTCATAGAGGTTTATTACGTCCTCCAATCTCACATCTACCATGGTAAACTCAGTTACATACGGAAGTTATTTGGGAACAAAGACTCATTATAATGATTATGATGTAATCCATAGTTGCCTTCCGTAATCGAGCGCTTGAAAGTGGCAGCAAACCGACTGACTTTCGATAAAACTCTATGATCGGCCCACCACTAGTTTTAATGAAGCTCCAAGCTTGACAAGAATTCGGTGATATCATTATTCAATGCAGATGATTTTATGACTATTACAGATACCAACTTTCAGATGTATTTGTCCATAGAATGGATATGTCTTGTATAAAAGTATGTTATATTGTATAAAGAATATAGTTAAACCAAGCTGAACCCACCAATCTTATAAGTATGGAATGAAGTAGAAAGAATTTCAGTCTCACTTTGTAGAGTTTAAAATTTAACCCTTGGAAATCAACATCATTAGAAATAATTGTATCCGCCAAAACAAAGTTTTGTGGTTACTATATTTTTTACCGGATTCTGCTGCCGCTGCAGCAGTGTTCGTTTATGGAATAGAACTCTGAGACCACTTGACAGATTTTTCTTAAACTTGCTTTGACCTCTGACCTTTCCTGTCTCCAGTGCGTTCATCTATGCTTCTGTTTTGACACATTAACCCACATATCTTTGGACTCATTTGACCAATCAGGAAAAAAAATTTGCACAAATGTAGCTTTTGGATATCTTTATAACATATATGAAAAATGTAGGTGCCACCTGCAACCATTTTTGCACAGCATCCATCTGTTCATCTGCCTTGGTATAAAATCACTCATATCTTGACAGTGGTTTGACTAATCTGCCTAAAATTTTGCATGGAAATACATCTTGGATAGCTTTCTCGACAATGTGGAAGGTGGTGCCACCTACTTTCACGTTCAGGCTTAAGACATCAAGGCTTATATCTCAGGACTGCTTTAATGTATCCTCCTGAAATTCTGCGTGTGTATAGATCTCACATAGCTCTTTATCATACGCAAAACTGGTGGCGCCACCTGCAATCATTTTTGCACAGCCTTTGTCTGTTTGTCTGCCATGGGATGAAGTCACTCATATCTCAGCAGTGGTTTGACTTGTCTGCCTAACATTTTGCAATTGTATACAACTTGGATAACTTTCTGGATTTTATGGCAGGTGGCACCACCTACATTCACATTTCGGCTGCAAACATCCATGCTAATATGCAACACAGCTCTCTCTATTATGACTTGCCACTCAGTCCATGCCTCACTTCACCCGTCCCACTCGACTTTGGCGGATACATGGGGATACTTGTTGACTACCCATATTCTAGTTATTTTCAGATCTTTTCATATTGAAGTAATTTTGGTATTGGTTGATATAAATTTAATGTATATCCACACATTATGCAGTTTTTCTCTGGATGAATAATGTCAAGCAAAACCTTACAGATGCCACATGAGCTGACAGTGGAGCACGAGGACGTAGCTGATGAACTGGACGAGAGCTTGTTAGCTCTCAGGTCTCGGAGCTTTAGTGAATACTTCTCACAACCCCCAGCCGACAAGAAAGCAAGAATCACACGAGAAGTCAGCGTGCCTCATTTACGAGCTACCACACCAAGGAAAGTCACGCATCACCATGATGATGATGACTCTGACGAGGATAGCAGTGGATCTGCGAGTGACAGAGAAAACTCTGTAATGAACGGCACTCCTGTCAAAATGGCTGCCATGGATACAGCTTGATGAGATGGACCAGTTCAGGTTCATATTTTTGGTTCAGAAGTTTTTAAGCCTTGCTTTTGCATTGCACTGTGACGGACTTAAGAGCAAAGTAAAGGGTTAGCATAGATGGCACAAAGTGAGCTATATCTGTAAGTCCATTTCTAGCACCAAATAGACAAGTTTAAGCTGTTACTCAGAGATGAATGTTAAACCATAAATCACGGGTAAAATCACTTAATACTTGAAATAACTATTGTAGGTGATTGCAGGAATACAATTCCTGTATGTGAGAGTTAGATTCAATAAGAGATGATTTATGCGTGTGTTTTATTTATAAAATATTTTATGTTGCTGCAAGTCTAAATTGTATAAATGTAGTAAATGTTGAAGAGAGGATCTGTTCTCTTTCAAGGGATGTTTGGATTGATTTGTGCATTGTTTACGGTCTTTAGGGGCCAATGCTGGGTTATCTAGCTTTCATCCACTAAAGTCAATTTATCATTCACAAATTCTGAAATTATCATTCTCAAATTCTGTTGAAAAAAAGGTCCAGTACTGGGTGATTTAGCTGTCACCCAGAACAGTTAAATCATCATTCACAAATTATCAAATTATCATTCTCAGATTCTGTTAAATAATCCTGCCTTGAGAGATGGTGTCACGTACATTCACAATCCAGTAAATGATGGATTAATTTGAATGTGTTCTTAACACCTAAAACACTGGTGGTTTGAATGCCTGTTATAAAACACCACAAAAATTCCACAGAGTCAGTTGAAGCCAAAAATGGTATCAGTCAATAAATAATGGACCTGTCTGTGCAAGATTATCCTGTATAATGTGAATTAAGATGAAACATGTCATTTTGTGGTTGTTCACCTCAAATATTGATGCTGCCAGTGCCACTTGGTGGCTAAAGCGGATATCAAGTGTAGTATATGAAACCAGTGTCCAGGTTGTATGAAACAAGTTCAGATCAATATATTTCACAAAGTCAGGCCATGATTCAACATAAATATATTCCAAAGAGGGTTATTTATCAGTCCATGTAGGCTTTGGGTTTCTAATTTAAAGTTAAGTGGGGGGTTTTACTGTGTTTTATCATAGGTACGTGAAACAATGTTTTTGGTGGACCCTTATGAAATGATTTGCAGCTGTGAAGGGAAAATGTTGTACAATGTTGATTAACCCTGATAAGATGATGTGCATTTATCTAAAAGGACACAGTTATTTATTTCCTGTTGGTTCTTGAGGAACATTAGATTGAAATAGAAATATAAATCATTGAAAGTCCTGTAAGTTTCAGCTGATGTCCTGAAGAATCTTATTATTCACAAAAACCTTTTATGTTGCTTTCAATATCCATCATAAGATAAATTCAACATCTGTTCCTTGAGGAAATCAATGAAAATAATTCTTAAGTACCAAAGAAATGTTGGTTCTTCAGTCAACGCATAGATCTTTTTTGTGTAGCTTACTTTTGTCATTGATTGATTTGCCAATTCTCCATTAAAGATGGTTGTAAGATTTATGTATAATCATTACAGGAATTTGTAATTGGATTCATTACATTGTTTAGTCCTTGTTTAATCCAGTGAGTCCAAAAACGTATTGGAAATTCATGGGAAATGCATTTCTCTGATTAACAGGAGCGTTGCAGTGTTCATAAATATGTATCACAGCTTCTTGCAATGAAAGAAACTTCTGTGTCCGTTAAACATTTTCTTTAATATGATATACCTGGGAAAGATTTTGTGGGTCTGATTATCCTATGTAAAGACTAAATTGTGACCAGTTCTATGTATTTAAATATTCTATGATATTACATATTTCTTCTAGTATTAAAAGCATATTTAAATTTTACATTTTTCAATTTAATGAAAACTGTCTTTGTCATGAACCTTCTTTTGGTTTCAATATCTTTGTAAATTTCTTCTTGGATAAATCTTGCTCTAATCAGTTGAAAGTGTAAAAGTACTAGATTGTGTACTGCTTGATAAAGAATATAGACTTATTGTTATTTGTCATTTATATGGCTTTCATGTTAAATAAGAAATTTTTATGGCATGCAGTATGATATTAGATCACTCTGTATTGAGGTGTCCCCAAAAATCTTTTTATAATCAAACACTCCCGTTATCATAGATAAGTTAGAAACTTGCATGGCATGCATGACCTTTGACCTTGGTAAGATATACTTTGAAACTTGTGTTGATAGCTGTGACACATGATTGCAATTTGATTGTATTGTTTTTCATCATGCAGCTTAAAAAACATTTGGTTAGTTAAATGGATAATAATTGCATTTACAGCATTTATAACACAAAGCATGTTCACACACCCTTGCTTGTAAAAGAGTGGGTTTCTGGACCCACATTGTATTTACAGATTTTGTATGTGCAGTTTTACATAAATCCTTCATAGTTGTTTAAAAGAAATCAGATGCATTCTAGGTTTCAAGGGATATGTGGCAATCAAAGTAAATATCAAAATGCTTCCACAATTTATTGGTGTACATGACTGAATAAAAGATTAAAATATGGTATTATTGATGCTGACTACTGACACTAATTATTATCTGCTGATGCTAACATGCTGCCAAATGAAGAACTGCATGAGTATTCTCAGGATAACACATTTGTTTTGTTATCCTGGGGCCAAATTGTGCGTTATTTTAGTCAGATGGTGCTGAATATTAATAATACCAGGCCAGCCATAGGAGTCTTTGTGAAAATGTGCCAGCACAATTATTTAAACAACCTGTTCAATACATATAGCTGAATGACAAGAGCTGCCACCTTGTGTCAGAAGTATATACTAGGCTCACCTGAGGTTGTCTGTCTGGAATACTATTTGGTACAGATCAGGAAGCAATGCCTATCACACCTAGTGTTCTGTCATGTATTGATATTACATGAAAACCATTACTATAAATACATGCTAAGGGTCTGTCTAATTACACACAAAAATTACCTTTTTGATATTTTTTTGGTTAAATTGCAAATAGTTTTAAGGGGTTATCAATTCTGACAAGGTGTTAAGTCCTTTGGGTTCATAATGAAATCTTACACCTCTTTTCCCACTGGTACGAAATTCCAGTAAATGTGGGCACTTGCTGGTTTGCTTGAGCCAATGTAAAACTGAAATAGTTTAATGTGGATTTAAATAAAGGCACTGTAGGAACTATATTGTCTCAGTCTTTAAACTTTCAATTAAATTTAATCGCTGAGTTGTTTTTAGGAAACTATAATGTTCATGCTGTATGGTTTATCATACATCTTTTTAAAGTTTATGCAATGTATATGTGTTAGTGTAATTTATTTGGATCAAGTTTGTAAAGTATAAGTCAGGGATTTGTGACTTACTTGTGCCATGTGTGTATCAGTGTATCATTATCAAAGTTAGTTTATCAAAGGTTATTTCTTAGACATGATGTATTTATGTTTAAGCTTTCTGTTGGTTTATAAGGTGATATCTTAGAACATGACAGGTTACCTACTGCTTTATAGAAACATGCCCTCTGACCTAATTCTGGCTTGTCATATTTCTGTGCATCTGAAGCTTACTTTATATGGTAATTAAAAAATAATTAATAATTCCTAGAATTATGCATATTGTTTTTACAATACTAAATTAAACCACTCTGGTATTACAGTTTATGTGCAAGGAAACCTATTGTTAGTTTATTCATTATAATTTGTGGAGCACAGTGGCTTAATATGCAGCATGCTGTGGTTCACATCCCAATCTGACTGCTTTCCACACTAGGACTCTTAGCCAAAGCCTTAACCACAAGAGTGTGCTCTCTTCACCCAGAAGTAAATGGGTACTGGTCTGACATGGGAAGCAGACAAATATAGAATGAATAACCTACTAGCGCTGTGTGGCTGCCTGGTTGTATGCTCCCCAGGGAGCCTAGAAAAGCTACAAGAATGAACAGGCCAGATAAACCAGGAAGACAAAGAATAAAGTCAGATGAGACTGTTGTCGTTGGTGATATCAGACTATGAAACCCTACCTTTACCTTTCAAATAACATTATTTGTACATACCAAAGCCATTCTCAAAGGATTAATACAAACTGATTTGCCTAAAGGATCCTGGTATGTTTGAGAGGATACAAACAGTTTTGCTTAAGTTCATGTATGATGTATCAACATAGATGAAATGTGTGAAATTTTGACAGAAAAATTGAGAAACAGAGCTTTAGTAATATATCACATGTTACTGTTATTTTTAAGACATATTTTGGAGAAGCTGGCAAAATATCTGAATATCATATTGGTCCCAGTCCCCTGAAAGTCAGGTAAAATGGAACAAACTCATTGTGTTCTAGATCAAGATACACATGTTGATTGTTGCCTGAAAATAGGGCTTAACAATAGGGAAACTGCAGGGTGATGAAAGAAGCGATTAGCTGCCATAAATGTTGTGATGTCGTTCTTGTTGTGCCAGATGTTCACTAAGATTTACCAAATTGTTTTGTTTTTGCTTTTTTTCTGTTTATTTGTTGTTCATGTCTTCAGTTACACAGGTGCCAGCTTAGGTGGTGGGTAGCAATAAGTTTCAGTATTTATATATTAATTGTCACAATTCATATGTTAAATATCCACTGCAGATATTTTAAAATTGTTTTACATAGGCTACACCTTAGTGTATCATCTGCAGCTGATAAACTATACCACATATTTAATATTTCTGACTAGTCTTTACACTTTGCTTTTTAATAATGGTAAAATTCTTCATATATAACTTTTTGGAAGTGGCTTAACAGCTGGCAGGGTGCCCGCAGTTTAGTCTGCAGGCTTATTTGCACACTAATTATTTGTTTGCTCATAAGCACACTAGTGTATAAACAGTCCTTGCACACATATTCACATTTCTGGTATATTTTTATCATAAAATCTATAAACCACCCTGTAAATAAAAATTTTTACCTCAAAATCTATATAAAACTTCCCAGTTTTTTTTTACCTACTCACCATACTTATTACAATTAACATATATACAAGCAAAATATCTAATTTGGCAAGTCAGCACTATATTGTCAGCTCAAAATAATATTGTCAAAATAATAATGGAAAGTACAGAGTATCCCACTGAAATAGAGCAAGCATTCATTTTCCAGCAGTTAAGCTTGTGGGCTAGACTGCCAGAAGGTCAGTTTTCCCTGCTGGCTGTTAAGCCATTCCTAACTTTTTCATATATTCAAAGATCTGATACACAGATGTTTTAATACACTCATCAAGTTTCAGGTCTATGAGGGTTGACTTCTGCAGAGCACTTCAAGCTCTTGTAAAATGATGCACTATGGCCTGTATCCGCTATTTTAACAAATCATGCTGATACTACTACATATAATCAGATCTGTATTTAATGTGGAAATTTTTTCTAGAATTGGCTTATATATCAAGTCTGGCAGTGTCTGTACTTAATTCAAACCTGACTCCAGTTTTTGCTGATTTACTGATATTTCATATTTACTGCTGGCTGTAAACATGTTTCTGTTGCCTCTGAATGCATACGTTAGCAGTTTCCATTTTAGAAACCACACTCACTATTTTGCACTGTAGCATTGATTAAAAATTGAATAGTAAGGCATAAAACCAATTTTTTGCATGTTTCTTTTAATGTTGTATTTAACCAGCTGAATATTAAGTTTTTAGATTACTGTTACACAGCAGGTGTGACCTTGAATACCGGGATACAGCTGGTAATATTTGCTGTATGTTGTTGTGTATGGTTATTTAGAAGGATCGGGATTGTCGTTATTTTCCAGGATTTGTTCTTTTCTTTATAACAGCTGTGACGGTTGCATGTTAGTTTATTCATTATCTTTGGGTGAAGTAGCTTGGTTCAGTTCTTCTTTTATAACTTTTATTTTTATGTATTTCTTAATTAAGGTAATATGTACAGTTATATAATAAACATTTTCAAAGGTATTATAGATGATTTTTTCTTGTTCTCAGAAGCGTTGTGGATTTTGTATTTGTGCATCTCAGAACTCAAGGTGATATTTTCTTCCTTTTTCCATTCTCTGTTTATGTGCTTTATTTTCTCTCTCTCTCTCCCCCCCCCTAAAAAATGTTTACTCTTTCCCCTTTTTTTTCTCACTTTCTCTCTCTTGAAGAATAGTAGAGCAAGTAATATCTATTTCTTATGGAGCCCTGTTTTGAACAGGAGATAACAAAATGCTATATCATCCACACAAGTAAATAAGTTGTGCACATAATTAAATAAGGTAAAGAGTTGGGGCAGGAGATGAAAGAACACAAGTAACAACATGTAGTTAGAATTCAACGACAGAATTCAATTCTGTCATGTAGAATCAAGGAACATGCTTCTAACTCCAGGAGGGCTGAGTGACTCCAGTTTAAGTAGATGGGTGTCGGGTCATTTTTTTTTTTTTAACATCGAAGGAAACAACCATATTGAGTAAAGATTATTTCATGTTTAAAAATCAATTTTTAAACTTTGGGATATTCATTGACTGCCAAGGGAGCTACAACTTGTGAATAACTTTTTTTTTTCTTTTTTTTTCATGGAGCAATCGGTGTTGAGTAAATGTGATCCTATGCTTTTGGATGAAACCTGTTCCATCTCAAGGGAGTTACCTTTTTTATGGATTTATTTTCCCAGGGATCATCCCTTGTTGAGTAAATAAAATTAACAAGGAGTAAATCAGGAGAAAAGTTTCTCCCCGAAAATGTCCCAGAATTGATGATTGATATGGATTTTATATATTACCACGGTGAATATTCAGGAATGATGTTGATAATGAATATCAGTATGGGAATTTTAGTAACATATTGATGTATTTTTGACAAAGTGTCAAATTTGTCTATATAACCACATCTGGCATCAATGTATCAATTTATCATAATAGAAGTATCAAATTATATTGATAGAAGAAAATTGTGTTCAGGTACATTTGTCTTAAATTATCTTAATAATAATTTTTGTAGGGCTTAGAGTAAGAATAATCTAAAAACTTGTCAGTTTACTGTGGTAGTTTGTGAAAATTTTTATTTTATAATAATATGGATGCTCATCAGAGCCATCAATAATCTGTCCACTTCTTGCCAGAGCCATTGATAATCACCACTCCATGTCAGAGCCATTGATAATCACCACTCCATGTCAGAGCCATTGATAATCACCACTCCATGTCAGAGCCATTGATAATAACCACTCCATGTCAGAGCCATTGATAATCAAATCACTTCTTCATTCGAGCCATTGATGATCAATGATTCTTGTCAGAGCCATCTATAATCATGTCACTTCTTGTCAGAGCCATTGATAATCAGATTGGTCCCATTACGTCAGCCCTGAAACCCTTTGTATACCATCATTCCAATCTCCTCCTGTCATTCAAGTAAACCTCATTAGAACACCAGCAATTACAACCAAAGCCATCTTCACCAAAGTGCACACAAAAGTCAAACATTCAGGATATTCACCATTGGGAAAGTAAAATTAAATAACAACTGGTTAATTAAATAAAAGAAAAATGATTCCATGGTCACAAAAATTGACATGATCTTCTCCTGGTTCAGAGGACTGGAACTGCAGCACTCAGTCGTTAACAATCGTGGCACAGGTTGCAAAAGTGTTATAAAGTTCAAGTCATGGTTTATATTTAGAATGGAATCTGAAGGGTTGAATTAAAAGTTAGGCTGATAAAACATGTAGTGCAGTGGTAATAATATAGGGCAAAATAGGAGATTTTTTTCTTTGGAATATATATTTCTTTGGAATATATATTTTATTTATAATAATGAATTAGTGATCCAAAGTAAAATTTAATTGTTTAGTAGATTTAATCTGAATACAATTAGAATTAATTTGAATATCATTCTCGGTTAAATAAAACACAAACTGGACAAGATTGTGAGAGATCTTAGTTGATCAGCAAAGTCACTGCACATGCTTAAATAAGGGAGTTAAAATTGGGGGAGGGTGTCACATATTAATAATGGTATGCAGAAAATAAAACAAGAGGAGATTTGCACAGACAGCATTTATTAGGCACTGCATGATTACAACAATCCCACACTCCACCAACCAAGACAACAGCGTTCCTTCACAACTATATCACTCGTGAACTTGCAGTGTCAAGCACACGGTGGAGCCTGGACTTTCGATTCATGAATTAATTACAATCTTCACAAGACGATCGTATATAAAAAATGTATGAGAGAGAGAGGAGATGCACATATAATTTATCATGAAAAAGTATAGTTCCCAATAATAATAATGTTACATCCCTGAGCTAAAAGGCTAGCTCAGGTAACCTTTAAGTTGGGATATATTTAGACAGATATAGGTCCAGGCCCTGCAGGAGTAACTGGATCTGCAGGGCTGCTCTAGCCCAGGTAACAGTGTAAGCAGCATACTGAGTAGTCAGCACAGGTATGCTGGAAGCACTGGCCTGATAAGCCAGACAGCCCTGCCAACAAACAGATGGTATCTGCCAGGAGGCCTGGACATATATGGTCATGTATCCCAGGCTGTGGTATGCTCGAACCTACTCTGCCAACAGAGGAACAGGGCCAGGGAACCTGGATAAAGAGGTGCTTCCTGTAATCAGGTTCTGGTGTAGTTTGAAGTGCAGGATTGGATGGTACCTTCTTAGGGGCCCCGGACTGAGCATTTTGACCCCTCCTGACCCTGTTTTTGCATAGATTATGTGGAATGATCATACTCCTTGGCATCAGTAGCTTCAAGCAGACTTACAACCTGTTGTGTTGATTTAGAATGTTTCTAGCTGACCTACACACTCCAATATTTTGACACACCCTCCAGAGTATTAACCAGCATTCTCATATAGATCCAACATGCACAAAACATATATCCAGGGGAAAATATAGAAGTGGGTAGGTGGTACAATCCTTGGGTTATCTCAGGGTTTCAACAATGTGCGCTGATGTATACAGACATTTCGGGCAGTTGATGGTGTAACTTTGCACTGATCCACCGATGTTGCAATTGTAGTGACGAAACCATGGAGAGATTGACTGGAGTAGCTTGATATTTCTTTAATTCAGGAACAATTACACTGATACATCATCACTGTAGAAATGTCTGGCACGTTCTGAGTCCCTGGGTTACAGGATTGTGGAAGTTTTTAACCAACAATATCGTCTTCTTTTCCTCTCTTGATGTATGTCACAAATTTATTGTAATCCAACTGGCCACCTTCAATGGGGGCCTCCTTCCAGGTCTTCTTGATCTGCAAAAAAAATTGACAAAAGTTTAAACACTGTACTGAAACATCACAAAATGTTAGAGACACAAGATTAAACACGGTGCCTAAACATCACAAAATGTTAAAGAGTCTAAAGTTTAAAAACTGTTCTGAAAAGTTCAAATACTGTTTACAAAAACTTTGGCGAATGTTAAAGAAAGAAAACAAGTCTCTTGAGGTCAAAAGTATGAGTATGATACTATCCATGAAAGAAACAAAAAACTAACCCTCAAGGGTAAATCAATTCTGTCCCAAAAAGAGTTAACCAATCTTTGTACTGAGGTGTATAGTTACACAAAATATCAGTGGTATAAAACCCCAAATCTTTCCTAAAAGAATTCCCTTGTAATATACAACATTTATGTTCTTCTCTGAAATGGAAAAACTATCTATGCACTAATTCAGTGTTGAATAATATACAAAGGCTGTACAATACAATGTACATTCTGGAAGAAATTCCATTTAACAAACTGTAAGTTCTGTCCTATAACAGTTAAACAGTGTAAGCTCTGTCCTATAACAGTTAAACAATATAAGCTCTATCCTATAACAATTCAACAATGTAAATTTTCATTCAATAATTTTCAAGGTTTTCCCTGAACATACCAACAAAATTTTAACATATAAAAGATATCTTTATCTAATCACCATCTCAACCACTAGTACAAGGCTGTATTAAGTATTTAGATAGCTTGATGTTTCAGCATATATCATGCTGCAAAAGCTATATTATAATCACTTTCCTGATTTCAAAAATAAAAAATAGCCCAACTTGTTGTAACCACTGGCAATACCATCAAATAGTCAAGTGGATTTATTATTCCTTTTATCAAGACTTCCATATGGTCTATGGATTTTGTTATGATAAGCCCTTCTTATTAAAGAAACTTAAGTTACATTAGCCACTCACATTTGCCACATAACTTTACTGCATTCACTTCATGTATGTCAACTATTTGAAGGAAATGTGTCACACATTTACTCAGCTGTGTATAGAAGAAAGATAATAATTAAGAAATATCAAAATTATGAAACAGTTTAAAATTTGGACCTACCTCATCCTTGGAGAACTGGTCACCAGTGTTCATCATCAAATCTTTGAAGCTGAAATAACAAAATTAATATTGAATCAGAAGGAAAAAAATCATTTATAATGAACAGCCACTAAGCACTGATGCACAATATTACACAGAGTACACAGCATAGGAAACCAAAGAAAAATCATCATTTTAAAACACCATGGTCCCAATAGGAGATAAAAGACATTTACATTTGTTTTTAGAAGATGAAGCAATCAATCAATGATATAAGGCATGTGAGCTCTAATGTTCTCTTTTGTTTAAATTGTCTATCAGTTTTGATTACTGCAAACGTAGAGGGTTATGTTTTGTCCACTGTCTATTTGTTTGTTGTTAGCAGGATTATGTAAAACCTACTTGCAAAATGTCCACAATACTTAATAGGAAGACTTAATCAATGTTGGTGTAGATCAAAATTAAAGTGCTGATCTTTTTGGCTTGTATGCTTGAGATCAAGATAAAAGTGCTGATCTTATTGGCTTGTATGCTTGAGATCATGATAAAAGGTCTGATATTATTGGCTTGTATGCTTGAGATCATGAAAAAAGGGCTGATCTTATTGGCTTATTGGCTTGTTTGCTTAAGATCATGATGAAAGGGCTGATCTTATTGGCACAGGCAAGCACTCTACTGAGTTCCATTTAATATCCACAAGGCAGGGGAATATCCAAATGGCATATATGTGTAACTCTGTGAACAACACTGGTACTATTTTCCTCTCTGAATTTTTTTCTTGGACCTTCAATTCCTATGACTTATCTGTCAAGCTGAGTGTCATTCAATCCTCAAGAATCCTACATGTAACATAACACCAGTGGCCCTCTGGGTTCACTACATTGTAATGTTGAGGATAAACAAAGCAGAACGCTTGTAGAAAAAGATCATAAGGAAGTAAAATACTTACTATTCTTCAGCGAGATTTCCGGTTTTTTCAGGGTCAAACATTTCAAAGGATGTTCTCAGTGTCATTTCTGGGTCTGTGCCTGTTAAACACAACAAAAACCAGAACATGTACTGAAGTTCTGAAGCAGCAACTTCAGTGGGGTGTATGAATTCTGCTACACACAAGTGATGACTCACCAGGCGTGGACATAATAGTTTTTACTTATCCAAGGGAATTGTGCAAGGAACCAAAGTTATACCAGACACATAATTTTCCGACATCTCTTTTCTTTTTACAACATCATATACACAAATATGCAAGGACATTACAATACTGGTTTTAAAACTGGTAGTATTATTTGCATACATAACAGCTAACTTCTGTTACATATGGAATCAGATGATTTAGTCATTTTCTTTCTAAAGTATTTTAAATTAAATTACTCCACATTTAAATAACATCAATTTGTCAACATTTACAATAAGTTTTTTAATGATTTCTCTTGTGGTACATTTAATTAAATCATTGTTACAGCTCCATGCTTGTTAAAATCTCCATGGGTTAATAATCTCAAAATTATTAACTGACTCAAATGACTTCTGGAAATCTATAAAATTGTCTTTGTTATGAAGACTTCCAAAACTGATGTCACCAAGCACTGTCATTTAGTCCAAGCAGCACTTTTTAACAGAAGCAACAGGACTTTTTCACAAGGAACTGGCAAACAAACTAGTATCTAACAAATGTCAACAAAACCTGCATGACTGGGTTATCTGGTAAACACAGGTTGGAAGGATAAAGGGTAAATATTATGGGAATACTATAATAGGAAATGAGAATGAGGTTGGAAAAGGACACAAATTCATGGGTACAATTACTTTTAACCTTTGTTTATTTAAAGAGTAACACAATTTCAATGAAACACAAACAAAATTTTTCAGAAATATTTGACTTTACAACTACAAAACAGGGTTTAACAACACAGGATTTTAAGGATTAAAACAAAACATACGATTTAGCAATTCTCAATCCTCAGTGTGGTGATATATGTTGAAAGTACACCCTCTCTTAAAGTGGAAACATGAAAATCTAGACTTCACACAAAATATTTAAATGGATAAGTATAACCACTTTTCAATTCTCTTTGACTTACAAGCCATTTTCTCTCCAAATGATATGAAAAAATAATAGAAAATAATGTTTCAAATAATTATGAAATTTTGCACATAAAGACCAATGGTGCATTCTGTTGGTAAAATGGATAATTATAATCACTTTTTAGTCCTCTTTGACTTACCAGCCATTTTTTCTCCAAATAATGTAAGGAACATAGTGAAGTTTAAAGGCCCAGGGGCCTCCTTGACCATTGCATCTAAAGCCTTTTTGTCAGGATCACGCCCTGAAAGCACATGGAGCCCATTCATGCAATAGGGCACGGTTAATGAGCATATTAATAAGCAACTCCATGGCCAATCAAGTTCCTATATACCTGTCTGTGCAATAACATGATATTTCAAAGAAACTCACTGAAGTAATATCAATTTTGCCTTTAAGAGTGAAACAGACAATTTGTAATAAAAGAAATGAGAGAAAGAAGTCCTCCAGCATGAAAGAATCATTCCACATTTGGGGAAAATTTCAAGAAATCATTTTTGGTAGCACAAATTCATATTTACTCAAACGATATGTGCCAGATATAAAAAATAAAGACAGAATTTCTTGGCTACATATTTTGAATAGTTGTAAATTTTGGTCAAAGTTTTCCATGAGGAAGAAATTCAAACAATTTCCTTCAAATTTTCATTTAAAAGAAGGAGATTCCAAGGGTGTGGTCCTTGTTATGAGTTCTTTGTAAGGAACTTGACTGGTGTCATTGCAAAAAGCTGCACACATGGCTGTTGATCTACTGGTTAATAAGGCAGCTGGTGGAACAAAGCACGGCAGCGAGGATCAGCACAGCAGCATCGATCTGTAAACAGCGCCACCTTACCATGAAGCTTCTCACCAAACAGGGTGAGGAAATGTGTGAAGTTCAGCTGGCCTGGGGACTCCTTCAACATCTCATCCAAGGTCTTTGGGTCAGGGTCACGGCCTGAGGTTGATAGGTCACACATTGAATTAATGAGTCACACAAACAGTTTTCTATGAACCCTTTTTAGCTGAATATCTTTATGATTCATAAAGAACTTTCATTCCCGGCAATTCAATATAAGTTAATCTGTCCTGAAAAAATGTACCATTATGTTTGTATGAAAAAAGGCAACTGAACTAGGCCTACCGGTAATAACTATTTTGTTGCTTTGGGAACTCTTTTGTACAGAGTATAACCACCAATGGTAAGAAGATTATACATTTCTGACTGGTGTGGATACAGCCTACACAGCCTATGCAAAAAACAACAGAAACATTTCCTCTTATTGAGCATATCAACCCGGGTAGGTCGGATAAAGCTAAGACTTTTTTGGATTTATATGGATGATACTGCCAATCAGGGAATGAGAGAAAAAAAAAATCTCTAAATCCAATAACTGTAAAATCATCAAAACCATCAGATAACTCCCATGGATTTTGATACTCACCGATTTGCTGGTAGATGGCCATCAAATCACTCTGATCGATGATTCCATCACGGTTCTGGTCAATCATTGTGAAAGCCTGCATTTAAAAAGCTAAAAATGCAACTTCTGCATCTAAAGAAATATGCTGTGCTTTAAAAATTATTTTGTAATATAATAAAAAAAGTAAATTTATATACAGATTATTACATAAACTGTTTTCAAATGAGCAAGACCTGTCCACATATATGTTACCACATACTTACATTTAATAAATAAACTTAAAAAATTTACTGATGTACAGAGTTACCAATGGTGTTAAGATTTTGCTTTTCTTCAAAGGTTCACTGTAAGTCTAATTTTCATATATGAGCTGTAAAACAAATCTGCTAAAGATAGTAAAACTAATACTGAAATGGGTAGGAAGATACATCCTCCTTACACTTATAAAATTTTCTTCATCAAATTTTTTCATTAGTTAATGGTTATAAGTATAATTATTATTATTATTAGCATGCCAGAAAAGATTTTTCTTCAGGTTAAAATATGTAAGTATTTTATAAAGAAAAATCCATTAAATTTCTATATTATTTCAAACGGAAGCATATAATAAATAAATATTCAAATTAACATTAGTACACATTTTTAATCCAGTTATTATTCCTAGAACTACTCAAAAAGGTAGTATATCCATAAAAATAAATTATGCAGTAACTAGCTTATTAAAAGCAATAAAAATATCTTAAGTGGTGCATACAATATAGAGTTCAATCCTGAAATGTGTGATTTATGTTTAGTTGATATTTTGCAAATATAAGATAACTTGTATCATAATTCCAAAATGTTCAAGATAAAAATTTATTAAAAATGTATTTTCACCATCAGTTTACTGACAGTTGGTCAGAGCCAAGTCAGATTGTATCTTACAAATTAACCCACTGTGAACAAATTTCAGTATTTCCAAAGAGAAATATTCCTTTGTTGATAACAAACTAAATATATTCTTATTCTTAATATTCAAGAAATTTTCTCTATTGAATGCACCATGATCAAACACTTTGCTTTCTAAACATGCTTATTAAAGTACAGAAAAGAAAGAGCTAGAGTTTTCAGGTGAAAATTTCAGATTATATTTCTAATTTCAATCACTCATGCAAAATCTATACAGATTAACATTGTGCAAAAGTGTGTAAAATTATATCTAAAGAAGATCAGCTATCAGAGGCTATATATGTGTCAAAGATGAAGACAAACAGAATTTCCAAAACTAGAAGTATCCAAAAATATGATACTAAATCAAAATAAAAATTTCTGGTAAATGTAAGATTTGTTTCTGAAATATCTATCAAACAGAAGGAATTTTCTTTTACATGATGTTGATAGGAAATACTTTTTTTCATGGGGAAACAGCATTGGAAAATTATTAGTATATCACAATTTTTGGTTTGTCAAATTTGAGGCAATTCCAGCATTTATATACAAAGATCTGCTTCTAATCACCACACAGAAAAATCACAACACTTCATGCCATCACAGGAGGAAGACGATGACATACCTGTGGACACTGGGATATCTTATAGGTTTACCTGCAACAGCTTTGTTGTACCTTCTCTTACCTGTGTCTGCTTGAGCAGAATTAAAAAGCCATGCGCTGGGATATTTTTCTGTATGAGGTCACTGATTTTGGGTTGCTGTTGTATGTCACACAGACAGTTAAGTTGGACTGGATTTCTATGAGGTTTTTCATCGCTTTATAAATTAAAAAACAAGGGGAATCTCACACTCAGGATATGAAAATAAAAAGACGTCATATTGTATATTTGTTCGGTTTTCCTCTTCAGGTGCTCTGAAATAGACAGGGTGCTAACTATACAACATTTGGGGATCATCATATGACACATGGATAGCTGGGAAACTAAATTAGGTATTACAGTTAATTCTACATTAGGTTTGGTGCCAAGTAGTGTGTTGAGAGGGCTGGGAAACTAAGTTAAAAACTAGAGACTATATTTATATTAGGCATGCTAAGCAGTTTGTAAAAAGGTTCCCACATTTTTTTTCAGATTTCATTTTCAATATCTGTTTGAAGGTTTTAAATGAAATAAAATACAATTTTGACAAAATAATTTGATTTGACTTCATAGATCCTGTAACCCATGGAATCCTGCCATACTTTTCCTTCCTTTTTTTATCCTCATTTCCATGCATAATTCCAATTTACATAAATAATGAAATCTTTGGTTTTCTTTGTCAGCCACAAGAAAGTAAAATTCAAGAAATGTTTAAGGAAAATTTTAAATTTATCTAATTCACACTTCATGATGCTGAAAACAAAAAAAAACTATTTCAAGGAATTTAAAAATGTGGGAACCCTGATATTCATAATGTAGCTGGGAAACTAAATACGGAAATAGAGTGTATATCTGCTATAGATGTGACATGCCAAGCAGTGTAATAATGATGCATGCTGGGTAAGGGCAAACCTCTTTGAATTCCTGGATCTGTGCCTGATTGAACATGGCGAAGACATTGGAGGTAGCCCTCTGGGCCCTCTTAGGCTCCTTCTTCTAGGAAAAAAGCACAAAGAAGTGCAAATAAAATTTGCAGAGCCAGTCATAATTCCCCTCATCGTGTGCGAGAACATTGGTGCAAATCTCAGAGGGGAATCAAGTGCTCTCAACTCAAAAATAACTTTTCAATTAGAACATTTGGATGCATATATCTAACAAATGTTAACCATATATTTGAAGAATTGTCATGCGAAATATGTTTGAACATTTTTAAAATTTAAATGTGTAACTACCATGCAAGAAGCATGCACTCTACTGGTAAATTACAAAATACAGAACTTTGAATCTTACTCCTTGAAGCTACCAATTTCAACAGAAACTGCCAAAATCTACTTTTGTCATTGTGTTTTAGAAATACTTGTAATATTTCTTAATATTGCTCAATAATTTTGCCCAAGTTGATTAGAGTTTTGATCCAATCTCTGAAAATTGCACCAGTTTCTTCAAACAAAAAAATCACAATTCTTAATAACTACAGATTATCAGCATTCTATTATTACATTACTACAATAATTATTTATTATTCAATAAAAACTATTGGAATTTAGATCTTTAGCAGGCTGATCAAGTAAAATTTGAAGTATCTTATACATTTTGCATCTTCAAAGCATTTAAAAACTGGAGAATTTGAACACTAAAAAATGTCTCTAACTAACAACTGTCTGTTAAAAAAGTGTCAACAACCATGTCTGACCTGTCAGTATTTCAAAAATAAGAAAGAGTTTAATGCTACCTCTCTGGAAGATTTTAATTTCATTTTTCAGAAAAAAAGTATCGTTTCACGTATTTGAATGGAACATGACCAAAGAAACTTCAAATTTTCTGTCAGCTGTACATAGCAAATTTAACAAAAAAGAAACTGTACAAAATTAACAAGTGAATTATCTAGTTGCACTTTACTTACAAATATTTCATAAGAATATATATGCAATTGTCACTACATATAATGCAAAGCTGTTTATCATGCCATTTATAAGCAGTAACCATATATAGTTTAAGTACCAACATGTAAGATAACATGCCCATACACATGAATCTATCAAGAATGTTGTCATTCGAGCAAACATTTGGTGCTTTTAATGCCTTTTTTCAATGATTTTGCTGTAATTCTTTTGTTCAAGATAACAAAAGAACATGCCTGTGATACATTCTGATAATTTCTGATAAACTACCATTTGTATGACTATCTGCTTACATGTATATTGATTATGAGAACAAAAGTCTGACCAATGACCTTAATATTAAAGGATTTTTTTTATCCAGGTTTTTGTAGCCTTTGATGGACATTACTTCTCACAACTGTTTAAAATATCCGGAATTACCACCTAGTCTTAATTTTTGCATTAAAGTTTAATATTTTTTCTGCAAGTTGCAAATCTTCTTTTGTCATATAAGCAGATTATTCTACTCATTTACTGAAATACACCATTGTTTCATGAAAAGTATAAATATATATACCAGTAGTAATACAGATTCCTTGAATAATACATGTTAGTATGAGGTCAATGAGAAAACCACTTATAACATCCAAAACTACTGAATGATAAATAAGTTTGCAATGATTTCTAAAGTAAGGATATTTGAATTTTAGGAACAAATTCTTTGATGAAGTATTTTAAAGGGTTTTTGTATTTAAGGAAAAAATTCTTTAGAACACAAGAAGTGTTTATATTTTCAGAAAAAAGTTTTTGGTAAATTAAAGATATATGAAATTATGAAACAAATTTTTTTGGTACATCAAGGATATTTGTAATTTGGAACAAATTCTTTAGTACATTTAGGAATCATGTATTTTAAGAACAAAGTTGTTCATCCATAATGAATTTTGTAGTTTGTACCTTGCCTTGCAGAACTGAAACAAGGTGGTTCTCCCAGTCAATAACTGTTTAAATCCATTTTTCATCAACTAAAGAAACAAGTTTAGACAATCAAGTTATTATTTAAAGATAAGTAAATTGATACATCTTTTATATACAGCATCAAATACAGACTTACCTTGGAGAGCAACTGAAACTAAACATGACTATTAAACATATGACAGGTTTGAACAAAAAGTCTTAGCTGTGCTGTACATTTTAGAAAATAAATCTATGGTGTTTTATTTGGCATTGACACCCCACACGCAAGCTGTATATACAGAGGCCGAGAAGGAAACAAAATGGTGGTCCTCAGGCTAATAATCGCTCCTTCAGAATCAAGGTCACATCAGGGTCGGAATGCAACAGAAGTATTGACAGGTATATCACAAAGACAAACCACAGCAGAGGTTTGGTGACAAAGGTCAGGGGTCATCACCATGAAGGTTGAAAGGTTAGAGGTTGATGGTGATTAGTACATAAAGAGAAAACCAGAACGCTCCAAAGGCGCACTTGGGAGATCCATTTTGAATTGAAAAGGATAGAATTATTCAATAATATTCAAAATACTGTTCACTTAATTTTTAAAATAATTTTCTTTAAAGATATATGCACTGTCATATGTTAAAATGCAGTTGTATTCTGTTACCAAAATATGCTTGGTAATTTTATTATTGTGTTCTTAATGTAGTGAAGAGACTTTGGGAAAGCAAGACTATTAATGTTTATTTGATTAGTTTAGAAAGCAGAGGAAGATTATATGTAAGTCAATCTTGTTTCTTTTTTAAGTAAAAAGATCACAAGATTTTATACAGAGAACCATGAAAGCGAGGATGGCAATTTTGAATTACCTTTTTGAATGATAATTAAACACAGACAATGGGGATTGCGCCAGAGCCAGCCCTGATGTGACTTGATATGTCACATGACCCTAAAGGAGCCAATCAAATCTACACTACAGTGGCCTTGAACTTACTTCCTCCCCCTCATCGCCATTGCCGTTGCCATTGCCGGCATCATCCTCGGCGGGCTTTTTTTCCTTCTTTTCCTTTTTCTTGGCAGGCATGTTTCTGTAATGTACGTTAACTCCTTATTTTTTTTAAATAAATATTTTAAAATTCAAACTGGTAAACTTACCTCTTCATCACCCATTTTTCTGTAAAAGACAAAAATTGTGATTAGCATATGAAGATATCGGAGTTCCAGTGTTACGTGCACGCTCATTCCATCATTCCGTAAAGCCAGGAGGAGATGTGGGAAATCATAAACTTGGTTATCATCGAACAGTCAATCAGGAACAGGGTGGGTTATCCATGGTATGGCTGAACTTGTGAAGATACCATTCCATTCAGATGTAGTTGATCAAGAATGCTGAACATTAGCCAATTAACAACATCCCAAGTCACATGATGCAGCTAAATTCAACCAATAAAATTCACTTTAGATATCAAAAATATTTGTGGGTTGATGTTCCAAATTTGCAATTTTTTTTCAGGTGAAATTTCATTACTCTCAAATTGACATCCAATGGTTATCTTGCATTATTTTAATGTATATTAGAGACAGAAATCAATGCTTAATTTTCCATAAACACAGAAGTTGAAAAACTGCTCTTCATTTGATGCAAATTATTAATATATTCTGCAACGCTGCATTTTGCTTGAACATGTGACTTGGAAAAGGGCCAAGATAATAGGCTTTCAGTAACACCAGATAGGTTCACTTTAAGGTATCACTGGCACACAATCTTCCACAATTGCATGTAACCATTTTATTTCACAGAGAACCAAGTATGACTTTGGCATTAGAAGACAAATCTAGTATTTCAAAGGATTTCAGCCTAAAGTAAAAGTTTTCTCAATATTACTGATAAGGAGATCTTTTCAGGTCATCACATCTTGCTTGATGCACAAGGAAAACTGGCAAATTTCTGGATTCCTGTCATATGCAGGAATACTTGTATATATATACAGCTAAAAGCTGTAGCCTTGGAGTTTTCAAAAGATTCATATAAATTCAAGAGGATCAAAGGCTTTTTAAGCACTTAATAACAACCTTTTAAGGAAACAAACTTTTAAGATAAGAGGCAAATTACAGAACTTTAATTTTCCTATTAAAGTTCCTTTTCAAATAATAACATTTCAAATTTTAAGACTTTATCAGCAATATTTAGGCTGCCCAAGACCTTGAAATAATTACCAATGCCACCTTCAACAGATTTCTTCACTAAAAAGAGCATGATTGTTCTTGATTTTCTCTACAGACCACCTGGTATGAAAATGAAAGGGCAATGGTGGCTGAAATTATCTGTTATAACTGTTTCTTTAGTTTGCATATGATGTATATTATTTAGTGCCAAGGTTACCAGTCAAGTGACCCCTCTGGTTAGTGCATGAAGATTGTATTTTAGGAGGGAACATTGTATAAAACTGCAGAAGAAAGAGAGATCAATGAATTAGTATTCATATTGAAAATGTACTGCATAAATGTAGATTTATTAATAAGCTGATATTGTTGCATCAGTTGCATAATGAACAGGTGCATGATCATTGCAGTGCAGAAAAAATGTAACTCAAATGTACAAGCTTTGGCAAAATATACAACAAATTATAATAATTTGTCTACCTATTTGCCATCATGAATTAGTAGCAATATATTAATGGTCCAAATAAAATATCCAAATTTCTAATTCATATTCCAGCATATTGTTTTTAAACCAGATATTTTTGAAGTCCTCTGTGTTGAAAAGAAACCACATTCATAAAATGTGACTTCTTGGAAACAAAACAGAGACACACATTTATAATACTGACAACAATTTTGATAATTCACTCCATTTTCACATAGTAACATATTTTTTCAAATTGATTATGGCTTTCAAGCATAATGAGAAGAAGGCAACATGCATGCATAGCAACAAAACTTAACATAATCTGTTTACCTAAACTAATATATATTCAAGATGGCTGGCTAAAATTATTTCTCATAACTATAACAATATATTAAGGCAACAGCAAAAAAATGAATTCATAAAAATGAATTTTAAAATATTTTAAAACCAAACGGCAAAAAGAAATACTTTCTAAAAGAATTTTCATTATATAAAAGTAAATGTAAATGAAAGTCGATCTACCATTAATTGTATGTTTACTGCTAAACCTGGTTAAATGAATCATATGGACATAAAAAAGCATATAAAATCATTCACATAAGTTCAATAAACAACTGTTCTTTTTCAACATGCCAGCTATTAAAACATCAGTTATTACAAAACTTACTGTAAACTATATCAAAAGTCCTTGAGAGTATACATTTGAAAGCCATATGTGCAAAACATGATCTGGTATGAAGGCCATGAACAAATGTGTATGCAAAAAAAAAAAAAAAATTTCACTGAAATGTGATATCAGATTTGCTACATTTTTCACATGCAGAAAAATTATATTTGATTAAATACTAGTAGTATCACCTAACTAATTAGGAGTTTTGGTAAAAAGTCCATCAGCTAGATATGGTCTGCCAGATGCAAGGTGTTGATTATATGATGAATGGGGCTGAACTGGAGGTGAGCCATAAGGAAGGTGGGGGGGGGGGGGGCTGAGTCAGGAGAGATGCTAAACCTGCACCAGCAGCTACATATGCTTCTGATAAATATTTCTAGGCTGCTGCTGTGTAGAGCTGGTTACTGATGCCTACAGGCTTCAGATGCTGCTCACCAGTTGCAGGCAGCTCAGATGTCAGCCTGCTATATTTAGGGTGGTAGGGCAGGCTGTCTGGTCTGGGTCAGAGGTTATGGGGAGAGCTCTCAGGTTGCCAAGGAAACCAGTGTTGTTCTAATGATCATTATCTCCCCCTCTCCATGATACTCAATATCAACCCCCTTCTTGTGTACTCAGTTAACCCCTCAGGAAACATCATATGCTGTATTTTAGCATATATCGCATTTAATACACTGGTGTTAAGTTTAACATTTAAAGCTATCACCCCTCTCTTGTGAAAATGGTTTCTCCCACATGTAGCTATGATGCCTCAGCTGGATTCCTAGAATAGAGCATCCCATCAGGTCTGCTGGTGGGTGGCAGCTAAGTAAACTTAGCACTGTGAAGGGCCAGGATGCCCATATAGGGGCTGTGCTTACATTATCTATATCCCCTAATTATGGATGGGTTGTAATGGATCTATAAATTTACAGAAACACTTGGAAGATGCCCTGGTGTTTATACTCTGTCCTGATACTTAACAAGCTACTCCTGTATAATTAATCACCAGTGTCAGCCTAAGGGTGACTTCATTCCTATAGATACCACATGGCTGTCTATAAACATTCACTGGTTTAGGAATACCATGCAAATTGTGTAACTTGCCTAGGATTTTTTTTTCAAGTGAATAGGTTTAATCAAGACTGGAGTCATGAATTTCTCTAAAAAATAGGAAAATGGGATTTAAAGCCCCACTGATTTTTTCCTTACATATTTCTTATCAAATGCCCTTTCTTTTTCTTTATATCTAAAATGCAGAGGATATTACAGGGGTATGTTTGGCATGTGGCTCGATTTAAGAGGTGTTCTCATTCAACTTGTTCAGCTATGTCAGTTGAATGATAGCTATGTTGTTAAAGTTTATCTATACATACTTTATATAAACAGTTCCTTTCACAGTTCTTTCTCTTCAATCTTTCCTATTTCACATTTGGGATAAGAACAAAATAGTATTCCCAGTGGCTGGTGAGCAAATCTAGCTTCTTGTGGTATGTATACCAGATAATATGGAAATGTAGAATCTGGGAGAGGGAAGAACTAAAACTCAGGTGAAACATTCAGTACTCCAGTGACCATTATAAATCTTAAACCACCTGCAATGCTTGTAAAACACTGCTAATCCTTCCCTCATTATATGTTATGACCTCTGAGCAGTGGGCATTTTTTTTTCACATCAGCCATTAAGCCAGTCCATTTTTTGCACACTTGGCTAAATGAAACCAACTATTCTCAAGTAATAAACTCAGCATCACAAATTAATTAAATTTTCCTGGAAATGTTCCTAGAAATATACACTGGGGTGGTGATATATTGAAGTATGGGTTGGGGAACTTGGGTGGTAGGATGTAGTAAGTTCTTACCTTGGTTAAGTTCAATCCAACCGAAAGGAAGCACCTAGAGAGCTCAGTCTCTGTCCGCCTGCACAGTCCAGCTACCAGCAACGGAGACAGGCTAGCTAGATCTCAGTTCCTACCAGTAATTCCAGGCCTGCCTTTTGATAGGTTGGCTAGTCACGTGACCTGCCTGGAAATAGACAAGCCCTTGGTATGCTTGTTTTGGAGGTGCATGCTCCCCTCATTTGCATTTTCCTGGCATACAAATATATTGCATAGGGCACCTGGCTTGTGCTCTCAGAGCCTGTACTGCACAGGGCTGTACTGTGTATACAGGGGGTAGTCAGCTTAGGGTTATACTGAAGATCACCCTCATGGCCTCTGGGGGCAGACCTGACATGTATATGTGTTACACACATTATCTCTTTGGCTTTTCCTGGAATATGCAAACTGTCTCACAGCACCACCAGGTGGCACGCCTTGTCTTATTTCCTTTCTTGGAAATAGATTGACAGGTGAAACTTGATGTCTGACATACATACGGTTCAGTCAGGGGTTAGGGATCCATGGATATGCACAAAGGATACTCTTTCATAAGGCTGATCACAGGGTATCACCTCTATTAAGTGTTCCCATGGTTAATAATTAGAAGACTTACAGACCATGTGACTGAGAATACTTAACATGGGAATGGTCAAAGGCTTGAATGTGGTACTGAAATTAAGTCCTAATCATAATAAGTCATGTTATTGTGCTTCTGGTTACTGTGGTATTAATATATGTGTATATATATATAAATGTACAGTATACCATTGCACCACCATAAAAAAAAAAAATCAATAAATATTATGTCAAATCGATACTGATTTCTGCTGGTTCATATAACTGCACTCTATTTATTGAAAAGAAAAGTGTAAATATAATTTTTAGAATAAAATGATTTCATAGTTAAACTGAAAGGAAAATTCAATTTTCAATACAAATAAGATTTTGTCATATGTTATCAATACTAAACCCACAAAGTCAACCTTGTGACACTTAAGTATTGTAAGTAAATGATATGCACTTCGACCTTTCAGTCCAGTATGCAAAACCTTTTATGTTCCCATGAAAAATTCATTTTGGTAATCTTTTCAGTTGATTAGACAAATTAGACCTACCATGTGCCTAAATAACTATTACAAGAGTGAATCATGTTTTACTTATGCACTGGAAAGTGGTAACTGTGGGAAGTGAAAAAAAATTCATACATGTAGGGCAAAACTCATATGATGATATTATTAAATATTTTTTTTAATTGTAAAAAATCCCATGGTTATCTTCAATTTAGCTCAAAGGTACCTGATGAAGTACTGAATGAAATTGTATTGTCATTTCAGATTAATTTATACTCAAGAGCAATAGCATAGTTATAAATTACTCACAGTACATAGTTATATATAACTGACAGTACCTGTTGGTTTATTGATAATAATCAAAAGGTACATATTGTGATGTGTTATCATCACAATACTAGGTGACAATCAGATGAATTCCATTTAAACTGATTATTTGATTCAATTGACATTTCACATGTGAAATTTACACAACAAAATCATAATTTAATTATCAAACCTAAAATTTTGTTGCTCTTGCCTGTAAGCTCGAACTCTAATTAGATACGTCATACGGTAAGGCTAATTAATTAGTACTATGTTTCATGTTGTTGCCAAAGCATAAGTGTGAGCACTACTGCTGGGCAGCTGCCACTTGACATAACAGAACAACATGAGTTCAAACTCTTCAGCAAAATAATCCTCTGAAATAAATATCAACCTTTTATCTTATAGTAAGTGTCAATGAGAATGTTAGCATATAGTACTTATCAATATATAAATATTACAGGGTAAATCAATAATAAAGCCATACAATGTCTAATCATAACAGGTAGGAATATATATAAATTCACATATACACTGAAGACATGAAATTAGGAAGAGCTATTCATTGTATTGTTTATAGACACCATTAATCTCGTAGGCAGACAGCTGCCAACCTGCATCATTAACAGTCTTAACAAAACCAGACAAGTGGGTGAAGATCCATGATACTTCATGCCAGTGACCTTGACCTTGACCCCATAGCCATCCTGATGAGATGCTCCCTCTGTTTCATTTTTTTATCAAGAAAGCACTCGAGTGCAGCAGACATGGGCAAGCAAGTAAAACCGAGCTACAAGGCTAGTACAAGCACAAGTAAATGTTTTTTTATGGCTGACTCTTCCAATAACTATTTAACCTCAGCGCTAAATGGTTATTGTTCTGAGCAAGACTTTTATGATAAAATGTGCTCTGAAGTTAATGACAATTGAATATGCATGGTGTAAAATATGGTCATTTTAAGAAAAACTAGAATGAGGTGTCCCTCCCTGCAGGCCTCCCATCCCCAAACTTGAGGAAAAAAATACACACTACTTAAAAAATCATGGCATCCACAAATAATTTCTATTTCGGCCTATTTGACCATGATGATTTAGATCAATGTGTCCTGTTTTTAACACTATTGAGATTTTGGACGAAACATTTCATAAGTAAAATTTCTTGAAAATATATTGAGTTGTTCAGATGTTTTAGCGTTCACCAATAATATCTACTTTGGCTGATCTAACCTTGAAGATCAAGGTCAAGTTTACCAGTTTCCAAACTCATCAAAGAACTTGGTTGAAACAATTTATGTATCAAATTTGAGGGGAAAATATGCAATACCTCAAAAGTTATGGGGTTCATAAAAATTTCAGCCTGTTTGACCTTGAAAATGAAGGTCAAGGTCACCAGATTTTGAACTCTTTTTAGATATTGGTAGAAACAATTGAAATTTAAAATTTCATGAAAAAACTAGATGTGTCGGAACGACACGAATGCCCCCGCCTGGGGCAAATTAGAAACATTTGTTAAATTTTGAAAAATTTCTTTAGTTCAGGAAGTGTCTTATGGTCAAAAGTAGGTCAACAAGGGCAAAATGCAAACTCGATCTGTAATGGGTCATTATCAAGCAACACACAAAAAATCAGGCCAGTGTCTGCAGGCATTGCGAAAAAAAGTCCGTACATGTTTATTTGTCATGAAAATTTCTATTTTTCATGAAATTTTCAAAGTTAAGGAAGTATAAAATGTTCAAAAGTAGGTCGATCCAGACGAAACGGGAACTTGATCTGTAACTGGTCATTATCTGATCACACACAAAAAATCAGGCAAATATGTGCAGGCATTGCCAAAAAAAGTCCGTACATGTGTAATTGTCATGAAAATTTCTATTTTTCACTAAATTTTCTAAGTTTAGGAGCCGTAAAACGGTCAAAAGTAGGTCAACTGGGACGAAACGCAAACTTGATCAGTAACTGGTCATTATCTGCCGACACAACAAAAATCAGGCCAATATCAGCAGGCATTGCGAAAAAAAGTCTGTACATGTATTTGTCATGAAAATTTATATTTTTTTTCATGAAATTTTCTAAGTTTAGGAGCCGTTAAACGGTCAAAAGTAGGTCAACTGGGATGAAACGCGAACTCGATCTGTAACTGGTCATTATCTGCCGACACACCAAAAATTAGGCCAATATCTGCAGGCATTTCGAAAAAAGTTTGTACAACTGTTTGATTTCGGAATGACGGAAGGACGGAATGACAGAATGACGGACATGGGTAAAACTATATGCCCCGGCCACTTTGTGGCGGGGCATAAAAATGTTGAGTCATTTAAAAGTTATTGCATTCACAAGAAATGACACAGGCCACGACAACCGATGCCAATGAAAACACAGAAAACACTATGTCTCCCCCCCACAGAGGAGGGGAGACATAATTTCTGCTCACAGTCACACCCTAGTAAGTACTAAAACAGAAGCCAGTTTCTTATAAACTGTATATACGCATTTTCTAGCCCAATTTGATCCCATGCCCAGGAGGCTCACCATCATATAAAGGCCAAAAAGGACACCTTTATATAGCTGAACTTATTTCATTGACAGCCATTTCTGTTGGTGTATGATAGACTTAATTCATATTATCTATACAGTCAATTATTAATAGGGGAAAAATATGTTCTTGTATTTTTTGGAAGAATCACATTGAAGCAATATGATATCTGATTTGTTTGTGACTTGATAGTTATAACAGATTAATTAATGACATGAAATAATATAATAAAGTGCAAAGCTGGCAGAGCATGAGATTCCAATTCTTACTAAATGTGTTGATAAAAAAAAAGGAATCTTGTGACAACTTTTTCACAAAATAACTGAGTTCAACTTTGGCACACAAAAAATTTAGCACAATATAGATGAGTTTAAACTTTAGTTTACCTGCTGCTATGGAGACTTGATTGCACACTGAAATTTGATATATACATTTCTCACACTCTGCTCACTAGTAAAGATTACCAGTATGACACTACTTTAAGAAAATTCTGAAAAAAAAGCTCTCAAAAATTAATCTTAGCGCAAGAGATTTATATTCTTGGTGGGAGACCAAGAAGTAAAGTTTGCAGAAAGAAAGATTCACATTCAGTGAATAGGACCTAACACATCTCCAAATATACCTGACATGAATGGAAGACTAGTATTTTAAATGTTTAAAGCACCAGTATATATAATTATATTTCCTCAAACCACCCAAATAATAATATAAAGCTACAGGATTTGTTAAAACCTAAAGGATTTTTATTAGAATTAATTCTGTGAACTTTTTACCAGTAGCAAAATCATGCATTCAAGATTCAATATGTGTATAATGATCAATTTCCTGTATAAAAAAAAATCCTCTTAAAATATTTAACATTGTCATTAAGGATTTCTCCAAAAGTCTGGTATATTATGTTTGAATGAACAATGAACAAGACATGAACACAGAGTTAATTAATTATAATCACATTTCACAGATAATAACCAACCATGCAGGGTATGGAATCAATTCATACATATCCAAAAGCTTCCTAAAGTGATTAAATCTTACTGATTAAGATACCACCTCAGTTTAAAATGGTTAACCATATGGACCAAAGGGCAAACATTGGTACATTTACAAAATGGGAAGAGAAAAAAAAATAATGAATGTATCATGTTTAGCAAACCATTAATAAAAAATTCACAAATGTTTTATAGTCAGATAACATTTCCTTTAATATGCTGAGTTATAAGTTATTCATGTCAAGTGAAGCACAAGTTTACCTCTTACTAATTGGCCCCAGGAATCAGGGGATGAAAACTGTATGCCAGGGGGTACTTTAAGTGTACACAAATTCTTTTTCTAACATAAAAAACTTTGATAAAGCATCAAACATGTATGTGTGAATTTGTATGTGTACAGCTAGCTATATATAGAGTTAGCTGAAAAATGCCTAAATTTTCTAACTAAGTAATAACAGCACCTGTTAATTAGTGGTTTGCCTGGAATTAATTAACAGGAATGTGTCCTATGCCTCATTAAGTGACATCACCTGATGATGTCACTGACTGTGGAGGGAGATGCCACACTGGTGCTTCCCAAGCCTGAGGCATCAGTACTGCTATTCCTGGCCACATCTAACACAGCTCTGTGATAAATATACCTCCCTATGCCATCCACCTGCATGTCTGTGACCTGTAGTTCCGGAGTCAAACTGATACCTGAGGTCAGTGTTTATCCTAAATTTGTTAGTTTTCTGCAATTCTGATAAATTTTCATTAATATAATGTATATTTAACTATACTTTCTCTCAGAAATACAGACATACTTGTAATTTAATATGACACTCAATTCCTCATATCTGGGTCATGATATATAAATGTATGTGTGTGTGTGTTTGCAAGTGTGTGAACAAAGCATTGTGATTTGTGGTAAATATACGAAGTTATTTTAAAGGGATCATAGATGTATGTTGTTCAGATAGGTTTCATTGTATCAGCTGGACAATGTTCTATTGGAAGCTATGAAAATTTACACTGATCATGCAGATAGACGCCATCATGATTTGGAGCCACCCCAAAGATTGACAGTGGACCAATGAGGTTGCTGTCACGGGTGTTGCCTCATACAGTCAGCAGAGGCTGATACAAACAACCCACAGTTAACCAATTATATAGTTACATTAAAAATCAGAAAATTATATGATTTTAACAGCAACTTATTATTTCATAATGGAGAGAGATTATTATAAATATGAAAACAATAGGGTCAATGAGTGGTTGAGTTATGTTAAAACATTAACCTGAGCTGGGTTTGGATCTGTACAAATTTGGTTTGTTAAGTGCTTATTACTGGCCCAGGAATAAATATGGGAAAAATCTTTATTGCTGTGTCTGGGTGTTATCTCTGCTCTATTCAGTGTACTAAGTTTAATTGAAATACATATGTATATCCGCAATATATCATCATCTGAAGGGAAGTTTAATAAGACTCCAAGCATGAAAGGTTAAATATTATTGGTGAAAAAACAAGTTTAATAGCAGCTTATTGGCTAATTATGTGGAAACAAAGTGTAGTAAAGTTATGGATTTTTATAAAATGTTTTTTTTTATCTTTCTATAAACAAATAAGAATCCTGGCTTGAATCTAAACTGTTATACCTTGTGTGTATCATATTATAAGTGAATAACGGTGATACATATTGTTCCATGAGACACTGTCACAACACTGGCAGAATCCTCACGTATTATGGGTACACAAGCAAGAGGCAAGCTGGTAGTTCATAGGATTGATAATTCCTGGTGGCCATGCCAGCTGCTTATAGACGAGCTGGTTACAGCATCGAGACAGGGCAGAGTACAGCAGATTACTCAATGGAACTCCAGTGCTCCTATATAGGAAAAACAGCCTCTCTTTCAGTTACTCTGTCATAGTAACATCTAGAACTGGGTAACGTGGGGCCTCTCCTGGTACATTAGTTTTGTACAAAAAATACTTTTTGTTTTGAATTCTTTCTAAAGAAAAAAAAATTTGTTTCAATTGCAAAATTCAGTCTCTTTTTACTTCTTACTAAAAGATACTTGAGCCAATTTATTCACAGACTATTTTCCACATACAAGTGGTAGCTACTGAGAAATGACCAAAAGCACATGATAACTAAATGTCTGTCTGTCTCTCTCTCTATCTCAGTATCTCTTTCTCTCTCTCTATACATATATATATGTGTATATTTATCAGAGAGCAGCAGTGTCTAATACTGTCTATCACATTCATTCTATGGTACAAGTTTTATCTTTAATCAATAACAATAAATTATTGCCTCTGCCAGGAGGGTATGAGTATATCCCATTTGTGTGTGCATGTCTGTGTGTTTGTGTGATTGTTCACAACATTACTCTTTTCTTCTAATGAAATTTTCAGGGAATTTTGGGAAAGGACATAAGAAGAAAAGATTAGATTTTGTGATGATCTTGGTCCAGGATGGACTTCCATGTCCATTTATAAATGTACAGTCATTTTCCACTTCACCAGGGAGTATTGGCCAAATAAGAGAATGCAAACATGTTTTTTGGAGCATCCCACAATAAGTTTGCCCAAATGGTGAAGGCCTGCATTCCTGAGAATGCCCATGTCTAGAATTCGATATGTTATGTTAAATATACATTGAGCTTAACTTATATGTTATATGAATCGAAATCACAATAATACCTGTTTCAATCAACAGTAATAAGCCTAGTTAAACATGGGGAAACTATTACTTTAGCCATAAAGCACCAAACTGGGAACACAATTTGAAGGACACAGAATGTATCCATTTAAGAAGCAATATAATTTAATTGTATGGTGAAATCTGGTAGGGTAGTTTTACTGGGCACAAATTCATCTGTTTATGTTATATGATATTTTCATTTTATTCTTTTTTTTTTTTGCTAGGAGGGATCATAAATTGTTTGAAATTTCTACTTTACAACAGTCTTAATGACAGTCCCTTTCTGTGAACATTAGGATAATATCCCCATGAGCCAACTTTTCTCACAGTTTTAATTCATCCCACCTTTTTGACCAGAGAGGGAGTAGCTGGCAATGCAATATATGATTGTAGTCTACCCATATTATTATGCAGGCAGGGTATGTTCCAAACACTCATATCAGCATAATTTAGATTATTTCCCAAATGCTCAGGTATTTAGGGGCTCTGCTACAAAGCTGTAACTATTAGTGCCCTTTTTCTCAGATGTCTGAAGATGATGAAAGAAAGGAGCCTATATCTAAGTTAATACTGAAGCAACAAGTCCGGCTGGAGGCACTCAAAAGACCTGCTACAGCATTTACTGCTAGCTATCTGCAGCAGGTGTAGATGTCAGCAACGAAACAGCATCTGCTCCTGAAAGAAATTCCCTCTCGCCCGCCCGAGTTTCACCGAGTCATAATTAAACAGGTGTTACCACTACAGAAACAATGCAAATAATCCGTGTATACAAGACAACCTTCACATGTTGACCTGTTTGAAAGAAGATGACCAACTGGAAATTTATGTGTATTTTTTTGGTTGTTCGTTCTTTATAAGACAGTTTATTTTTCAAATCATATTTCACTTGAATCTGTCTGGTAGTTTATTACTTAAGAAATGTATTGCAGTGCAGCATTATTTTATGTATTTATATTATATTTTGATGGAATACGTATGTTAGTTTTGTTACTCAACAGTATATTTTCTTTTCTCACACTTCTCACATTAACATTATAACATAAAAACAATTCTCAAAATATTAGCCCTTACTTTCTTGATCAACTTTAATTATTATGGGGATCATTTATATACTTTTTTCAATTCTACCTAGTATCAATCACAAATGAAAAAAAAATAATTCTGAGATATTATATATATAGGAGTATATTCTCAGAGCAGAGAAAAAATCCTTGCTGTGTTCTTGAAGTATCTTCACTGATGCTTAGTTTACTGGTAGGTATGTACAGGATACAGATCTCAAAGTGACCAGGTATATAGATATAGGAATACATGTGGTTACTGATACATGTGATCTCTGATGCATCAGAGTTACCATGGCAACCAGACAGTAATCTGCACTAAGAATCAGCATCAGAGCTGCTTGGCTATCAGTCTGCCAGCTGCTGGTAAGAATGCACACAGCTACTGATGGGGGGAGGCCCAGGCCAATTCCTTATACAGCATGCAGGTATATATTCAGCTGGCAAGCTAGCAGACTGTGGATGGGTATTTCCAGCACCAGCACCAGCAGTAGTACTGAGAAAGCAGTACTGCACCAGCAACTGTACATGCCTGCTACATGAATATGGTAAACCACTTACTGGGTGGTATATCATATTGTTTGCTATGCTGGTCCACACTTAACACCTGTGACCACTTGGACAGTAAATAATGGGGGTTAGGGTACATACATAGCATCAAACATCTCATGAAAGTCAACTGAATGGAGCATTAGTCATCTTATTTTCACATATAAAAAAGGACTGACAGATTTATTTGTGACAGAAACTCACATCTGAGCTTCCTACAGGTGCATAGAACAGGTAATCTTGCAAAAATGTCAGTCTTAACAGGATGTTTTTGGGATCAAATACCTTGAGAAAATCATCAAAAACTGGCATTACTCACATTGCAGTCTGATATTAAAAAAATAAGTTTGATAAATTTACATGTAACTACCGCTTAAAATGGGTTTCAAACAGGTGTGCTGAACAGGCAACTGATTGTGTAGCTGAACAGTTACAATGTTATAGCTACATCTTAATTCTGTTGTTACTTTTAACCTTACAAGTGCATAGAGATACCAATACACATGTATGTAATCATAAGGAGAAATGATTCACTGAAAAATAAATCGGCCGAAACTTGCCTTACTGAATTGAGAAAAATTCTTTGGATCTTAAAAAACTGAAAAACTGGAAATGAAAAAAATAGAGAAGTTGGAACAGATGGTAAAAAAACTTGTCTGAACAATGTCTGGAGATGGGAGTCCTTTAATTCTGCTGGCCCCATTGTACGCAAATGATAGGAATTAAAGTCCATTTCAAAATAATTTCTGCAATACCATGTCCCTTTCAATAAAGTTACCTCTACAGAGGTACCTAAATATATATATATATATATATATATATATATATATATATATATATATATATATATATATATATATATATATATATATATGTATTTATTTATATTCTTTTGCTCACTCAGCACTGACGACTCTGCCTCATTCTAATATTACTGGGTCCCTGTGTTGAACTGTTTGCACCCTGCATCTGTGATTTAAGTTTACAATTATATATCCCATTCCCCAGCAAAAAAACTCTTATTCAATGTCTCCACCACAAAAATCCCTCTTCTCCAAAAGCTCAAGTGAAAACTGCAATATGAAAAATATGAAGCTAAAGATCTCAGCAGCTAAATTCTAGAGCCAGGCAAGATTGATATGGTCAGAGATTTTAGATTACCAAAATCCAGGAACTCATCTGAAGTCATGAAAATGAAAAGTGTACCAATGCACAGGAACCAACAACCCTGGAAGGTTTTATAGCAGAAACAGCAAATTGGCATAATATTGACAACAGCTAAGTTCCATTTATGTTGGTGTATTTCTGGAATATATATTCTATTTATATTAAATCAGCCCTCAAGGTTGTCAGACCGGACTGGTTCTCTGGTTGTCTAGTAAACAAGAACTTATAAATATGAAAAAAATGGACATCTTTTGATTTTTTTTTTCAAATTTTTTTCATATACTGAACCCATATCCTAGCAAACAAATATTTTTATTTTTTTTTCCACAAACACAAAATGAAATATTATTTGTTAACAGCTGTCAACACATCTATGACATCACTTCTTGACATCAGTCTATGGAAGCTCCACAGTGACAAAAGAATCTAGGTCTAAAGAATAGCTTATTATTTCTGACACACATATGGTATTTCTGACAGCAAGATTTAAAGGGATTACAATGTGTAAATGTGTTATAATTTATTCTTTACTGCAAATTATAAAGAATAAATAACAAATAAAGCTGCAGAAAAATTTTAGGCGACTAGCAAATTAGGAAAGTCGTCATTGGTTTTCACGCAGTGAAAATTACCAATGAAATATGATATTTTCAGTCAAGGATAACAAAATGAGGTAGCAGTGACCTAGTTTAATTTGGTCTTTTAAATGCTGCATGATCATTTCTGCAATACATGACAACCATGCCGGTCCATCACACAGAAACCTAACATTACGAAGAAACCTTATAATCCTTGCAAGTTCTGTTCTTGATAACACTAAATAATTATATGACCCACTTTTACAAGTGTCAGCAGATATAATTACTAAGTCTCTACACATAAAACATGCACGTTAAGTAATCTATTGCTCATACAGAATTCTCTATTCCAGTTAAATATATATAGATGGAAATACTGAGGCATGATTGATGTATGCTTATATTGTTATTTTACATTACTATAATTAGATTTTTTGTGTGTGCAAATTGTTCAATTTATAATTATAACAACTGTGGATAAGGAAAAACTATATAGTCCTTTCCCTCTGAGCATGCCAATCCAAAGAGACATGGGATTTATGACTTTAAACTCAAATATTATTGCACATTTTTATGAGAATTAAATGGAGATGAAATATGTAGTGACAAAAATGAACATTTATATTTTATAACTTGATGGGTTAATCTTGATCTTGTGGAAAATTGATACAGCATCTCTGTAAAGTAACCAACCTCCCTTTAATTTATTGTTTTTTTAATATTTATGACACAACACAACCAATCAGCTGTTTTTAAATGTACTGCTTTAATTTGATCATGTGACCAATGGCCTTGACCTTCACCAATGGGACTGAGTTGTTGTAAAAAGTAAAACTGCTCTCAGATACTGATTTTACTGCATTTCTAAGGTTTTTGCTTCATTACATTGAATAAATTATTCCTTAATTGCAGCTTTCCTTAAGAAATTGATCTGCAAATTAATATAAATGTTAGAAAATTTCAATGGGAGAAGGCACAGAGTAATATATATATAAAGGGAATCAAACCTGGCTTCACAATACTGAACTGATGAGTAGGGTAATCTATATTTAACATGGTGTTTTAACACACATAGCAGAAAAGATAAATATATACACGCATCACACATAACACATAATCTCCACCCAACAAATGAGTGCTGTATTACGGCTTGATCAAATGACCTAACATTGTCAAAAGTGGCTACCTCTTCTGGAAACAGTGGGGCAAGACTCATCCTGTACGTGAATATGTATTTAGACTATATGATACACAGTGCTGCTGGAGCTGGACCTGCAGTCACCATAGCATCACCTGACCTCCGGGATCCAGCAAACAGCCTCCAGCCATGGGTCAGCAGGATCAGGTCTGCTCCTCACTGGATCTATAAATATCCTCTTCAATCAGTCAAACAGCTCTTCAGCCTCTTCTTGAACTCCTACACACTGAAGGATTCCATATAAACCCGTTCCATGTGCTGTACATTTTAAGTTGCCCATTTTTTTTACTACACCTATTTTGTATACATGAAATACAGTGTTCTTTCCTGGAAATAAAATAGTCCCTGCCAAAATATCTCTCTGAAACCTCTTCCTGGGACTTATCCTCAGTAGATATAAAATTGCACTAGGCACAAATAGTGGCCTGAAAGAAAACATAAACTTAGCATCTGGCACTACTCTAATTGTAAAGATGACAAACAACAGTAAAAAATCTAAAATATTTGTGACTCATTATAAATACATCTTCCATCCCTGATTGCAAGGTTTTACATATATCTTTGGCCATATTATCTTTTTATATTTTGCAGAAACACTAGGATTGTATTTATCAACCCACATGCAGAACTGAAATAATATGTAAAACAGTTGAACAAGAGACATTGAGACCATAAGCTAGGATGATTTTGTTTGGTAAATTTTGTATTCAGCCAGAGTGAAATGATTATTGAATAAAATACACATTAAGGCATGGGACAAGTAACTTTAATCATAGTCAGTCCCACTAGGGGGCAAATAAGTTTTTGCTGGTATTTGTTTACAAAGTCAGTTTATATTGAAAACATATCAACCAAGTAATCCAGCACTTATATACATGGATACCACCACCATATCTAGGGAAGAATTTGAGAGAAACAATTCTGAGAAATCAGTCTATTTCTGTCATGACATACTGCCTGAACTGACAGGGTCAAAGACACGTTTTGACAGACACTGATTGGATGATGATTACTTGGTACCATAAATATGATAAAATACATCACCTACTAAAAGAATTCACATGGAAATAAACTAGAGAGTTGTATCTAGAAAGTAAGTATAATATGTTTGATTAAAATGTATCATTCATTATTGCTGGAGTGCACATACTTTTCTGCCAATGTAACACATTTGACAGAAATATCAGAAGTTCATAATTATTGCCAAAACCAATGTGCACTGGTTGATGGGATGGACTGTAGTATTCATGTGTTATTGAAAGTCTCCTTTGATTTATATGCACTGTCTCATGATGATACACATTACCACATTTTCCATACTGATGGTTAGCATTACAACTACCTTATTCTTATTTGGTTTTAATTATACCCATTTTAATGTCCCATCATATACTTTTTTAATAATATTCTGATAATTGTGTTGATTTTAACTTCATGGTCATTCCAATGATCTCCTGGTCACAAAATCCTCCAGTTAGAGGCCTTTCTATTTATAAATACCAAAACAGAATACAACATCAATATCGGAAATATAACAGATGGAACTGATACCTCACTTCAATAATGAGAAACGGAGAAATAAATTTCTAAACTACAGTTTTCACTTCCAGTTTAAACTTAAATGCTGTGCATAAAAACTTAAATCTTGGTACCAAAATATCAATCCTATCTTACAAATGACCTAACATGAAGTCTATGTGACCTTAATTGCATAATCATTCATTGTATAATGAGCAGAGCAGTTGTGAGCAACCAATCAAGTTACTGTTGTCAATGTGGATAGTAATTTGCAAATTTGGGTGACTCTCCAAAACAACACAGGTTTAGTCCTATACCAGTACCCCTGTCAGCATGTTTTTGGGAGATTTTTTTATACAAAGGAGACATTTTAAAAATTATGTTTGCAAAGGTTTCAGGAGCATTTCCACCGACTGCCAAATGAATAATAATGTCTTAGCCTGCACTTAATTTGTATGAGACAAATAATCCAATATGTGGCAAAACAGTTCTCAATGATTGCTATATAATCATTACCAGAGAATAGAGGTACATCAATTCCAGCAGATGACATTAGTCAGACCAACCTTAGTGATGTCTTTGTGATGTCTCTATTGTCCATAAGCATGGAAAGCCCTCTATGTAGGAGCTGTTTTTGGGATCATTAGCTTAAAGGTTATTAGGTTAATGGAGCAGAGCATAAGGGCTGTGGTGGTTAGGTCAATTACATTTATCTACATTCAATTTAACAATTCCACCTAAAGGCCAAGGAGCAATTCCTTTTATAATAAAATCACACAACTGATAATAATGATTTTTCCTGAATATAAATAGTTATGACCAACATTGTTTGTGATGAGTAAGTATGTTAAAGTACTAAGCTAAATATGTCTTCACTTAAACATCGACAAAGTTGAGACCATTATCAAAAGCCATCAAACCCCATGTTTTCCAACAATTTTTCACACATCTGTATAGTATACATTTAATACAATGATAGCAAACATGAGACAAATAAAGAGAGAAACAACATCTAAAACAAACACTTTTTTTCCTACAAGTTTACTTTTCTAGGCATCTTTAAAAATTAGCTTTAGACTGTATGATTACACCTAGTCCAGTTGGGCAAAATGAAATTCTGTGGTTGTAATTTGGTCTAGAATGTAAATATTGTTCTGTTTTATGCCATGATTTTTATGACATGTTAATATGTCTTTTTTTTGTTATGGTCCCATGCATTATTTCCTTATGTGAAAATCATTCAGTTAAATGGGTGTTTTCTATAAAATGCAAAACAAAATATTTGTTATAGGTTCCCTCATTACATGCAATGTTTACATTCCTGGTGCAGGTAAACTGATCTCATAAAATCCCACATGCATGCATTTTATATCACTACATATATGTTTCACTCCTCTGGTATACCCCATGTGGTGTAATAAAAATAAATTTAACCTTGAGCTTAGCAGAGAGCTTAGCTGGGTAAAAGAAAGGGGTGTGGGGTGTCGGGGGTTCAATAGTTCACAGGCAAAACATAACATGAAAATCACTGCCAGATGGCACACGTGCCTCACGCATGCTCTTAACATCTATATGTTATCCTAGTACTTTAGTCCTTTAAAAAATGTAAGCCATGCACTGGAAAATATGGTATACAAACAGTTTGAGCGGTTTACAGATGAACTCAGTTCATCAATTTATGGTGACTTTGAATTCATTGTGAGCTGATCAATAATGAAGAAGTCACATGAATGTGTCATTATATGAAGCATGAATAAGTGCCTAGAGGTACAAATTGCCCCCTCCATACATTTAAATAGAGAAGTGTGGCTGCAGTGATAGGATGGAATGGAGAGATGAATGAACAGATAAGATGTGGACCATTCAGTAGTCCTACCTCCTTGTACCGGGGACAATAAAAAGATTCTCCAGGAAGAAGGGAATATATGTAAATTATGTGTCTGTACAGTCCAAACCCATCCCATAATTCACATTAATCAGGCTGAACCATCCCTTACTGATATGTCACATAACCCAAGCTGAACCATAACGCACTGATATGTTACATAACCAAGGCTGAACTGATACATCACATAACTCTGGCTGAACCATAACCTACTGATATGACACATAACCAAGGCAGAACCATAACTCACAGATATGTCACTTAACCCTGGCTGAACCATAATCCACTGATATGTTACATAACTAAGGCTGAACCATGACCAACTAATATGTCTGATAACTAAGGCTGAACCATAACCCATAACCTACTGATATGTCACATTACCCAGGATGAACCACAACCTACTGATATGTCACATTACCCAGGATGAACCATAACCTACTGATATGTCACATTACCAAGGGTGAACCATAACGCACTGATATGTCAGATAACTAAGGCTGAACCATAACCCATAACCTACTGATATGTCACAAAACCCAGGATGAACCATAACCTACTGATATGTCACATTACCCAGGTTGAACCATAATCCACTGATATGTCACATAACCCTGGCTGAACAATAACCCACTGATATGTCACGTAACCCTGGCTGAACCATAATCCACTGATATGTCACATAACCCTGGCTGAACCATAACCCACTGATATGTCACATAACCCAGGCTGGATTATAACCTACTGATATGTCACATTACCCAGGATGAACCATAACCTACTGATATGTCACATAACCCTGGCTGAACCATAACCCACTGATATGTCACATAACCCAGGCTGGATTATAACCTACTGATATGTCACATTACCCAGGCTCAACCATAACCTACTGATATGTCACATAACCCAGGCTGGATCATAACCTACTGATATGTCACATTACCCAGGCTCAACCATAACCTACTGATATGTCACATTACCCAGGATGAACCATAACCTACTGATATGTCACGTAACCAAGGCTGAACCATAACCTACTGATATATCACATAACCAAGGCTGAACCATAATCTACAGATATGTCATATAACCCTGGCTGAACCATAATCTACTGAAATGTCACATAACCCTGGCTGAACCATAACCTACTGATATGTCACATAACCCTGGCTGAACCATAATCCACTGATATGTCACATAACCCTGGCTGAACCATAACCTACTGATATGTCACATAACCCAGGCTGAACCATAACCTACTGATATGTCACATTACCCAGGCTGAACAATAACCCACTGATATGTCACATAACCCAGGCTGGACCATAACCTACTGATATGTCACATTATACCAAGGATGAACCATAACCTACTGATATGTCACATAACCCAGGCTGAACCATAACCTACTGATATGTCACATTACCCAGGCTGAATCATGTCCTACTGATATGTCACATAACACTGGCTGAACCATAACCCACTGATATGTCAGATAGTCCAATTTTAGTCCATCCCCAAGTGATATGCTATCTGCCTCTTACCAAACAGAGCTGACATCTTTTCTTTTATTTCTGATGATAAAAACTAAAGAAGTCTTTACAAGTTCTGATCAAAATACCAGTAATAAATCATAAATAAAAGATAATAGTACAGCTAAATAGCAGAACATGAGAGACAGTTAAAAATGTTTGAGACCATTGACATAAATAGTATCTGGTGGTGTTGAAAATAGAACACCAGGGTAAGTATCCCTATATGAACCAAAACAAGCTACACAGTTGACTCTGCTTGCCAGTTCCTTCTATTTCCCCAGCCTACCACCAGATGGCCTGCTTGCTGAGGGCAACAAGAACAGGTATTGGGCCTGTTCAATTGATACTGACAACATTGCTCTTTAATATACTTGTTGGTCACTCATGCCCACATGATTGGTTTGTATGTTTTATTGATTGTTAGATATTAAACAAATGCAAAAAGAAACCTTTGTTAAATAGAACAAAGACTTGGGAAATATTATCAGATATATGGGAAAGGTTTGCGTTGAATCGACTTGCCAAAATTCAAAAGGAGACTTATTTTTTGTTTGACTTGGAACCATTTATTGATTTTTTTGCCCCTGGTTGTGGTTAATGTCAAGCAATAACAGTGGAGGCAAGGAAGACAGGTTACCATGACTAGTTTACTGATCAAGACTTGGTTATTCCAAACTTATTTCCATGGGTCACTCAAGATGCTAAGCTTCATCAATAGGCACCATTGCCTCTGCCAAGAGAGTATACATTCATCCCTCATGTGCGTGTATATGTGTGTTTGTTTGTTCAGAATATAACTCATGCAATCATGATAAGAATCTCATGTAATTTTCAGCGCATTTTGGACAAATGAAGAAATGATTAGATTTTGGTGTAGATCCAGCACATGATCCAGATTCAGGAACTTCTTCAAGGAATATTCACAAATGTACAGTTTAGAGGAAAATATGTCTTTATGTACCTGACAGGTGGCAGCACATACCAGTGGTGTAAACTCAAAGAGACGTGGAGTAGGGCAAAGCTACTCAAAACCATCAAGACATTATCTAAGAATATTCAAAACTGTCATTTCATATAAGCTGAACATATACCTGGCTTACAGGATGTTTACCATTGAACATTTCTTGCAGGACAAATATATTAAACTGATTAATGATTGTGCTGCTTGGAAAGGATGAATCTTAATTTGTTCTGAAGTTCTGCCACCAGATGGCAGTAAAAGACAGACCTCTTCAATCTTTCAGTCAAACAATTCCATGGTTCTAATTTTAAGTGCTTTTCAAGTCTACAATCTTAAATTTTAGATTTGTTTACACAGTCCCCAATTTACATCCCCCTCAGTCACTGACCCTCTGATATTTTTTATTTACAATTTTCTCTTGATCTGTCATAGACTGCCCCCACAGTTAAAGGTGTTCCAATGAAACTTTACAAAATTAGAAAATGTCAAGCACTTTCTATGCCTTGAATAATATGAAATATTTTCAAGGGCTTAAGAGAACATGGAAACCTGAATTCTTATCAAACTTATCCAATTAAGTGATATTGTTTACACCTTTTTTCACACAGTCATTTCATGACTATGCAATCGAATAAAAATGAGTCAAAACAGTTATATATAATTTTATTATTCATTTGTACACACTGACATAATATCCCTTTAACTTAAATATCATGGCATGATGGGCCCTGAGGGGTTGCATGATACAAAATTAACAGTTAATTGATTTACAGACCACACATATGTCAGGAGGACTATACATTATGGTATAAGTTTTCGCAGTCATAAAAACGGATACATTAACCAGTCCACATACTGACAATCAGTATTAGATATTTTTTATTCTCCTAAATTTTCTTTTGCATGGTACCTTATACAAAAAATTATCTAACTTATCTAACCCACAGAATACTGATGCAAAAGAATATATGAATTAAAAAATAAAAACATTCACAATCTTATTATATATAATCACATATTTCTCTACAAAACATATTATTTTTCATTTTATTAATTCATGCAACATGCAACTAACTGTTTCATATATGTTCAATATAATTTATCAAACGGTAAATCCTAAAATTTTCTGTTGATTCATGCAAACAAAACTGTATTGTTCTTAACTAAATGAATTGCATAAAAGTTACCTCCTATCAGCAGACAATGCCTACTTAAGTTCTTTCAGTACATCAGCCATTCTTTTTTGCAATGATGGCAACATTTCTATATGAGTGTCCGCACACTTCACTACACAACTTTCCATTTCCTTGCGGTATTTGATCATGTCTGACTCTGTGGTGTTTGTGCCGACTTTGTCCCTGATCTTGTCTTGACAGTCCATTGCACAACGCTGCAATCGGTCCTGCAATGAACATTTTTCAAATTCAATGTTTTAATTTTGTATGTCTACACAACATTTACTGTTCATTTTATTGTCACAGAAGAGTTCTAAATCAGGTTCTGTTAGTTTAACTGCCTGCTGCTAAATTGTTGGCAATGATTTTTTTTCATTTTGTAAACTGACCTGATGATTATTTCAGGGGAAATGTAGGGAGTATTAAATTTTATGAGACACCTCCCATAATTTGGGTCAAAAACTGAAGTTTTGTCTCAGGAATTTTTGTGTGTGTTAGGTTCTCAATCTATAAAGTAATTTATAATGTTGCTTTAGCTAGCACACAGTATTTTTACACCCTCAAGCAAAGTGTATTGTTTATGAGTTCTTTCCACTGTAGGACAGGGGGCGAGGCCTTCCCTTGTCTTGCCTGGAACCAATAGATTAAATTGTCACATCAATTATAAATGAATCTATGAGACATTCCAAGGTTGTGAGAGAAAAAAACTCTAAGATTGAGGAGTTAAGTCAGAGTGCCACAGTGTCTTTAGTCCTTGTCTAAACTTTTTTAAACATATTCAAGTTTCTCACAGACATTGGTTGTGACATTAATGATCTCTACATGCTGATTTACACATGCCATGAAAGTTTTGAACTAACCATTTTACAGTTGCTGTTTAATAAATCTCTATTTTGGAATTTTCTTACTTTATCTAATAAGCAAACCTTTGTTTTCGTGCCAGAGACAAAAAAGCACAGCCTGTGTTTACTAGTATTATCCACCTGTGACGCTATTTCTGATAATACAAATAAAAAAATAAATAGCTAGACACACAATTTTACACTGTTATAAAAATTGCTGTTGTTAACAATTATTGTACCTGTAAACTGGATAATTCATTCTGCATGAACTGCTGCCCTTTGTTGATTGGTTCTGAACACCTGTCTATGCAGCGCTGCACATCCTCCATGCTGGCACCTGGGTTCTCACAACAGGCGGCACTGCAGCGGTACATTTTAGCCTGCAATATGTTAAATATACTTTACAAAACATGAACATATATATAAATCTTCAGGAAATTCCATGCAGATCTTCTCATAAATATTCTAATATCTCCAAATGAATACAAAATTGGGACCAATTACAAAATCTGCATATAATCAGGAAGAATAAGTAATTATCTTAAATGTTATGGCTGCAATTGCTGATTGATACAACACAAACTAATCCATACATGTACCTTCACTCTGAATGATACAAAGGCATGACTTGATATTTCAACATCAATTGTTAATCTGATGATTATGTCAGATTATAAGTCTCATTTGGCCAACTTGCAAAAGTGATATAAAAACAACTTTATTATTGGAGCAATTGCTATCAATTGTAAATTAATAATCATGTCAGACTTTTGAGTCAACATATATTCATCTTGATCTGGTTGTATAAATAACAGTGTAATTAAATATCATAACCAAATCAGAATTCCAGGCTTTCAGATTTTCATAGACAATTTTATGGAATCCATTTGAATTTCGTTTAACATGGTCAGTTTGTAAGGTTTCTGGAATGTCAAGGGTCATAGTGTATAGTCCCGACTATCTCTTTTGGTTGGACATTATAGTCCACGCCTATAATGTTAACTTCACAGACAGAACTAACCTTACAATATTGGTAATTATAAGTCAAGCGCCATCAGCCAAGATGACAGGCCTAAACAAACCCAGTTGTGGCTCTGTGGAAAACACAGAGCTCAAAACTTGGGCACTTCCTTATTTAGATGACACAGTGCTGAAACTGCTGCAGGGTATTCATGTGACCCAATGTGTTGGATCCCTGTTTCTGTGAGCTTACCACCATCAACAATGATTGATGCAGATATTGGGCTAAATGCATGACCAGTATCAGCTGAGTGGGAACCAATGGTGGATATATGTACCATGCGCACACTGGCAGGTTAGTATATATAATTTTGGTAAAACTGATGCTCCCACCTTGTTTCCGCTCAACCAATTTTTATGACATTAAGGCAATTTGATTATAGTCATGTTCCCATCTGAATCAAGACAGGATGGAGTCCATTGTGGAGCACTTTATAAGTTGATATATTTTGTTCAAATACTGAGAGCATACTGGCTCTGGATCTCAGTAACTTGGGCCAGTATGCTGGCGTGATGAAACAAAACAGAAAACCCTTGGCTCTACCCACATAGCACAAAACATTTTTAGAACGTTCTGTAAATGTTGCACAGATGTTACAACAAAATATTTTCCAAAAGAATTTTAGAATCCTTTCAAACAGGGTTGAAAATAAAATCATGATTTGTTTGAAATAAATCAAACTGGATTTTTATTTAAACAGATTTATTAGATTTAAATTGATTTTTAGAAAAAGTCCCTAATGAAACATTAGATATATTTGCCATAGTGAAAAAATGTTACTTATGTGAAAATTCTGGCTTTTTTTTTAGAAAAAAATCCCTATTGAAACATCAGATATATTTGCCATAGTGAAAAAATGATACTAATGTAATATTTTTTGGCATTTTTTTAAGGTAACACTTAAACTCAGATACTAATTTTGGCTCTTATCACCATTATTGTCTAAAAGAACCCTATACTTTGTTCAATTACTGGTGGTTTCATCACTATCAGTTCAGCATTTCTGAAGTTATAATATTTTGAAAAATGGTCAAAACGGTTATTTCTTATTATCAGAGGGGAAGGTATCTACAGACAGCCCCCGGTGCTGAGTTACCACTGCTTATTGAACCATTTCAGTCAAACACTTTGTGTTACTGAGGAGCCTTGCTGACTACTTCTTTCAGAAATAATTTAAACATTCACAACTTTCCTTAACTAATTAAAATAAATTAATTTTAAAAGGGGACAGAATCTACGGACATTTGCCTTTATACGTTTTGATATGGAATAATTCATCCTGTATGATGAGGATTATAAAATGATTCACTCCCTAATTGTAATGATTCCTGACAATGCACATATAAAATCCTAGTGTCATATCATACCCTTTTTTTGGAGAGCACTGAAAGGCTAGTTCTGCAGGTAAAATTTTGACTGTGATAATATTTGCTCATGTACAACAAGGAAACTGCTGGCCCACATAACAATGATACCTGGCCATGGTATATATTATTTTCCAAGTCCATAACTACTGACAGTCACACTGCAACATGTTTCATTCTGGTGAGTTACCCGTCAGGATAGTTACTTGATGAATAAAGAGCTAAGAATGGGATGAAATATGAAAATAGGCAAAAATGGCATTTTTTCTCATATATTTAGCTTATTTTTTCTACCATAAAATTAATCTGTGAATTTGTAAAAGTCATAATTTAAAAGTAGATCTCCAGGCATTTAAAATTATACATAATTTATGATAGTACAATAATAGGTATTAATGTGATAATTAATCTTTTAAAGATCATGATATATATTAACGATAAGTCTAGAGAACACAATACTGTGCCACATGCCTTAAATTTTTTATTTAAAATCATGATTTTTTTTTCAACCCTGGTCAGTAGGGGTTGAAGTAGTTTCTGCACTGTTGCTATGCGAGTATTTATAAAATACACTGAATTTGGTACCTTGCTCCAAAGAGTTGTGAAAATCTGTCATCTGTGACTGAAGCAAACCAGCATAGTATCTGAATTAACTGGTCCATTTCAACTACATGGATGAGAATGTTTGTCAAACAATGAATTTGTACATGATTTACATTTGTTCTTTCTAGAAACCAACCAAAATCAAAACTGAAAAAAAAAATCTTGATTTTTTTGCACTGATTTTAATCAATGATTTACACAAATGATTTAAATCAACCAACCCTGTTTTCAAAATTTCACAGATAAAAATAATCATGACAGACTTTTTAAACGTACCAGACATTGTATTTTAATTTTCAAGTGAAATTAAAAAAGCATTGACATTAATCATTACAGTATCTTAAAAAAGTTTTGATTATATTTCTGTTAAAATGATGTTTGTAGGAAAGTAATACTTCAATTATATTCTTAGAATGTTATGGGTTATGTGTTCATTTTTAAAATGTAAAACCTAAATTTATGAAATAACAAGGCCTACAGGCCTTATGCGAACCTGTGCATTGGGAAATACACCTGGTATAATGCTTCAATGCTGGACCATTACTTTTCATGTATATGAACAATGCAAGTACTAACATTTTGAATAAGAAACAATTACATAAACATCACTGCTGAAATTCTGGCATGGGTGCACACAACACAAAAACGATTGTAGCTGGCACCACCAGTCTTGTATACAATGAAGCTATCAGAGATATACACATATGCCAATTTTCAGACTGATATATCAAACCCTCCTGAGTAATAAGCAGACACTGTGCAAAAAATTATTATAGGTGGCACCACCAGTCTTGTATACGACAAAGCTATTCGATATGTATAAATATGCCCAATTTCAGGCTGATATATCAAATTCCTCTGTAGAAATAAGCAGGCACATACACTGTGCAAAATTCAATGTACGTGGCACCACCTGTCTTGTAAATGAGAATACCATCAAAGACGCATAGACAGGTTAAAATATTAGTTCAATACATCAAACTTCCCCAGAGGTTGATGCACTGGGCTGACAAAACTTAGGTGAGTAAGGCAGTTTCCCCAAAGTGACCTGTGACAAAATTTTGCTGTCTCAAGCTACTGCACTGAGTGAACTCTTGACCTGCACCTGGCTGCACTGAGTGAACTCTTGACCTGTTGCATAATCTGACACAGTTGGCAGTCTGCCAAAGCTATAAATGAGTCAGGCTGAACTTTGGTGCCAAATATGATGCAGTGAGCAGTCTGCCAAAGCTTTAAATAGAATGCAGCTACTGCACTGAGTGAACTCTTGACCTATACCTGGCTGCACTTCTTCCAATCCTGGCATTGTGCCAAAACTATTTATATAGCTGACATCATCTTGGCTAATGGCCATCATCCAGGCACTGGCAATCTGCCAATGGTAAACCAAGTGCTGCCATCTGAACACAAAAGTAGTCCCTACTTGAAATAACTTTGAAATTTATTTTCCCAATACAAAATGCTTTTCAGCTGACTTTTTATAAAAAAAAGAAATCAGGAATATATGTAAATTTAATACGGATGCATACTGAATGCAAAATTAAAATACAGATATATCTCACTGATGGCAAATTCTTGAATTAAGTTGAGTAGGGATACCAATAATTTATAATCCACATACAGTTGTCTTTATATAGCCACAGAGAGCTGAATATCAATGATTGTAACATTGCCTGGTATGATGAATAACTTAAATCATAAATCTAAATTTTTTAAAAGCTTTTGAAAAAAACCTTCTTGTCAATATTTACCAAAGTTAACCTGAAATCTAAATGTCTAGTGGCATGATGTAATAGGTGCTGATAAACTGGTGCCAGGCTAGATGTAACAGCATCACACAGCTAACATATATTGTAAAATGACTCAATTCAATCTCCATAATTCAGCCAAAAATTATTAATGTTGAACCATTAATAACAATTATTATAAGAATTATTGTAGGAATTATTCTTGTAAAATATTTAACAAATTGGCTTAAGTGGCATCAGTCAAAAAAAAACGTTTAGCAGGTTTATAACTCATATAGGACGACACAGCAAACTGGCTAAGTTCAGCTTCCCCTAACTCAGCCAAAAAGCACTGAACCAAAACCATTTGAACAAACTTGAATTATCAACATCTGAGGATAATTAATGTGTGAGATTTAAAAATTTGGCCCTGTGGTTTTTTTAGAAGATCTTTGTAGCCACTGAGCTAAAATGGGCTGTTATGGCATATGACTAAATTCAGCTTCCCATAACCTTAGCCAAAAGTCACTGAAAAGAGACCATTTGAACAAACTTCAGGAAGCACTACCCTAGGATCATTTCTGTGCGATATCAAACATTTTGGCCATATGGTTTCAGAGAAGAAGTTTTTTGTAGCCCTCAGTGTGATACAGGCACTGATGACCCTGTACAAAAAAGGCCGATGCAGGTGGCACCACCAATACCTCAATTTCAGATATGACCTATGTGACCAACATTGGCATAAAATTTGGTGATGATAGCTTCAGCCATTCCTGAGATTTAAATTTTAGTGTGCTTTTTTGCAAAGTTAACAAAGTTCAACCTCCTGTATCTCAGCCAAAAATCTCCAAATTGGAATCATTCGAACAAACTTGAGAAAGATTGTTCCAGGGATCATTTCTGTGAAATATTGGACAATTTGGCTGGACAGTTCCGGAGAAGAAGATTTTTAAAGCTTTTTTAGCTTTTTCCCTATAAAATCTAAGAAAATGCAGTTAGAAAAAAAATAAACAAAATCTGATATAGTTTTTTGGATGACTGATTATTTGCAAAAAATTTGGTAATGCTAGCTCCTGCCTTTTTTGAGATAGCTATGGTTAACGTACAGACGACGCACGACAGACGACGCACCATCGCATAAGCTCACAGGTTCGCTAAAAATAAACCAATACATGTTCTGACACATTATAACAAGTTCAACATTGTTAAAAATTCTTTAAAAACATTTTTTAAACATTTAAAAAACACACTTCTACTTTTTTAAATGTTTAAAGAACATTTTCAGAACATTTTTTGTGCTAACTTGGTGGGGGGCTCTTCACTGGGATTGTGACAGACTCCTTCCAATCTGGATTCCTCTCTGGCCTCAGTATAAAATTGCCTTAATGTCATAAGAGGTTGATGGAGCAAGAACATAATGGAAGGGTAATACGGCCTATCATTTAGTAAGAGTTGGCTGATGCAAGTTTTGCCAGATTGCTACATTAGCAGATAATTAGGCCTATCATCAAACTAGGTGATGACTGGGCCTCTAATGAATTTACACACGTACTGTCCGTTCAGCAGATATATATCATTGGACATGTATAGGATTTGTGTCTCCACCATGTGAGACTGTCAGTGTTACTTCAGTCACAAGGGCATGTGTCCTTGGGCGATAATAGAGTAAATTTGACTTTCGGCATCATAGCACTCATTCCTCTTATATGAATTCCACTTTATTTGATTTACAGGACATTGTATATCGTTATACCTGCATTTTCCTGAAAAACTCCTGATCAAGTGAATTAACCATCGTATTGACGGCATGTTGTACTCGTGATTGAACTTGGTCCATGTTTTCGGGTCTGTACGGCCATATAAGTAAACCCGCTCCTGATTGGATGATGAAAGTTCCATTCAGTGCGGGCCTACAAATGTTTTCTGCTACCTGGCAGCTGTCAAGCCAAGCAGTGATACTGTGATAGCTTAAACCAGTTTAATTCAAAGTAGAGATGTTCAGCGACGAGTCTTTGGATCCTGTAGAATTCAAATCGTCATGGAAACGGGAAAGGTGAGACTAACATGGATCTCATTGCCATCAGTAAATATTGCCATGGTTGTGTAAAAGTTAGGAAAATATAAATTCACTCAGTGGTAATTAACTGTTGTCAGTATGTAATTGGTGAATCTTTAGTTGTTTTTTTTTTCTTATTAATCAAAAAGGGGAGCAACTATAGAATCCATCCTACAGGTATGGGAGTGAAATCAGGCTGCTGTTTTCATCAACGAAAAAATGAGGGTTAAATTTTGTTAAGCATATGCAATGTCCGGGCATTTTGCAAAAGCATAAAAAAATAAGGTACGACTATAGAAACCGGGCTTCACCCCAACTTGCATAACATATGCATGAAGTCATGCATTCTGTTGATAAACAGTACATATGTCATCAATAACGAGTATATGAATACTTTTTATGCCTACCACGTTCGCAATAAATCAGTATCCACCCACGCTAAAAGGTACTCAGCTCTGCTATTCTATCGTCAACGTGACAAAGTGTTTACATGTTCCTCCATGTTTACTGACAATTCCCGTCTTGCTCTTGTGTAGTAACGTGTGCACAAAGTCTGCCTACGTCACACACACTTTTCAGGGGGTGCACTAAAGCGTGGGTGTGGGGGCGCTAGCCCCCATTAATTCAATACGTAATTTTATATTTCCGTTTACTCTTTACGTTCTATTTCTTTTTCCCTCTTCTATAGTCAATTTACTCTTACCTTCTCTTAGATCCACTTCTCTTTATACAAGTTTCATCCTTAATTATAAAGTGTGTACAATTAACGTCTTTGTCACGTGTGCCCTCATCCCACCAAGTAAGTGCAACTTCAACAATAACATCTGAAATACAATCATTTCCCCCATTGATATATGTATGCAAATAATGCGGCTTCCTCTATTCGCTTAGCACACCACTGTCACATATTTTGCTTCAAACTACTCGCATAATCAGCATAACCAACCAGCATTACGAAACAATTACACGTAGACGGACCCTTTGGAAATCCCCTGTGGAAATCCCCCTTTCTAAAAATAGTTCTCACCTGTGTCATTCCTCGCTTCGTGTTGTCAAACACACCGTCTCGCCACATGCATGAAAGAACGATCTGACTTCATCAGTTCAAAAATAATAAGAACAACTCACCAATATAGTTAATAAATATCAATGGCATTTTTTTTACACATGGGGACCATTTTTACCATTAAGCATCTAACAAAATTTTTTCTCAGGTGCATGACACGTTAGGGCTATAAATCTTTCTAGTTTATTTATAAGATTCTAAATTTCCCTTTCTACTTACCATAACTATGTCAACTTCTTATGTACAATTTTTTCTGTTTTCTTTGGTTAAATACAAAATTTACAACGGACATGTCCGCATCTGCCGTTGTAAATTCTCGCTGCATCAGCCATGAACTGCCTGAACAAATCTTTTCCACTGTGTTTTTCCCGCCACATGAACACACTAAGGTACCCGGGTAAATGTTCTCCCTTCACTCCGAACCTTGGCATAGTAACCCCCCTCTTTACCTTCTGCCAAGTCCCTTCAATACTATTGGTATGACATCCACTGTCAGGGTCCTTGAAATTGGCACTGTGATTTACAGTTTCGTGGCGATATCCGTGAGCAGGCAAGCAGTCATAAGCTTTCCAGCAATCTGATTGTATTATTGATCCACGGGCTATATGTTTTTTTATCAAGGGAATCAAAGTCGCCGCGGATCTGTCTTGAACAGTGAACATGAACACTTTTTTCTTGTCAAACTTTTCCCTTCCACCAAACACCCAACCCCCTTTTACTTCATGACCCCGATTGTACTTTCTTTTCGCAAATTTAGACTCGTCTATTTCTACGTAAACTCCGTGCCCTCCTATCTTCTCACCTCTATCAGAGTCTCTCAGTAGTGTTTCTTCGCACACTTCTCTACAAAAGCTGCTCCAATCCACAGCCGTATTACTGCTGCAACCTGTCTCATATTTTATTTGAGACTGTGTATTTCCCACACACCACAAGTATGTTATATCCATTATTTCTTCTAGTGTCAATTTTGATAGCGAAAACCAGCTCCCATGTCTTATACTGAGTTTCATATTGTGACTTTTAGGTTTCCTTTTCTGGCATCTCCACTGATACATGTCATGGTTATCCTTATCATTAACAATTACCAGTTTCATAGAACATTTACAAACGGGGCAGCTACGGCTGCGTGCCAACATACCCTGTTCCTGCAACCAAGCTATAGTTGCCTCTTTCGACACTAATATTTCTCTCACTAGTTTTGTATGTGTGATATGCGTTGGTCGGCCAATGGTATCTTCTTTTCTTCTTTGGTAGCTACCCTTACTCCAACAGCATTGACTTCCAGCATCTACAGTTACAACATCATCAGTGCACGTGCCTGTCGACATCACCGACACCTTACTGGAACCCCCCGCTGTACTCACGCTTTTCTTTGGGTCATCTTTCTTACGGAGTTTTAATCGTCTTCTTTTGGCCTCCATATCTACAGGTTTTCCATCACTTTCATGTTGTCTTTTAAGCATTGTACCGTGTCCAGATATATTCACTATCATGTCATTTAACTTCTCTCTCAGACTATCAGGTCGTGCACTCTCCATGTTCGGGTGCGTTTACTATGACGGACCTTAGCAACTGTCAACTCTATCATTCATTATGTAACAGTAACCAAAACGTCACATGACCATCAAATCGCCCAGTTAATCCCCTTGCAACCCCTAATGAATGTGTCACCTCCAACCTAATCCACACCTAACACCTCACTCTCAACACCATTATGAGATTCTTTCATTATTAGTAATAACGATTATATTTAATCATTATTGTTAAAGCGAGTTACCTACATTTCAATTTTATCAATACCTACCCTTTTTTATTCATTTCAAATCTAAATATCTGGTCATCGCGATGTCACCCGCAATTCTCACAAGTGAGTCCGCCCCTTCAATACCATTTAAAAATTGTACCTATAAAGCCCAATAGGGGTCGCTACCGTTTCTTATGACGTCACCATTTCCCGTGTGCTGTCACATGGGATTTCACTGACAATAGACTTAAATGCCCCAACTTTTCACGAACCGGCAACTTACCTTTGTGGCACAGTTGGTTACGCAGACGGCTTCTGAGCGTGCGGTTGGTGGTTCGAGTCTCATCATGCCTTCATATCATTGCATGTTGTTCATAATGTCATAATATGTCTAATAATTCACATGTCTCTCATTCATTCCAGATTACCAGTCTCGTATATACCATACGCTCGCATAACAGATCACAAGGAATTCAGAAATAACTTGCCATAACGTTCTTTATTAATTGTTTGCCCCCCAAAAAAACTGCACCCCAGTTTTTCTCTATCCCCATCAAATATATCGCCCTCTTTAGCTAGTTCTCTGAACCAAGGTGAAGCCCGCGTTCTATAGTCGCTCCAAAAATAACCCTAACCTAAGTTAGTTAACTGCCTGCCTGTAAAATGTACTCCATCTTGTGCTTTGTGTAGACAAGGTCAACTGACTGGGTTTTTTTTGTAAACCTTAAACCCTTAAAATATACCAAATTTTTATGTGGAATACTCCGAATAGGCCCGAGCAATGTGAATACAAATGCCTGAAGGGCCCAAGACAATGGTTGTGAATGACGTACACAGGACGCGTTAAAGAGCTGCAAAGAATACAATCACTCAGTGTGCATGGGATCACCATTGGACAGGTAACGTAGGAAAGGTTCTATAGGTGGGCCTCAAAATGGTATTGCCAAATAAGCTAGTTATTCATTAATTGTTTTATCATTGTAAAATTAGTCAGTGCATCTCAAAATACTACTGGAATATATTATTATGCTAAAATAAATATATCTCAGGTATGGTATCTAAATTGCAATGTGATGAATTAGTATATATGTATGCCTATAGAGTATAGTCTTTCCCAGTACAATTGTCTGCATGTTTTTCTGGGACAATTTTTCATACATGAGAAAATACTGCAATAAATTCTAGCTCAGTGGTTGCAGGAGCTATTGTGCCGACAGCCTGTATAAAAAATAATGGTATACTTTGAATTGAATTTCTATGAGACAAATAATCCAAAATATGACAGAGCAGTAATCAATGTTTGCAACATGTTTATCACTGATGCACTGAGAAATAAATGAGCCATTCCAGCTGGTGATAACAGAAAATGCAGTTTCATACACGACCAACCTTTGCAATGTCTGTTTTTTTGTGTTTTTTTTTTTGCCTGATGTCCTTTAATGGCTTTCTCATACACAAGACAGGTGGTGCCACCTACAATCATATCTTTTATGCATTTATTTGTGATTTGCTGCTTTGATATCTGACTAAAATTATGTATGTCCATGGATCTAGGATGGCATTATCTTGTAAACCTGACTGGTGGTGCCCCCTACTGTTGTTATTTTTGGTTCCATCTATCCGTGTGCCTTTGGATACTTTGGCAACTCACTGCCATCTCTGATGTCTCAAATTTGAAGGACTGTCATGTTAAGAAACATTTCATCCCTCATTCCTATTCTAGTTAACCTCAGAGGTTAGTCAAATTTCATTGACATGTGGCAACAAAATTAAATGCAGTATGATTATGGTTTTATTAGCTCAGCTGACTGAAAGTCATCTGAGCTATAGCAATCACTCTTTTTGTCCGTCTGTCTGTCCGTCCATCTGTCTGTCTGTCTTTCATGCCGTCTGTACATCCGTTTACAGGTCACAAATCATAACATCTGGACCTAGAATCTTCTTACTTGACATCCAGGGAGGTCCCTGAAAAATCTCCTCGGAAACCTGAAATAAGTTCTCTGTTACCCATAGCCGACCTATAGGTTACTATACCAGAATAATCAAAAATTTAATACAAAAGCTGCAGTATATGAACAACTAATGTATTGATCACTAGGATTATGTGCATGCATATTGATCATGGAGTGAATCATCAATTTCTGCAGACTGGTGGCACCACCTGTATTCTGAATGTTTACAATTTTTTTCTCTGTTTTTGAGACCTTCAATGATGCAGTCCTCCATTTACAGGGTACAAATTGTAACCATTCAACGTAGAATCTTCTAATGTAACATCCTCCTTTGAAACCTGAATTAGGGCTCTATTACCCATATCCTCCAAGCTATGGGGCACAGAACTTTCTACAAAAATAATTAAAAATTTGTTAAAAAAAAACTCCAGTATCACAACTAATACATTGATCACCATGATTCTTTGCATGAATATTCATCATGGAGTGTTACATCAGTTCCTACAGACTGGTGGCGCAACCTGGATTTTTTAGATTTTTTACACATTTTTTTGTAAATTTTAAGACCTTCAAAGATGTGTGGCCTGTTAACAGGGCACAAATTGAACCGTTGATCCTAGAATCTTCTTGACATCTGGGGAGGTCTATAAAAAAATCTCCTTGAAAACCTGAAATTAGGTCTCTGTAACCCATATCTTTTGAGTTATAGGGCTTGTAATTACCCCTCAGTATAATTAAAAAGTTTATACAAAGCCTCCAGTTTATGAACAACTGATGCATTGATCACCATGAATCTTTGCATGCACATTCATCATGGAGTGTATCATCAGTTCGAGCAGACTTGTGGTGCAACCTGTATTTTACCATATTTTTACACATTTTTAAATTTTTTTTTTTTAGACCTTTTAAGCTGCACTGGTACATCAAAAGGGCACAAATCAGAACCATTGCACTTAGAATCTTCTTACTTGACATCCAGGAAGGTCCATGAAAAATCTCCTTGGAAACCTGAAATGAGGTCTCTGTTACCCATATCCTTCAAGCTATGCTTCAGTTGAATGGAGATCCCAAATACAAAATTTGGCATTCAGATAATAAAATTCCTTTTGTGAATGTCCTCCTAGTCAGCTGAGCATCATGACCCCTGGGCCACATGTTTTTACTTAAAACAGAGAAGAAAAAATGGATGGTGCTTTGGCTGATAAATATAATTTACATGTTTAAAAAAATTTTATGTCAGTTCTGGAGGCCTGGACATTTTGCTTTACACTGATAGGAATTAGAAAGAACCTTGTTATGAATGAAACAGAAACTCCAATTATCACCTGAAATGAAATTACTTATACATATATACTTTTGCAACACCCCAGCATTGACCTACACTACATGTCACCACTAATATTATGCCTAGAAACCTTTGCCTAGTGTATTTAGATACACTATCTTAGGTTAGCACTTACATTAGGAGCGCCTATGTTACAAAGTTTGACCAATTTAATTTATATATTTCAAGACCAAGTTTTTTTTTATCACATAGTACATTTATGATTTATTGATAGGTACATTTTGTGTATTTTTGTGTCATTCATGAACTGAGATTGACCCTTTTATTCATGAACTTTTTACTTTTGTTACAGACCTACATCAGAGTTTGGAGTCCAGACTGGAGACCTTGACACAAAGGATAGGGCATGTCAGTCAGTTAAGAGGAGACATAAAGAGGTAGGTTATCGGGTCACAACACTTGTGCAGGCATCAGGTGAAACGTTAAAATTTTACCATTAAAGATCTTCAAATATAACATTTCTCAAATCACTCAGCCCCTACTATTTGTGAGCACATATTTTCATGTATTGTGCATCTTCAGATTTTCATGAGGATACTTATTTCAGAAATTGTTCCTGCTGAATTGTTTCTCACTGTAATTCACTCGATAATGTCAGAAATTTAATGAAATATCAATTAAACAGTGTGCAAAATAGTAACATTTGAATGTGTTATGTTATATATTAAAAAAAAGGAAGACCATGTAATCCATCCAATACCTCCAACATGTGTTCTTTATCTTCATAATATAGGTCAAACTGTAACCAGTTTTCTTCATAATATAAAGTCAAAGTGTCTAGACATATTAAAGGGTACCATTGATCCCCATTTTATGATCACGTGTCTATCTGAGTTTGCAAGACCCCTTTAAGAAGCTCCCCAAAAGGCCAAAACACTCCTTAAATTAAAAGCCGCACCAGCCTCCAGGACTCTGCTTCTTGCTGAGGTCTAGCAATAGTCAGCTGTACCAAGCACAGCGAGCAGTTGGTGTAAACCAAATAAGTCCTGTCATAGCTACTTCAATGATAAGGATTGTTGAGAATAATATGTTACCTGCTGATGTATATTAAATATATTTAACCCTCAGTGATGAAATATCTGTATGCAATAAACATTTTATACCCAAGTGACACCTCATGGACAATCGGGCATTTATCAAGTAAGGAAGGATTGCCTGAACGAATGATAGTGTATTATTACTGAGCACTGCTGTCTGCAACAAACTTTGGTTCCTTTAAAGGTAATGTTCCTATAGTTTTATTCTATGTAATTTACCAACTTTTTGTCTTCATTTGTCATTTCATGTTTGTTGACACAGGTCCAGACAGAGGAAGAAGAGAGATCAGGATACGAGCTTGTTGAAGATCAGGTCGGGAGGTTGAGGGAGTTTTTGTCAGAGGTGGAGCCATTCATAAGTCGCCAGCTTCAGAGAAATTGTAGAAGTCACGCATTTGATGGTAAATTACAACAGCTGTCATGTTCATCACTTTTATACACTTTTGAGAGCCCTTTTGAATTGTCAAATTATCTGAAAGACTAATATTTCTTATTGTTCATTGAAACAATAAGATGTAATGTTTAAAGTGATATGATATCTCTTTTGAGGCTACCAAAAAGTAACATTGCATCACTTCTGAGTAAAAGTTTACTTACTGTATATTTAATAAATAAATAGCTGACTCACTTTTTATCCTAAATTTTATCAGTTTTGCTGTCATTAGAGTTGTAGATAGTTAAATATGAAGATGAAAAGGTCAAAATCATCGAAATTAAGACACTGTAGTTATTGCATGAGCAGATATTAAGTTCAATGCATTACTACCTTTATATATGCATTTTTTGTGGTTTTCAGGATATCATGCGACCAGTGTGGATGAGGAGGACACAATAACCTGTTTACATACATTGACCAACTCAGTGCTGGATGAGACAGTAAGATCCTTTAATCTGCTCATGTGCTTTAGTTTCAATATAGTGACTTATTACTTCTAATACTAGGACTGGGCATCGGTCAGCCTACCGTATTCAGGTACAATATGTATTGCGATATACATAAAGCGATACCCAATACTTATTGGCGATACACTTCATTTTTTTGCGTTATCATTTCTGATTAAAAACTTTCTGTCTATCATTGTCATGGAAGCACGGAGAACTGTTTATACTTTCCTCATCCATTCAATCATATGACAATATGTGATAATATTTAAGTCTTGAAAGATACATGTAAGAATTAAAAGGCAGCTTAAGCTTTATAAATAACTTAGATTTTGTTTAGGTTGGGATTGTATTAGTTTTATCTATATTTGTGAGCTGTTTTTGTTTCATCAATAAGATGATACAGCATGCAAAGCATGTCAGTAACCATATAGATGTGGCATACTGATATATATATAGATATATCTGTATAATGATACAGCCCTGTCTATTACAGGATATTGCTAATACTGATTCTCTTGATTGTGGGGATGATTGCCTGTCTTAAAAACTGCAGGCAAACAATCTTTGTCCCCCGGCGTTCAGCCAAGCCAATCCATTCATTCAGCACAGCTATGCTTGCACCAAGCATAATGTTTTTATTTGCCAATCATATTGATATTTTTTATTATAGTTATTATGCTGGGTTAAAAAATTCTGTGGGAACATGAAAAGACATGAGAAATTGCTGCATTTGGCACAGTTTACATAAGAACTTAATCTTGAACAAACTCCACACAGGATGATAGAGTGGTGATGATAGTCTTTCAAATGTCCAGTTCGGCAATTTTCCTTGAATTTGTTGTACATTCTATTACACAACGTGGAACCTCATATTTAATCAATAATCATATTAATTAAATAGTAATATATTTTCATACTAAGATTTCCGCTTTTATTGCACAAGCACATTTTCATTACAAATTAAGTAATATATCCTTAAACAATTTGTACCTTGTATATGCTGTAATTTATCCACTACATTACTTTGTTCATAAGCATTAGGTTTTACATGTGTATTTTGATTCTCTTTTCACACACTGCTTTAAATATTCGGAGAAAATGAACTTTTGTTGGCATTTATAAGGAGAGCAATATAAACATTATTTTATATATAAGATTTTTAAACTGATTTATTCTTGTAGATTATGATAGTTAATAAAATGATTTCTCCTCAGCTTCAGGTCACAGGACTCTCTTGGAACTCCACTGGTGCAGTAATAGCTACAGCATATCCTTTACTGATATTACAAAAACAGTTGTATTGCAGCTGTCTGTATTCACACCACAATTTATTTATTTATCTTATACAACTTATATACTTATTAGTATCAAATTTCAAAGCAATATGCTGTGTGCATTTGAATTTGAACTGCCCTTTTAAAAAATAATATGAATTGAATGTTAAACAATGAATACAAATTTTAAAACAAACCATTTTTTCTCGAGATTCATTACAATAAATAAATGTTTTCATGTACGTTTTTTCCTGATTTTTAAGTAGAACTTACTAGGATTAAAGCTTAGTACAGTATTTATTTTCCAGGTGAATAAGGGATGCATTAAGCTAGCTGAAAAAAGATTACCCAGCAAGCTGTTTGTGTGTAAATCATTAGATCATGTAAAAAGAAAATATATGATACACAGAAGAATTTTATTGGCCAATGTTGATCAAGAACCTAGGCATATGCTCTGATGAATATGTTTCTAGTATACTGTCTGCAGATGATATGCAAATGGTATACCCTAAAACTAAAGGTAAATTGTAAATATTGGAAACCTTTTGGCCTTACCAAAGACAGTGTTTTCTTTAACTCCCACCAGAGGACATGTCAAGTATTGTGCAAAGTACCTTTTTGACTCAAACAGCAGTTTAACCACTTTGAGATTCCTTCAGCTCACTGTTTCTGTGTTTTATATTATTGATGTGACACCCTTAACCCTTCTAACATATGGGCGCCATGACCATGAAGATTGGTGTACACATAAATCCACACTGTGTACGTGGAACATTGATCGACAAAACATGAAGGCCAATAAACCTGACTTGTCAATAGATGTCTCTAGCTGTCTCATGTGTATCAGTTTTCATCCATCACAACCTGGTTGGATCGTAGGTGGTACATTTAATGGTAAGTGATGTGTCTGAATTTATTCCCATTAAATATGCATCTTGGCATAAATTATGCAGTACAGAGATATGCATGTGTAGACATGACCAATTTAAATTTTGTTACATGACTGGTTTGTAAAACTCTTTATTTCTGTTATCATCATAATAAATGACATGGATTATCTATACTGACTCGATGGTCTTTGCCACTTGCTTGAATTCATTTATTACATAATAGTCATGAAATCAACAACTTCTGATTATGTTATTCAAACTTCATCTGTACATGTTTGTATTTCAAGGATCACGTATTGTGTACATAAATTGTACAAAGTAATTGATAAAATTATCAGTTAAATTTCATAATTTATAAAAAAAAATCAGTGTTTCAGTTTTGCTAATAGAAAAACATTGTGATTTCAAGTCTACTATTTTACATTATGCTGATTTAGGTGAAGTGAAATGTTGACAAACAGTGAAAAGATAATGTAATATTGGTTTTCATGTAAGGAAATCTGACAAATATGTACATCTGTAACGCATACAGATAACCATGTCAAAAACTTTTTAACTATAAGACAAGCATTAATTTGGTTTACTTTGGCCTGAACTAATTGGACATTTGCTTGATCCACTGCTTGACCATTAGGAATAGTAGTATATTAAGTCAAGGTGTGTTACTCATTTTACTTAATGTGACCCGTTTCACTTTTTCCTAGTGATCAAATGGAATGTCATTTAGGCTGATATTCAAATTCACACATACATAAACATATATATTTATTACATAGTTCTATAAATTAACAGACAATTTGTCCTTTGTAAATTTTGAAAATTTTGCTTTCATTTAGAACTTGCTTTTACATTTTACTGTAATTTTGTGTGTGTGAAAAAAAACCTCAAGGATCTATTCTGCCAAATCTAACATGTTCAGGCTGCTTACACCATTATCATTGTGTTAGTGTTGCATCTTGTGCTGCCTATATTGTTCTTTTTATTGAATAACTAGGTGAAGTGATAGTATGGGACACAAGCAGAGAAGATGAGATGGTCATAGCAACATCAGGGATAGGTGATGACTCCCACAGAGAACCTGTATCCAAAGTTATGTGGGTCAAAGACCCAGACTCCAAGGGCAAAAAATACCTGGTAGGAACAGTAGAGCAAATTTGTGTTTCATGTTAACTAGAAATGTTATTCTTATCATAAGCAAACAGTACAACACAATGGGTGTAAATTTGATGCAGAATGTATATCTGTATAAACTTGCCCAGTCAAACTATTATTCTGCATACCAGTACATTAATTCAGTTATATACTAGTTTTGGATCTTTCCATTTTGTATTATGGTAGTCATTTTTTTTCAAATACAACAAGGGTTATAACAATAAACTTTTCACATCTGTGATTAAGAAGAAGAAACAGACAAAGCTTAAATTTTGTTGTAACTTTTGCATATAATTCAGAAAATGGCCTTAATAAGATTAATATTTTTTTCAGTGACTAGTGTGTCAGTCTGTCATGAGATGGAGATGTATAGTTAAATAATTGGTTCCCCTACCAAGGGTGAGCACTCTGAAGGCTTAATGGTAAGACTATGCCAAATGATCATGTTTCACTCAGAAATGAGTGCACAGTTTGGGTGTGGGGGTTCTTCATTGTACTGACACAAGAATGGGTAAGATTTCACACCCAGTTCCAGCAGTTGTCGTACACTGAGCCTGATTGATGCCAGGATATTTGTGTACTAACTCCTGCACATAGTCTTAAATCGAAATGGATTTCTGCAAATTGTATATACAGTGGAACCTTTCTGAAAGACCACTTATCTGATAAGACCACCTCTCTTTTAAGACCTTCTAAGGTGGTTGAACCAAAAACATTCACATTGGTTATAAATGACCTGTCTAATTGGACCACCTATGGTTTAAGACCACTTTTGGCCAGTCCCATGAGTGTTCTTATAACACAGGTTTCACTGTACTTAGTAAACCATAATTGTATGTAATACTATGTTTTTGACCTGGTTCTGCCGCTGCTGCCGTGTTTGTTTCCGGAGAACTCCTCTGAGACTACTTGACGGATTTTTCCGAAACTTACACCAATTATCGGGTCACTTGTGAACTGGTGCTTTACCAATTTGCGTTGATCTCTGACATTTCCTCTCTGCCCAGCGTCCATTTGTGCATCTGTTTCCACACATAAACTGACAGATCTCAGGAACCTTTTGACCAATCAGGAAAAATTTTTTTATACAAATGTAGCCCTTGGATACCTTTATAACATACACAAGAAATGGTGGCGCCACCTGCAACCATGTTTGCACAGTGTCCATCTGTTCATCTGCCTTGTGTTAAAATCACTCATATCTCTGAAGTGAATTGACTAATTCACCTGAATTTCGGCAAGCATATACATCCTGGATAGCTGTCTAGATTTTATGACAGGTGGCGCCACCTACATTCTAGTTTATGCTGCAGACATCCAAGCTCATATCTCGGGAACCGTTTGACTGATTGGGCCATAATTTTGCATGTGTATAGATCTCACATAGGTCTTTATCATACACAAACTGAAGGGGCCACCTGCAACCATTTTTGCATAGTGTATGTCTGTTTGTCTGCCATGGGCTGAAATCACTCATATACATGTAGTGGTTTGACTTTTCGGCCTAAAATTTTGCATATGTATACAACTTGGACAGCATTCTGGATTTTGTGGTAGGTGGCGCTGCCTACATACACATTTAGGCTTCAGACATCCATGCTAATAAGCAACACACCTCACTCTATTTCCCCTTGCCACTCAATCCATGCCTCACTTCACCCAATCCACTCTGATTTTGGCAGATACACGTAGTCTCTTGTCGACTACCCGTATTCAGGTTACAATAAAATGGACATAGTTGTCTTCACCAAAAATATTTTTTTTATAAATAATTATGTAACATGTACAAGATGTTAAATATCACTCTCTTTCTCTTCAGGTAGTAAGCATCAGCAGTGATGGGAAGATGTTGATATGGAAACCAGACATTCACCATCAAAGTCTTCAGCTCATTGATGGGTCAGTGTGCTTTTATGTTGAATGAAATATATTGCATGCTAAAATACAGTAATAAAGTAAATATTCAAATTCGCCACATTACATAACAGCTCTTATGGAAACCTTTCAATTTTACATATGGATGCCATGTCAAAAGATTGTACTGACAATAAGATAACCAATGCATTATTTTATGAAATTCATGATTAAGTGCATTATCACTAACCAGACCAGATGTACAACATGTTCAGGTAATAAACATTGAAACCAGAATTTTCAAATTCAGAGTTCCTATATGTTTGCCAAGATATTGGTTAGGTACCTACTTTTTGCCAACACTGCATTATTTGTAAATGATACCTTCACGATTTCCACCAAAAAAATCTGATATTGCAATTCATGACACCTTATTTTCCACACAATTTCTGGGTTGAAAAGTCACAGAAAATAAAGTGACTGGAAATTTATTACTGTTTTGGGCAGAAAATAAAGTCCCAGAAAATAAGTCATTAAAATTGGTTAGAAATACTATCATAGGTTATGCAAACCTGTGACGTTTACCAGTCACTTTTCTACACATATGTTCCAAAATTCCGTTCAGGATATATACTTTAAAATGAGAGGTTCAAGACTTGTGTCATTTTGTCCTTATTTTGTGAGATACCATTAACTTTTCCTTTTTTATAGATTCATACTTCTGACAGGAAGTTTACCAAGAGCGTTGCGTGTCAAGGCTCGCCGTGGTGATCTGGAGATGGGGGTGACATGTATAGCCTTCAATCAGGATGATATAAGCACGTTTTTGGTCGGATCTGAGAGTGGGGGAATCTTCAAGTGTTCAGCAGATGCTAGGGGTACCCCAGCGAATTGTAAGTGATAGATTTACCTACAACACCTATCATACAGTCTTATAAGACCTACTGTCTACTTAGACCACCCTTTGGTGAACTGAAAACTTTAACACTGGTTATAAATGACATGTCTAACAAGGCCAACTGGACTGAGTCCACTTTTGACCAGTCCCACGGGTGGTCTCAAAACACAGGTTTCACTGTATATGGGAGAATGTAGCCTTTTATATCTCAGGTCATCAAGTCATTTCATTAAATGACATAGTCCATCAGTAAAAGGATTCATCTACAAATATCTGCTTGTTGGAGCCTCTGACATTTTTATAAGATATTTTAAATTTAATATTTTTGAAATAATTTTAAATGTTACACGATTTTATGCAGCCAGGATCAGAAACCTGCTTTTAAGTGGGATAATATCAATCTACATCTCAAAACCTTTATCCTCTACAATGTTTCTTTTAAAATTAAAAAATGAAATTTTGTAATTTGTTATTGAATTAAAATTTAAAAAGTCCCACTCAAGCTTGAAAGAAACATGGTAGATGAACAAAACAAACAACATTATTCAGATATTGTCATATAGTTTGATATAAGCCTACTTAAACTTGATTTGCCATTTTTGGTTGCTTAAAATTGTGTACCTTTTAAACAATTAAAATTTTCAAAGTATAAAAAACATCATATTAAAATGAATGTGAATGCCATGAGTACATATGCCAAATATAAACTTATATATACTTTATGGGCTGTAATACAAGTTGAAACAACTTTTGGATTAAATTTATATTTAATTAAGGGGTTATTGCCAGGGATGCTTCTTTGAAGGCTGAAAAGGTTCAAGGTAGAAAATGATTGAAGGTCATAGTATTAGCTTTCTAATTGATGATGTATTTTATATTGTGGACCTAACTCCTATGATACAGACAAATATTGTCTGTATCATAGGAGTTTCATGTTATGTATCATATTTTATTATAATCATGCTACATGTTATAATGATTCAATAAATGTATATGTTTTATGATTAAATAAGTGATTTTAAAATATATATCATTTTAATCAGTATCATCACATATATAAATATTTGTGTATAATTATATAAATCATATACTTTATGTATCAATTTTTGACATTTTGATTCTGATTTGGTTTTAGCTGCTGTGATATCCTCTGTGCCCTTGAGGTCACCAGTGACCTTCACCTATGACCCTCATCATGGTCCTGTTCACAGTGTTGAGTGGTCTCCTTATCACAGAAATCTCTTTTTAAGCTCAGCCATGGATGGTAACGTCAGAATATACAGTTTACTCCAGGTAAGTGCTCTACAAATATTCTCCATGATATGATATGATATGATGATATCATATCATATCAGGATTTCCATTCCCTGAAAAATTATGAATTTTTTATTTAAGATTCAGTACTTATAAAGTCATAATTTTTATTTTAATTATTTTCAGAGAGTCATCAAAAAGTCATGAAATTTTTATTTGCAAGCTGTCTAAAAATGTTTTTCAACCATGCTCTGTTTCTAATGGTAAGGTAGTGAAGATTCAGTGTAATCTGGCAACTACAGTTCATGCAGAAATGCCAAAAGTAATTTTTGGAGAAGAGTGGGGAAGGTCATGAATTTTTAGCTCAGCTGACTGAAAGTCAACTAGTGTGTAGGAATGGTGCTTTGACCGACTGACCATCCATTGGCAAGGCACAAATTGTAACTGCTGACCCTAGATACTTGTAATTGATTATCCAGGTAGGTGAATAAAAAATCTCCATGCAAACCTGAAATTAGGTTACTGCAACCTATATCCTCCGAGCTAGAAGGCTTCTAAATACCCCCCAGAATAATTAAAAATTTGATACAAAACCTCCAGTATCTTGATAATCAATGCATGGATTTCATCCAGTATCCTGAAACCCAGTGTGTTTATTGATCATGATTAGTTTCATCAGTTCCTGAAGACTGGTGGCACCACCTGTACTTTTTAGCTCAGCTGACTATAAGTCATCTGAGCTATAGTCGTGGTCCATTGTCCGTCGTCCGTCCGTCTGTCTGTCCGTCCGTCCGTCCGTCCGTCCGTCCGTCCGTCCGTCCGTCCGTCCGTCCGTAGATGTGGCACGTTTTGAAACCGTAAGACCTAGGAATCCAAAATTCGGCATAATGTTAGATGTCCCCAAGATCTCCTACCAAGCCGAAAACTGGGTCTTTGCGACTTCGTTCTTTTGAGAAATTTAGGAAAAACCTCAATTTTTTATTAAAAACCAATTTCCACTCTTCAGGACTGCCTAATATTGAAACCACTCAACTGTTTTTCCTCATATTTACCATAAATATTCCTCTATATAGTTCCTATGTACATGCCAGAAATTAGGTCTGTATTATATAATTTAAAAAAGTTATGGACCCAAACATAATGCATTTTGGAAAAAATCAGGAAAGATATTTGATCACTTAACACAAAACATGTTAAAGCTATGTTTTTTTTTCCCAGTAATATAACTTTATTTTATCAAAATTAAATTGTATACCCAAAATAAGATCAAAATCTTTTAAATTTTTTAAAATATTAACAAAAATAAAAAATTGGTACCTTAAATTTTGCCCAACTTTAACCATGGCACGTTTTTTTCCTGTAAGTACTGTGGATCTAATTTTCACAGCATGTACAAATAGGTATTTAATCTGTTAAAATCTGAAATTTGAAATTAAAAGCTGCAAAATTAGGCTAGTTATTGAATTTTTTTGGAGGCTCTTGTTGTATTCCCTTACATTGTCAAGCAGTCCACTTTGGTCACTGTTGGTCATTCAGTGCAGCTCTCTATGCTCCCAAAGTTGTTGGCATAATGTTAGATGTCCCCAAGATCTCCTACCAAGCTGAAAACGGGGTCTTTGTGACTTTTTTCCTTTGAGAAATTAAGAAAAAACCTCAATTTTTTATTAAAAACCTATTTTCACATTTCAGGACAGCCTAACTACGAAACCACTCACCTGTTTTTCCTCATATTTACCATTAATAATCCTTTATATAGTTCCTATGTACATGTCAGAAATTAGGTCTGTATTATATGATTTAAAAAAAGTTATGGCCTCAAACATAATGCATTTTGTAAAAAATCAGGAAAGATATTTGATCACTTTAAACAAAACATTTTAAAGCTATGGACTTTTTTCCAGTAATATATCTTTAATTAATCAAAATTAAATTGTATACCCAAAATTAGATCAAAATCTGTTAAATTTTTTAAAATATTAGCAAAAATAAAAAATTGGTACCTTAAATTTGCCTAAATATGACCATGTCACATTTTTTTCTTATAAGTACATTTGATTTAATTTTCAAAGCCAGTTTACATGTGGATTTAATCTGATGAATTTTGAATTTGAAAGTATAAGCTTAAAAATTAGTCTCGCTATTGAAGTTTTTTAGAAGCCTTAATGTATTTGTATTTTCTAGCATCATGACCCAACTTTTGTTTACCTGGTAATCCAAAAATTGGCATAATGTTAGATGTAATTGTAAATATTCATATTCTTCCATACATTTCCTATGTACATACCAAAATTTTGGTCAGTATTGCATAATTTGTTGAAGTTACAGGCCCAAACATAATGCACCTTGTAAAAAATCAGGATATATATTTACTTACTTAAAATAAGAATGGCTGAGACTTTTTTAAGGAATATAACATCATTTAATCAAGATTCAATTGTATACCAAAAATTAGATCTGAAAAATGCATTTTTTTAAAGTTATTAGCATAAATATAAAATCAATACCTTAAATTTTGCCCAACTTTGGCAACGGCACGATTTTTTCCTGTAAGTACTGAGGATGTTATTTTCACAGCATGTACACATAAGGATTTAATCTGTTAAAATTTGAAATTTGAAAATAAAAGCTGCAAATTTAGGCTAGTTATTTAATTTGTTTGGAGGCTCTTGTTGTATTCCCTTACATTGTCAAGCAGTCCACTGAGGTCACTGTAGGTCATTCAGTGCAACTCTCAATGCTCCCCAGGCTATTATGTAATCCCATTACTCGGGCAAGCCCTCTCTCTTGTTGAGCTTGATCAGGCTGCCAGCATAAATACCACAGGGAGCCTTTCTCTCCCCCCCCCCCCACCCCAATCTGTTGACAGATGTGTACTCTAAACAAGATGAATCTTATAATTTCACATTTTTTCAGCGATGAACAGTAACAACAGAGACCCCTCCCTGACCCACCCCTTCAATACACAGGACTAATATACAAGACAAAGCTTATAATTTTTATGTTAAAAAAATTCTTTTTGTCGAGACTTGGACAATTTTGATTTTTTTAAAGAAAAAAATTTTCAGGAATTTAATCCTAATATTCAAATATGGTAAAATATTAGGACCTAATGTAAGTGCTAACTGACAAGATTTAAGAAGATATAAATACTTGGTAGCATTTCATTTATATCTCTTAAAGTTGGCGGGGCCTAGGTGTGAATAACACTGTTAAACCTAGTTTTTAAAATTAGGAATATTGGTCAAACTTTGTGGGATTAATTTTTAACTCATATGGCCATATATTTAACGTTTGAAAACTTAATTACCTTCACACATTATTTGTTTATGAAATGGAACTTTTATATGACATCACTAAATGGTTTCAGGCCAAAGGTTTCATTTATAACACAGTCCATATGCTTTAGCTCATGTCCATTATTCTATAATTCACAGAGGTTCATTTTAAGCTGGGCCATTTTCTCTTAGCTTTTCAAATGGTTTCTGTAGTAACTCGCTTTGATTACAGATGCAGGGTCCCACTCCAGGTCATTGGAAGTCAGCTATGCCAGGGTTTCTGATTTGTTACAGTCACTAGGGGAGATCCCCTGCTGTGACAGGTGTACAGTTATTCTCATATCACCACCCCAATCCCCCCCCCCCCCCAGCAAACCCAACCCACCTAGTGTTATGCAGTAATTGTTATTGTTTTCACTGTATCTCCTTAATTGTAATGCTGTTTCCACTCCGATATGCAAAAACTTTCCTTGAAAAAATAATTCAAGGTGTAATCCAGAAGATGCAATGTTGTGTAATGTAGCATTTTTAAAGAAATCAATTTTCTTTTAAATGATTTTAACAAATATAATTGAACCCATCAGTATGCTTAAATTATTATAAAATATGAAGCACATTATGGATAAATAAAGACACAATTAAAAATTGTGAAATCTAAATCAAGTATTATTTTTAGATATTTATTGTTTTGCAGATTTAAAATATATATTTTTGTGGTATAAAATAAATAAACATTTGTATGCATGATGTGGTGTTATCTGACAAGATTGAGATTTATGATGATGCAATTGAGAATTATGAATCAACTTTTATATTCAGATATATATGTTAAATTGGAAATGTATATAAATATAAACTTAAACTAGAAAATAATTGATGTGATAAAAAAATGAGGATTTAATACAAACATTTGTTCATTATTTTCCTGCCTCAGCAGAATTTGAGATCAGGCTTTGTTTGCCCTGTTTTATGTTGTTAATTAGCTATATTTCAACTGTATACAATTCATAAAAAAAAACATATATATTTAATAATATATATTATACAAAAAATAGATTCAATTGAACAAATGTGTAAACTACTGAAATGTCAGCAGTTAATCGAAAAACCAACTAATGATCATGGTAATAGTACAGATCATTTGTTCACAAACTGCTCACATGCTTTAGTTTCAAAATTAGGAAACACATGGTCAGGTCACAAAATATTTTTTGCAACAATTTCTTGCTCATCAATACAAACCAATCATATAAACCAGCCATGGCCTTTATTACCTCTTCCTCTTATACTTTATCTCCATTTGACATATTTTAGATTTTTACCTTCAAGGTTAACGTCAGCTGAGCACAGTGACCCATAGGTCCCTTGTTTCTATTTTTGATGCATTTTTTCCTTTATTTTGAGACTGACAAATTATATTGATACTGTTAGATTCACAACTGTGGTTACATCTGTGTCCTGAAACCTTGTGTGTTAATTTGGGCCCTGCTTGAATAAGCCTATGCCCTATTTAATCACCCTGTCCATCTGTTTGTCTTTCTGTGTGTCTGTCAAATTTGTTTTCTGATGATAACTCCAGTTTGGATTAAAATATTGATTTAAAACTTGACTTATATATTTCCCACCTCAGAACTGTATTGATTTTGGGGTCATGAGGTCAAAGGTCAAGGTCACAGGACCCACTTACTTAAAAAGGTTTTGGATGCATTTTAAGCCAAACTTTCATCCCAAACCTTCTATCTTGCACATTTAGCTGACCTGCCAATCGGGGAAGAACCTGATTGATTTTGGGGTCCAGAGGTCAAGGTAATAGGGGCCATCTGTCCACATATTAGTTTCCAGATGATTACTCTAGTTTGGATTGACATATTGGTTTCAATCTTGACTTATATGTGCCCCACCTATAAGGTTAGAACCCTTCTGAGGTCAAAGGTCAAGGTCACAGGAGCCACTTCTTTAAAAAGATTGTAGATGTATTTTAAGCCAAACCTTTCATCCCAAACCTTCCATCTTCAAGATATTGCTCACCTGCCAATAGTGGAAGAAACTTATGGATTTTGGGGTCACAAAGTCAAAGTTCAAGGTCACAGGGCCATCTATCCACATTAGTTTCCAGATGATTACTCCAGTTTGGGTAGACAGGTTGGCTTCAAACTGATCACAGGACTCATATTTTTTAAAAGCTCAACATATCCTTACAGACAAATTCAGCTGAGCATTGAGACCCATTGGTCATTAGTTGTTTAGGTATAGGAAAAGACATGAAAACCTGACTTTCTCAAGGGCTGACACCATGGATATCATACAATATATTATACTGTTATATTATAGAATGCTGTTATATAATGTTATATTATATTATATTATATTACCAGTATATTTTATTTGTAGAATGTAAATTAATTATAAAATCACCAAAAAAATTATCTCTTCTACTGTACGGATAAAAAAGCTTCACAGGGTAATATATTAGGACTATCATATATAAATACACATCCATGATTTGTATTTGGTACCTTCTGTATTACACATTTTCCCCCTGATCAGTAGGCTGTACAAATATGACAGGAAGAGTGTATTATGACCTAATGCTCCATTGATCTCATGATTTCTATTTGGTGTAGAACATAATTTACATTTTGGATTTACTAGATATTAAGGGTTAAGGATGCATTATAGGCCTCTGCCTCTGTTTTTCTTAAATATCTCCACAAACATGTGAGCTTATGCGATGGTGTTGCATCATCCATTGTCTGTCATCAGTATGTTTACCCATACTATCTCAAAAACAGCAGAGCTAGCATCACCAGATCTTATGCAAAAAAAATCAGTCTTCTAAAAACGCTTTCAGATTTTGCTTTTTTTTTGCTATCTTCATTGACTAAGATTTTTAGGGAAAAAAATTAACTGAAAAACCTTTAAAAAATCTTCTTCTCAGAAGCTGTTCAGTCAAATTGTTCAATATTTCACAGAAATAATCCCAGAAACAATCTTTCTCAAGTTTTTCTGAATGGTTTCAGTTTTATGATTTTTGGTCAAGTTACAGGAAGCTGAACTTAGTCATTTGGCCAAAAAAAGCATGCTAAAATTACAATCTCAGAAATGGCTCAAACTATCATCACCAAAATTTATGCAAATGTTGGTCACGTGAGTCATATTTAAAATTGAAGTATTGGTGGTGCCAACTGGATTGACCTTTTTAGCCCTCAGCCCTTAGGCTGATGGGCTCAGCCCTTAGGCTGATGGGCTATTGTCATCACCCAAGCTGTCCGTCCGTCCGGTGTCCGTTATTTTTACCTTGTGAGCAGGATATGTGGAAAAGGATTCACCCTCAGAATTTTATTTCCTTGGTAAAGATGTATATCGACAAAATCTCGGTCAAGTTCGAAGATGGGTGACCTTGACCTATTTTCCTACATTTTAGAGCTGATTATAGAAAAACACTTAGATGCTTATTACTCAGGAACCATTTGGTGGATTTTCACAAAACTTACTATGATTATAAGGACTGATAGTCTGTACCTGCTACACAAGTTTGGTGGCGCCACCTACAATTTCTGATTTTTAATGAATTTTTATCGGATTTTTCAACTTTCAGCTTGTGAGCGAGATATCTCTCTGAAAGGATTCACCGTAGGAATTTTATTTACGGTGAAGATGTATATTGACAAAATCTCGGTCAAGTTCGAAGATGGGAGACCTTGACCTATATTTCTACGTTTTAGAGCTGATTATAGAAAAAACATTTAGAAGCTTATTTCTCAGGAACCATGGGGTGGATTTTCACAAAACTTACTATGATCATAGGGACTGATGGTCTGTAACTGCTGCACAAGTTTGGGGGTGCCACTTACAATTTCTGATTTTTAATGAATTTTTCTTGGATTTTTCAACTTTGGCCTTGTGAGCGGGATATCTCTAAAAGGATTCACAATGAGAATTTTATTTCTTTGGTGAAGATGTATATCAACAAAATCTCAGTCAAGTTCGAAGATGGGTGACCTTGACCTACTTTTCAAGGTCACAGAGCTTATAATAGAATAAAACTTAAAAGCTTATTTTTCAGGAAGCATTTGGTGGATTGTTATGAATCATGGTACATACCTCTCCATTTTAAATTTATAACTAAGACATGTACAGATATGCATCCATGTGAGAACAGATATTTAGTACTTGTTGCTGTTACCACCTTTAAACACTGTTCTTTTGGCTGAGGGCTTTTGTCAGCTTCTGCTGATATTCTAGTTTGTACAGGGATCATCAGTCATCAGTACATTAACCAATAATTTCTCAGGAACAGCATAAGCTAGCATCCCCAAATTATATGCAAAAATCAGTCACATGTCAAATAATGTGGAATTGAGCTTTGTGTGGCACCACCTGCATCAACTTATATTTTACAGGGAAAAAGCTAGAAAAAACTAGAAAAAACTTTGAAAATCTTCTTCTCAGAAATCATTCAGCCAAATTGTTCAATATTTCACAGAAATGATCCCAGAGATTAGCTGTCTCAACTTTGTTCAGTTGGTTTGGTTTTGATTAATTTTGGCCAAGTTACAGGAATTTGAACTTAATGATTTGGCCAAGTAAGCATACTAACATAATCTCAAAAACAACAGCAGCTAGCATCACCAAATTTTGTACAAATGTTGGTCACATGACTCAAATTTGAAATTGAAGTTTTTGTAGTGCCACCTACATTAGTGTTATACGGGTAAAAACCTCATAATTTTAGCATCTTTCAGCTTAAAAATGTTTTATGATGAAAGTCTCAAGCTGAATGGTTTAATTATTCACAAGAATTATCCTAGGGTAGGGTTCTCTCAATTGTATAAGAATATATTGGGTTCATTAATTTTTGGTAGAGTCATAGAAAGCTGAAATGGTCTTGTGGTCATTAGTAAGCCTATTTCAAACTGAGGGCTGCAATAGTCTTCTTCGGCAAAACTATTGTTACATTTTCTGTAACATTGCACGAAAATTATCCTTAGGTGGCCTTTGTTCAAGTTTACTTAAATGATTTTGGCAGAATTATTGGTCCTTTACAATTATAGGACTGTGAGATATTTGGTAAACAAAGCTAGTAATTTTATTGTATCATCAAACTGAGCTATTTGGGTATGCAAGCAGAACTGTACAGGTAACATGAATAATTTGTTTCCATATTCAGCTTATGTGTAAGATAAATCAATGAATAAAATATATCCATGTTCTGATTTTGCTTTCAAAAGGTATCTGTTATTATTTTCAGCATTTTGATCAAAAATCTTGTGAATATGCAGCTTGAAAAAAAAGTATTGTAAACAACTCCTTCAGTATGTATAAACAGATTTGGCAACATGACAAGTTTTTGTCTGTATTTTTAAATAGCTTGGCAGACTGCCAACTGTTTCAAACTTGGCAACAGGCTAAGTTTCAGTCTGGATCTATTTATGGCTTTGGGACACTGGCAACTGTAAAAGATTCTGCAACAGGTCAAGAGTTCACTCATTGCCGCCAGGTACAGGTCAAGAGTTCATTCATTGTTGTAGCTGCACCTGCCAGTTTGCTTCACTTGACTTAGGGCAACTGCCTCGACCTGAAATGTACTTGAAATATAATGGTCAAGCATGTTATCATGGAAGCATTTTACCTGATGTTTATCTAATTGCACAGGTTCGCATCAGGCCTGTAGGCCTTGTTATAGAATACATTGAAGCAATTTTTCTCAGTAGTGGATTGGTTTCTTGGCCTGATGTTTTGCATTTTCATCCATCTTTGGTAGATTTCTCATAAACAAGACTAGTGGCACCACCTGCATTCATGTATTTGTAGAATACGTTTTAGCATTTATCGCAGGGCTGGTTTGTGTATCTGGTTGAAATTTCACGTCCATAAATTGCGGATACCTCCATCTTGTACACAAACCTGCTGGCCCCACCTACAATCGTTTTCACATAGCATAGATAAATCAAAGACCAGACAGGTGGTGCCACCTTCTTTTCATTTTTGTAGAATATATTGCCCTTTTTTAGGGGTGATTTGATGTATTCACCTGAAAATTTGCATGTCCACAGATCTTGGAATAGTTTATCTTGTACACAAGACTGCTTTGACCATTTACATTCAATTTTACCTTGTATCCATCTGTAGATCTATTTTTGCATGGTGTAAATTGCACATATTTGGTGCCACAAATTTGGAGTCATGTCAGGAACATTCAATACCTTACTTTACCCATGCCTCTGTGATATGGTGGATACATGTCCACAATTTTCAATTGCCCATTTTATAGTTTCTTAATCACCCACTATCAATCACAGTAATTCACAGAGTGCACATTAGACCCCAGGGTCTCTTGATTACATAACTAATTATCTTCATATCTGATAAAAAATATGCTGATCAAATGTGTTTCAATTTTACAGGCCATGCCCATCCTGTCCATTGAGCCTGGGACGGGGTACCTGTTCTCAGCCAAATGGTCACCGGTGCGCCCTCTGGTGTTTGGTGTGGCAAGTGAGACTGGGAAGCTATTGTTGTATGATCTGAAAGTAAAGAGAGCAGCACCTGCACAGGTCATTGAGTGCTCAGAGAAGAAGAATCCACTCTTTAGCATGCAGTTTAATTCTAAACAGTAAGTTTTGTATCAACATTTGATTATTGACAATGGTTTTATGTTTCCAATGGAAAACATAACATAGTTAGGATAGATTAGGCAATAATTGTTCCCAAGAACAAGAACAATGTTTTTTTTAGGAAAAAGCAGATATACAGTTTAAATTTTAAATTACAAACTTGAGCTTCATAAAATATTTTGCCCAAAATAGAAAGGTGTCCGTGTCAGAGAGATTATTCCTCAGAATCTACTTTTCACAAGACCACTTGTAATATTTGTAAAAGAGAGGCGTCTGTAATAAAGGAGGTGCTCATGTGGAGAGGTTTCCCTATATTTATGTCATTTTGTAAAAATCTTGGCTTTTTATTTTACTTGTAAATATATAACGGTAATAAATGAATCCCTGTTCATGCATAAATAAACCACAAATACTCTTTATGTTTTATAAATTACTTATTCATCTGGGGGCCACAAACCCGTTTTTACACAATGATCTTTTTAGTTAACTTCAGTAACAGACAGTGTAAATTTTCTTGTGCATGTGCATAAGCCTTCTCTTTTGTTCTGCAGGAAGCAGTTGGTAGCAACAGGAGATGAACTGGGATATGTACAGATCTGGAAACTCGGAGCTGATCTGACCGAGCAGGGAACTAAAGAGACGGAGATGTTGGATGAACTGGCTAGTAGTGTACTTGAATAAAGAACATCATTGACTACAGTGACACAATAAACAAACAGCACAGGGACCAGCTGATGACCTTGTATCATTCATCCCAGGTTTTTGCTGCAGGTTTCAAACTAGATGAATCTATGTTATATATTTGAAGATGACTTTCATGTATCTCCGTCCAATGTTATTTCTAATATGCTAATGTTGATATTAATGTATTTATTTCAATAAATATAATTGTCTTATAAATACTGTTGATTTTATTTCATTGCTTATCAGAAACACTTTCACATTTTGAGGTCATATTTATTAACAGCAAACCCTGCTGGGCTCAATCTCTTTAAAAAAGGTGATTGGAGTGTAAAGTTTTTAGCGAACCTGTGAGTGTTGTCTGTCAGCAGTCCGCCGTAAGCCGTCCGCCGTCCAGGGCTGGCTTTCTGCCGTCCATGGCTGTAAGTCGGAAACCGTCGGAGCTAGCAGCTCAAAATTACATGTAAGAATTGGTCACATGTGAAACTTGGTGCCCTGGAGCTTATTATAAGCTGTCTGCATTAATTTAGATTTTATAGAGAAAAAGCTTAAAAACCTTCAAAAATCTTCTTCTCTGAAACTGTCCAGCCAAATTGTAGAATATTATACAGAAATGATCCCTGGAACAATCTCTCTCAAGTTTGTTGGAATGGTTCCAGTTCAGAGATTTTTGGCCGAGTTACAGGAGGTTGAACTTAGTCATCTGTCCATAAAAGCACACTAAAATTAAAATCTCAGAAAAGGCTAGAGCTATAATCACCAAATTTTATACCAATGTTTGTCACATATGTCATATCTGATTTTGAGGTATTGGTGGCACCACCTACATTGATGTGTTTTTTACAAGCGAAAATGTAATTTTAAACTCTTCTAGCTTATACACTGATTTATGATGAAACTGTTAAGCTGATTGGTTTAAACTTCACAAGAATTATTCAATGGTAGGGTTTTGCCAGTTTTATAAGAATAGATTGGGAAAATACAGTTTTAAAAAAACATTGTAGCCAATTGAAAAAGGCTGTCTGTATTTAAAAACATATTTGACAACATACTGAGTTTCAGCAGCCAAGTCAAGAGGTCACTCAGTACAAACAGGTGGGGTCCAAACATCACCATGGCAACTAACCTGGCTCTAGGGGGGTGTCTAGACAATGTTTAGATGCAGAATTCCCAGATTATTGGAACTATATCTTTCAACTGTTTGAAAAAAATTGGTTTGCATTTTAAGCGAATTGGTTTTATTATCAGGTCACGTGAACTGCTGCGCCCTCATTTTTGGTTGACCTCTGACCTTTCCTCGCTGCCCAGGGTCTATTTGTGTGTCTGTTTCCACACATAAACCCGCATAACTCAGGAAATGTTTGACCGATCAGGCTAAAAATTTTGCACAAATGTAGCCCTGCGATAGCTTTATAACATACACTAAAAATGGTGGCGCCACCTGCAACCATTTTTGCACAGACATCCAAGCTCATATCTCTGGAACTGCTTGACCGATTGGGCCAAAATTTTGCATGTGTATAGATCCCACAAAGCTCTTCATCATAGGCAAAACTGGTGGCGCCAACTGCAACCATTTATGCACAGCATCCATCTGTTCATCTGCCTTGGGATAATATCTCTCCTATCTCAGCAGTGGTTTGACTTATCCACCTGAAATTTTGCAGGTTTATACATCCTGGACAGCTTTCTCGATTTTATTACAGGTGGCGCCACCTACATTCACGTTTACTCTGCAGACATCCAAGCTCATATATCAGAAACCGTTTGACTGATTGGGCCAAAATTTTGCATGTGTATAGATCTCACATAGCTGTCATAGGCAAAACTGGTGGCTCCACCTGCAATCATTTTTGTACAGCGTCCATCTGTTCATCTGCCTTGGGATAATATTACTCATATCTCAGCAGTGGTTTGACTTTTCCACCTGAAATTTTGCAGGTTCATACATCCTTGACAGCTTTCTTGATTTTATGAGAGGTTGCGCCACCTACATTCATGTGTACTCTGCAGACATCCAAGCTCATATCTCAGGAACCGTTTGACCGATTGGGCAAAAAATTTGCATGTGTATAGACCTCATATAGCTTTTCGTCATAAGCAAAACTGGTGGCGCCACCTGCAACCATTTATGCACAGCATCCATCTGTTCATCTGCCTTGGCGTAAAATCACTCATAACTCCGCAGTGGTTTACCATATCCACCTGAAATTTTGCAGGTTTATACATCCTGGACCGCCTTCTCGATTTTATGACAGGTGGCGCCACCTACATTCATGTTTACTTTGCAGAAATCCAAGCTCACATCACGGGAACCGATCTCACATAGCTCTTCATCATAGGCAAAACTGGTGGGGCAACCTGCAACTATTTTTGCACAGCGTCCATCTGTTAATCTGCCTTGGGATGATATTTTTGCAGGTTTATACATCCTGGACAGCTTTCTTGATTTTATGACAGGTTGCGCCACCTACATTCATGTGTACTCTGCAGACATCCAAGCTCATATCTCAGAAAGCGTTTGACCGATTGGGCCAAAACTTTTTATGTGTATAGATCTCACATCGCTCTTCGTCACAGACAAAACTGGTGGCGCCACCTGCAACCATTTATGCACAGCATCCATCTTTTCATCTGCCTTGGCGTAAAATCACTCATAACTCAGCAGTGGTTTACCATATCCACCTGAAATTTTGCAGGTTTATACATCCTGGACCGCCTCCTCGATTTTATGACAGTTGGCGCCAACTACATTCATGTTAACTTTGCAGACATCCAAGCTCATATATCGGGAACCGTTTGACCGATTGGGCCAAAATTTAGCATGTGTATAGATCTGACATAGCTCTTCATTATAGGCAAAACTGGTGGCGCCACCTGCAACCATTTTTGCACAGCGTCCATCTATTCATCTGCCTTGGGATGATATCACTCATATCTCAGCAATGGTTTGACTTATCCACCTGAAATTTTGCAGGTTTATACATCCTGGACAGCTTTCTCGATTTTATGACAGGTGGCGCCACCTACATTCACGTTTACTCTGCAGACATCCAAGCTAATATCTCGGGAACTGTTTGACCGATTGGGCCAAAATTTTGCATGTGTATAGATCTCACATAGCTCTTCATCTTAGGCAAAACTTGTGGTGCTACCTGCAACCATTAATGCAAAGCGCCTATCTGTACATCTGCCTTGGGATGATATCACTCATATCTCAGCAGTGGTTTGACTTTTCCGCCTGAAATTTTGCAGGTTTATGCATCCAGGACAGCTTACTTGATTTTCTGACAGGTGGCGCCATCTACATTCACGTTTACTCTGCAGACACCCAAGCTGATATCTTGGGAACTGTTTGACCGATTGGGCCAAAATTTTGCATGTGTAAAGATCTCACATAGCTCTTCATCATAGGCAAAACTGGTGGCGCCATGTGCAACTATTTATGCACATAATCCATCTATTCATCTGCCTTGGGATAATATCACTCATATCTCAGCAGTGGTTTGACTTTTCTACCTGAAATTTTGCAGGTTTATACATCCTGGACAGCTTTCTTGATTTTATGACAGGTGGCGCCACCTACATATTCACGTGTACTCTGCAGACATCCAAGCTCATATCTCAGGAACCGTTTGGCCGATTGGGCCAAAATTTTGCATGTGTATAGATCTCACATAGCTTTTCATCATAGGCAAAACTGGTGGCGCCACGTGCAACTATTTATGCACATAATCCATCTATTCATCTGCCTTGGGATAATATAACTCATATCTCAGCAGTGGTTTGACTTATCCACCTGAAATTTTGCAGGTTTATACATCCTGGACCGCCTTCTCGATTTTATGACAGGTGGCGCCACCTACGTTCATGTTTACTTTGCAGACATCCAAGCTCATATATCGGGAACCATTTGACCGATTGGGTCAAAATTTTGCATGTGTATAGATCTCACATTGCTCTTTATCATAAGCAAAACTGGTGGCGCCACCTGCAACCACTTATAAACACCGTCCATCTGTTCATCTGCCTTGAGATAAAATCACTCATATCTCAGCAGTGGTTTGACGTTTCCACCTGAAATTTTGCAGGTTCATACATCCTGGACAGCTTTCTTGATTTTATGACAGGTGGCGCCACCTACATATTCACGTGTACTCTGCAGACATCCAAGCTCATATCTCAGGAACCGTTTGACCGATTGGGCCAAAATTTTGCATGTGTATAGATCTCACATAGCTTTTCATCATAGGCAAAACTGGTGGCGCCACGTGCAACTATTAATGCACATAATCCATCTATTCATCTGCCTTGGGATAATATAACTCATATCTCAGCAGTGGTTTGACTTATCCACCTGAAATTTTGCAGGTTTATACATCCTGGATAATTTTCTCGATTTTATGACAGGTGGCACCACCTACATTCACGTTTACGCTGCAGACTTCCATGCTAATATGCAACACACCTCACTCTATTCCCCTTGCCACTTAATCCATGCCTCACTTCACCCGTCCTACTCTGATTTCTGCGGATACACATAGTCGCTTGTCGACTATCCATATTCTAGTTTCAAAATGTCATAGTCTGAAACTTGCAGGTCCGAAATGTTCATATTGCTTAAATTTTATTGACTAAGGTAGATATTCAGGACTTAAAGGATCAATATTAAATTTTAAAAATAAACCTCCATTCATACTCCCAAACTTTGCACAGGTTCGCATTAGGCCTGTAGGCCTTGTTCCAGATTATTAGAGTTTTGTCCCACCCTGCTTCATATGTTCTTGATGGTTAAGTTAAACTTCAGATTTCTAATTAGATGACCATGAAAAATACAAAAGAGAAAGCCTGTTACACTTAGAACGTAAGTAATTTTTATGATGGGGCAGTTTGATCCCAGTGGCACCACCTGTATTTCAGATAATGCACTTTTGTCATGTTTTTCTCTTGTAACATGCGTCTTACAACCAATTAGTATCACCACTCCATGTGTCCTAATCATCATATAAATTCAAAGAATATATGATGAATCAAAGAAGAACAATCATGAAAAAATAATTATGTGGCATTTAAAATATATCAGGTTATCTTAAGCTTGAAACTGCCCACCACTCATAAGACATCTCTAGAGTGAATTCATGGGTTAACTTTAAATGTTTAATAAATAGTGGTCTTAAAAACGCCCCAGATATCAGCCCTTTATGATTTAAATGAAACATTCAATATATATCCACCACATAAAGGTTGGCAAGCGAGGGTGAATGGATAACTTCCTTCAATTCCCAGTAATTTTCCTTAAAATAATATAACATTGGGAGAATAGAAAAAAGTCAGTACGTTCCATTCTACGATTAATTCTACTATTAGGACCATGAATGAAAAATAATTTTTAAACTTAACAAAAGCCCAACTGGTTTGTAAATTATACCAAAATTACCAGTGATGATGCAAATGCTTATTTAATGTAGAACGTTTCAGATAGTGACTTTCAGACAAGTATGTATTGGACGAGGACATGCATGAGTAGGACAGTTTGGACAGGTTTTCTTTTTTTTTTGCATGGAAGGACATTCTGGATGTAGGACAAAAGCACTACTGGAAAGAAGCTCCCCAGGTAAAGAGCCCCCTAACTTAATGGTAAAGAGTACAACCCCCCCCCCCCCGGTAAAGAGCCCCCTAACTTAATGGTAAAGAGTACAACCCCCCCCCCCCCCCGGTAAAGAGCCGCCTAACTTAATGGTAAAGAGTACAACCCCACTCCCCCCCCCCCCCCGGTAAAGAGCCGCCTCACTTAATGGTAAAGAGTACAACCCCCCCCCCCCCCTCCCTATATAAATTATTATAATTTATTTTATTCTGACCAAACAACTAAAAGAATTTGTGCTAAATTTACATAATACATACCTTTGTAAAATACATTGTGTATGTTTTTATAAATAAAACTGGGACTCAAATACAAGGGAAGGGTTTTAGAAAGCGTTATGTCCGTGACACTGTGAAGATTAATCCCTAGTCAGATCATAGATTATAGCGCTACAATTAAGGTCATGTTTTCCATAATCATTCTGGTGAAACAGATCCTTTGACACTATCCTATGGGCATGCTTTACCAATCAACATATAAATGAGACTATTTGCTATTTCTGAAAAAAGTAGCCCATGGTTGGAATAAAAAAAAAGTTAGACCTGCTTTATAAAGGTATTACCCGTGTCTTTACAAGAACTTTAAATAATTTCCTGACATAGACATATATATTACATAGAATAGTAATTTCGACTTGGTCAATATTATAGGGATCAGGGATTTACAATGGGGATTAATATTGGATTAATCATCTTAAAATAACCATTTTATATACAATGAATTATGCATTTAGTTCACATCTTCCTGTCAAAGCACATCTCATTTGTATGTAAAAGGCCATGGAATAAAGCTTCCACCGATGAGGGAATGAAGATCTGTCAGCAATCCATCGACACGGTCTGAAATAAGAGTGATCGGAAACTACGATCAAAGTATTTTTGGATTAACATAAACGAAGCGTTATCCATCAGAGGTCGCTTTAAAAAAGAGTAAACAAGATATCACGACGTATTTAACTCTCGGATTGTCGCTTTGTTCAGACTTTATACTTCATTGTGACAAACTCGTTAAATCAAACCCAGTTCGAGCACAGCTTTGTTATTTCAGTAATGATCAAATCCCAGGTGGACAAACCAGGCAGCATAGGCCACTGATCTCGTTAATCAACAAAGGTATTTCTCTTTGATGTGTTATAACGAGGGTAGAACATAAAGGATTAACTTGACTGATTGCATTTGTTCATTGGTTGAGCGGGAATATACATGGAACATATCATAAAAAAGAAGAAAAAAAAATGAAAAATTTATATAATTGTGTTAAATGTATTTCATAATATTACACCAACTGGAGAATTAATCACCTCACCATGAAATGTCATACTTTGATATTTGTTTGGTAAAATATAACAAATTATTAAACACATTATGCATTAATGACTGTTTCCACACTTAAAAAAGTTATTATAAATATATAATTAATATTTATTATTAGTATTATCATTTTAATCACTATAATTATAATTTTTATCATCATGTTTTGTCTGTATCATTTTTATTAGTAGTAGTATTAGTAGTATTAATATTACTTCTGTCGGTAGTAATGTCGGATAATAAATAATATTTCCATAAATACCATGCAGATTCACGACATTGACACCCCCACCCAAACACTCTTACCCCCCCCCCCCCCTTTCTCTCCCTCTCTATCTCTCTTATTTTTTTCTATTTTATAAATAACATTGAATTTGTACAGATTATGAAGATATATACACAGGTGTGAAGGAAATAGTACGTATTTGGATTTATTTTGAGTTGATTCTATGGCAGGAGTGGAACACAGCTTTAATTGATATTTCAGTAATAATCACAGCCCCGGTCCCCAGGTGAACACACAACAATGCATATGTCACTGACTGTCACAGTACAGTTGTTATTCTTTGATGTGTTGTGACGAGGTCGGGACATACAAGGATTCACCGAGCGCGAAGCAAATATTGATTTATTAAAAGAAAATAGCTCAAAAAGACTGCACATAAAAAGGAATTATTTAACCGAATGTTAAATAAAGACATTTCTCGTAATACAGACCTGTAGAGAACTACTTCCTCTTCCAATGAAAATAAACTTTGATTTGAAAAATGTTTAAATATTCCATGATTCATTAACATTATTGAAATCATTGTTATAAATCTGAAATTTCTATTATTATACCTGATCTTATTTTTATTGTTTATTTTCCTAATTATTACTGTTATTGTAATCATCAGCATTGTCAGATTTTTTTTAACTACGACAGGTTATAACTTTTGGATTATTCCCAACCGTGTGCATATAAAACTTGAAATCCAGAATCATTCTTATCATATGGATACCTCCATCCTCATTCAATAGACAGTGCCACCAACAGGCCATGGACCTATCTTTTAAAAAATATTTTAAGTATAGCAGTACATGTTTATCATTTTATGATCTGAATTGTGTCCTTGTGCTAAACCATATAAACACAAACAAACGCACGACACAACTGCGGTAAGGCCAACATATTTCTCCTATTTCAGGAATTGAGTTCCGAGGCTTAAATATTAGGTCCAAAGGGCTGCACTTTCTAAATCGTGTATCCACTGAAATATGTTTAAATCTATGCATGAATTAAATAAAGTTTCATCATGCAGGGACACGTTCTAACGTAAATTTTCCAGCATTAACCCTTGCTATATATATATATATATATATATATATATATATATATATATATATATATATATATATATATATATATATGTGTGTGTGTGTGTGTGTGTGTGACCTTTCTATTAATATTTTATTTAGTAGGCCTATGTTATATTCAGATGTATTACTGTTTTCTATGGCTTCTTTCCATGCCAACATTTGTACACTGAAAAATTCATGCAAGCACTTGGAGAATTTGACTGGTGATATACATAATTACTGCATTAAGAATTGTAAAATTTGTCATTAGGTCACTTAAAACAATGCTTGCGATTCCTTTTCAGCTAAAATATGAAACTTTTTTATCAAAAGAACCGACGTTATTATGGTACCAATTAAATCATCTAGCCTAATTTTAATACTTTATTGCCCGTGACTTTTTACATGCAAAATTTAGACCATTTTGCCTTGTTTCAAAACACAGTTGATTTGCATGTTGCTCCTATATGTTACTAAACTGACAGTCGTTGCATTCCAATCCCTCCCCATACAAGATTAACATCCGAGCTAGCCCTGAACTCTAATGAGACACAGCAAATTGAAATTTCTCCTAGTGATCTGTGTCTGGGGAGTCAGACTTCCTGCGACTTGCTTTACTTGTTAAAGACTTATTGTCATCAAACAGCCTTTGAAGAAACGTGGAGGCCCAGCACCACGGATTAGTCTTTCAGACACAGGTCTAGTTCTTACTCGAGGTGACTGGTGGTATTACGTAATTGGGGCGGACCGATAAATGGCCGTAACATTCGAATTAAGAATATCCAAGGCCTCCGTGAAATCAATGAAGAATCCATCATAGCCGGGTCACTTGGTGCAGATCATCTGATAACGACCTCACAGGCAATGCTGAACAAGGAGTGGTCTTGTATGAATGACCAGCTCTCCCAGGGAATACAATACACTGACACTTTCACTGCTGTATAGAATTAATATGGCCCATCTGTTTGTAATTGGTTGAGAACCTACACATCGACCAAGAGATCACTGAAATCTTTTCATCTCCCCTGTCACAGGAAACGCCAGCGTGTGGCATATGAAACTTGGATATATTAAAATGTCAACATAGACTGTCACGGTCATCCTTTCAAAACATTTACCCAGAAATATATATTCGATAAACAAAATAATAAAAACAAATAAATAATAAAAATAATAATAGGAAGAAGAATAGATGTATATATGTTTCTTTTAAGCATAAATGCTAACATTTAAATATTTCTTTTTTTTTTAATTTCCCATATTTATATTCAGTGGCAGTTTATTTTATTTTTCCCAATTGCACAGAAGAAAATGTACATTCATCGTACCAGTCACAACTCTCGTATATTTACATGATTAAGGACCTAAATCCCGTTTAGAAATGTGAAAATAAAACTAATTAAAATTATGCAGGAGTTTTATGAGGGCGCACAAACAGTCAAAAAGCTACATATGTTTTCAATCTTTAAAGTGTGTTTTAATAGTGGCCTTTGAACATTTGGGAATTAATTTAAAAGAAAACATTAAAAACACATGTCAAATGGTTTTCTTTTGTCATGTCAGGTGTATGCAATCACGATACGCACGATGATTAAGATACTAATTTAATCTCTTATTTTCCACATCCTCCTATAAATGTTACATAAAAGGCTGATTTCTCTCCTGGGGTTCGAGGGTTTTCTTTAAAAAGTATAAGGTATATGCACCAATACATCATATGTTTACTGTCGCTTAACGATCAGGTGATAATTGGACAGACAAGGCTGTCGTGCAACCGCGTCTGTCCGCGGGGTCAGATCAAAGTTAAATCCTGGCGCCAAGGGGTGTCCAATCGCAGCAGACGAACTCTTCTCCGCGAATAAGTCTCCCTGAACTGAACTTCACGGCAGTCCCATTATTCTCCAGGAGGGGTGGATTCTAATCAGAGAAGCCAAAAGCAGCCTATAATCAATGAATTTATGACCTATTTTCACAATGGGTTCGTCGACCTGTCAATAATGAAGGCTGACGTAGTAAAATTTATTGCTTTAGGGCGAATTATATCAGCCACTTATACATCTTCAGTACTGATTCACAACCAAAACAGCCAAGCATACAGGTTCAGCAGAAGTGTCCTTCAGCAGAAATGGTCCACGTTCCAGAGATACCGATTGCAACAGAACAAACTTGTACTGAAAAATCTGAAACCATGATGGATTTAGAGGAGAAACTTGGGCGAAAACCTCTTAAGCGTTCTCGCATTGAAAATTCATCGCCAATTGTGATTACACCAATAGATTTATCTAAGACGGATGATGTTTCTTCGAGCCCGGATTTGTCAATGAATAAGCCCCAAGACGAAAATTCGACTATCATCAGTGCCGGTATCCTCACACCGTCTGATGAAATTAACAGAGACACCCGCGGTACCCCGGCGTCAGCCACACTGAAACCCAACAACGGTCGTCTGCTGACCACAGATCACCCGTACCACACACCCGATGTCGGTCCGGCCAGCTATGCCACAGTCACCGAGGATGGAGTTCTCATGACGTTCGCGGGCAGCCGTTGCTCTAAGTAAGAATATACTTTACTTAAATATTATTTTGACACATCCGTAAAAATTAAACACGACTTCGGAACCAGGGGGGAGCACCGAGAACCAAGTGGGACGCAAAAGGAAAAAAAAGTCGTTAATTGACATGTCCTTCCCCCCCCCCCCTCCTTTTTTTCAACCGGGGGGGGGGGGGGGGCACCATATTATACACCCACACACTTTTTTGCCATTAAAAGATAATTTTGGGACAAAAATAGGACCCCCTTCAATACTTGAAAAGAAATGGATCATATAGGAAAATGTGTCAGTGTTAAAAAGTTCTTCAGATATTAATTGACTGTAGTCTTTCAGAATATAAGCTAACATCGTACTTCACAAATGGTTCATTATAAACCGGTACTCCTTTAAAAATATAACATGGAATCAACCGCCGTTTTCTGTATAAAATATGCACTAATAGAGCTTCAAATTGGATTCATTGTTTGCACAAATACAGCTTCAAATGGGATTTATTGTTTTATCCAGATCAGTTTGTTCCAAGATATAAGTATTTCGAAACACGGAACATTTGGGGGACGTATATATATCAAGGTATATATTAAGTTTATAGAAATGATGAGCCCTCTAGTTTCATATATGTTCCGCAGCCCATGAACTTTACGATATAGCTTCAAACAATGTATAGGTACAGTTGAATAAGGCGAATTAAGGTTTTCTTAAGGAGTGCACATGCACGTCAGTGACACATCCGTTATGTAAAATTAAATATGAATTTAAAAAGCTGGTTAGAATTAGATATTTAATCCAGGATGGATTCGGGTTTTTGGAATTAGTTTGTACATCTAATAAGATGTTAATGATACAGGCCATTTTATTAACACTGTGGTAAAAAATTCAGTCCTCGCACTGTTATACAAATATCTGTACACAAATGCGAGCACGGGGTATTTAAGCAAGTGTCAATCGGGATTTCAAAGGCCGGTGGCACACATGGAGTTTCTTATTCACATAATCTCATATGCTCCTCCCGAGAACGTGTTCATCAACATGAGCATTCAGATTTTTACAGAGCTTATCAATAAAAGAGAAAGAAAATTCCGTTGAATTAAATCCTCAGTGTTCAGTTCAAATATATATTGTAACTTTATTAACGACGTGATTTAAAACAGTAGTTTGATGTGTCTTTTGTGTGAAACATTATACATAAAAAGACATACAAATTTTTGATAATCATAACCATTATATATGAAGTTAGTATTCCTCAGGACAGAAATCGACTATATGAGCAAATATACTGAGGTGCATACCACTAAGCTGTAAGCGGTGACTTGGGTTGTTCCGAATGTTGCATATTCAAAGATATTTAGAGGAACACTAGCGAAAAATATAACTACAGATACTTAATATCTGATACAGATAAATTTATCCTATACTCTATTACTACAATTATATCAGAATGAGAATTTATTTTAATAAAAATTGGCTAAATTACTTTAGCCGAATATCTCTATCATAACAACGTTATTTTGTTAATTGGATTTTTAATGATAATGTATATATACTTCACAGGTACGCTCCCAGAAGAAAGCTGGTCACCGAGAGTGGCCGCCAGTTACGCCGGAAGATAACAAACGACCAGGAACGACTTCGTGTACGGAAACTGAACGACGCCATGGACAGATTACGCGAGCATCTACCTCCCAGTCACAACCCTCGTCAGCTGTCAAAGATCCGTACCCTACGTCTGGCCGCAAGTTACATCGGTGCCCTCACAGAGATGCTTGCCGAAAACCCAGTCTGCGAGAACCAGCGCCTTCTACCGGAGAACCCTGCGTACCTAGGCGCAACTCCCACCGCACCACACGTTGCCTGGCCAACAAGACAAGAAGCACCGTGGGCGAATGATTCTACTGTTTTCCATGCTAAAGATTTTGCCATGCCATATATTCATGCAAATTCCGAAACACCTGGTTTGGCGACATATTCGTCAGTAATGCACCATGTGCAGCCTCAAACAACATCTTCCGAAACGCAACACACTGTGCCCAGCAACGTGTTGTGTCCACAAGAAAATACAACCATGCGCTACGTCTCGTACGGACTTCCGTGCTTTCCATACTATCCAGTTTATCCTTATTCGATGTACCAACCGTCTGTGCAGGCGTTTCCACGATATTCTGACCCTCAACCGCAGGGCGCACACGAATGAAATGAAGCGACACCTGGTGTTCAATGCATACATTAAAACTGCGAAGCTCGAGTGGATATTTCCTTGGGTGCAAACAACACTTTGTATAACAATTTTGTGATAATACATTTTTAGTAATGCTGTGAACTGAAACTGAACGATTGTCCAGGTGAACTGTGAAGACATCATTAACTATCTCTGTCTCATTTTTTTTCTTGTCATGGCAAGTGGGACACAAGTTTGCATTTTATATTTATAAATTTCATCATTTCATTATTAACGTTTATCACATTCATTCAGACATTTTTTCATTTGTATATATGAGCTGTTCTTTCATTTATTCACTAATGGAATAAAATGGTATAACTATATTTGTTTGAATAAATTTATTTATTCACACATATATTTTTCTTTTAAAATGGACAGCAGTTGTGGGCCATAAAGACAAGCTACCTCCCCAGATTTAGAAAATTACATTACTTCATTGCAGGTTACTTATTTATGTGTGTGTGTGCATACTTTCACATACTGACCACTAATCAGCACCCTAATATCCAAGGATGGCTGTGGCTTCAGTTATTCCAGACATAAACACAAATTTAAACATTGCGTGTAACTTGTTTTAAAGTCTCAAATAAAGGGATCAATAAATTAAACATGGGAGGCATATGCTAAAAGTATGAGAAAAATGTGCAGTTCCAATACAGTTTCTCTCCGCTTTTCACCAAAGATCACAATTAAACAGTGATGCTTCCAGATTATTTTAAGATATTTTATTTCTTCATATTTGTAGACACCCTGGCCCCTTCCCCCCCCCCCCCATCACAAACCCCAAATCTGAATCTTGACAAATCTAAAATTGATGACATACTGAGTATACTGTGAACATTCTTAATTTTGCAAGTTTTTTTGCTCTAATCATACAATTTGTTAGGTCTCAGATCTGATTAAGCATTTTTTTAATACTCAAAATGTTTTTCTGGGTTCACATGACTTGCACATATTCTGAAATTAAATTAAGTATATACAAATTTTGATATTTAAAAAACATGCCAAATTATGAAAAAAGAAATCATTGGTTTTAGGTATTTTAAATTTCAATGGATATTTCTCAGCCATTAATGCTATAAAACAATCCATTTTAAATAATGTTAATATATGCTCATTAGGCAGATCTGAGACCTTAAGTAAGGAAATTAAAATCCATTTTAGCAAAGGAGAACACAATATAATAAATCAGCAAATACAGATTCAGGATTCATCCTGAATACAGACCTGACAACAATCCCGTTGCCATGAAAACCAATCATTATCTCATGCTCTGCCCCTTAACTTATAATTGTGTAAAACTGTGTTCTGTCCCAAATTATTTAATATTCCTATATATTTGTACTCTTATTAGTACATATCATATCTGACTAAAGCTGATAAATGGGATTCTTGTGACCCATTGCACCTAACTGTTGCAAAAGTTATGGGCCAGAGATGATTATGAATATATACAAGTGTATACTTTTTCCAGCAGGAACCATCCATGAGTAATATATTATCGTTCAATAAATAAGAATAACAACATTACTGAATTATCTTTGTCAGTATATCATGAAGGTAGTTCAAAGAGTATCTGCAGTATTTACATTTATACCATATAGGCTAACCCCCCCCCCCCCCATTTTCTCAAAACAAAAGTCTGTTACACAAAGAATGAACCTGTGTTATTTTTGGAGATATCTATTTTTGTTGTTGAAGGTAAGGTCTATCCCTCTGGTTTCAACAGCAATAAGCATTTTTACAAAGGTGGATAAAATATAAAAAAAAAAACATGTTCACTATTGTAAAACACACTGTAATGTCATTTTGGCGTTGATATAAAATCCACTGTGGCAATATATTATACACAGTAGAGAGCTATGCATGTTGATTGACAATCTGGAAAAAAAAGTATTTAGTCAAACTGTTTGTGCTATGACTCATTAGTCTGTGTCTGTGAGTCATTTGTTTTCATCCTCTCTTCTAATGTCTTGTTTTTTGCATATTTTTTTCTCAATCCGGAGTTGTACCCTTCTCTGTTCCTTGCTATCTCTATGGCCAAGAATTGGACTCTTGGAACTGTAAAACAGCAAAAGAAAATACTGATTAAATGTATGCAATATGTCTTTACACTCTTCAGAGTCTGAATTGTTGTTATATTGTATTTTATCTAGACTTCACACAAACTGGAAATAATCTTTTATCTTATGATCAGACAAAAAATGCTTATACCGAAGTACAAAATATATAGAAAACATTTAAATGTTACAACTCGAAAAAGATACTTTTTTACTTCCTAGATCACTATTTTAAATCAACTTAACTTGTTTTTTTATACTCTTTTTCAGTGCTGAGTACATATAATCCTGAAAATCTTTTATAAAAAACTTACCTATGGTTGTATTTTTCTCACTGTATTCCCCTGTGCAGTCTAATCTCAGCAGTGTAGCAAAATTCCATTCATCAACCTGCTTTTCAAACTGGTTGCAGAAATTTCTCCACTCCTGCAATAAACAAGTGTTTAAAAGGATGTGTATCTTACATATGCACATAACTGTTCATCAGCCAATGGGCCAGTGGCACTGAATAACAGCTAAATTTGATTAACAATATATATAAAATGCTGGTTATCATTCATTTACACTGTTTAATGTTAATCAAAATATTTCACTTGAATGGTGTTTAACTGTGATGATTTGCATACATCTGAAGATGTGGCTTTAAATATCTTCAGTACACCTGTGACAAATTTATAAATTTCTCATTAGCATTATTAAATTTACTGTTTCATTATTTACAATATGTTCATAGTAAAATTACATACTTCTTTGCCCTTTGGGGATTTCATTTCATCTTCATCTATGACATCAACCTTGCAATCAGGAAAATCTTTTCTAAACATGGCATAAATCCTGTTGTCAATCTGGGAAAGTTTCAGGATTGTAGGATCCACAGAAGTCAAGAGCTGTAAATATAAACAAACTGTATCAATGTTTCAGTGAGCTGAGCTAAACATCCAGTCAGAGTTTAGGAGAAAATAGGATGCACACATCTTTTTCGAGGATTTCTTTTCAATTTTATCTGGCAAGAAAATTAAAAAGATATGAAAATAGAACTAAAAAAATCAGCCAGTTTTTCCTCCTTCCTTTCCTCCTTTCATCATTCATTATGACAAAAAGTATTCCAGGAGATGAAAAAATAAGTTAACAAATTAGCAGAAAAATCTAGTGATCTGCACACTCAATTGGAATGCACTAGCCAGTGAGATTTTAATTTTTATTCGCAGAAAAAAAATAAAATCCATGGGTAAAAAAAATTTCAGATGCTAAGCGGCTTAATATGAAAGCAATATAACATAAATCTTACATGGATGATGGGATCTTTTGAGATTAAAGGGAGAAGGATGTTCTGTTTTTTTTATACTCACATTAAAATGCAGCTCTGCATTTTCAAAGCTCTTAATGGCCCAATGGGCTTCCAATGTTTCCTGCAAGTACATATCAGTATACAAATACAGTGTTACCTGTGTTATAAGACCACCTGTTGGACTGACCAAAAGAGGTCTTTATTCACAGGTGGTCTTATAAGACAGGACAGTAATAACCAGTGTTAGGATCATTTAAGGGTGGTCCCGATACTTATTAGACAGGTGGTCTTACAAGATAGGTGTTCATATAAGATAGGTGGTCTTTCAGACAGGTTCCACTGTATTACAATTATTCACATATATCACTGCCAAGACTACAAAGAAATGAAGGTTTGCACTGATCAAACTTATCTATTTATAAAAACAAACATTTTTAAAACCGTTAAGTTGCTTGACTATTTGTACTTGGTGAGGTACACATTTAAAAAAAATTACAATATCCTAGGTATCACTGTATCACAAGTGCTCCTTATCACTATCCCAAACACAGAGAAACCACATACATATTCATCTTAATATTACAGCCACACATAAACAATATCTATTTTCAATTAGACTGAACATAAGAAAATACTACTCACATCATTTCCATAATTGTCTGCTGGAGACTTCAGGACTGACGCAACATTGGCAAGCTCTGCAGAGTTCTGAAAGATATTAAAAGCAGGGATATAGAAATGGGACAGAAATAGAAGTGTCAGTCCATAAAGAGCAGTAACATCTTTAATCCTTTCTCAATAAATCAATAAATCTATGATACTATCTCCTTCCAAAGGCGCCACACTTGGGCTTCCATTAGATCTTCATTAAGACTATTCACCACTGGGATCTGTCTGTTTCAAGGGAGATTTCACAATAGATTAAGGATATCATCATCCAAGCTCATGATAGGGTCTCTCCTGATTCGCTGTCATCTCTACATGTTAAAGCCTGAGATGTCCAGGCTGTTGCTATGTCACTGTTGTTCCATTTTTAATGTGTCAGGAAAACACTAAGGTGAAAGGTTACAGCACGGTCAGTCGTGACCTACTCTGTTTACTATCTACAACTCACTGTCTACTAACTGCAACTCACTGAGAATTGGTAGGTTTTGTGTTAAAGTATAATAGCATTACATTTCTTGTACATCATTATAATTACTTATAAATCATTATATAACAATGAACCATATTGGCTAGTATTAGATTTTATTAGTTAACTAGATGTAATCATCAATGGTCCTCAGAGGGCCTGCAGAGTGAATTGGTGTAGAGTGATACTTTACTAAAACCGACCGTTCTAATAAAACATATGTTTTGCTTGAAAGAAAATCACTAATTGTGCTCTGGCAGCCATACTGAGTTTTTGGAGGGTCTGAAAATTGTTAGGAATTGATAGGCTCCTGGAGCCCTCTTTGGCACCAATCATCCCTGTGAATTGCATAAAGATGAAATATATTCTCTTTGGGATATGATGTGTGAAAAAAAAAGACCGGTTGTGCTATGGCAGCCATATTGAATTTTTGGCCAGTCTGAAATTTGATAGGGATGGAGCCTTCCTTGGCACCAATCATCCCTGTGGATTTGAGAAAGATCCATCATATTCTCTTTTGGATTTCATGGCTGAAAGAAAATCACTGATTGTGCTCTGGCAGCAATAATGAACTTTTTGCAGTTCTGAGATTCAATAAGGAAGGAGCCATCTTAGGCACCCATCATCCCAGTGGATTTGAGAAAAATCCATCTTATTCTTTGGGATGTCGCGTGTGAAATAAGCACCGATGACATACAGCCAGATGGACACGGTGATCACTATAGGGCACCGGTTTTTCCATAGGGCTGTAATTCAATAGGTCTAGAGACCCTTATATGTACCAACCATCCCTGTAAATTTTGGAAAGCTGAAGTTGCTGTTGTTGAGTTATTGCATGCAAAAGAAAAAGCAATTTCGCTGTGGCAGCCATATTGGAATCCTGACAGGTGTGTAATTCAATAGGTCTTGGAACCCTCTTATGTACAAATCATCCCTGTGAATTTGGGAAAGTTGAAGTATGTTGTGGTTGAGTGATTGCACTCAAAAGAAAATCAGTGATTAGGCTGTGGGGGCCCTACTATAATTCAAACTGATCTGTAATTCAAAAGGTCTTGAGCCCTCATAAGGACCAATCCTTCCTGTAAATTTGGGAAAGCTGAAGTATGTTGTTTTTTATTTATCATGAGCGAAAAAAATCAGTGAAGCAGCTGTGGTGGCCATATTGGAAATTCGATAAGTCTGCAATTCAAGAGTTCATGAGTCCTCATTAGTACCAATCATTTCTGTGAATTTGGGAAAGCTGAAATATGTTATTCTGGAGTTATTGCGCACAAAAGAAAGTGTCAATGTCAGGAGGATTGAAGGACAGAAGTACGGACTATCACAGTGATCACTATAAGGCACTGCTTGTCAGGCGGGGCCCTAATTATTATTTTATAGACATTCCTTCAAAAAGATGACAAATTGTCATAGCAAATCACTTGATAACATTTTATACACATACTACCTGTACAACACAACTCATAATAAGGATTTTCATAATTCTGTAAGAACATATTCAAACAATTTAATACCATAAATATATTTCAGGCAATTCAAAATATACAATTAACAGGGTTGGCAATTTCTTTTAAGAGGTGATTTCTTCCATGGAAACTTACAGAAACTTCCTGCTCTGAAGAAATAGCTTTCTCCATTTCTTCCAAATGAAACTTTCCAATTTCATATGAGAATATACAAAACTGATAATTTTCAGCTTTATATCTGCTTAAACCGAATCTGATTCACCTTATTTGCAAATATAAAGGTTTATATTAATATATGAATGTATGACTATTAGTTTAATTTAATAAGACAATATGCCTCATGTAGTTTTGCACCAGTCAGTTCAGGAGACATAATTCAAAATCAATGGACACTGGTTTCTGTCCAGTAAACCAAGCAATGATTACCAGGTGATTACATACAAAAGTGCAGCTTCACTCCAGATACCCAGAGAGGCAGGGTATGGGGAAACAATGTCATTATTAACAGGGTTTCCTCCACTAAACGAATCAAACGGTCAAACTGCTCCATGTTATAACAGATTATTACCCAGCAGATACACATGTACAGAGATAGGGATTCTCATGAAAGGTACTGATTAGTACTGATTTTACTCCACTGTGTTTAGCAATAGAACTTACATGGAGAGATGCTTAAATTTAAATGAGTAATAATTATAAGTTCAACTTGTGATCACTGATCAATCATAGTGTAATATTATGCAGGATACTGTTGATTCATGGCTTTAGGACAACTACCCCGCGTAAAAATTACCCCCTGAACAATTACCCCCCAGACAATTACCCCCTGGTACAACTACCCCCCAGACAACTACCCCCATGGTATATAACACTTTTAAAGTACACATTGTACAAACTAAAAGTAAAATATTCCGATTGTAAGTATAACAAACACCGGTGATAATATATTTCAAACCAAGCATAGGTACATACATCAAGTGTATTGTAAAAATAGAAAAAAAAAATCCATATCATCAAGTTTTCAGTAGCTGATACAGGCAACCCTGGCATGCCAATCACGTTTGACTGGGTTTCTTCAGTTTCTTCAACCCTGCCTAACTTATACTGCCCAAGTACTCAAGACTAATTAAGTAAGTTTGGTCACATAACTATGACCTTATACTCAACCATCTGCAAGCTTACAATAGAATTCCATTCATAAAGGGAATACCATTCATTCTGATCCATTTTTACAAGTCATAATAAGTAATATCATAATAAATAATAGCATGATATTATTATCCAAAGTGTTAAGTAAGATTAATGTAAAGAAAGCCTGTGGACCCCACAACATCAGTGGCAGATTAATTAAAACCTGTAGAAATAGTATGTCCTTCATCATACATCACATTTTTCAATTGTCACTCTCCTTATGTAAACTACCAAAATTATGGAAGACCGCAGAAATAACTCCAGTCGCCAAAAATAACTCTCCTAAAGTGATGAATGATCTTAGGCCTCTTGCACTTGCATCTATTCTCGCAAAATCTTTGGAGCGAATAGTTCTTAATAAATTACTTCCAATTGTTAAACCAATGCTAGATCAACATCAGTTTGCATATTCATCCAATAGATGCACAAGCGACGCAATTGCCACATTAACTCATTATATTTATCAACACTTAGACAGGGACCCCAGAAATTATGCCAGATCACTTTTCATTGATTATTCTTCAGCTTCAATACAATACAGCCACACATTATGATCAATCAGCTCTGTAGATATAACATTCCTCCTTCCTACTGTCTATGGATTCTAGATTTTCTCTCGGATAGAAGACAACATGTTAGAACAAGCAAAGAAACTTCTTCAGATATAATCATAAATACTGGTGCTCCACAATGCTGAGTTATGTCAGCAGTCCTTTTTATCCTATATACAAATAATTTGTCTGTGAGCCTTTCAGATAGTAAAATTATAAAATATGCAGAGGACACTGTCATTCTAGGCCTGATACACAAGAATGATGAATCACTCTACAGGAAAACCATTCAATATGTGACTGGTTGGTGTGAGGAACACTACCTTCAATCAAATGTAAAGAAGACTAAAGAAGTAGTCTTTGATTGTAGGAGATCAAATCTGTAATTACCCCAGTTGCTATCAAAAATGAAGATGTCGATATTGTAGAAAATAGGGTTGGCCAGTAAGAGCCACCCCCGGCTTTAACCGCTGGCTAAAACCAGCTTTAGCCTGCCTGGTCAATACTTCAAAAGTGGTCAGTTCTTGCTATTACTGGCTAATACTCCTCTACTGAATAAAACAAGGGACCTATGGGTCACGACGCTCAGCTGTTATATATGATAAAAAAATATTATTTAGAAATGAGGCACATGCTGGTTTTGTGTGGTAATAAATATAAGCTGTATTATGAGTTGTTGTTGTTTAGCTTATGTATGATTTTGATAGTACCTTTGGAGACAGGGAAGAGGATTGATTTCATTTATTTTATTAACAAATGGAGTACTACTGTCACACAGATTTTGACTTGGCCATATAACTTATAAGCAGAACATATAATATAAGAGTTTAACTATTTATTAAAAAAATTACAAATATTGTCCCAAATATAATTTTTATTAAAAATAATAAGAAAATCATATGATTTTTTAAAATGAAATATAACTGATATGATTATTAAAATAATATTAAAGAATATATTCATGAATGCATTCATGAATACATTTTGAAAGTATTTGCACGAGTATTCATATACTTTCATTTTTACCTGAATTCCCATTCTTTATGCAAGAAATTTTATAATGGAGTACATAATCATATTCGTATTTAAATACAATTACAAAGTATTCGCACCATGTCTGGTATTTATTCAGTTTTCACCAAACAATGATGTTGAGAATCCAGAATATACAAATTTCACACATTTGAATAATGATCATAAGTACCTGGTTTTATGGCTTTTATTTATATTAAAAAATAACTGTAAAAAATTCATTTTGGACTAATTTCACATCAATGTACACACTAGACACAGTAGGAATCTAGATTAATATTATCAACTGCATCTTTGTCTATCATTAATTTCCTTCATATAATCCTTAATGATTAGTAATGAATAATATGATTTACTTCTTTATCATTAAAAATGAACTGAAAAATGCCATAGGTGACTGCATGGTGTTATTTGGAATATGTGACATTCTACCCATCGATACAAGATTCTTATATCATCAGTAACTACAAGTTAATTTCCTGTTATTATAAACTAACAAATTCCTTTTCTATTTTTCTTTAATTTGTTATTAAAAACCAATAAAAATTTATTAATTTATTGTTTATTGTTATGTTGTTGGTTAAAACTACTAGATGAGTTGGGTTGAACACCTGGATCAACTGTGGCTGGCCATAAGCTGCCTGGATTCTCCCCTCAAGTGTGCATAATTTGATGAAAGGTCAACAAGGTCAACATACAGGTGACTCAAGAGGGGCTGGAGAGAGCCAAAGTCTGACAGGGTCTCATAAAAAACATTAATAAATGCTACAATATTTGGCAAATTTCTTTCAGCTTTCTAAACTAAAAAGCTGAAATCCTTATGTGTGCATGATATGAAAATTATATCAACAGTGCTCACGGGAAACAAACGTGCCTTGGTCACAGTTGGGCAAAATTTAAGGTACTAATTTTATATTTATACTAATAACTTATAAAATTTGAAAAATTCAGAACTAATTTTGGGTATTCAATTGAATCTTGATTAAATAATGTTACATCCCTGACAAAAACAATCTCTAGCTTCAGCAATGCCCTTGTTAAGGGAGTAAATATATTTCTTGATTTTTTACAAAGTGCATTATGTTTGGGCCCATAACTTAAAAAAAAATACACAATACTGACATCATTTCTGGCATGTGCATAGTGAATGTATGGAAAAATATGTATATTATATATGATCAAAGTCAGATCAGTGGTTTTGATATTAGGCAGTCTTAAAGTGTAACATTGGGTTTTTAATGGAAAAAAGAAGTTTTTCATTGATATCTCGAAGGAATTAAGTCCTAGTGACCAAATTCTTGGCATGGTAGGGGATTTTGGAGAAATCTAACTGTATGCCAAATTTAAGGAACTTAGAGCTGAAGCTCGGGAGCTGAGCTCTAGCAAACTGCATAACACTAGCAATATGTGACGTGACATGGTGCTTGAAAACTTGAATAAAATCTACAGTTTTTGATCAACTGGTTTCAAATTTTTGGTGTTAACAGTTGAAATGCTAACAAAAACATGCTGTGAAAATTAAATCCACAGCAGTTACAGCAAAAAAACGTGCCATGGTCAAAGTTGGGCAAAATTTAAGGTACCAATTTTTTATTTTTGCTAATATTTTTAAAAATTTAAAAGATTTTGATCTAATTTTGGGTATACAATTTAATTTTGATTAATAAAAGTAATATTACTGGAAAATAGTGTTTAGCTTTAACAAGTTTTGTGTTAAGTGATAAAATTTCTTTCCTGATTATTTACAAAATGCATTATGTTTGGGCCCATAACTTTTTTAAATTAAATAATACAGACCTAATTTCTGGCATGTACATCTGGAATTATATAGAGGATTATTTATAGGAAATATGAGGAAAAACAGATGAGTGGTTTTGATATTAGGCAGTCCTAAAGTGTGAAAATAGGTTTTTAATAAAAAATTGAGGTTTTTCCTTAATTTCTCGAAGGAATGAAGTCGCAAAGACCCAGTTTTCGGCTTGGTAGGAGATCTTGGGGACATCTAAAATTATGCTGAATCTTGGATTCCTAGGTCTTTCAGTTTCAAAACGTGCCACATCTACGGACGGACGGACAGACGACGGACAATGGACCACGACTATAGCTCAGATGACTTATAGTCAGCTGAGCTAAAAATGCCTTCAACCACATAAACTACAACAGTATTATTTTTAAAATGTTATTATTGTTATAAAAGCTTGTTCATTGTACATTGTGCCAGGAAATACTCAAGTAAATGATTTAAAATGACACAAGGTCAGGATTGTGACACAATAAGACAAATATACCAGTTTAACAAAGCAGTAATGATACTGCGGGGGGAACCAAGGTTAACTTAGAGCATTAATATGCATGCTTTTAACTGTAAAGTTTTACAGTTGGTACAAATGTTTGACTTGTCAAATGACAAAAGTTCAATGATAAATATCACAAATATGGTGCTTCACTGTGCCAGTCTCATTAGAATCTCTCTGTGCCTGATAGCAGTCCACCAACTTGGCGGCCTATCACTAAATGTCATAGTTCATGTCATACACCAAGGCCCAATATCAAAGCTTTGTACCGGAAAGTCTTTGATAATCAAAAGTTAAGATCAAATATGCAGCAATAATAAGCTAGCATGGAGTGTTAGTCAAGGCAAGACTGAAATTGAGTCAAAACGGACTCTGATTTTGCTCATTTAATCTCCGTCCCCATAGCCTCAGGGTTAACAACTAAACATCCTTTAATGATGCAAGTCAATATGGTTTTAAGCAGTTGAAGTTTTATAGTGGTCATCTGACAAACCATTCATAATGTACACTTTTTAAATGGGCTTTAACATAGTACCTTCTATTACCTCCACCAAGAAACTATACCTTTAATACAAGGTCAAGTGCTCTACTCAATATACAAAACATTTTCTCTAGAACAGAGCTGTACTACAACTCATTCCTACCAAAATCTATATGACTATGGAACAAACTAGATGATAGACTTAAACACTGCCAGACCAGTAAATTGCTAAAAAATAATATATCAAGAGAAATTGCTAAAAACAAACCACCTAAATATTATAATTCAGGATCAAGAAGAGCCCAGATAATTCACACACGGCTAAGAACACAGTGCAGTAATCTAAACCATGATTTATATAGAAGACACTTATCAAACGATTCAAAATGCCAATGTGGATTCGAAACAGAAAACGCAGAACATTACCTACTGCAGTGTCACCTCCATGTCAACTCTAGAAGTAAACATCTCCCCCTAAATATACCTGTAGAAGAACTTCTTTATGGAAATCCCTATGCAAGCCACATCAGAAATGAAGAAATTTTTGAAGCAGTATCTTCATACATAGAAGACACAAAAAGGTTCAAAATATAATATTCCCCACCATATTTTCCCCTAAAAGTGATATTCATAATTCAGTCATAAAATTAGTCCTAATATACTAGGACCTGAAACAAAAATGAAACAAAAACAATTTTAAATACTTGTCTTCCAAATAATTAATTAAATTTAAAAAAAAAAGAACAAATGAACAATTTCTTCCATTCTTACTAAGAAAATTTACAACTTGCCTTCACTTACCCAACATCCATACCACCCTACCTCACCTAAACTCACTCACATCCAAACACTCTGAATACTGCCATCGTATATTGTTAATGGAAACATTCGGGAGAGAGTCGAGGTAAGCTTTAAGTAGCTTGCACTTAATCCCACTGATGCTTGTATTATGTGATTTATATGTGCATATTCAGTATCAATAAAATATCTAAAACAAAAAAACAAGTCAATATTGTAAAACAAACAATGATTATCAGGGAGCCATACAGTGGATCCAGTTTAGTGCTCAAGATCATATGAAGACTACCGGTAATTAAGTTTGGTCACATAACTGTCTCACTACCACCTGTCCATCTGGTAACCACATGGTTCACTGCACTAGTCAGTAGAGAGTTAGGCTTTGTGTCGGTTAACTTATATTACAGCCACTATGTTAAAGCCCATTTAAAAAGTGTACATTATGAATGGTTTGTCAGATGACCACTATAAAACTTCAACTGCTTAAGCCTGAATAATAAAGAATATTGTTTGAATGATTTGTCAGATGACCAGTACATTAACCAGTATTGACCAGTAAAAGCCAGTAATAGCTGGCTAAAGCCGGCTATAGCCACCGGCCCGGACAACATGAGTAAAAGCTGGCTTTTCGCCAACCCTGGTAGAAAATTATAAATTCTTAGGATGTTTTATTGACAGAAATCTGAATTGTAAAGAACATGTGTTGAATCAATCCAAGAAAGCAAACAAAAGATTATATTACCTTTATTATCTAAGAAAGCTTAATATTGACAAAACCATAATTACCATGTTTTATAATTCAGTAATTTCCAGTGTCCTTACTCATTCACTGGAGTGCTGGTTAAAGAAAATATCTGATAAGTTAAAGAAACAGTTAAATAATACCAGGAAGAGAAGTTGTAGAATAACTAGTACTTCTCATGCCACACACCAGGAAATCAGTGAAACCAAAAGAATGGCCTTCATATCAAAGGTCATGAATGACACAACATCCCCTATATTCAGAGTTCCGTTTTTTACCTTCAGGTAAACGCCTAGATACAATATTCTGCAGAACAACTCGTTTTAAAAACATCTCTTGTACCATACAGTATTAAACTTTATAACTCGCAACCCTCTTAGATATTTAATGTTTTGAATTATGTGTTTTGTCTGCAGAATTATCTGTTTTATCATTTTTACATACTTAATTTTACATGCATAGTCAATATGTTATGTGTGATTTTATGTAAATTTATGTATTATTTTTTATGTATTTATCTATTTACTTATTTATTTTTATGTAATGAATTGCAAGTCAACGACAAATTCCTGGAACTGAAGGCTAATAAATGTTATCTTATCTTATTTTTTGTTTACAATTAACTTTATTTATTTCTTTGGCATTCTGTGCTACTCATTAGCAACACAGAATATATTTAAATGTATAACGTGTACTTTAAATGTGTAATTTATACCATGGGGGGGGGGGGGGTAATTGTCCAGGGGGTAATTGTACCGGGGGGGGGGGGTAATTGTCTGGGGGGTAGTTGTCCCAGGGGGTAATTATCCTGGGTGGTAATTGTTCGGGGAGTAATTGTCTGGGGGTAATTGTCCAGGGGGTAATTGTCGGGGGGGGGGGGGGGGGTAATTGTCAGGGGGGGGGGGTAATTGTCCGGGGGGTAGTTGTCCTGTTGCCGTTGAGTCATACACAAGCAAGCTATTAATTGTGTTTTATTTTGCAGGCAGTCAAGTTTGCACACTATTCAGATTCTACATTAGTAAGTGTGTCAACTATTATGCAGCACTGCATGCACCTTGGCAGCTATGTACTTGATTATTAAGATACAAGATGAGAAAATAGTAGTATATCAATCTGTAATTCTCTATCCTACAAAAGTAACATTGCTGAGGGGGACAAATTAGGTAAGAACTAGTTACAAATACAGAAAACTTCCTCTAAGTCAACCCTCATGTGAAAACAGGTAGACATTTAAACAAGAAACTTTTGTTAATTACGGTGTTCATAAGTGGTTGCAGGTGGCACCACCAGTTTTGCTTATGATAAAGAGCTATGTGAGATCTATACACGAGCAAAATTTTGGCCAAATCGGTCAAACGGTTTCCAAGATATGAGCTTGGATGTCTGCAGAGTAAACGTGAATGTAGGTGGCGCCACCTGTCATAAAATCAAGAAAGCTGTCCAGGATGTATAAACCTGCAAAATTTCAGGTGGAAAAGTCAAAACCACTGCTGCTATATGAGTGATTTTATCCCAAGGCAGATGAACAGATGAATGCTGTGCATAAATGGTTGCAGGTGGCACCACCAGTTTTGCCTATGATGAAGAGTTATGTAAGATCTATACACATGCAAAATTTTGGCCCAATCGGTCAAGCGGTTCCCAAGATATGAGCTTGGATGTCTGCAGAGAAAACCTGAATGTAGGTGGCGCCACCTGTCATAAAATTGAGAAAGCTCTCCAGGATGTATAAACCTGCAAAATTTCAGGTAGATATGTCAAACCATTGCTGAGATATGAGTGATTTTAGGCCAAGGCAGATGAACTGATGGATAGTGTTCATAAGTGGTTGCAGGTGGTGCCACCAGTTTTGCCTATGATGAAGAGCTGTGTGAGATCTATACACATCCAAAATTTTGGCCTAATCTGTCAAACCGTTAACGAGATGTTAGCTTGGATTTCTGTAGAGGAAACATGAATGTAGGTGGCGCCACCTGTCATAAAATTGAGAAAGCTGTCCAGGATGCATAAACCTGCAAAATTTCAGGTGGATAAGTCAAACCACTGCTGAGAAATGACTGATATTATCCCAAGACAGATGAACAGATGGATGCTCTGCAAAAATGGTTGCAGGTGGTGCCACCATTTTTAGTGTATGTTATAAAGCTATCAAAGGGCTACATTTGTGCAAAATTTTTAGCCAGATCAGTCAAACGGTTCCCGAGATTTGTGGGTTTAAGTGTGGAAACAGACGCACAAATGGACACTGGGCAGCAAGGAAAGGTCAGAGGTCAATCAAAAATGAGGGCGCAGCAGTTCACATTTGACCTGATGATAAACCCGATTCGCTTAATGCAAACCAAGTTTTTTCAAACAGTTGAAAAGATATAGTTCCAATAATCAGGGAATTCTGCATCTAAACATTGTGTCTAGATGTTTAGATGTAGGATGTTTAATGTAGTGTTTAATGTAGTGGAGGAGAGTGTAAGTGGCAGATAAAAATGTCGCAAAATTAAGATGCAAGCAGCAGTATGATTTCATGCATATCTTATTGTTGTTGGGCTCAAGCCCGCGTTTAATAGTTGTACCAAGACAAGTAGTGTTTCAGACCCTTATCAATTGTTGACAGCTGTGACCTGGTGACTGTCAGTGTCACCGGTCAAGCATGATGTTCATGGACGATAATAGGTGCATTTTGCTTAATGCCTCCGTAAGCACATAAAACATGACATTGACAAGTAAATCACATAGACTTATATGTTCCGTTGTTGATGTCTGTTTTCAGATAAGTCTAGAGTCAGAATTTTACCACTATAGAAGAGACATTTACCAGGAAAACTCACCAGATTTGACAGACTCATGTTGTGTTTCCGGTCTCTTTCTGCTTGTAGACTGGTTCCTGCCTCACTAACGTAAGAACGTGGGTACCGCCAGTTGCATGTAAAGCTAAGTACGATCAAGACTGAAGTGACTTGGCATAAAACGTCAGGTCCCATAACAAGTGTAAAGCCTACCAAACGGCGATCGGAGCTCGATCAACACCCAATACGAGCGGGTTCTTCATATTCATCTGTACAGCGTTATTAATTTCTGTTTAACCGTCAACAAAGATATATATATATATATATATATATATATATATATATATATATATATATATATATATATATATATATATATATATATATTGATTTTAATTCTCTATATAGCATATACAAACTCAGCGGCCTGTAGATAATGATTTTTATGAAATTTTCAATATATATATATAGAAACATGCATATAGGCATCATAACTTTTTTACCATGCATGCATGATGTCACTGAAATACGGCCAACAGCTGAAATATAGTTATAACATATATTGAACAAATTATAAAATTATCAATTGTAAAAAAGACCTATATGCATATTAAATTGCTCCTTATATATAATTTCTTTACAAGGTTGTATGGATGATATATATATAAACGCACGCTTGTATGGGTGATATTAACATTTAAATTTTTATATAATGTCTTTCGATGACTTTTTTAAATTCGATTCCCCCTTTATAATAAATAACAGGAATTCTTAAATGTGAGCAATTAAAATATATATTTCAGTGGGATTACATTCTATATTAGTACAATAAAGATCCGATCGAGGGGCTATATCTTTAGTCTAAATATCGAATGATCCTATACTTTGCGCTCCCATGTATACATATTTATATAGGTTTATACGTGTGAAATATATATATATATATATATATATATATCCTTATACTATGCGTATATCCTTATACTATTATAAAATGCGTGCCCGAACACGTAGGCCTACTCTTATGATTCATTTTTTATATGTAAAACCATTTTTACACTATTTCTTATGATTAACTTCTCATTTATACATTCATTAGTTTTTTTCATATTTTAATATATTTTTTATAAAGCAGAGATTATATAATTGATAAACGGATTGTCTGCAGCTTTCGTATGCATGAAGCGGACTTCTTCGTATCATTGCCAATTCAGTACTTATAGGCATATATATTGGGCTTTTTGGATAAAGATATACACCATTGCTTTAATTGTACTAGTTATAACCGTGTATTTATATATTATGTTCAGCAATTTATTTAAGTACTGAAAAATTTAAATTCGGCTAACCTTTCCCATGCATCCGCATCTGTAATCCATGCATGACTGTCTTTATCCATTTCCGTACGCAGGCCCAATTAAACATGCATGACTTAATTAAGTCTTTGAAACTCCCGTATATACTTTACTTGTCCTTGACAATGAACCTATACATAGACGGGGATGATCTCAGGCATGCATACTAAATCCTGCAAGTATGTAACGTATCTACCCACATACACAAATTATCAGTTATATATGAATGATTGTTTTTATTAATTGTAATAATTATTGGAAGTTGATATTTCAATAAAGCACTTAAAGTTTCGATGCAAGAAGATATTAAAAAGCTCCTTTTACCAGGGGCGCCATTAAAGGGGGGATGGGGTATATATACCCCCCCCCCCATTTTTTTGGCAAGGGGGGATGATCATTGACTCAATGTAATCACCCCCCCCCCCCCCCCCACTATTCAGAGAATAATATTTACATTTTGCAAATGAAATATATTATTAAATATAAATCATAGACGTTGGTTCCATTTCTGAGTTAACCATGAAATATAAACCTGGTTTAGAATAAACTTATACTGGAAACATTATACCTTATTTTCTAAAATCTTATATGTGAAATGTGATTAAGTATATATATTTGAAATGGGTCATTAAGATACTGTGTGTGTGTGTGTGTGTCTCCCTGCCAAGGAAGATAAATTGACGCCACTGTCTTTTTGTACCGGTAGGTTATAATTGAACTCTTGAAATTGAAAATCTTATATATGGTTCCTCTGGACAAGAATTAAATATTTTTATCGGCTCTAACTGCTCTCCTATGAACATATGGACCTTACACTAAGGCTGCGAGCATGGTCTTGTATTTAGCTGGCTTTATTAAGGGAATATTAAGTATTATTTGCATAACAATAAAAAGAAACAACGCTGCTTTGTCTTTTGGTGTTACACTATTAAACAGCTATTAATTATGATTATGATTATGATTGTTATTATTACTATTATTATTTTTATTATAATTATTATCATTATTGAATTTAATCGTCAGTATATAAAGTGTTTTCCTGAATATACGTCGTTATATGTAAAACAAGTTTTTTTTTATTATATTTAAGATAACATATACTCAGCTACAGCTGAACCAAATGTCGGGGGATAAATAGGATTAATAAATGTAAACAATAAATGTACGATGAATATCCTGATGTACTAAATAATTTTGGTAAGCAAAGCAGAATTACGTGAGGAAAAATGAATAAATCATATTTTTCTGGGACACCGGAAGCGCTATTTTGGGGATTCGTCATATTCCACCAATGAACGTCGCTCGTGTGTCCGGGTCACATTTGCAATACAAGAAGGCACGTCATTGGCTGTTTTGAAAATAAATGCAGAGGTCTTAGAAGGTGGCGGTAAGTTTAATTCGTGTGCTTTAATCATTAAAACTTTGATATGTAAGTGCCATCAAAACCTGGTGATTCCAGTAGAAAGGACATCAGTACGTCCTGTACAAGACCGTGTATCGTTTTGTATACAAATTTACATTATATATTCCCGAGTTTAAACTTAGTCATAATTTGATTCATGTTGCGCCTGTGAGTAAACTTCACTGCAGGCAGTGCCAGTGGAATCCGTGACACTGGCACCATGAGTGAATATTTTATGATGTTATTGCTCTTTTAGATTTGTGGATTCATGGAGAAATTCTAAAGTAAATTAATGCAATATGTAACTTTTGATATATTTCGTGTGTATAGCCACTGATTATGCACTGCTGAAATGATTACTGTCTTAATTGTGAGGAACCAATCTCGTTTGACTTTGAGATAGCCTGGATCTTCTCTACTTCAGCCTACAATACACAATACAGGTTCACACCATTAAATGATATGATTTTTATCTTATATTCATGAGATATATTCTGTAAATCTGACCATCCTCCTAAATTATTTATCAATACTGCTACTGTGCTAGATCTAAAAAAAAAATTGATTGACATGTGGATAAATTAAACACTTTCAGGACAAATAGTAATACTTCAAAACAAAATAGATCCTGTTTAGCTATTTAGTCATTTGGTACCTCATTCATTTCTTTGACTGCATTTTTGTGCAGGTTAATCTGTGTATTTCATGAATAATAAACAAACATGCAAGTATTTGGGCTGTCACAGACTTGATAATATGGAGATGATCTGTCTGTATATATATGGATACCAGTCGATTCGTCACCACAGTCATTTCGTCACCAATTTACATGCGGTACCAAGAGGTCAATTCGTCACCAATACTTTGTATGAAAAAATGTTATCTATTACAATTAAAATTAAAATACACAATGATATCTATACTGAAAAGTTTGTTTGGTTGTTGATTCTTTTAATGGCTCAGGATACACCATGCAAGGAGTGGATTACATGTAAATACAAACATTGCGCAGCATGGCCAACTGGCCGCCATGGTATTCAGGGCCATTACGTCACTGCTCACCGCAAACGATTCCCTCACGGCAGCCCGCTTGTAATGTTGTTTTATTTCACACACGCAGGTGTTTTCGTTAAATAAAATCCACGTCCACAATTGACACAGAGAAACAAGTCGCCAAAAGAACTTTCTAAAATCTTAAACGGCCTTTGCAGAGTATAAACACGTTTTTTGCAGTAACTATTTTCCCACCCATATTTCACTCTGCTGTCAATCAATATTCTGTTCTTCTGTCATTCCTTATGAATTTGAATTGCTGATTTTAAGGACGTGCCCGACCAAGTCCAGCCTGATTTTTATTTGACGGTCACTTCGTCACCAATTCCTTTGGTGACGAAATGACTGTGGTGACGGAACGACTGGTTCCCATATATATTATAACATTGTAAGCTTTGGATTTAACTTCTAGTTAGGCCAACAGTTTTATTTTTTTTCTGGTTATGCCACCGACAGGGTTGGGCAAATCCCTGGTTGTTAACATAAAGCCCAGCCAAGTTGGTTTTTCTGAGTAAACCCCGGTTTTATGAGCAATATGGTGTACATTTGATATTGAATATGATTACATGCAGTGGTAAATACAATTCTATGCTTTATGTTTTATTAACATAAAGCAGTATCAGGGTCTTTGTCTGATGTATAATAGATAAAAAATCATGAATCATGATGCAGTGAAGACCTACAGGACTTTTATTTCCATAAAAGTGGATTACTTTATTGATGTAGAAGTGGGTACTGGCTGTCAAAAACTGGCTACTGTCTATCATTTTTTTTTTTAACTTTTTTTTCAGTATGAAATATAATGTAGCACAGTTGAAGAGTCTTTAACAATAACTTCATTTAATACACTTTTGAAAGATATCATGTTAAAAACAGTTTTTTTTATACCTAAGTGTAAAATAAATAAAACCCCTCTGCATATGGACGTCTTATATATATAAACAGAATTCAGTAATGATCTGCATCAAAGTACGCTCTTTACACAGCACTTTACCTATAGGGCCACTACCTATATCGTAAGGCGCTGTTTGTTATGACCTCGTATCCTGAATTGCTACACCAGAGGGGAGCACTGTATTTTTCTCCAATCAGATGAGACCTTGTGCTGGAAGACAAAGCCAAGCGAGGAATAAATGGAGCCAATCATGTTTATTTCGATTTGAGTGACAGCTCATCACCCCGCGTAACCGTCTGAACAGGCCACAGGCTCAGAGAGAATTGCCCCTGACGTGGTTTGCTTAGGGCCTTGGGCACATAGGATGCTTGGCCGGTGAGATGTAATTCAAACGAAACGTAACAACAAAGGCTGCATGCACCCCCTGCTGGCTTGTTTCAGTTCTGCAGACAACAGATACATGGCTACGCTAACACAGTCATAATGTCATAATCCAACTGGTCGATGATGCGAGAATGCGAGCAATTTTAATTCGATTGGAAACTCATCAAGCGGCGCTTGAAGCGCAGCAATGGGCGGAGCCAGGATGCCTGTAGAGTGTTTGTTTATTGGCATCCGATTGGCTGCTTGTCACATCTTACACACGTTTATTTTAGCGGACAACGAACCGCCATCTGGTGTCTAAATATATCATAAACGGTCAAAGCTGGCAGCGTGAAAATCAGTTGCTTCTTTAGAAGCGCAAGATTTCCGCTGCCTCGGGAGCGTACATCAAAGGGATATCATATTCCCTCACTGATGATAATGATGATCAACCACAGGCTGGCTGATATCCACTTAACAATTACCTGCTTATCCAGCCACCCAGCTTATGCAGTGCACACAACCTCTATTGATACCAGTATTTATGGCCAGGCTAAAGGAGGACTTATCTATACTTTTTTAATTGTTAGCAAATTTCCAGTATATGCAGAAATCAGGGAGTTACATGGTAGGTGTGAAGGGGATTCTTCAGTAATATTGATACAAAGCAGCAAGTATGTCAATACACCTAGTTATCCCTGTATCTAGTTACCCCTTACCTAGTTATCCCTGTATCTAGTTACCCATTACCTAGTTATCCCTGTATCTAGTTATCCCTTATGCTTATTTGTCAAATTAAACAATTTGATAACATTGGTAACAGAAGTTGTCACTTGTAAATTTAGTACTTTTTTTTATGTTTTAATTTTTTAGTATTTTCTTGTATTTAAAATGTATCATTATTGTACATGTAGAAAAATGTGTTGTATCCTTGTTAGTGTTGGGACGATATGGGTTTTTGATATCATGATAATTGTTCAAATTTTATTGCGATATACCGTGATTTCGCGATATTTTTAATAATGTATAATGGCATTAATAAGCCATCAATAATGATATTAATAACAGCCACCTTTAAAGTTTTAAGTTTATACAAGGTGTTAAAAATTAATATCATTTATACCCATTGTGCCAGTACCACACAATGACTCATTCAGTGATGCAAGTTGCATGAAGGCGCTGTAGGTGTGTAAGCTTGAGGCGCGGGAAGTCCTGCCCCGTTCGTCAAATCACGCTTGCCAGAACTTTCCACCATGTTTCCCTAAAGCTACATAAAAGCAGGAGAATTCTGGCGAATTTTTGGAAAGCGTGTCCTACCCATCATGGCTAAATATTCGAACCCAATTTTATATGGTAAAAATTAGAAACCCGTTAGGAATGTTCGATCCAGTGGCGACACTTATATGTTGCCATTTTCGTGCCATGCAATAAAGCATAAATATGTTCATTTATGGCTCTTTCATTTTATGTTATTTTCTCCTGGAATTCTCTAGCTTTTGTCCTCTCTGATTCATCCTGCTACTTCCGGACATAAATTTCCGACTAATCCCGAAGTCCGTAAGCACACAGTTCCACCCACAAGCAGGCATTCAAATACATATGGTTTAAATTAAATAAATGTGATTCTTGAACATGGACTCTAATGATGCCAGTTTGCTTAGAAAATACACCTCAAGGGGCTTGCTTGTGAAATAAAATGATGAACAAAAATTGATGTCGTGATATCGTTATAATAGGGCAGTTGACGGTATGATAACCGTGGCTGTCAGATATCGTGATAAAACCGTATACCGGTAACCGTCCCAACCCTAATCCTTGTATACAATAAGTTTGTTTTCATTTTCCCATGATAAAGCCCGAAACCCTGAATAAATAGTCAATGAAAAATGTTTTGCCCTACCTACCCTATTTTTTTTTTTTTTTTTTTGCTATGTAATCAAAAATAAAGAACATTTTTACTTTGCCGAAGCTAAGTTGAATTTCGAATCTGATTTAAATATAAACTGTTTATTCCTATTATTTCACGATTTATTTTAAGGGTTGGGATGGTTACTGGTATCCACTGTTATCTGACAGTTACAATAACTATCTGTCAGCTTTCACATCTTGTGATATCATGATATGTATTTTTGTACACAGATCACAAACATGTCCTTCCATGCCCTATTTTACTCGTTAAGAATAATGGCAACACAAGTGTCTTACGGTGTCCAGAATAACATTATTTAAAGAATATTTAACATTTACTTAATAATTAATACTATTGAATTCAATAATGGGCTTATCTTTATTATATCAAAATACATCAGATTAATTATGTTAAAGTGATGATGTTTGAAAAATTGCAGGATCACATTCTCCAAAAGGGCTCACAGGGTTTGACAACATGTAGGTCGTCCCAGTTCTCAACAGGCAGAACATACTCCCGTTGTGATATGACAAGGGCTGACGTACCTTTGTCTGAAATTGGAATCATTATATAAGATTTAAATCATTCTGATATACAAACTGATATCATCCTAACAGTAACACATTTACATATTGATGGATCTGTAATATTTCTTCTGTTTTAGTTTGTTAATGTAAGACAACATGGGGGACAGTCCAGTTTCCCAAGTTTCACCTACTGAAGATGACCAGGAAATGGGTGACATTTCCAGCTTAGCACGCAAATTGGACTCTGAGTTTGACAATGCTCAGCAACCTGAAACAAAGAATTATGATCCAAACAGTGACCATATGAAAGTATACCTTCGCATGCGACCATACACTGAAACAGAGAAAAAATTAGATGAAGACCAGGTAAGACATTGTATCATTTAGTTTAAAACAATTTTATTGGTGAATTTAGCTCCACATAAGTTCAAAAAAAGTTTCAGTTCAGGAGACCTAGTTGTGTGGTTTCACTTTGCATGTGTATAAGTGGACAGGTCTTGTTTTATTGGACATTTCATAAATATTACTAAATTGAACAGTATAATGAAAATTACTGTGGTGTGCTACTTTCCTGTCACAGTCCAAAACTGAAATGGAATTCTGCAGATGTTTATATTCTGTAGTTAAAATTTGAGCATTGAAAAAATGGAGGCAGTAAGCCTGTAACCTCCATAAAAAGTACAAAAAATCTATTCCTGTGCAAAAACCCTGTAATCTGAATGGCTCAATAACAGATAATCCTCACCTTATTGTAGTTTACTTTATATTTCAGGGGGTAATTTGGACAGGGTGTTACTTTACTTAAATAATCTAAAGAAACACAACAACTAAGAGACAGACGCATTGGATCATAATCAACCAGTTTTATCTTTGATCTGTGGAAGGCAGAGTCACTCACTGCCTTATCATTAGCAAATTGCCCTGCAGCCACTCTTGATTGGCAGAAGTCATGGCCTAGCCAGTCAGGAGCATGCTCTGACTGAGATGGTAAAAAATAGAGGGAAGTTACACTGTTTACTGTCATTAATCTTTATTCATCAAACAGGACCTGTCTATAATATTTATGGATGAAATGTCATTTGTAATGATTACTGTATTTGACGCATTGAGCGTCCCAGGTGCCCTCAAAATTGAATTTTTTAAACTAGTTTATTGTGCCCCAAGATTTAAGGCTAAGATTTAACTTTTTTAGGATTCTGGGGAAATTTTAAAGTTAATAATTTAGGGGAAATTTCCTGTCCTTCTATTATTTAAGGGTTTTGGGCACCCTGACATAATAACACCCTATCAAAGTCACAAAGTGAGGTGGCAAAATAATGGTGACTGTTAGGACTGCCAAGTTTTTTTAAGGTGGGAGTGGCCCATCCTGTCTGTTTCCTCAAAGATATCTCTAAAAAAATTGATTGGGTATGCTCATAACAGCGGAGGTGCTTGTTACGTCACATACAGTATTTCAGAGTCTGTTTTGAATGTAATGTTGATATATCTTTGTTCTCTTTCAGGGTTGTTATGAGATCAACAGCTTACACACACTATCTGCACATGCACCTAAAGAATCGCACACATACAAAACAAGCACACATGGCCTCTGCAAGAGCACCCACAAGTTCACCTTCTCACGCATATTCCCAGAGGAAACCTCGCAGAAAGAATTCTTTGATGAAACCATGCTTGGCACCGTTAAAGACTTCATCGATGGCCAGAACTGCTTGGTGTTCACCTATGGGGTCACAAACTCTGGCAAAACCTACACCATCCAAGGTAACATGCTTTACAAGTTTGAATATCAATATCTTTCACCCTTTGCTGCTCAGATGACAAATCAGGACCTCTTGAAATTATCAATTATAGTCTGTTCCATCCCCTTGTGTCAAACATGTTTTTGGCAAAGAAAAAAAATTATTAATTGTATTTTGAGTGAGAAAATGGTTATGTAATGTGGAAGATAGAAGGGCCTAATTTTCCACAGAGGAAATTTACACCAACCTTACACATAATTTAAGAAACAATTAATTTGAAATATGAGAAATCAGCCTTCATTTGACAACATATCAGCCCCACTTATGGCAGTCAAAGTCATTGGTCACAAGCAAAAGCAGCCTCAATTGAAGGCTGCTGATTGGCTGATACAACTAGCTAAAACAAAGATGGGACTTAACAGTCAGATCACTGGAAAAGTGTAAAAAAATTATGAAATGTATTTAAACTGAAAATTTATTTTAAAATTCTTGATTTCAATATTAGGCCTTCATTTCAATATGCAGCTTAAGGAAATTTGAAAAATAAAAACAATTGTGAAAATTACCTCTAAAAAACAGGTTAACACACATTAGTGGAACAGAGTATAGAACTCCCCCATTTTGATGATTTTCTGAAGTCAAACATTGTATATACTTTACATTGAAAAGTTTCATAAAATATAGCCTTATCTAGCTGTAAAAAATGCTCATGGTTTGCACTCAGATGTATTAAGTATTAGAGCACCTGAGTTTTTTTCTTGAATGTACATAAAAAAATCTTAACTTTAGCAAAATGTTCTGTATCTATACCAACACAATAAGGTGTCAATACATAGCACTGTCAAATGAACTTTCGGCACTTTTTTTTTTTTCTTTCAACTATGGACACTGAAAGTTTGTGATACTGACCTGAGTAATATTTGTTAATTAGTCTGACTTATTACAAATGCTGTACTGCTATTGAAATGTACAGCCAAATTTATTATGTTGTTGAAATGTACTCATTAGCTCTTGCAAGTTGAAGTGGAGTATGTGTACACATGAAAATGTGTGCAAGTATTTTCACTTGCCCCCCACCCTAAGATTAATTTATATCAGCACAGCGATATGATATAAGGTTCATCTTTTTTTTTGTTTAATTTTTTTCAGTTTAAATTTGAATTGACACCTATGAAATGGTATTTCAGGAAATCCTAAGGATGGTGGAATTTTGCCGAGAGCATTAGATGTGGTATTCAACAGTATTGAAGGTAAACATTGGGACGGGATGTCCATAAAGCCTGAGATGTACTGTGACGTACGGAGGCTGAGTACTCGACAAGAAGAAATTGAAATCAAAACCAAGGAGTGTGTACTTAAACTAGCTAATGATAATGTAAGTACATTTTGTATTTCCACCCACATACGTTTTTGTGTATTTGATGTCTCGGTGTAAGGCCAAAAAAATTAGGTCTGGTTCTCAGGCACTTTTTTTCAGAAATCAATGTGGGCGGGCGTTTTTTTTATTTTTAATTCTTTTGTTTGTTTCGATAAAAATGTCAAATGATAAGGGAAAAGCATGATAAAGACAGATTTATTTTGCTAAACAAGTAAAAGCACTGCATAACAAAGGAAATCTTATCAAAATTGTATGATTTTATCCTCTTGAAAGAAATGTCCGAGCGGCTGGAGCTCAACATTGGTAAGTTTCTATTGAAAATCGAAATAAAATTTTTTGATGCGGGGGTTTAAAATTGATGCGGGCTGTGCCTGAGAACCATACCTTTTATTTTTTTTGGCCTCATATGGTTTGCTTAATATTTGATTGTGTCAAATTTGTGATATTGGCCCTCCACATCTTCCTGTTATCCATTTACTCACAGCTACGTTTTTAGAGACCTTGCTTTATTGAGACGCTGTGACGTACTGTAGTTCCCTTTTTGTTTGCAAAGGTTTCAAATTTGCGATATTCCCAGAAGAAAAAAAAGTCAAAAACAAAACCCTCGTGAATAAGAGGCCCTATCGTCGATGGGAAGTCGTAGAGCAAAATATTAATATATGATTAATAATGTTCTTGTATGTTACCCCATATCAAAGACTTGTAATAAATTATCTGCGGATAATGTTCAAGAATGTCAATTGGTCCAATGTTTCCCTGAGTCTTTGTTTAATTTTTTATATATTTATATAATATAATTCAAATTATAATGGATATACTCTATGTAGGACAAATTCCCAAAATGGAACCCTTGAAAACAATGATAATGTGAAAATGGCGTTAGTATAACCGTACGAACATGAAGCCAACTATAGTATATTACATGAATAATGAATCAGGGAATTAAACCAATCAGATGACTCATACATATACATTTCCTCTGTAATATTGATCTCATGTTCTTGTTTGATCCAGATGTAGGGGCTGTAATTGTATCCCCAGACAAAGTCGGGGGATACTATGTTTTCATACCGGTCCCCCCGCCGCATATAAATCTTGTTGACGCGATAACTCAGAAATATTTCACGGATCTTTACCAAACTTGGTATATGTATAGATATGGGTTAGAGGACGAAGACTATTTAAAATGAGGTCATGACCTTTACTAGGAGAGTGTCCTTGACCTTGAATAGGTCCAATTTTGGGGAAAATCACACAAATTCTTAAATATTTAAAGAAATCTTGCATGGATTGATCCCAAAATCAAGTTGATGGAAGATCATGGATAGGGTTGTCATGTTCTAGAAACTGGTGGCGCCACCTATTATTCTTTACTTTTTTTCGTGCCGTTTAATACCCCCAAAATTGCTACTTGACAGTACTGTGAGCATTATAAGTCAAAAAATAATGGACAGATTTCTTTTATATTGTGCATATACATAGGTATGGGTTCAGAATGATGTTTATTTAAATGGGGTCATGACCTTTTCTATGAGTGGCCTTGACCTTTAATGTGTCCATATTTGGTGAAAATCACACACCTCTTATGATATCTCCAGTGTTGATAGCAATATGGATTTCAAACATGACATATGTATGGCCCACCACTAAAGTAAGAACCCTATAGGTTCTAGAGTCATGAGGTCAAAGGTCAAGGTCACTGGACTCGCATCTTAAAAATACTGTGGATGCATTTTAAGCCAAACTTTCATCCCAGGTCTTCCATCATGAATATTTTGCTCACTTGCCAATAGTGGATGATCCATATCAATTTTGAGGTCAAAGGTCAAGGCCGCAGGAGCTATCTGTCAAAAAATTAGTTTCTGGATGATAATCCCTGCTTTTATTGATGTATTGATTTCAAACTTGACTTATATATGTCCCATTGAAAAAGCAAGACTCCAATTGATTTTGGGGTCATGAGGTCAAAGGTCAAGGTCACAGGACACATCATTTAAAAGATTGTGGATGTATTTTCAGCCAAACATTTCATCTCAGACATTTCATCTTGCACATACAGTCCCCCTGCCAATAGAGGAAGACGCCTGTTAATTGTGAGGTCACAAGGTCAAAGATGAAGGTCACAGGAGCCATCTGTCCAAAAATTAGTTTCTGGATGATAATTCCTGCTTTTATTGATGTATGGATTTCAAACTTGACTTGTATATGACCCATTTGAAAAGCAAGACCTGAATTGATTTTGGGGTCATGAGGTCAAAGGTCAAGGTCACAGGACACATCTTTAAAAAGATTGTGAATGCATTTTCTGCCAAACAATTCATCTCAGACATTTCATCTTGCACATACAGTTCACCTGCCAAGAGTGGAAGACCCCTATCAATTTTGAGGTCACAAGGTCAAAAGAGAAGGTCACAGGAGCCATCAGTCCAAAAATTAGTTCCCGAGATGATAATTCAAGCTTGGATTAATATATAGATTTCAAACTTGACTTATATATGGCGCATAAATAAATCTAGACCTCTATTGATTTATATATAAAAGTGGATGATCAATATCAATTTTGGGGTCACAAGGTCAAAGGTCAAGGCCACAGGAGCCATCTGTCAAAAAATTAATCCTGGATGATTATTCCTGCTTTTATTGATGTATAGATTTCAAACTTGACTTATATATGTCCCATTGAAAAAGCAAGACCCCAATTGATTTTGGGATCATGAGGTCAAAGGTTAAGGTCACAGGACCAACATCTTCAAAACGATTGTGGATTGATAGATGGAAGAAACAATAATTGCTTGCCAAGTGTCAGTATATGCTGCTAAAAATGGGGGCCTATTCTTAAAGGGGGGGGGGGGGTCTTACTATGTCTAGGGATACTGGGGGTGCCAAGAAATGTCTAGTTTTGATTTTATGTTTTTGTAGGATCCAGATGTAGGGGCTTTATTGGGACCAGATGCTGAAACTTCCAAATTTAACATAGATTCTTCAGGAACTATGTCTGAAGATTCCCTCATGCCTTCATCAGACAGACATTCTACAAGTTCTGAAGTCAGTAAAACAGAGGACTGCAATGACAAAGGTTAGTTTTAATGGACATTGGCTTGTACAAGAACAGCAGTTCACCTGTAGTCTGGGGTGTTTATCTGCTGTAATCCCTTTTGTAGCTAATCAGAACTCAAAACTGAACTCAATTTGTTTAAATTTGTGCGTATAAGCAGGAGGGTCAAGAGTTTTATAAAAATTCTGTTTGATATAAGACCCAAAATGGTTTGGTTCTCAGGCATTTTTGCACCGGCCAGCTCATGTACTCAAGGGAAAATATGAAAATAAGATTTATTTAAACACTTTATAACAAAACAAAATTTTATCAAAATATTATTTTATTCTCTCCAGAGATGTCTAAGCCTCAGGAGCTCAAAATTGGTAAATTTTGAGAAAATGATGCGCAGTGCCTGAGAAACCAACCTTTTTTTTTTCTTTTTTTTTTTATTTTTAGCATATAATATTGATAATTATCAACTTAAAAGGAACCATCTATGTAGAGCTGTAGGTGTAGTTTGGACTAAGCTTTTGTGTTCAGTTGTTGCAGTCTCTTTCTGTGTATGATCTTTTCTTATGTAATTTCAAGAGGCTTACTTATTTCAAATACAACAGATTTGCATAATATAGCCTACTATAATAAGTTATTCTCTGTGGCATACTAGTAATACTTCTCTGTTTTAATTTTAAGTTGATGGTGATAATAATGAGGCAGAAACCCTTGACACCCGTGTCAGAGATGAGGGAGCTGTCAGTGTGGAGGACCAGGGTCCCATCAAGTTCTCAATATGGGTATCATTTGTGGAAGTGTATAATGAACAGATCTTTGATTTGTTGGAACCATTGCCCAAAAAGAAGAAAGGCCGTCGCACTGTCCTCAGTTTGAGGGAGGACAAGAATGGATCACCATATGTCAAAGGTGATTTATCCTTAATCCCTGGCTCTGTGAGAAATATAAAAAAATATATGAAGGCAGTTGTGTTATTAACCTGTCTCACAGTCTGTCTTATCTGCTTGTTTGTATGTGTGCAAGATATCTAAGAATGTTATGGAATTATAAGGAACATTTTGTGGGGTAATGTAAAATTTATTATTGTTTTAGTTGTTAAAATATCTTGCTGACAAGGAGGACCTGCAGTTAAGCTGTTGGAACCGCACATCCACCTGGGAAACTGTAGGTCTCCATCACTAGGGAGAAACATTTTTGTCTCCTGCTTCCCAGAACTGGGGAAATTAATTTGGGTTTGTCTGTGTGTCTGTCTGTCAGGTTTTCCTTTTTATGTGTGATAACTAAAAAATATTATATGATTTCATTCAAATTTGGGTCCGTGATTGCTCTCATGCATACCTTGGTTGTGATTGGTTTTGAAGTGTCTGCCTAAAAATTTATTTTCTCCAGCTCCAAAACAAAAATATTAAATTTTGTTCCTATTTCACAACCGAAATGATTACATGTGGAGACATCTTCAGGGCACCATGAAAACTTAATACTGCCATCATGACGTGGAGATATCTTCAGGCACACATAAAAACTGAAACATATTTATCAGGTAAGCATGAAAGACAACAAGAGGCAGAAGCAGGGGACTTAAATTCCACAAATTTGTTTGTTTTGTTAAACATTGCATTTCATCATCAATATGTTACAGGAGAATGCATTCATTTTAAAAGGACCTTGCCTTGGTGTTGTCCTTAAGATAAATTACTCTGAACATCAAGCACTCAATAGATCAGTTAAATTAGTTTGTCAAGTCTGTATGGTTGTTTATCAGGTGTCAAGGAGATATGTGTCACCAGCGCTGATGAAGCCTACAAGGTCCTGACTGTCGGACAAAAGAATCTTCAGATGGCCTGTACTAAGATGAACCACAACTCCAGCCGCAGGTAAGTCTGAATCTGACCCAATCTTAAATCAAATGTAGTAGTTTTTCTTTTACAGCATTGCTTAAATATTAAGTTGAACATATTAAATTTCATTTAACATATCTTTTTGATGATTTATATGAAACAGTTATATGCTGTTCACTTGATGCTTCACACAATACATACATGATACAATGTCTTATTCATACCATGTTTACTGAACTAATGTTGATTGCAGCAACACTTAAGGCATGTCAAACCAAAAACTGGTCAAAATGATTATTCTTGCATTAAAAATAAATATCAGGAAAAAAAAGAAAATTCAGAAATGTCACATACCTGAATTATCCAAATACTGCTTCATGAAATATGCTAAGATGGATGATATACCAATATTATGGCTGTCATGCCTTTTTTTTGGAATACCTGGAAAAATCCTGGAATGTTGATTGCTTCAAGGAATATCCTGGAATGAATCTTCCTGGAAACTCAGCTTTTGAGTGGCTTAAGTTCTTGAGCACTGAGCCTCTGCATTACACAACTGACTTGCTATGGGTTTATAACTGGAATCAGATTTTGGTTTTGAGTTCATCTTTGTAAAAAACATGGCAAGGGTGATTTGAGATATTTGCCACAGGGAGAAATTGAGCAGAGTAGACACAAATCTTACCAATAAAGGATAAAAAGCTAATGTGGAGCAAGAATAAATGTTTAATTATAATAATATGCATATTGAAGAAACAACAAATTCCACTTTGCAAGTTTTCTGTAGCCTGCTGTTTTCTCAATCTTTTGTTCATCTCTTGTCACATGCCTGTGTCCTTGACCTTATTAATTTATTTACCTTCCCAGAGAACAAATTGTTCAAATGATTATTATCTTATGAATATTGGTTCCATGAACAACTGTATTGCAAACTTTAAAGTTATAGCCCTATATATATATCGGACATATTGAAGCCACTTATTTCAAAGCATCTGATAAGCATAACTTAAAAAGTAAGATGTTTTGGAATAGAATTATAGTTTGTAGACATGGTTTGCAAACTTTGCATCAATCATCTAGTCTATGCAGTTTGGAATTTAGATGCACCTAATTGTAAGAGTCTTTGAATAAAGTGCATTATATGTATCCCACGAAGCAAGCCCTGAATTCAGTCTAAAAAGTGCAAGTAATGTATAACTAGCAAACCATGTACATACTGTGTGGACTTCTAGAAAATCAAAATTGTTATCTCAGTTAATACTTTAAAACTAGTTGGGCCACAGTGGGAACGAGTGGGAACCTTGCTATATAGATCTGTAAAGTATTGCCTAAGTATGTATTATCTGCAATGTGGTTATTGCCACAACTGATTAAAACTTGTGTTTGCAGTCACTGTATCTTCAACATCAAGATGGTGAGAGTGGTGGACACACACAACCCTCACATGGCTCGTGTCAGCATGTAAGTATCAAATCATCAGGTGTCAAAATGAATACCTAGTGTATGCTTAAATGAATGCCCTTGACTGGTTGGAGTCCAATTACTGAGCAAGTGCTCCGTGCAGTTGTTATTGTCAACAAGTATGGGAGAATCTTCCCTTTGAGTTTTGCTATAAAAATGCTTTCAACTATGATGATGTACCATTAATATCCTTAATTCTCAGAAGAATTAATTGGTCTGAAAGAGGTTTCATGTCATGAGGAGAGCCTTCATCTTATGAAAATGCATTATTTGCTAACATACAAAGATAATCTATTTATAACTAGGATCAATATCTTTATGTTGTTTGAATCATATGAATCAAAGGATATAATGGAAATAGGGGGGGGGGGCATAAAGCCAAAATTTTATAATTATCTGTAGTACAAATGATAAAAGACCATTTTCTGTTGCACTCTAGTATTGACACACACTGTTGATGTGATTTTTCCATCAGTTTGTATATCCGTATGTGTTCCATTTGCAGGCTTTCTCTGTGTGACCTCGCTGGTTCTGAGCGTTACACTAAGACACAGAGTCAGGGTGACCGTATCAAAGAGGCAGGAAATATCAACACATCTCTTCTAACTCTTGGGAAGTGTATCAAGGAGCTGAGACATAACCAGCACAATAAGTAAGGCCTGATGGTATCTGTTCTTTGAGATTTTAAGTGGTGTAATTTGTAAAGATAAAAACATATTTATACACTAAAATTTTGATTGTTCCACAGAATAGTTGCACCCATTTTGGGGGATTTGTAAATTAACACTAAATTCCTTAAAATGTTGCTAAACAGTCTCTTGCCTTGATCAACCTTTCAGAAAATTCATGTTATGATATACTTATTATCATGGGGAATGGACTAAACATTATTTTGTTCATATGCCCCATTTCAATAACTGAAGCACATTTTTTGTATCATTCCTTCAAGTAGGCTAAATTCCATGTATAAGCTGGTCATGTAGCAGTGCGTGTTAGAAGCATTTTGTGATTAACATCGGATGAATAGTGTGATTATCAGCCTGTTGTTCCTTTGACCCAGCTTATGCTCATTTTTTTTTGTTTATCTACACTGGTAAATGTACATTTGTTAGTGTTCATGATATCACATTGCTCTCTGTTTACAGTAGTTTGATGTAATGTGTTTAGTAAATGGTAATTTTAGAGTTTTTTTTTTAACAGCCTATTTTACAATCTTTAACATGAATTATAAACAAAAGTAATATCCTTTTATATATAGGAGATTTATATGTTTAGAAAAGTAAGGGTTATATAATGAAAGGTGGTGTTTTTTTTATAGTCACTTTGTCTCTTAAGTTGACTGTATTGGCTCAGATTTTGATGATCAACCATAACGTTATGCATGGTTTTGGTGACATTGCCAAGAAGACATTGCATTTGTACTGTACAAGATATATTTGAGCATTTTTTATCAATGCATGTCAAATATATTGGTTATCAAACTGTATCAGCCTTATCTTTTATATAATTATATAATTCTCCTTATTATAGAATAATAAAATTTTGGAAATAATAAGTAAAATAAGCCTTAAAAAAACTCTTAAAATGCACATTAACCAAGTTTTAAAACTTTGTCTGTTTTATAGAGACCATCAGAGGATTGTTCCGTTCAGAGAAAGCAAGTTGACAAGGTTATTCCAGAATTTCCTCTGTGGCAAGGGAAAAGCCTCCATGATTGTTAACATAAACATGTGTGCCAGCAATTTTGATGAGACACTTTATGCTCTGAAATATTCAGCTGTGGCTAAACAGGTGAGCGATTGCATGTGTTTTTATCTGTAAGCTTAGCCTGTTAGGGGCTGAAGGTCCCTGGATCAAACCCTGCAAGTGCTTTGTGCAAAACAGTGAAATAAATTTGTCAGGATGGGTAATTACTTTTGGATTATTACCAGCCAACAAACTTGTCAAGGACTAACTCTTCTTGGGTAAAACATAAATATAAATTTAAAACACAAATGTTACTTTTTATTAATTTTTTTTTTTTAAACTGGATTCAGCTTTTATACTGGACATTAACCATAGGTCAGTTTTCTATCACAGAATGATTGATTTATTATCCCTTTTTTTTTGGCTTCATAATGATCAAACACAGTTAGGCATAAATATTGGTATTTCATGATGATTATGTGATGATGATCTGTCATTTCATAATCAAGCAAGGGATCAACTTCCTGTGTAATATACATGTGAAATATTTTCTGTGAACAGTAAAGACTATAGAAAGAATAAGAGTGCACCTTAAAAAAGTAATTCAGTGATGGCTCATTCTTCTTGTCATGGGCTTGTAAAGAAATTTGTGTCAGCACAGCCCACAGGTGCAGTAGTCCTGGTTAACACCACTATATAAAATGAGAGGGAGCATGTGATACTGCCCTGTCACGTAATCCCAAACAGGAATGGAATTCTGTAGATGTTCAGCTAGTATTATAAAAAGGAGGTGGCTACCTCCAACAATAAAAAAACTAATATGCTGTACAGTAAAATCATTTTTTCCTTATTTCCAGGTTATTGTTGTCCAAGCTCCTCCCCCTCCACCTGTTGAGAACAAGAAACACAAGAAATCCCGAGCAGTATCGTTGGCCCTGGCACCAACTCCTAAAGGTGCTGTAAGGCCATCTATCAGCTGGGCAACACCAAGTAAGTACCTTGTTATACTTGATGAATATGATCTTCTTTCATGCTGCACATAGATTGTGAGAGCTGATTAAGATTGTCTGCAGTTGAAGATATGTCTTTTTTGGGGGGATTTGATCAAGGCAATACAGTATACTTATACATTGTTAAATGGCTACTCAGCACAGTTATTCAGATAAATTTTACAGACCCATGTCACAGAAAAATTTCAATTTTTTATTGATAAACCCTGTTACTAATAATCCCTGATAGATTTTTAAATTTTTATCATCTGTCATTCTAAACTGGCTGATGTTATATCCCAAAAGTCTGGCTGTTAAAATATCCCAAAAGTCAGCACTTGAGCTGTGTTTCTATATATTTGTATATCTGCATCCATAGTCTTTAGTGCACAAAAAATCGCAAGCCTATTTAAGCATAACCTGTTCCCCTGTGTACATATGTCAGTACTGTGCATGCACATCCACTAAACGCACCACATTCAAACTGTTTTGAGAAAAATTCAGGCATTTTCAAGATGTAAAAATTAACCATATTTCCCAGCATAGCCCAAGGACAGGTCACCTGTGGTTGTCAATCAGAAAATCTTACAAACTTACAGAAACCAATCATGCAGATTTGCACATACATGGAGACATAGGCATAGTGTTCCATAATTAATACTTAGTGTTTAATGCTTAATTCTAATACCTAAACACAAGCTTAATACAGTAAAACCCCATTGTGTCGAAATCGTTTCAGTCGAATATCCTGCTTATGTTGAAGTTACTTGATTCTCTAAGTTACAACTCTAATTAAATTATTACCAAATAAAACCAGCTTGTGTCGAACCTCGGATGTGTTGAAATTTTCTGAGGGTCCCTTCAACTTCGACACAAAAAGATTTCACTGTTAACTAAACTGCCCAACAGCAGGCGGGTCTGATGAGATGACACTGATGTTTCAGGGACTATGGCTCAGTTGGCAGAAATTGAAAGTGAGGCAGCGGGTGTTCCTCTGCCCATTGATGAGGAGGAGGATGAATTAGATACCACACTCGGAGCTTCCCGAGAACAGGTAAGTTATTATGTTATATTCTTCCCTCTGCTTTTTCATATCAGGACATCAGACATTCTTGTTCATTGATAAATGGTACCATTTGTGAGGGTTATAAACATCATTTAAGGTCATTAATAAATATTAGTATTTTACATATTTATTATTTTTTGTTTCTCTGTGATGGATTGTCAATAAATTAATCAATACATTGTGTAAAAAGGTAAATACACATATGCAGGGTAATTTCACATAGGTACAAACATACAAATATCAGAATTAAATGTAAGTTGTATTGTAATTTTGAAGTTAAACATCTTTTCATTAAAGACTACACATTATACAGGGAGAGATCTTTTTATAATGAAGTCCTATGATGATTCTATCCTTGCTCACTCAGTGTCGTGACTGTGCTTACAGTCGGGGCGTGTAGACAAAATGGCCGCTCTACCGAGGGTCGTGTAGACTATCGGTAGAACCTGAGGACTTAACATGACAAATTATATCAGTTAAAAAGGAAGAACGTAATACCTATTTAATGATATATATAATGTCTGTGCACTTTTTGTACAGGAACTTCAAGAAATGATCCAAACTCTTGGTGATATGTTGAAAGAAGAAAAACGTAAGAATGTCACCATGGAATCACGTATACGTGAGGAAGTTTGTAAAGAGATGTCTCAACATATTGTGGAGATCGAGAAAACTTACAAGTGAGTCCTTTGCCAGGTGTCATTTATGTTATAGTGAAACTGTAAGTTTACCCGTATAATGTTTAATTAAAACTGAAAAACTGATAACAGGTATCTTGAATCTCATGATTTAAATGTTAAAATGTATGTTTAAAGTGCTTACATTTTCAGAAATCTTGCACCTTCACAAAATTTGAGCCATTCCTTTTTCCATCAATGTCAGATAAGTTGTTCCTTAGGAAAGACTTATTAAATCAGATTTAACAGCCTTTTCATCCTTCATGTTCATGCCATGTTCTGTCTGAATGCTAGTAACAAGAGGTGTAGGTGTATCTCATTGGGTATGTATATATATCATTACTTATCAAAAGCTGTGAAATTGGGAATATGAAGTTTATGTATTTCAGAAGTCCTGAAATTAAAGAAAAACGTCAAAATTCAGGACAAAGTTATGAAATTTGGTTCCACACGTTGGCTAACAGTAGGTCATCCCTTGACTGAGCCATAATACTGCACCTCGTTGTTTCCCGACACTAATTAAATTTTGTGAGACAGCCCCCACTACCCACAATGCCTTGCCCTGCCTGGCAACTGGGTTAGTGTACACTACCATTCAATTTACTCTGTGTCGCCGACCAAGCCGGTCACGTCTCAAACGTGTGGCCACAGGCTGGTTCTGCTGTCTTGGTTCAGCGCCAGTGTGACAATTTTTTCTTCAGACGTCTCATTAGACAAAAGAATTAAATTCAAAGGCTGGCTCACACATAAGGTGTTCTGGTGCACTCTCCCAAAATCGTCTTGATGTGTCCCAGTGTCACTACAATGTATTCTGGTGTCACCCCAATTCTAAAAATTTTGAACATGTTCAACAAAGTCTCTATGTCTCCCTGATCTCTCAGTCCCTGAATGCGATGTCACCCCTGTGTATAACCCCCAGTATTAAGCTTATGTGTTAGACCTGTCTTTGCTATAAATCGTGTATGCATTCACCCTGACAAAATAAAATTTATTTTTAAAAAATATGTAAGTTAGCTTATATATTGTCATGAGGTCTTGGTTTTAACAATTATTAAGGACCCCTAAAATTATTAAATATTAATCCTCAAGGAGTGCATGATTCCTCTCACATTTGCCCAGTCTTGCTGTCTTTGTATGATATATTCTGTGTATTAGCCCTATCATTTAGAAAATCCTCTCATTAATTAGTGATATGATCGAGGAGGAGAGAGAGCGGGCAGGAAGATGGGCAGATGCTCGCGTGGAAATGTACATGAGGTCCGTGAAAAAGAAGTCCACCAAGCGTAAAAAGCGAGAGGATGACGAGGAGGAAGAGGAAATGGTTCCACTGTCCCAGCACAACGCTCAGCTGGCCAGACTGCAGGTATTGACACTTACATACTATCTTAAATCTTGTTCCTTTGGTCTTAGACAAATGATATAAAATGAGATGTACGAAAGTAGCCTCATAGTGACCCTATTAATGCATTCATATTTTACCTCATGCAATGTTTAATAGCTTGTTTCTTATGGTCCTGTGCATCATGATGCAGTTTGAATTAAGGGTGAAATGGATAGCAGATTTAGGATATGCCCTCATGTATCCAGTGAGTAAACATGGAGAAAATATACATAAAAGGATTTCTTATTTACTTTGTATTGCAATATTTTGTTGAAAATAGCATGAAACATGAAAGGTCTGGAATAAGGGTCCTGTAGTTCTCTGCAAGTTTTGATGCTACTCATTGTTGTTATTGATCTTTTATGGTACACGTGAAAATGTGAAGATCATAATCTTGAAGGTAAAATTAAGAACTATTGTTATATGATTACCCTCATGTGCAGGTATTCGCTTTCTATAGGACAAGTTCCTAATTATATTTCTAGTCATTTGGTGGTATAAAATTTTCCCTTATGATGTAGGGTCAGTGAAAAAGCCTGCAGGGTGACTCTCTTTAAGACAACTTTCAGTCTTTGTAGCTAAAATCTGAAATAAAGCCTAATTTCCTTGGTATCATTAATTTTAAAAGCGCAAGAAAAATGGAATTTCTGTATCTCCCCTTTCTTAATATTTTTGCGTGGATGTGATGAAGTCAAAATCAACTTGACTCAATAGCTTTGTGACCTTCCTCATGAATATTTATTGGATTGTAAGTTGTATGTTCTTGGTATATTGTAACGTAATGCAATTAAAAGTTCTGGTGTTGACAACAACCGTTTATTAGCGGAACGAGAACACAACGGGAGCATATGGGGGTGTTTCACCAGCCCCTAAAAGAGAGTGTATAAGGGGCATGTGTCAAGATTGCTAAACAAAATCAAACGTGCAGAGATACTGATATAAAACTAACATGGTCTGTCTAGTACACGACAGTAAGGCACAAACTGTACAAGCACATATGGTCCATTTCTTTGTTTTAGGATCAGGCTGGCCAGATTGCTGATCTCCAGGATTCTTTAGATAACACTAAAGAAGAAATTAAGCAACTGCAAGACGCACTCAAAGCTGCCATATCTGAAAGAGAGGCTGCCCAAGGCCAGCTGTCTCAGCTGAAATTTGAAGTCGCTAATCTAAAAGAAGCTACAGAGAAGTCAGACTCAAAGGTAATGAGTTTCCCCTCATTTAATATGAGAAAACCTGATGCTGATTCTTTCTCAAGTTTAATGTGAATGAATTTGATGTCAGTAATTGATCACGAGACACGCATTCAGGATTATTAAACACAGTTTTATTCAACCGTTAAGTTAGGTATATATCCAGAGAAATACAAAGAGCACTCTAGATATATGTAACTATATCTTTACTATTTAACATATTCAGGTTGTATTTGCTGAGAAATCACAGAAAATGGTTCACAATTCAATAGTAATATCTTAACTAAATTGGAAATGCCTTGATGAAGCTTGGGTATTTTTAAAGCATAAGTTATAAGCATAAGAATAGCTGAATGATTTAGACTTTTTACATTTTTTTGTGTTTGGCTGTTGCAGGCCCTTAACAAGTCTCTGTGTGAACTGTCACAGTCTGAGATTGTGAGGTCACTCACACAGCAGATAAGTCAACTCAAACAAGAACTGGAGGGAAAGGTAGGCAGTGAAGAGAATTTTCTTGATTTTTTTTTATATATTTACCAAGAGCTTATTTTATTTAAAACTATCTTCTAACAACTGGCCCACTTCCTCTGTTGAATGTTTTTTTTTTTTTCTAACACAGAAACCCCTCATTGTGTAGAGTTTAAAGTTATCGTCACTGAATTGTGTACCTCCAGTGTATCAGGTGCTAAGTATATTTTCAAGTACTAAACCACAAACAAGGTTTATATTTTTTACTTTATGGCAGAATTGCATTCATTAAATTAAACTTCATAAAAACACTTATGACACGTTTTCTGTATGGGCCATGGAGCTGGCAGTTTTATGATTAGATTTAACGATTCGATTCGGGTTTTGGGATACTTTAGTTTGTTAAATTAATGCTAGATTTCATACTGAAGCAGGCTATGGAGAGTTTTTTGTTTGTTTGATGTTATGCTTCAGTTTGAATGTTTCAATGACCACCTGATTCATAACCTTTCAGATATTTAAGTAATTAGTAACCATTTGTTCTAATCTGTTTCAGATTGCTGAGAATGGCGAGCTGAATGAGATGCTAACAGAAGCCGGGGAAACATTCCAGGCCAAGGAAGCTCGAATCCGTACACTCGAGGCGCAAGTGGCAGCCGGGACACCTAAAAAAGGTAGGACTCCTACCTTCGCTCGTCTTACAGCCAACTCCAGTGGTTTTGCATCTGACTTCAGTGACTGTGTCAGTGTACACAGACGGACCATTGGGGTACAGACTATTGAGTCCATTAAAGACTTTGCTAAAGCATGCAATAAAGGGGGCGCCCTTACCATGTTCGATTCTAGTAGAGCGTCTAACCATGTGGACATCCCCTGTACTCTGAAACCGCTAAAAGAAGTACAGCTACCGGATGAAGAAGACAATTACCATGGCAATGCATCAGTGGTTGTTGACTTGTCCTCCTGTGTTAATGAAAACATGGCATCTCAGATGCAGTCCTTCAGCTTGAGTCACTTCCAGCCTGCAGCTTCGTCAACAATGGCCAACTGTTTAGAGGAAGAGCCCACGCTGGTGAAAAGAGCAAGTATATGCAAGAAAAAATATGGCGAAACACGCAAACACACTGCCAACGAAGAACAGGAACCAGATAGGCATAGGAGGCAGCAGAAATCAAGTTTAGATGATAAAAAACAAACTGGGGCTGCATGCAGCAAATCCATGCTGTCAAATGCTGCAAGGGGCTCAGGCATGTTGGCAAAGCATACCCACACCAGTAGAATGAGACTCATGCATGCAGTGTCCCCGTCTGCTAATCCTGCAAAACGCGCAAAAACTGACAGGGATTCTGGAAAATCTATCATGAACAAAATGAGCAATGCTCTGCGCAGAGCAGTCGCTGGTAAAAAAGGCCAGACGAAGGAAGAAAAGAGAAGGTCATCAGTCGGAGTCAGAACAAGGGCAAGGACAAAAAAGCGATAGACTGGTCTTATTTTTCTCAGAGTGATTAGATGCCATGGTCTTGTTTAGGATATTTCGTTCAAGCCAATATCGGGTATGAGAGCTCATCACTTGATTTGTAATGTTGTCTTATATCTCACTGTAACGATTAGTAACATCCCTATGTAATATACATAAGTACCTGTTCTTTCCTTGTCAGACAACATGAGCCTTAGAGTTTATTTAAATCCAAGGCTGTGTCCTAATGCAATGGGGCCTGTTATGACAAGTTTTGAGTTGCAGGTAGCAGCATTTGTATATTTTAAAGTTTTACCATTCATGGTGATAAATCTATAGAAAAATTTAATGTTTGTACCATATATGTGAATACATTAATAATGGTAATGAAAACACCTGCGGCCGGTATCAGTTTACCCCCTGAATATTTATTCCTATTAATGTAATTCAATTCCAATAAATAGTTTTTCCTTCTGTTTCAGAATTGACCCCTTATTTAACATTCTTCATTATCACAGGCTTAATGAGTTTGTGTTCAGAAGCTATTACCTGCTTATTAAGATCCTGCAATCTGTAAAGGTCCTCTGTCAGACTCTAAATGTTAAAGTAAAATTATAAGGCCTGGAGCTGTTTACTTAACATTTTCAACATTTAACCCTTGCACTGGAGGGAGCCTGTTTCTCCTTCCATTCATATAATATTGCATATTTATGAGACATCCCTGAGACATAACTGATACTTTTTACCATGTTTTAAGTATGTGAAAAAGAATTATATGGAAAAAAATTGATACTTTGAACCATGCTTTAAGTATATGTAAAAGATTTATACTGTGCTTCTCTCTCTCTTCAAACCATTCCAGTTTGTGGCCACAGAGTGATGGAAAAAATAGTTATTTTAGTCTTTAAGTGGAGAATAACCAGATCCATTAACTGCTGTTTATAAAATAAAAATGAACCATTTAAAATGTCTTTCATGTTACGTTAAACTGTGGTATTTGGGACCAGTTATATATGAGATTTACAAGTTCCAGTATTTTTGTGTGATATTATTTAAAACTGCTTTGATCTGTTTTATGGAAAACCATGTAAAAGAAATTATCAAACAGATCTCACAAGGCCTGTTAAAGGTCATTACTCAGGGGCTTTTTCTGGATTAGTTATTCAGGAGTATACCTTTCTCTTTCAAATTAAATTGAGTTAGAATTTACAATCAACATTGTTTTCATACGATTTCAAATATATTTATCAAATGATGGTTGGAAAGAGCTTTTTCATTTAAATACAATGCACCGTTAAGCTCTTTGTGTTTTAATTCTTGATTAATAAAAGGGTCTCAGGAAAATATGCTCTTGTTAATACATAAGTCATGTTGGACTTCCACTCTGGTGTCACTCCATTGACATATTACATTAAGGCTGTTTCATTATAGCTGATGTTCCTGACTGCAGATAGGCTGGAACAAGTTACCCTCAAACTAAGGCAGTGTCCGTGAGTCTGTGTTGTTATATTTCGTTTAAAGCTGATGGCACATCGGCCCATGCACACTGGTGTGTTGTCAGTTATTTGACAATATTTTCAATATGTAACAACATCGAGCTATTATGGACGCCCTGCTCTTGGTTCAAGGGCGACTTATTCTGGGCAGCCTGGCCGTAGGAGGAACATGGCTACGATTAAATAGCTTTAATATCATCATAGGTCAATGGTGCAGGAACAGAGTCAGTAAGAGTACAATTTACTTATTATTTAATAAGAGTAAGGAAAATGTGATCGCAAATGATTGATAGCAAGACGCACATCATAACAGTTAATAAAGTACTGATGAATGTGTAGATCTATAAAGAATGTATGATGTGTATAGTTTGGTATGGTGTGTAAATATTTTATATTGTATATACATCTGTGCTTTGTACATAGTAAATCAGTAATATTGCATAATGTGTTCATAATCTTTTCCATATAATGCGTGTATGGTTATAGAATTATCATTTTGATTTCAGTTGTATTTTCCCCACAATCCATTCACATTTATTAACAGTATGTGAAATAGTTATTTCATTTGAACTAAATATATATGTAAATGGAAGATTTAATGATTAAATTGAAATGTTCAATAATTAAATTGAAACTTATGAATTCAATTATAATTTGGTGCTTTAATAAGAGTATTTTTATTGTTTACCTCATGAAGAGTAATTATATTGGTTCAGTACACTGCTTGGCTCACCTGAGCTCTGTAACATTTAAATGTGCAATGATCATTTCTCTGTCATCAGTATTTGTAATGGTTGTACTTGGTTTATCATTGTAGAAATAATAGGTTTTATTGCCTATTGTTTATGGCTTTACATTAAAGCTATCAAGGAATAATATCTCAGGCCACCCAAAAATAGGAAATTATTGTCCAAAGAAATGACCACTCCTTTATTTATAAAGTTTTACCTCTGAATCAAACATTCACATGTTTTTGGTGTTGATAAAAAAACATTTGACTTTAGCAGATATTATTGACTGGTATTATTATTGCATGGATATTGAATTTTTTTTTTATAATCAGTGAAACCTCAAAATCAATTCCAGCATGAATTGCCATGCTCCAGTGAAAATAAATGTGGGATGTGTTAGTTCAAATGGTGGCTTGTATGTCCTGCATCAGTTTGAGTGTTGTAAAATGTGTGACACTGCAGGATGTTGTTTTTCTGTCATATGATACAGAAACATTCATATAATTTTAAAATTTTATGAAATACAATGCAGTAGCATTAGGTGATACATCTCAGTATATATATCACAGTTTATATCACTGAATTAAGATAAATTTTGATGTATCAAAATATTAAATTATTTCTTTGATGCTTGTTTCCACGTCTAGCGTATCTGAAGGTTTTTCAGTAATATTTTTAAACCAAAGCCCCCCCCCCCCCCCCCCATATCTCAAAACTCTGCAAACTTGGTCTCCATATTGAATTCATTTCAGCCATATTACTGTCAATACTGTATACAGTGGTTGATTTCAAATTCACAGGGTTCAAAATTTTGTAATTTTCGCGTTTTCTGTGTCTTTCAAGGGATCTGTTTTCACTATTTCACCATACAAAAGACCTGCTCAAAGTATAACCATTTACATTTTATGAATTTAATAATAAAATAAAATATTTCATATGCACAAAATTTTAATAATTGCACGCGGGAACCCAAGAAACATTGACAACTGGAATTGTTCATTAATGGCAGATAAGTTGACACAGAATTGATATAATTTATAATTGCAATCCTTGAACATGCATGATTTATTATCATTCATAATATATATTTTTTTACCAAGTTTCAACATGCCTTCAATGATGCACCAATTCCCCTTTCACAAATATCACAAATTTGAAACCCAAGTGAACAAAAAGGCAACCACCGTATACACTTGATTTTTTTTAAAAAGGTAGCTTGGTTTACTTCAGTGATGAAAACATGACATTGTTAATAAGTTACAGATTACATAAACATGAAATACAAAAACTACTATTCAGTACACCAGGTGTATCACTCTACTCTACCATGAAGTTTGTGTGCTTCTGATTGATATAATGGTCTCAGTCAGGAGTCATGTTTAGTCTGCTGAAGGAGTCTCTTCTGCAAGTTGCGACAAGTCAGGTATATCTTAAAGATAAGTTTGATAAGTCAGGAGTATCACTGGTGTCTTGGAGAAGTTTCGTTCAGTCAGAAGTGAAAAGAGTTATTGGCAATCCATGATCATACTATGTCATTTGGACCAGGCAATAGTTGGGTACCGTATAATAAGTAAAATGACTGGAGACTTGGGGAGTCACTGAGACTAGTCATTATGACTTGAGTCTGGGGAGTGTCTCTGACAGGTCATCATGACTCAAGTCTTGTGAGGCTTTGAAACAAGTCATAATGACTCACTGATGTGTAAATGTTAATGGTTGTGTCATTTAATACTTCATACATTTTATGAAATTTTGTAAAATAAATATTTATTAACTTAAATAATATGTTTCTGCTTTACTTTTGTCATCTGTTCAGGGTACATTTTCTGGTATACATGAGTTTACAGTGAAAGCTTGATGAACAGACATCAGATATCTATGTAATTTATTAGCCTCTGAAGTTAATCTTTGGTATTGGCTTTAACAATTAACTTTAACATTAAGAAGTTATTTTTACTCACTTGAGGCAAAGTTGAAGACCTTTAGGGATGAAGTACTCCTTTGTAAAATGCAAGGAAATCTCTTTTAGGTAACTACAATTTTGTTAACAATTCAGTGAATATCTTTTTCATTGTCACACACTGCCTGGTTGTGATTTAATCTTGTCAACGTGTGTACAATTATGTAACAGTAAAACTAGGCAAACAAGTGTTGGTTTGCAATACTAAGAAGATCCTGCCTAATGAAGTTTGGAGACTGGAGGAAGATAATGCAAAATGGATGGTTCTGCCATTGAAGAGAAATATACTTTATGTCCCATTTCCCTTCAGAAATCCTTACTTCTTTTAAAACATCAGTCACTGAAGTCAGATCTTGCATCATACAAAGTTAAATATTTATGTGTGCATTTAATCAGATAAATCTAAGGGAATTTAGTGTTTTAACCATTTAAAAATTTTTCAGATTTAAATTAAAGTAGGTTTGCAATGTTTAAGTTTTAAAGCAATAGTCCTAAACAATATTTCCATGTTATCACCTTACATCAATGTAATTGTTTCACAGGGGACTGGAATGGCAAAAATATGAGCCATATCTGCAAATACAAACATTGAGCCTTCAGGTTCCATGTAATTTCAGTCATTTGATTTTTTAGGCAAGAGAGGAAAAGTGACCATGGCCATTTATAGCATATTTCATAAATATATACTCGTATTTTTATTAATAAATTAATATTTATACAAAAAGGCATGTGGTTTTGACCCCCCTTCCCTGATTATAGTCCTTCCTTGTGAGACTACCTACTAGGTCAGTTATCCTGTCTGTATAGAATGAACTATAATGAGAAATGTGTGAGCTGCATATCCATTGTGAATGAATGCATGATTGTATGTGTGTGCAAGACAGGTATTTTACTGTGCAAAATATTGTACTGTTCAATCAAGCACAAAATTTAATGGCAGCAGTGACCGTGGTCTATAATGTCCAGGTAAAGGCAGTGTAAGTTAGAGCACCTTGTTTTATGCAAGGTAAAGCTTGAAAGTATGGTAAAATTCAGTGAGTAGGGTGTGGTAAATCCTTTAATCCTTTTTTATGATTCATTGGGTAACACGGACATCCTTTTGTTAGGTTTTATTGTCATGTAATCCATAATTGTCTACAATAATTGAGTGCTTGAATTTGAAAGAAAAATTACCCACTTTTAAATTAAATAGTATGTGATGATCCTCCCATCGAACAAAATTTGTAATATTAAAGAAAATGGTAATAGTACAGGGTTACTGCAACCCCAAAGTTTAGGCAACTAGATGGATGATTACCCCTGCAGGGAAATTAAAAGTTCCCCAGAGGGAGAGAGAGGAGTAATCTCCTGAACACTCATATCAGCCAATGCCTTCTCCCACACCCCAGAAAACAGACATTTTAAGCCTTCGGTGGAAATCCTGTGGCATTAGTAGTATTTTTATTTTTACTTTTGTTATTATTAATATTATTATTATTATAATAATCCTAACATAATAATTTATTAAATGGTTTTCTATATCTTCCTTTATAGACAGTGCCATCTACAGTCCATAGACTTTAAAGATTTAACAGGAATAGATTAATTTCAAGCTCTGGATGTGAAGGTTTGAGGATGCTACCCCTGCAAGACTTCACTGCAGTGAATAGAGTAAGCATGTGTACTCATGTCTTTACAGGTTCAGACCAGACACTGGAGGATGTGACTCGACAGTTAGGTCAGGTGATCAGTAAGCTCGCTGATACAGAGGAGCAGCTGGATAGTAAGACCAGCGAGACTGAAACTCTGAAGAAAAAGCTTGAGGAAGCTTCCAAAGCTGTTCAGGATCTGCAGGACATGAGTAAGGAGAACAAATCACTGAGCAAGAAGTTGATGGCTGTGGAGTCAGAGCTTTCAGCTTTGAAGTCTGGATTCAAAGAGAGAGAAGCTGAACTTGGCAAGATGAAACTAAAACAGAAAGATGAACAAGAGCTGCAGGAGCAGATAGCCCAGCTAACTGCAGATAATACGAAACTTAATACACAGCTCAGGAAAGCAAATGAAAGTCTTACAGTAGTGGAAGCCAAGAACAAGAAATTAGAAGAATCTGTCAAGGAGCATTCAACTGTCCTCTCTGACAATGAGATCTTTATTGCAGAACTTAACAAACAAGTCAGGACATTAAAAGCAGAATTGGAGGTAAAACACAAGGAAATTGAAGAAGATCCTGCTGAAGCTGATATGGACATCATCAGGTCAAGTCCAGAAATGAAGAAAATTGCAGATACAGGGGTTGACAATAGAGACAATGTTGAAGGCTCTATAAAGGCACTCACTGACCAGCTTGAAGGTTTGCAAGAAATTCTAGAACGCAAAAGTAAGGACCTGAGCAAGGAATCCAGAAGATCATGTGAGCTTGAGCTGAAGATCAACGGCTTGGAGGAGTCTTTGAAACAGGCCAATGAAGAAATCAGGAAGAGGGCAGGTGAGGTTTCCAAGCATCGAGAACAAGCAGCCAATCACCGAAATGAAGTCCAAAGGCTTAGAGATGAACTTCAGCGTGCCAAGGGAGACCTAACAAAGGTTACGCAGCAAGCTAGCAAGGTTGATACCAAGTACCAGAAAATGTTGCAAGAAAAACTGGCTCTGCAAAGTAAAATATCATCCGTGGAAAAGGTTCATATGAAGATGACTGGCAATGCAAGTGAGAATAATGCCAAGATAACTGATTTGCAGAATGAACTGGATGACTATATATTTAGGGTGAATGAACAAGCCATTGAGAATGGCGATTTGAAAGATCAAATGGCAGAAAATGCTAAGGCTTACAAAGAGACCAAGTCCCAGCTAAATGAGCTACAGAAGGAGAAAGCCAAATTGAATGAGAACATTATTGAGAAAGAAGCAATAATAATTGGTCTTAAAAATAAAGTGACTAATTTGGAATCACAAATGAGCTCAGAGAGGAAAATCAGATCCAAAGCAAATGGTCAGTTAGATGAACTGTTACAGAGCAAAGCGGTTCTAATTGAGGAGCTGAACACCAAGGTTGAGACTTCGTCCCGCCAGATGAATGCTGATAAACTCAAACACAAGGAGACCGTGTCAAAACTAGAAGAAGTGGAGAAACAAATCCAGCAAGTTCAGCTAAAATATGAAGCTGAGAAGACAAAGCATGAGGCAACAAAAGAGAAATGGGAAGCAGATGTGGTCAAGTACAAGAAACAGTTGGAGACGAGCCAGTCCGACTTGCGGGACATCCAGCATGAATACTTTGAAGCTACAGGAAAACTGGATTCACTTCAGATGTCCATAGAGGCACTCCAGGAAGCAGCGGACGCTTCCAAAGAGCACAGCAAGGTTGCTCAAGAGAAGGAGGAACAGCTGGCCATGATGATGAAGACCCTAGAAGAACAGAGGACGGCCAACACAGACTTGCAGTGTCTGGTGGAGGAACTGAAGTCACAAGTGGAAGATCACCAGAGGCAGAAGAAGCTGGATGATGCAAAGCGACGTCATTCTGATGTCAGCATGGTGGATCTGGCTGCCAAAGTGAAGGAGCTAGAGAGGCAGCTGGTTGATGCTGAATTGAAGGCTTCTAATTGCAGCAAACAGCAGGATCTGAGGACAGCAGAGCAAGCCGTGGAACAGTCACAGACATTGGTTGCTCAGCAAGAAGAGGAGATTAAGCACCTGAAGAGTGAGCTGCGTAATCTTAATTCAGTTGAACAGGAACTGAAACAGAAAGCATCAACAGAGGAGGCTTGTAATACTGCTGCATTAGCAAAATACCAAAAGCAGGTAAGTCAGTTACATTTGTAAATATATACTTGTATGCTTCCGTATAATTGGCTGATAATGCAGTGTGCTGTAGTGAATTGAACTCGAAGGATATGCCACCTTACATAAACAAGGCCCCATTAACACTTTTTTTTCTCAAAGCACATGGTATTTAGATTGATTGCCTAAAAACTACAGTTATGTTTTCTTTATTTAATAGTTTATAAGATTCCATAAATTGGCAATAATTACATTTTTATTTAAGTTAATATAATTAGTTAAATATCAGGTGAAAAAATAACATCCAGATACTACCAAAATATCAGGGGCGGGGGTTATAATTTTTGTCAAAATTCTGAATAGTGTTTCTTAATAATGTCATTTTTAGAAGCCATTATATGATTGGATTTTTGTACAAATATTTATTCCTGTAGGTATGTCAGTATGTCTGAACCCTGAACCAGTGTACAACAGCAACAAGTTAAACTGGCCTACCAGGTCTATAAGACAAAAGTTAAACAGTATATTGTTACTGCCTTTTACTCTAAAGCAGTTATATCAGTCAGATGCAGAAGATTTTTAAGAAATGTTCCCATGTATTGTTAGGTCAAGGACCTTGAGGATGTGGTTCGTGACCTTGAGGCATGCCTGTGCTCATCTAAGAACCGAGAAAAGCAACAGGGTGGTCAGGTAGAGAAATTGCGTAAAAAGTGTCATGAACTTGAGAGGGAAATCACCAAGCGAGAAGACCAAATACAAGAGTTAGAAACAGAACTGACAGTTGGTAAAACTATGAAAAAGGCAGAGAGGGAAGCACAAGAGCTCCAGACACAGTTAAGCAAAGCAGAAGCTTCCCTTAGAACGAAAACCAATAAGATAGATGAACTACACAGTAAAATAGCAGAGCTGGAGGAGTGCTTGGAAGATGAAAAACGACAAAATGACATGGAAAAGAGAAGGTTACAAAGTAAGTTAGAATCAGCTACTGAAAACTACAACATGATTAAACTTGAAAAAGAAGAATCGAACAAGAGATTGTCCTTGTCGGATGCCAAGCTGAAGGAGCACGAGAGGAACCTAAAGAACATCCAGACAGAGCTGTCAGCAGTACAAAGTACACTGCAGGAAAGGGAGGCAGATCTTGAGCTGGCAATGGCTGAAGTATCTTCAAAGAATGAAAAGTCGAAGCAGCTCAAAAAAGAACTTAAATCATTGAAGGAAGAGCTTGAAACGACTAAAGGTGAAATGGAAGCTCAGAGGAGCAAGTTAAACCGAGCTCAGACGGATTCTGAGAAAAAATGTGTGTCCTTGCAGTCAGAACTTGAGACTCTGAGGGGAGAGCTGGGTGTGCTGCACAGCCAAAACGAGAGCTTAATGGAAGCTAAACAAGAGGCTGAAACCAGGGCCGTTAAGTTGGAGGAAAAGCTGGCAGGGCTGTCGGCTGAGATGAAAGGCAAGGCCGAATCAGCTGATAATTACGATAAGAAGATAAGTGAACTGAAGGAGGAGGTTAAGACACTCAAAGCTCAGGTAAACTCCAGAAAATATTCTTGTTTTATTGATAAGGTTTACAAACCTTAGGAAAAGGTTATTTGTATCACCAAAATGCATCTGACGATGCTTATTATATAAATCTGCTCAAACCTCAGTGATCAGTCTTGTTTTCTTATCAAATGTGAACAATTATATGTATTATTTACTAAACTTGCAGAGATTACTATTATTATCTACTAAATCTTAAGAGGTTACTTGTATTATTTGCTAAAACTGAAGAGTTTATACTTGTTATTTGCTCAAACTTTAGAGATCATTATTATTATTATCTACTGACCCTGCACAGATCATTCATTATCTACTAATATTATCTACTTAATTCTCATTATTCTTGTAAACTTGAAAGATTATTCTTATTTATTTTCTGAACCTCGAAAGATAACTTTTATGACCCCTTCAGATGTAAAGAGATGTTAAAATTACTGTACCTCGAATTTTATTTTTAACAAACCCCTCGTTAATTTTTACAGTCATATTGTGTTTTAAAGGTATTATATATTAAGAATCTTTCTTCTGTTTTTAAGGCTAAGAAAGCAGCTGAGCATGAAGCTGCTGCCAAGGAAACTGTCACTGAATTGCGGAAGCAGCTGGAAGAGAAAATCAAACAGGTGGATACATTAAAGGAGCAGGTGGACAAGTCCAAGGTCGCGACCCTGGAGCATCAGACTCTGGTGCAGGATCTCACCAGAGTAAGTCTGGAAGTTATACAACTCAAGAAAAGCATTATTGATAAGTTTTAGTTTCCTTTTTAAGTAAGGTAAAATAAGGTAAGCATTATCAGCTGTAATGGCACCAAACAATATTCTTTAATATCATGACGTGATATAAAGGTAAATCAAAGGTATTATTTAGATAAAAAATTGTATTATAAAAATAAAATTGGTAAAATTAAATGTTAGACCTGTGGGAAACTGAATTAATAGAAGTTATTATGTTATTTCTGGCTTATCATACTTTGTATTATTTATCAGAAATTCTCATGGAGTACCTATAAATATGCTGACATTTTCATGCTTGTATTTCATTAATTTTTTATTTTTTTATATTAAAGTCTAAGGAAAGGGAAGATCTTTTAAGAGAACAGCTTCAAGGATCATCAAAACAAATCGAGGATGACAACATCACCATAAAGGAGCTAAAGGAGAAGGTCAGTACTGCAGAAGAAGCGCTGGAGAAAACACAAGAGGAGCTGTCCAGCAACACACAGCTTCTCAAGGAGACCAAGGTGGGTATTACTGATCCTAAAATATTAGTGTAAAAACATGTCTGTACCTGAGGTACCCCCCTTATGCTGGTGTCGCTTCATTCCTGCTCTAACTAGCTACCCCCCTTATGCTGGTGTCACTACATTCCTGCTATAACTTAGTACCCCCCTTATGCTGGTGTCACTACATTCCTGCTATAACTAAGTACCCCCCCTTATGCTGATGTCACTACATTCCTGCTGTAACTAGGTACCCCCCTTATGCTGGTGTCGCTACATTCCTGCTCTTACTAGGTACCCCCCTTATGCTGGTGTCACTAAATTCCTGCTATAACTAGCTACCCCCCTTATGCTGGTGTCACTATATTCCTGCTATAACTAGGTACCCCCCTTATGCTGGTGTCACTACATTCCTACTATAACTAGCTACCCCCCTTATGCTGGTGTCACTACATTCCTGCTATAACTAGGTACCCCCCTTATGCTGGTGTCACTACATTCCTGCTATAACTAGGTACCCCCCTTATGCTGGTGTCGCTACATTCCTGCTCTTACTAGGTACCCCCCTTATGCTGGTGTCACTAAATTCCTGCTATAACTAGCTACCCCTCTTATGCTGGTGTCACTACATTCCTGCTATAACTAGCTACCCCTCTTATGCTGGTGTCACTACATTCCTGCTATAACTAACTACCCCCTTATGCTGGTGTCACTACATTCCTGCTATAACTAGCTACACCCCTTATGCTGGTGTCACTACATTCCTACTATAACTAGCTATCCCCCCTATGCTGGTGTCACTACATTCCTGCTATAACTAGCTATCCCCCCTATGCTGGTGTCACTTCATTCCTGCTATAACTAGCTATCCCCCTATGCTGGTGTCACTACATTCCTGCTATAACTAGGTACTCTCCTTGTGCTGGTGTCACTACATTCCTGCTATAACTAGGTACTCTCCTTGTGCTGGTGTCACTACATTCCTGCTATAACTAGGTACTCCCCTTGTGCTGGTGTCACTACATTCCTGCTATAACTAGGTACTCCCCTTGTGCTGGTGTCGCTACATTCCTGCTATAACTAGGTACTCCCCTTGTGCTGGTGTCGCTACATTCCTGCTATAACTAGGTACTCCCCTTGTGCTGGTGTCACTACATTCCTGCTATAACTAGGTACTCTCTTTGTGCTGGTGTCACTACATTCCTGCTATAACTAGCTATCCCCCCCATGCTGGTGTCACTACATTCCTGCTATAACTAGGTACTCTCCTTGTGCTGGTGTCACTACATTCCTGCTATAACTAGGTACCCCCCTTGTGCTGGTGTCACTACATTCCTGCTATAACTAGGTACTCCTTTGTGCTGGTGTCACTACATTCCTGCTATAACTAGGTACCCCCCTTGTGCTGGTGTCACTACATTCCTGCTATAACTAGGTACTCTCCTTGTGCTGGTGTCGCTACATTCCTGCTATAACTAGGTACCCCCCTTGTGCTGGTGTCACTACATTCCTGCTATAACTAGGTACTCCCCTTGTGCTGGTGTCACTACATTCCTGCTATAACTAGGTACTCCCCTTGTGCTGGTGTCACTACATTCCTGCTATAACTAGCTACCCCCCTTGTGCTGGTGTCACTACATTCCTGCTATAACTAGGTACTCCCCTTGTGCTGGTGTCGCTACATTCCTGCTATAACTAGGTACTCTCCTTGTGCTGGTGTCACTACATTCCTGCTATAACTAGCTATCCCCCCCATGCTGGTGTCACTACATTCCTGCTATAACTAGGTACTCTCCTTGTGCTGGTGTCACTACATTCCTGCTATAACTAGGTACCCCCCTTGTGCTGGTGTCACTACATTCCTGCTATAACTAGGTACTCTCCTTGTGCTGGTGTCACTACATTCCTGCTATAACTAGCTATCCCCCCCATGCTGGTGTCACTACATTCCTGCTATAACTAGGTACTCTCCTTGTGCTGGTGTCACTACATTCCTGCTATAACTAGGTACCCCCCTTGTGCTGGTGTCACTACATTCCTGCTATAACTAGGTACCCCCCTTGTGCTGGTGTCACTACATTCCTGCTATAACTAGGTACTCCCCTTGTGCTGGTGTCACTACATTCCTGCTATAACTAGGTTTCCTCTTTGTGCTGGTGTCACTACATTCCTGCTATAACTAGGTACTCCCCTTGTGCTGGTGTTGCTACATTCCTGCTATAACTAGGTACTCCCCTTGTGCTGGTGTCGCTACATTCCTGCTATAGTTCCTTACCCTTACTTTGAGTCAGAGTACAAGTCCAAGTCCAGAACCCTTGAGGCCGAGTCCCTAAAAAAGTTTGGATGCAAGTCCTTTATTACTGAATGCATGATATATTTTGTCCTCTACAGGATTTATTGAATGAGAAGGAGAAAGAACTGAGCACTGTAACCGAGGAGAAAACTGAACTGTCCTCCCAGTTGAAAAGCAGCGAGCGCTCTGTGACCCGTCTTGAGTCTCGTCTTAAAGCTCGTAACAGTACGATCGAGGAGCTGATGACAAAAATGGAGGAAGAACGCAAGGGATTTGAACTGGCACTCAAAGGTATATCTCCTCATATTTATTGTGCTCTATAATCTCATTACATCTCATAACATTATGAGTACCTGGGGTCCTTAACTGAATCCAGATGCATGAATATTAATGCATTGTGCTCTTAATTTATCTAAAATTCACAATGTCCAGAGGGACCTAGCATTTTGTCAGAATGTTTGAGGAAAAACAAAAAGGGGTTTTAGCCTTCAGCATATATAGGCTGATGGGCTATTTTTGTCATCCAAGCCGTCTTGCCCTATGTCTTAGCATCTGTCCGACGTCCTTGTACTTTTTACTGTGGGAGTGGTATATCTCAAGAAGGATTCACCACAGGAAATTAATATCATCAGTGCAGGTGCATATTAACAAAATCTAGGTCAAGCTCAAAGATTGGTGACCTTGACTTGTTTAACAATGTTACAGAGCTAATTAAAGGGAAAAAAACTTAGAAGCTTATTTCTCAGGAACCACTGGGTGGATTGTTATAAAACATGGTATGGTCTCTTGCCCTGATGATCTGTAACTGCTGCACGAGTGTGGTGGTGCCTCTTACAATTTATGACTTTTAATGAATTTTTATCAGCTTTTCAAATTAAGTCATGTTAGCAGAATATCTAAATAAATTCAACAAAGGAACTTCATTTCTTCAGTGCAGATGCATATCAACAAAATCTCAGTCAAGTTTGAATATGGATGACCTTGACCTACTTATCAAGGTCACAGAGCTAATTATAAATTGATGATCTGTAACTGCTGCAATATGTTGGCCACCTATAGTATCTTAATTTTTTATGTTTTTTTAATTATTTTTTTTTGCTTGTGAGCACCATTTCTAAAAAGGCATTAAACATAGGTACTTTGTTTCTTAGTGGATCTTGGTGGAGTCAAAAGAAGGATTATTTGCCCCCTTTAGTGTTGCTAAAGACATGTTATTTACAGGTAATCCCCCACAGAGTGTTTATCATACAGGTTTATATCACATTTACCAGACTTGCAAAGATTCTACATAGCACTCAAGTTCAAATAAAAATCTTATTTTTTTATTGGAGAATAATTAATATAGGGCGAAGCCCTTTTTTCTGATCCTCATTGCTTTTTCTGCAGTATAATATTGTTTTAACCAAATTAAAATCTTGAACAAGAGACACGTATTGATATACATCCGTGAGAGAATTTTTAAAACTTTTACCACCCATAAACACTGTTTTTTGGCTGAGGGCTGTTGTTTGCTTTTGCTGATTTTCTATTTTTTTTTTTTTAAATAAAGGGGATTCTGCCAGGGATGTTACCTGGAGTTGAACATTTTATTGTAGATGCAAAGTGTAATGAGGTTGTGATTGAGGAACTAAAGAAAGGATTGGAGGAACAGGAGGCGACCATGGAACTCCAGGATCAGACCATTAAACATAAAGAGGAGGAACTGGAAGCCCTGCAGAAAGGTAAGAAAACATCTGACAAACAAAGTTTATCCATGAACATAAGGGCAAGAAGAACTCTGGCTGTAAATTTACATTATTTCATGATAGGACACCTTGATACATCACTCATGATATAATAATACACCAATCAATACATAAAAAGTACATTTTGTTAAGAAAAGATTCAAAACCAAGGTCAAACCTTTAAAAATATTACATGTTCACAAGGCCTTTGCCTATACACTTCAACCACTTTTTGCCACACCTGTTATATTGTTATATATGTATTTTCAGACACCATAGTAATATAACATTGTTATATGTCATAGGTTATGGGTATGCATGGGTCCATGTATGTAACTGTAAACAATGCTGATTTACTACTGCTTAATTTCTTTTCTGAAAGAATTTCATGAATTTTAATTTTTTAAGGATTAGAGGGATTGGCTTTTACTATAAGCAAATATCTAGATGATAAAATTATATATATTTTAAATCTGTCTTAAGTGAGATGAATATTACAGTTTTTCCCTATACATTTGATTATAGAGTATGACCAAGTGATAGAGAAGTACCAGTCTATGACAGAAAAAAGCCACGGATCAAACCAAGAGATGCGTCAACTACAGCGGGAATACAACCAGCTTAAGCGTGACATGGACAGGCAGGCAAGTGATGCAGCTGACAGTCGGCGCCACCTGGAGGACGAATGCAAGAGACTTAAGAAAGAGATTGAAAAATTAACAGATAAAGCAGAGGAACAAAAGCTACAAAAGGAACAAGAGATTAAACAATTAACTTCAGAAGCTGAAGAGCACAGCCGTGAAAAGGAGCATATTGAGGCTAAGTTTGCTGCAGAACGCAATGCGCTTGTCGCTGAGCTGGGTGAGCTACGCAGTGAGCATTCCAGGAGGGAGACAGAGCGACAGCGGGCTGCCCACACGGAACGCTCAGAGGTCCAGACTCTGACATCACAGCTAGAACAGCTGCAGCAAGAGAAGCTACAGAATAACAAAGATAAAGCACAGCTGGAGAAGGAGGTCAAGACTGCTAACCAGGAGCTCCAGCAGATGGATAAACTCCTCTCGGGTATGTGAGAAGTGGTGCATGCGCTACTGTTATAGGTTCAGTATATTAACTGTGGTTGGCTTCATATTCACAAGGTTGAAATTTCACATTTCATTTTTTAGCTCAGCTGACTATAAGTCTGACTATAGCCATCACTCTTTGTCCGTCGGCCGTCCGGCCATCCGGCCGTCTGTCCGTTAACAAGGCACAAATCGTAACCACTGTACCTGGAATCTTCTTACTTTACATCCAGAGAGGTCCATGAAAAATCTCCTTGGAAACCTGGAATTAGGTCTCTGTTACCCATATCCTTCGAGCTATGGGGCCCCAAAGTACCCCCCCAGATTAGTAAAAAATTTCATACAAAAACTTCAATATCTCATTAACTACATCACTGATGGTCATGATTTTTGGCATACATATTGATCATGAGATGTTCCATCAGTTACTGCAGACTGGTGGCGCCACTTGTATTTTTTTATTTTTTACCAATTTTTTTCTCTATTTTTGAGACCTTTAAAAATGTGGACATCTGTTAACAGGGCACAAATCGTTAAGACTGGACCTAGAATCTTCATTCTTGACATTCTGAGAGACCTATGAAAATTCTCCATGGAAACCAGAAATTAGGTCTTTGTTACCCATATCCTTCGAGCTATGGGGCCCCAAAGTACCCCCCAGAATAGTCAAAAATTTCATACAAAAACTTCGATATCTCATTAAACATCACTGATGGTCATGATTTTTGGCATACATATTGATCATGAGATGTTTCATCAGTTTCTGCAGACTGACGGCGCCACCTGTATTTTTTTATTTTTTTATGAATTGTTTTCTCTATTTTTGAGACCTTTAAAAATGTGAACATCTGTTAACAGGGCACAAATCGTAAAGACTGGACCTAGAATCTGCATTCTTGACATTCTGAAAGACCTATAAGTCTCCATGGAAACCAGAAATTAGGTCTCTGTTACCCATATCCTTTGAGCTATGGGGCCCAAAGTACCACCCAGAATAGTAAAAAATTTCATAAAAAAAAACTTCAATATCTGATTAACTACATCACTGATAGTCATGATTTTTGCCATACATATTGATCATGAGATGTTTCATCAGTTTCTGCAGACTGGTGGCGCCACCTGTATTTTTCAAATTTATACAATTTGTTTTCTCTATTTTTGAGACCTTTAAGGATGTAGTTATCTGTCAACAGGGTTCAAATTGGACCTAGAATCTTCATTCTTGACACACAGGGAGACCTATGAAAAGTCTCCATGGAAACCTGAAATTAGGTCTCTGTTACCCATATCCTTTGAGCTATGGCACTCCAAAGTACAGCTCAGAATAATGGAAAATTTGATACAAAAGCTGAAGTATCTGAACAACTAATCCAGAGACCACCATGCTTCTTTGCATGGATATTAACCATTAAGTGTTTTTATTAGTTTCTGCAGACTGGTGGAGCCACCTGTATTTTTTTAAAGTTTACGCATTTTTTCTCTATTTTTGAGATATATTAATACAGACACAATATCAGCCTGTTGGTTAATCTGTTTGATGCTTCAGTTGAATGGTTATATACTACCATTCAGATGATAAAATTTCCTTTTGCAAATCTCTTCCCAGTCAGCTGAGCGTCATGACCAATGGGTCACTTGTCTTAGGTTTTGTGAGGGTGTATTTTCCAATAAATCTGTGCTGGGAGTATTAGATTGTCCAATATTTTCCATATTTATATAACTTGATACTTGAGTTTGTTGTACTGACAGGGTGTCTTTTTCCAGGAATGTTTCTCTTTTTAAAATTTTAACACTTTTGTGAACATTTGAATTTGAAACTCAGGGAATATGAAACCAACCATAATATAAACTACATAAAGATATCTGTACGATATAATATATCAGGATCAGAAAAAAAAGTTTATACCTGTCTTCACTTGATCTTTTTCTGTTGTGCTGTAGTCAAGGTTCGTGTTTGATTCTAACAAGAACATATAAGAAACCTTGCACTGTGTAAAACATTCAGGTCTTGAACAATTAAAACAGTATCCTTAAATGTGATAGTGGAAGGAGGCAAAAAGAGGAGATAACACAATTTATTTATATGCAGATGGAACCGTATATTGAGATATGGAAATAATTTCATATCCTCATTGAGAGATTGCAATAATCTCAAAACCTCTTTACTGAGAGAGATTGAAATAAACTCAGAACCAAATTTTGAGAGATTGAAATAATCTCAGAACTTTATAATTAGAGGTTGAAATAATATAAGAACCTCATGTTGGGAGTTTGAAAATATTTTATCTTGCTTTATCTACAGAACTAAACATGTATTATGTTTTGAAATCAGTTGTTTCTTCTTGCTGATATATTTTAAATGTGTGCTGCATATTTCTGAGAATGCTTCCACATGAAATTACTATAATTTTTCAATAATTTGAAACCTGATACACAATTTGTCCTATGCTCTTTAACAGAAAGTCGACGGGAGATTGAATCTCTAAAGTGCCACAAGGTGGAGCTACAGCAGACATGTACAGCTGTGGAGAAAGAAAAACAAAAGAATCGTGACAATGAAGATACTATCCAGCGGCTCAGGCAGAAGTTCCAGGTAAGTACTAATTGAGTATATCCCAAATATGTATGAATATATTCACCTCTTCTTTACTCTATCACACCAAGATGGTGCCATCTGACAAAATTGAAATGTAATCCACAAGGATTGGAGCTACTCTATGTCCTGGTTGTCTGCCCTGTGTATCTCTCTTGAGCCAGCTAAATCTAAAGCAAAGGGTCAGATACAGCTCGGTTTGGCCAAATACAGACACACAAGCATATCCTAACTGACAAGTCTTCCCTGTCCGCTCTCAGAAATTGAAAACCCACAACTGTTGACCTACCTCACTTGCTGCCAGTTTTAACTGCAGTCCTATTTTATATAGTCCTAGTTCGTATAATTTATATATATAGTTATCTATAAATATTTTCTCAAATATTCAGTAATATCATATTTTGGTAATAAATGTGGTGGCAAAGATGCAGAACCACAGGAATACAATAACATAGTCACTGAATCACATCTAAACCTGAGCATGTTAACTAGAGCTTTTTTCCCCAAAAATTCATTATGTTCATCTACAGTAGTGTTAGAATTCCGAATGTCCTCTGATTGAGCTGTTGAAACCTTCCTTTAGGTCCAAAGCAGATAAATATACTGCTAGGGTGTCATCTAATTTAAAGTAAACCACACGTCACCAAGCTCATTAAATCAAAATCCAAATATTACCACTTGTTTAAGAAAATGTTCACTGAAATTTCCTTTATTTCAAATTTTGCTATATGAGTAAATAATCGAATCACATCATTTACGTTTGGAATGTTAGATTATGTCTAACTGTTAATACTGAGGCTTACAGGTTAATTGGTTTCATTGTATGTTCACTGTTCATGATTTTTTTCCAGACACTGGAAGAACAAAGTAGTCACCACAAGGAGGAGTCCTTACGCTGGCAACAAAAACTGAATGATATAGAGAAAAAGAAAGAAGAGGAACTGACAGTAAGTGTGGCAAGAAGTTACACTTTAATTGATTTCTTAAATATATAATCAAACTGGGGGATTTGCTTCAAAGCTGTTTGTGCTATGGGTTTATGTCAGTACATTGAGAGTAAGTTTTATATGATACACTTTGTGACTGTTCTATAGATCACTGAAGTATGGTCTTCATTACAACACCTGTACTAACTTATAGGAGTTGGTTCACTGTATGGGAGTCATTACAGTTGTTTAAACTAATTCTACTTTGTATGTATATATGTAATAAGAGATACAGAGATGGAATGGGAATACAGTCTGTTGATATAGACATAACACTGCCATACAGTTAAAACTGCTTTTAATAACTGCACATATGTTATTAAAAGTTGCTATATTCTTTATTGTCTCATCATTACATGTGTACAGTGACTAGATTTTATCCATATTTCTAAGGTATTATTATTAATCTTTGATATTCTAATTACAATGAGATTATTTATTTTCTGTACCAGAAATGGCGCAATGAGCGTGACAAGCTGGTGTCAGGTTTGGAGATGATTCTTAAACAGAAGGACAGTGAGATTCAGCAGTTAAAGAATCAGACGCAGGAATTAAAACAAAACCAGGCTTCTACTCCCAGGAAGGTTTGAATTTATAATTATCTGGCTTTGTCTAATTACCATCAAGTGAATGCCAAACCCATAACCCCGCTATTTAGCTAACCTGTGAGCTTATACAGTGACACAGGATCGTCCGTCCACTGTCCCAACCATGTGTATGTTCACCCTTGCTATTTCAAAAACCATCTGAGCTAGCAATGCAAAATTTTATGGATGATACAATCACATGGCAAACTTTATCAGAAAAATTTATTTTTTAGCCTTCTGCATTGATCTGCACTTTACAGGGGAAAAGTGAGAAAATCTTTAAAAATCTTCTTCTCTGAAACTGTCAAGCCAGATTGATATATATTTCATAGAAATTATTCCAGGAATGAGCTTTGTTCAAATAGTTTCAGTTGTTGCATACTATTGGAATCCATTAAACATTCTTCGGTTATCTTGCAAGGGCACACAAACAGTATTGACAGAAAAATTACTTCCTTTGCTTTGGTTTAATCAAATATATATCACATCTGTTTAACCAAGTGTCACAGAAGTCAACTGTATATAACTGTCAGATACAAGTTAAAATCTCCTTAACTTGTGTTAAGGCCACACCAAAAATTAAATTGTTATACAGACTCTGGTGACAAAAAAATATGTGTGATTGGGTAATTTTTTTATTACTTAATTTAATTCATCAGTCCATACCCTTTTATGTAATGTTGCATGCTTGCCATGAAAAATGAAAAATAAAGTATATGAAACTTTGCATATTATCAATGTGTTATTTTCCAAACCTTTTTGAACCAACTGGCAATATTACGGAAGACCAGGTCCTCATTTTGGAAAAAAAAAAATTGATACTCTGATACTGTAGAATAGACTTTTTTTCTTGTGGCCTAAGCAGGTAAAATCTATCCAAGCCAAGTGTATACAAGATGCTGTTAATTAATATTTTGTTTCAGAATCCTGATGATATTGAGAAGCTTGTTATAAACCTGAGAGCTCAGCTGCACGACCGTGACCAAACCATCGCTCAGCTAAGTGAACATCTGGACCATCAGTCAAACACCAGGCATCCGCGCAGAGGACGAAAACATCAGGTCTCCAACAATGAAGATGATGAAAACTTGAGGAGGGAGGTAGCAATTTTGCACACACAGGTATGCAGTATAAGACTCAATAAAAACTCACCCATCCTTAACTGTAAATATGTATGAAATAGTAAATTTGGTATTTTATAACAGCTTGCAGACAATAACACATGGTTAACAAGAATGGCCAAAAAAAAACAGATTCAGAAAAGTGCAAAATTTGCCCAAGGTTGGAAATTTTGAAATGATTGAGCAGAATCATAAAGATCTTGGTTCCTAAAGGCTTTCATGCTCAGCACCAAAATTTAGCCTTAAATATCTGTTAACTTAATCAGTTAACTGATATGTCTAATTCCTGTGATACAAATTATTAAATTTAACTTGTGAAAAATTATACATGATTATTTCGAAAAATGAAACAGTGGTTTCTCTGGACTTATCAAACCACATAGATTTAAAAAGAAAGTTCTTTTGCCAAAGTAACTAAAGTACACATTTGGTATAAGTAAACATAATTATTACAGAGGTCTGTTTAAATAACAAATATTGACAATAGCATAAGCAAAACTTGTAAATTAAGAAGATAACAGTTAAATACTGGAGCATGACACAATGATATTGTAATTAACATTAAGCTGTTTGTGTTTGGTTAGCTCGAACAAGAACGTGCCGAACACAAGCATGAGCTTCACAAGGTGGTGCGCGCAAAAGATGCTATTATTGACGAAATGAAAGACTGCAACAGCAGGCTCCAAAGAAACCTCCATCTCTCATTGGTAAATGATTTTCCCAGTACTCATCAAAACCGTTATCATCTGTTTATTAGGCCAGAAAAGGTACTTTGTTTCCAGTTACACAGCAGAAAAATAAAAAGGGAAGGTAGAATTTGAGAATTTTTGTTTGTTTCAGGTATTACTTTTGAAAAGGATATTAAACACAAAGATAGTTGGTAGTTCTGAGATGCACATGATAGGGTCATGATCAATCACGTAACCGGAAACAAAGTGTTCAGTTGTTGGCCTAACAAAGTATTACTGCGATCCTAATGATCATCCTCGAAGAAAATAAATTCAAAGGAAGGTGGTGGCTAAAAATCCTTTGTCAAATCAAGATGAATTACATATAATGACATCAAGCCAAATGATTAATGCATTTTCAGCTGAGTAGATATTAACCATTGTCAATGATAGCATCATCTTATTTTCTGCTTTCTGTAATTTCTGCATGGTTTGTTGGTTTTTATGGCATGGTGAACATCAAGACTTGCTTCATACATAACTGATGGTGTCAAGGTCAGTTTCAATTAACAGTTTCAGTGATAAAGCAAAACAAAAAGCAAAATAGACTGGTACCTTTGCTACCCTAACTGTTCTTTAGCTCAGTAATAGAGAAATATTCTAAATTCCTCTTGTAAGATATATTTACTGAACAGAAGCCGTGTGCTAACATTTGTAACAGCTTCCAGCATGCTACGTCACCTAACTAAGTGCTTTTTGTATGTATGCTTTGGCTTGTACCATATTCTTTGCTTGAAATATAACTTACTGACATTCCTTTTCTTCTTGCTTTGCTGTATCTTGTCACTTGCTGTCCCTTATTTTCACAAAATCACGATCTTCAAAACAATTTCATTTACCACATGCACCACTTTAGCACAAGCTCATGTATGATATTTAAGGGTTATTTCACAAGGTTCATATTTTCAATAAACATGCCTGATTTATGCCAAGGCCTAACATCTTGGAGGCCCCTTTCAGTGCTGATGCTTTGGTGATATTTTTTTTTTGCACAAATGCACAAAATGTTTTAATTTGCACAGCACCATTGTGATCACTGGTCATTTCCTCCACCCTTGTCCATCTGTTTTTCTTTCTTATGTTTTTGACAGCCAATAAAGCCAGCGGAAGAGTGAGAAATATATTAAAGTTCCTTCTGGAGGATGAAATGTAACATGAACAACTCAAAAATAAATGAGTTTTCAGTTGTAATGTTATGAATGAAAACTCGGCATAGTTAATGCACAAAATGATTTCTTAGGAAGCACTGGGGCAAAAGCAGCAATTTGTAATACTTAGAATTTGGTGCTAATTTGAATAAAAATAAAAAAAAAGAATGATCTTTGAAAAAATAAAGAAGAGCAGTTCCACAGAATAATAATTTTTCTGAGTGTCCTTTAGGTATTTTGACTGCAAAAAGTGAAAAGCTCAATGACATAACTTTCTGAAGTGGTTATGGATGACAGACCAGTGCAATCAGAACACATGGAGCTGTTATAATTTAAATAAACAATACCTTCAGTTTGTTAATGTTTGTTAATTTTTTTCTCTTAATGTCTGCTAAAGTAAAAGATAAACTGGTGGACAGGGTGTTGGATATTAATATAAAATTTCTTTTTTTTTCTGGTATCTCTGTGAACTGTCTGAATATAATGTTCTGTTCCCTCAGACACCGGTCAAGCTGGTGGAGCAGTCACAAGATGACAGCATTCTTGTTGCTGATCAAGGCACCAGTACCGTGTCACCGAACCATTTAACTCCTGAAGTACCTCAGCGCTCCACCAGGAGGCGACGCAAGAGAAAGAGCAATGAACTGAGTGAGGTCAGTCCATAACATTTTAAACAAATGCAATATATATATTAATATTTGACATTGATCAATATCTGATTTTTTATGCCCCCACCACAAAGTGGCGGGGCATATAGTTTTACACATGTCCGTCATTCCATCCTTCCGAAATCAAACAGTTGTACAGTGTTTTTTTCACAATGACTGCAGATAATGGCCTTTTTTTTGGTGTTTGGGCAGATAATGATTGGTTACAGATCAAGTTTGCGTTTAGTCCTGGTTGACCTATTTTTGACTATTTTAAGGCTCCTAAACGTAGAAATTTCATGAAAAATAGAAATTTTCATGACAAATACACATGTAAAGATTTTTTTTTGCAATGCCTGCAGATATTGGCCTGATTTTTTTGTGTGGGAGATAATGACCAGTTACAGATCAAGTTTGTGTTTTGTCCCGGTTGACCTACTTTTGACTGTTTTAAGGCTCCTGAACATGGAAAATTTCATGAAAAATAGAAATTGTCATGACAAATACTGATGTACGGACTTTTTTTCGCAATGCCTGCAGATATTGGCTGATTTTTGGTGTGTTGGCAGATAATGACCAGTTACAGATCGAGTTCGAGTTTCGTCCTGGTTGACCTAATTTTGACCATTTGACAGCTCCTGAACATAGAAAATTTCATAAAAAATAGAAATCTTGACCTACTTTTCAAGGTCACAGAGCTTAGAATAGAAAAAAACTTAGGAGCTTATTTCTCAGGAAGCATTTGGTGGATTGTTATGAAATACAGTACATACCTCTCAAATTTAAATTTATAATTGATTATCAGCTTTTGCTAATATTCTGTTGCAAGTATTCTAGTTTCACAATGCAATGTTTACAGATACTGTCCTAATGTTTGGTCTGTGGGCGCATAATGGCCACTTACAGATAGAGTTCGCGTTTCGTCCCAGTTGACCTATTTTTGACCATGTGACAGATCCTTAACATAGAAAATTTCATGAAAAACAGAAATTTTTTTTTAAAAATGCACATGTATGGACTCACAATGCCTGCAGATACTGGCCTGATTTTTGGTGTGTTGCTTGATAATGACCCATTACAGATCGAGTTTGCATTTTGCCCTCGTTGACCAACTTTTGACCATATGACAGCTCCTGAACTTAAAAAATTTTACAAAATTCAACAAATATTTTTTATTTGCTCCAGGCGGGGGCATTCATGTCGTTCCGACACATCAATTTTTATGAGATTTAGGTTAATTCCCTTTGGTTCAATAGTGTTTCAAATATCTTCTGAGAAATTTAAATAATTCTTTATTTACATACTGTCATAAAATACCCTACATTTGCGAAAAGGTTTTCAGACGTTTTCTTTTTTACTGAAGTGTCTCAATGTTTAGAATGTTCATCCCAAACAGATTCACTTAAATCTAGATTGTAACATTTGTGTTGACAGGATGGCACCACATCAGCCAGAAAAACAGCCAGGTCTGCAAGGGCAAAGAGGAAAACAGCAGCAAAATCCACAACAGACGAGAATGCCGAGACGAGTATGCTAACAGCCAAGGTAGGGAGATGCATGTTTTCCATAAACATATGCATTGTGTGAAATTTTTTTGGCCTTAATGTTTTTTTTTCTGTTGAGGTGCCAACTCAGTAGAGTTTGTCAGTTATTGCTGATTGGTGCCATATATTTGGTGTCAAGTGTCTTTTGTTGGTGTTATTAGATTGTTGTTATCTATTTTATCTCAAACATTATTAGTACTGCACACATCTGCCTCATTGAGAATGGTTTATTGATTAGATGTATATATATATATTGATACTAAATACCCAATATTATAACTAATGTTATAACTAACGGCCTTGCAACAATACATTTTATATTTTAAATTCTAATTAATGATCCTCAGGTGATTAAAAGTTTATGAAAGGTTGTGAAAGATAATCATCTATTTGTGAAATATCAATAAACCATTTTATGCCACAAAAATTGACATGTGATTAAAATTTTAAACTTATGTTCCGCATGGGATGTTGATTTAAATTTTTAACAAAACACCGCCATCACTGCAGGATGAGCCAGCGGGTCAGCTTGGGAGCCCTTTCATACGATCCAGTCGGTTACCCATGGAGGACCTCATGAACAGGTCTACAGGTAGGCATTCGTTAGCACTGTACTCATTTAAAAGGCAACAGGGTGTTTTTTGACATTTTCTGTAAGATTATCATCAGCAACTAAATATTAGCAGCAGTCATGGGAAAAAATGTGGCAACATTTGATAATTCAAGTGAATAAATTTATTTTGTGACATTCTGACTTGTGTTTGAAAACAGCAAAATATGACTGCATCTCTGAAAGTGGACATACTTATTGCCTCAACCAGGAGGGTATGCTTTCATTCCCATTCGTGTGTGTGTTTGTTGTCAACATAACTGGCACAATAGAGAATAGAATCTCATAAAATTTCAGGACACTTCAGGAATAGGCCAACAGGGTTCAAAATTTTCTCTTTAAAGCCAAATATGTCTGTAAAATAATCATGTCGGACTGGCAGTCTTCCATTGAACACCAGAAATTGTGACCGACAGTCATTTTCTGTGTCAAGACACAATTTGGGACTTTTTTTTTAATTTTCAACAAAATGTGTTTCTAGGTTATTTATTGTGTAAGTCCAGCAATGATTATTAGTGTTCTGTTAAAATATAAGATAACCAGCAGATTTTTTTATCTGGCAGCATGTCCTGCTACAGTTTTAGAATATTCTACCCCTGGGCCAAAGAAAAATTGATGTGAGTTTGGATTCTCTTCGTTTTTCTGAAGTGTCATCAGGGAATGTTCACAAATGTATGGTCACTTATGCATGAATGAACCTGGGAGTATGGACCCAAAAATAAGTAAATGCACGGAAGGTCCTGCCTCATCAGTGAAGCCTGGCCACCTGTTCAGGTCATGGTCGAGTGCCCAGTACCTCCAAGTGACGGTTTCAGTATGTTTGCAGAGTGTTTTTCAAACTTGTGCTCCCTTCGCAGAGGCATGTATCCATTGGGATGCAGATTTCTAGTTTATCCCTATGATACAGAAGGGTCATTGCCTCATTGGTGTGATCCAACAGAGATGGCTTGAATGTATCATGTACAAATACAATATTTAATGCCACTGTGATGTCATATCTGTCTCATAAGGTGGCTCTATTTTAAGCCATCAGTGAAAATTAAAAAAACTTGTGCTCCCTTCGCAGAGGCATGTATCCATTGGGATGCAGATTTCTAGTTTATCCCTATGATACAAAAGGGACATTGGTGTGATCCAACAGAGATGGCTTGAATGTATCATGTACAAATACAATATCTAATGCCACTGTGATGTCATATCTGTCTCATAAGGTGGCTCTATTTTAAGCCATCAGTGAAAATTAAAAAAAGTATTAATTTCACAAGGCCAGATTTTTATGGTGATTCAGTAGACTTCAGATACCCTGGTAGTTATGTTTAAGATGGACAGGGGCAGCACTATATTGCTCACAAATCATTCAACTGTCATGTTTTTTTTTGTTTTTTTTTAAATTTTATTTTAGATGGTGAAAAAGTGTTGTCGCCACCTCAACCTGCCCCAGCAACAGGTAGACGACGCCGTCTCCGAAGCAACATGCCAGAGTTCCTCAAGGATTCCCCTGTTGTAAGTAATAGATATCACTAAAAATGAGTTAAATTTTATATAACTATATCACTTTCATAACTGACTGCATCATTGGAAATCCTTAAAATATTTTATTTTTTTCAGATCAAAAAAGAGCTTGAATTAAGTTGATTTTATTGATTTCCTGGAAAAAATGTTAACTTGCACTCTAATGACCTAATCTTCTCAACTGCACAATCCCCTGACAGGTCACATAGAACAGTATAAAGCCTTTCATAACTTCTTGCTGTCTGTTACTAAGTGGAAGATGTACTTTATTAAAGTTTATAGTATTAACATGCTTTATAAATGAAACAAGTTCTGATCCTGATTTATTTAAACTGAATCAAGAAAATGTGCTCATCTTAACCCTCACAGAACATGCAAAAGTTTACCTGGCCATATTTGCATCATTTTGTTAACTAGATTATTTCATGAAATTTGTGAATATAAAATGGGAATTGGAGAATCAAATGACTGATGGGGTAGGCCAAGAGTGCATCCTGAAACTCTCTGAAAATCAAAATTAATGTCCTTGGAAAACCTTGAAAAGACCTTGAAAATGGAATTAAAAAAAAAACAGAGGGAACCCTAACTTTTGTATTGAATAATAAACATTTAATAATATCCTTTGGATTCCTGTTTTTTATCATGATTGCTTCATGGATTCCTCTGCTGATAAATAGTTCATATCCTTTACACTTTTAATCTGATACCTGAAGTTTGTAAGCAATATATTTTTGCTTTATCCATGATGAAACTGATTCACCTTAGACACTTGCACTTTCACAAATAAGCTAGACTGAAACTTCAACTGATGTGTATGAAACTTGCCACTAGTATTAATTTTCTGCTTTATTTTTACCTAAGTAGTATTTATACCTTATGTTAGTATCTTATTTAAAGGACAGTTTATCTCATTATGTTTGGGAAAGATATATCAGCCTAGATACCAAGATATTTTCAGATTTATGTACATTTTTTTATAGGTTAGACCTGAACAATTCACAAAATTTCCAGATTTTCACAATGGTCTGCTAATACACTATGGTCTGTTTTTCCAGAAACCAAGGCGGAAAGTAAGCTCCTTGCTACTGCATGACAGCTTTGCTATATAAGTGCATCTTTCAGCTCAACAGTTGGTCAATGCAATGCTTTGGAAAACTTTAAATAAGATCAAGCAGTGGTCCTCACTGTATATAAAGAGTACAGACAGGTTGTGAAAAACCTTAAGTGCTTGAATTTAAAATGATAATGTAAAGTCCTTTAAAGTCCTAAAAAATCAGCAAAATTTACTTCCTTAATAAAAAAAGTCCTTGAATTTTGTAGCATAGCTGCTGTCTTTATTTTCAGTTCTTCCTGTAAGCGTATTATTAGATTCTGTGTAAAGATTCATTTTGTAAAGCATAAATGTGAGCCTAAGTTACCTCCACTTCAGTGCAATCATGGCCTCATCTCAGACTTTGAAAATCCTTGAAAATCCTCCATATTTGTTGAGGAATAGATGAACATCTGTATTAATTTTAGTACCTGAGACTATACTGAAGACAACACAACCATGAATTAGATAAGGGTTTACATGCATGGGTCAAATTTAGTGTTCCTGTGACATGTTTAGGCATTGGTTGATGTGTCTTGCTGCTGTTTATGAAATTATATGAGATTATCATTACATTTGTACACTTTAAATTTTCCCTAAGTAAGTGGAGATGCATTAATACACTGCTTGTTTCTCAATTAGAGCTACCTTATGAAGCTTGATTCTGCATATGAAATATACTGTAGTTGGCTCCATATTTGCGAGGGTTATCATTCACAATTTTAATTTTCATTGCTTCTCAAATGGTCCATTTCTCGATTTTACCATGCAGTTACCTACACATAGTACTGGTATATCAATTATCACATTGATTATTTAATATGCATGCTAAATTTTAACATTTGATGAGGACCCATGAGAATGACTAAGAAATTCTTGTCTCCTGAATGGCAGGCAGGGTGAAAGAACTGTGTTATTTCTGTCAGTCTTTGATTTATAGGTAATATATGTATATATATATATTGTAAACTGCCTTTCACCTGTGTAGATGAGGTGTGTTATTCACGAAGGTTTCATTATCGCAAACATTTCCCTTTTGCGAATATTGCCAATATGAAACCCTCGCAAATAAAGAGCAAACCACAGTACCCATATACCGCTGCCATTTATGGGGGATTCTTTCTTTCTGAGTACCTCTCTCTCCAGACAAGTCTGTCATGGGCTCTTAAGACTGTTCTGACTTCAGTGGCCTCTCTAATACAGACACCACTCTTTGCTGGGCAGAAAGCTAGGTCCTGTCAATATCTGTAAAATATGAGGTAAAATAGATGGTTAAGGTGAGGGATGAATATATGATTAAAAGCTGATTAATTCTACATAATAAGTTTCTGCGCAATCACTCTGGAAAAGGATCACCGAAAGCTCATACTTCCAGCAATAATTTTCTTCTTATTGTTGGTCTCATCATTTTTATAATTTTAAAGTAAATTTTAAAAATATGAATAGATAAAATCAGCTGTTTCAATATTCATATTTTGACTTTTGCAGGAAAATGAGCAGACTGCCGGCCAGTCAGATGTGCATGCGATCGTGACGCGTCGTCTCCGCTCCAGGAAGAACTGAATGAATCTTGATATTATACAAGATTAGATCAAAGGCTGTGATACCTGTAGAACACGTGCACTTCATCGAAGGCATTCAGCAATCAGTCCAGCTCACGGAACAGTACCATTTGTCATCAGTTCACCAATTTAGTTTTAGAGGATCATTTGATGTTGAACCACTTCGACATCATCATCAGAACTTCAAACATGACAAGCAACACAATGGTGGTGGGAATATATACGTAACAGTTTCCTCGGACACTGTCCTAACAGGATCCTTGGACACTGAACTGTCATGTGACTGAAAAATATCTGTGCATCATGATTCACAGGGCATGATTCTACAAAGATTCACAGAAACAGGGCTGGACATAAGCCGAGAAGTAGCACTCGCCCAGAGGACAACCAGTGTAAAAAAATCACTGATCCTCACAGGAAAACCAAGTCTTCAAATTTTTTATTTATTCATTTATATACTGTCAGTTTTAAGACAGATTGAATCATTTGGTCAGATCAAAAGCAGGTATGGCCAATGTCTGAAATAAAAAGGTATATTTATATATACAGTGGAACCTCTCCTTACAGGCACCTCAGAACTAAGGGGAAATTCTATATACTGCCACTTACGGACAGTCCCTTGGAAGTAGGTTCCAAAATCTAAAACCTCCCTACTAATGGCACCTTTCTATTGCGGGCAAAATGTCTGGTTTGTTCAGTGTCTGTAATTCAGAGGTTCCACTGTATATATATATATTTTCATTGACATCATACAGTAACCATACAAAAGAAATAATATACTTTGGACACAAAACATCCAAGAGTATTGACCAGTGGTTTGTGGAGTCACTGAGAACTGTAATATATTTTAACAGTGAGCAGTAACACCTCAACTTTGTGTTTATACTTATTACTGTCTTCACAAACATCTCACCAACAGTCCTTCCAGCTCCACCAAAAGCAGTCCACTAATAAACTAAGCTGATTGCCATGTAGGTTTAAAATAAAATTCTGGCTCATAAAGAAAAAGTGGTCATAGCGAGGTCGAGTTGGTCATGTTTGTGAAATGATCATGTATTCAGGTTTAAGTTTATACTTAATATACTGTATGTCAAGCATATAAATGATACTGTATATACTGTATATTATAATTTAACAATAAAAGCATATTTTCACAGTATATTCACATTGCTTCATGTGAAGATTTTATATTATGCACATGGTACAAGTGGGACTGTTTAAACATACTGTGAATAGCTACCATATAATATTATACTTTTTAACGATTTGTTACATAACAGACATGACAGCTTAGACACAGACACCTAACAGAACAACACTGGGCAGCAGTGGTGTTCCTGTCTCAGTAGACTGCTATGCCAGTCCTGGCCCAATCATCCCAGCCCAGTGAAATAATTTATACTGCAGAGGACTGAAATGATAAGTCAGGTGTATTTATGAATGATGTAATTGTGTGCTTTGGTTTGCAGATTCATTTAATTAGGTTTAGCTAGCAAATTATGTTTGGCTTTTGGTGGTGATAATATTGCCAAAGTAACAATCATTTACATATCAGTCAACTGGAATTGCCTAATTTTGACTTGTAATTATTAAATAAATCTGAATTTATGTGACCAAATCTGGCATGTCTGTTTTTTTTTTCTTTTATATCATAACTCCTGTTCCTGCCTTTTTACTCATGAATGTATTCATTAACCCTGTGCAAAGTGGTCATTGTTTTATCTACAAGACATCTGAACAGAGGTTTCATGTGAAATGTACCTCATTGGTGTGAAGATTTCAAAATGATTAAATTTGGTGTAATCAAAGCATAGGCAGATCCAGAGGAGGGGCACATGCCCCCCTCCCTTTAGCTTTCCAAATTTTTATTTTTTGGTGCTGCCTTGCATGCTTTGTACATCCCTCTCAGTCAAATAGTATTGCATCCATAAATGTGGCATTATTTGCTTGAAAAGTTTGATGTTCCTATTTATAGAGATGCTGAGCAAAGTAAGGGTTAAAGTTTTGTCTTACCCTGGCCTTGTGCCCCCCGTATAGCAAAATCCTTGATCCACCACTGTCCAGCACTTGATTTGTGTTTTATGGATTTAACAGTATTCAAATATCAGCCAAGCTCATCTCCTGTCAATACTTTAGTGCCAGTCACACAGGCAGTCTAGAGCCCACATCAGTTTCAGTACAAAAACTTTTGCAACTAACAGAAGAATCTAAACTTTTCCCTTTTTTTACACCTATTTACAAATAAAATGCCAGTCCAACCACTAGACAAATATCATCTATCATGTTTCTAAATGATTTTGGTAATTTCCCCAGCAAACAAGCATTTCTACTACAAATTCTGCGCCTGCTTTGCCTATACAGGCCACAGGAAGCATTGATGGTCACCAACCAACTAGAATATCAGCAGAAGCTGACAAAAGCCCTAAGCCAAAAGAACAGTGTTTAAAGGTGGTAACAGTAACAAGTACTAAATATCTGTTCTCACATGGATGTATATCTGTACATGTCTCAGTTATAAATTTAAAATGGAGAGGTATGTATCATGATTTATAACAATCCACCAAATGCTTCCTGAAAAATAAGCTTCTAGGTTTTATTCTATTATAAGCTGTGTGACCTTGAAAAGTAGGTCAAGGTCACCCATCTTCGAACTTGACCGAGATTTTGTCGATATACATCTACACCAAAGAAATAAAATTCCTATTGTGAATCCTTATAGAGATATCCCGCTCACAAGGCCAAAGTTGAAATATCCAAGAAAAATTCATTAAAAATCAGAAATTGTAGGTGGCGCCCCCAAACTTGTGCAGCAGTTACAGACCATCAGTCCCTATAATCATAGTAAGTATTGTGAAAATCCACCCAATGGTTCCTGAGAAATAAGCTTCTAAATGTTTTTTCTATAATCAGCTCTAAAACGTTGAAAATTAGGTCAAGGTCACCCATCTTCGAACTTGACTGAGATTTTGTAAATATACATCTTCATCGAAAAAATAAAATTCCTACGGTGAATCGTTTTAGAGAAATCCTGCTCACAAGCCTAAAGTTGAAAAATCCGATAAAAATTCATTAAAAATCAGAAATTGTAGGTGGTGCCACCAAACTTGTGTAGCAGGTACAGACTATCAGTCCCAATAATCATAGTAAGTTTTGTGAAAATCCACCGAAAGGTTCCTGAGAAATAAGCATCCAAGTGTTTTTCTATGATCAGCTCTAAAATGTAGAAAAATAGGTCAAGGTCACCCATCTTTGAACTTGACCGAGATTTTGTCGATATACATCTTTACCGAGGAAATACAATTCTGACAGTGAATCCTTTTCCAGATATCCCGCTCACAAGGTAAAAGTTAACGGACGCCGGACGGACAGACGGACGGACAGCTTGGGTGACGACAATAGCCCATCAGCCTAAGGGCTGAGGGCTAAAAAGGATTTACTCCGTTATATTTTCACATTTTGCATTAATTTGTCAGTCTAAATACATTACTGCCCATTTAAACAGAAAACATTGTGATACCAGTACAATGGACAGCCACAGCAGTGCAGTTTTCAGTATGACTGCGATCACAACTTTAGCAGGTCTTAACAGTCTGATCTGGATGCACCAGAGAGGTACATCAACAGCTACATTATTGAGAAGAATGTTGCAGCTGGACTGGCTATACAGGTATCACAGCACCATAAAAACAATCATTAAAACAAACAAAATTCATCACAAAATGAAAATTTATTCTTTCTTAGCATACATTAATATTTACATATATAACAGGTCCTGGTACATAGTATCACCAAGAAAACATCATTCATCTGAAGTCACTCCTAACACAGAAAGCTTCTAGCCACCACCTCCGAGAATTTATTGTACTGGCCCTTATTAACAGACTAACTGGACACAAATGACTAAAAATCCCATGGATGAGATAATAAAAAGTACATTGAAGGCAAGGATTTTAGTCCAAATTGAAATGAGCAAGAATCCTGCCATCTCAGATTAAAAATTTCATGATCAGTTCTTCAGTGATTGTAACAATGCTATCTTATGGCTACACGTCTTTGTGTTCCACATAAATAAATAAAAAGAAAACAAATATACAAAATAAACATGTAATTGTAAGACATCTGAAGTGAGTGATGATAAGTACTGTATTAATTTTCTGAGAATAAATCCAATCTTTCCCCACCTCCCCTCCCCCCCCCCCCCCCCCCCCTCAAAGAAACAACTGAACTGTCAGCAGCAACGATGTATTTTTGAGCTTCACAGTCAGCGGGATTACCTAAGGAACAGACTTGTATTTTCTCTAAACCAGGGACTGGCTATGCATTTTTAGAAGCATTCCTTGAAAAATAAAAACAATTCATTTTAAATCAAAACGAAAGTTGTTTTCAATTCATACAATACCCATTCAACCTGACATTGTTCTTTCTAATTGTAAATATATTGAATAAATTTTTTTTTCATATATTTTTATATCATTAGTAGTTTTCCTTGACACATGGAAAAAAAAAAAAAAAGTTTTTAAGACATCATCATGCCCTTTAATTTAGACCACCTGGCCTGCTTTTACCAGCCTCTTAAAATAGTGCACTTTTTTAATTACCATTTTTTAATAATATTAAAATATGTGAAAATGTTATCAATATATAAATAATCAGAAAGAACACTGTAATAGGTTTCAAATGATACATACATTCTGGGTTTAACATACGTTTTAAATTACTTTTATAGACTGATTTTAAGTGAAGGTGTTTTGGCCTGGGATGCTACTGCAAGTTTAGGTACTATTTCTTTTCCTGTTGACCACATGTTAAGGTGGTGGCTGAGCCTGTGCTAGAAGTTGATGACACCAAATAGAGTGGGCACCATTTTCAGAGCGTCTATCTGTGTGCTGAGTGCAGATCCAAATGCCTTCATCTGTTCAACATCTTCCTCCATCTTCTCTTGTACTTGCTGCAAAGATAAATAAAACAGTTAATTTATTGTACTGTTTATCACCATGCATGATGATACAAGACTGAAACATTGTTCATTCTTTAAGACAATGAAGAGATAAAGCGTCACATTCTTAATGTTAAAAGGTATTTGGTTACTTGCGACAATATGTATTATATTCTGCTATCAGAAAAGAAACCATAAATAAATATAATAAAATTTGAATTTATGCCTGCAAGAAAATTAGCTTATAATCTTGATCGCATAATTGTGTATCACATCATGTGTCATATCATGAGTGAATTTTTACTATATCTATCATAACCTAAGAAAATGGATCACTGCAGCCCTGGTGATCAGTAGATATGGGGCTCTTTCACCTCTAAAACAAGCGCCACTCTATTACAGGCAACAACCCAGATCCCACAGGTATTTCTGTTTTAATAAATTCCATGATATTTACAAATTTTTAACTAGAACAATACTGACAGGTCAGGAAGGGCCCCGCTAAAGACCCATAGACTACTAGTGTGGGTTGAGTGTTGCTTGGAAAATTATAATAAAAGACCTGATTACATGCAGAGACACAGGAAAACTGACCCAAAACAGTATTTAAACACTGAAGCAAGATGGAAAGACTGGCATAAAAAGTTTGACTTAAAATGCATTCACAACTTTTTCGAAATATGAATCCTGAGACTTTGACCTCTGACCTCACCATCCCAAAATCAATAGGGTTCTTGCTTTTTTGTGGGCCATATATATATGAAGTTTGAAATCCATATGTGAATAAAAAAAATGTGAATGGAGTTATCATCCGGAAAAGAATTTGTTGATGGGGGGACAGACAGACGGACAGGGTGATTACTATAGGGCACTATAGAAAGGGGGCATTATTATTCATGGAATAATAATTTATATAAATGGAGGTGCTTTACAAGTAATAATTTAAAAACAAATGACCCATGGGTCATGACGCTCAGCTGACTGGGAAGAGATTCGCAAAAGGATATTTTATCATCTGAATGGTAGTATATACCCATTCATCTGAAGCATCAAACAGATTAACTAACAGGCCAAAATTGTGTCTGTATTGATATATCTCAAAAATAGAGAAAAAATGCGTAAAAAATACAAGTGGCTCCACCAGTCTGCAGAAACTAATAAAAAGACTTAATGGTCAATATGCATGCAAAGAATCATGGTGATCTCTGCATTAGTTGTTACAACTTGTGCCATGTAAACAGATGACAGCATCCTTAAAGGTCTCAATAATAGAGAAAAAAATTCGAAAAATTGAATAAAATATAGGTGGAACCACCAGTCTGCAGAAACTGATGAAACACTCCATAAACAATATCCATCCAAAGAATCATGGTGATCTCTGCATTAGTTGTTCAGATACTTCAGCTTTTGTATCAAATTGTTCATTATTCTTAGTCCTATAGCTTGAAGGATATGGGAAACAGGGACCTAATTTCAGGTTACCATAGACACTTTTCATGGGCCTCCTTGCATGACAAGAATGCAGATTCTAGGTCCAGTTGTTATGATTTGTACCCTGTTGACAGATAACCACATCTTTAAAGGTCTCAAAAATAGACAAAAAAAATTGTAAAAATTTGAAAAAATATAGGTGGCGCACCCAGTCTGTAGAAACTGATGGAACACCTCATGATCAATATGTATGCCAAAAATCATGACCATCAGTATTGTAGTTATTGAGATAATGCAGTTTTTGTGTCAAATTTTTCATTATTCTTAGGGATACTTCAGAGTCCTATAGCTTAAAGGATATGGGTAACAGAGACCTAATTTCATTTTCCATGGAGACTTTTCATGGATCTCCCTGTGTGTCAAGAATGAAGATTCTAGGTCAAGTCCATACAAGTTGTGCCCTGTTAACAGATGTTCATAACTTTTAAGGTCGCAAAAGTAGAGAAAAAATTTGTAAAAAAACCCTAACAAATATACATGGTGCCATCAGTCTGCAGAAACTGATGAAACATTCCATCTTCAATATTCATGCAAACAATAATTGAGATCTCTGCATTAGTTGTTCAGATACTTCAGCTTTTGTATCAAATTTTCCATTATTCTGAGCTGTACTTTGGAGTGCCATTGCTCAAAGGATATGGGTAACAGATACCTAATTTCAGGTTTCCATGGAGACTTTTCATGGGTCTCCCCGTGTGTCAAGAATGAAGATTCTAGGTTCAGTCGTTAAGATTTGTACCCTATTGACAGATAACTACATCCTTAAAGGTCTCATAAATAGAGAAAACAAGGGACCCATGGGTCACGGCGCTCAGCTGATCGTGATTGGACTATAAATGTTTCTCAACTGTGATACTATATCTAGTTGATAAAGCTTATGAATATCATGTACATGTTGGGCTATTATAAAGGAATGTAATGTAATATGTGAGTAAATGATCAATGAAATTACCTGACTGATGGATTAATAGAGTCAAATAAAGTGGTTTATTTTTTATTTATTTAGGAGGGGTTGAAAATTGTGATATATTTGAGCAAATATGAATGCAATGACAGCAGTAATAAGCAGTAGTAGAATGATGATAAGGCTATTTGTTGAAGGATCTAAAGTGTATGGTAGTCTGCAAGCGTTCAATTTGACAGATATGATGTTATGATTAACTATGCTGATGAAGTGATTTATGAATATGTGACTGTATGACACAATATCTCTTTAGTCTTGACAAGGTACATTATTGTGATGCCCACTATGTCTACATATTACACAATATTGACAATTTCTGGCATGTACATAGGTTCCTATGGACGAATAGTTATACAAAATATTAAAGTATGAATATATCTGATTCATCTTGTTCTTGCTTACTGAGGCTGACTTTGGGATGGGGTTTTGGAGAAGGGAAAAGTGAGGGCAGCATGAAGGTGGATGTAGAAATATTCTATTGTAATGTTTTTCATTTATATAAGAATATGAAAAGCTAAGAGAAAAGGGGCCCTCCTACTTGGTTATAGTAAAGTTCTAAATATATGATTGCAAACTAATACTCTGACAAGACTGTCATGAAGAAAAACAGTAAAAGTTTTGAGATACTGTGTTGCATACGAAAATTTACAGATGGACAGGCAAGTGGACAGAATGGACTAATACCTTTATTTCACTTTCAAGAGAATAATGCATTTAAGTTTATATATAATCCTATTTTTTAAGCAGATCCACTTTTTCCATTAAGAAGTTTTTATCTGAATCATTTTTTTATTTACAGGTTTATAAATTTTTAATTAAAAAACCTGAAAATATAAGTTAAAATATTAGAATTGTTGCAAAAGTTGCAATCATTATATATACAGAGTAAAAAACATTGGGTCATATTATGCATACACATATATTTTATTATTTTTAAATCATAAATGTTTAAACTGATTTTAAAAGAAAATAATGGCACAACATGGCATCTACAAGAATATTCCTTGAATCACTATTAAAAAGTTTTGCATTTTGGAGTTTTCAGGACATGCTTAATTTTATTCACCAAAATAAAATAAAAGTAAATTTGATAAAATAAAACATCTTTTCAAATAAAGTATACACACTGTTGGTTGAATGAGGGACAAACAATATCATTGTGCTAATTACTATCCCAGTTTTAATTAATTACTGGAATTAATAGTCAATTTCACACCTGGTGAAGTTTTTACTCTTCTGAAGTAAGGAATTACTTATCTCATGAACATCCACACTTTCACAGCAATACACCACTTTGTGTACACAATTAAATGTACACTTTAATCATTGTAACCCTGGTGGTTCAATACAAAATCTAAAATGTAGCATGTCCAAGAATAAAATAAAATACAGAAAAATTATAACATTCATCTAGTTTATGCACCAGCTGGGGGGGGGATGAGTGCAGGGTGAGGGGAAGCCTGCTAGTAGTGGCCAAGCTGGGCCAAGGTAAGCTGCCTGGGGTGGGTTACATAATGCAAGTGAAGGCTGTACTACTAGGTGGGCTAGATGTAAACAACACTTGACATGGTGTATGAAAACATGAATAAAAGCTATTCATTCCAATCAATTTCTATTGAAAGTTTAGATTTTAAAAGATTAAATCCTTATGCATATATGCTGGGAAAATTAAATCAACAGTGCCAAAGTTGGACAAAATTTAAGGTATTGATTTTTTATTTATGCTAATAACTTGAAAAATTTGCAAAATTCAGATCTAATTTTGGGTAAACAATTGAATCTTGATTAAATAAAGTTATATTCCTGTAAAAAGTCTCTAGGTTCAGCAATTCTCATGTAAGTATATATATTTCCTGATTTTTAAAAAAATTGCATTATGTTTTGGCCCATAACTTCAAAATAATACCCAATACTGACCTAATTTTTGGTATGTTCATAGAAAATGTATAAAAGAATGTGAATACTAAATACGATCAAAAACAGATCAGTGGTTTTGATATTAGGCAGCCTTGAAGTGTAACAATGGCTTTTTTTTATGGAAAACTGAGTTTTTTTCCTAATGTCCCAATGAGTCCTAATGAGTCCTAATTAAGTCCTAATGACCCAATTTTCGGTATGGTAGGAGATTTTGGGGATATCTAAAATTATGTCAACAGCCTGGGGAGCATAGAGATGTGCACTGAATGACCTACAGTCATCAAAGTGGACTGCTTGACAATGTAAGGGAATACAACAAGAGCCTCCAAAAAAATTCAATAACTAGCCTAATTTTGCAGCTTTTATTTTCAAATTTCAGATTTTAACAGATTAAATCCTTATGTATACATGAAAATTAAATTCACAGTACTTACAGGAAAAAAACGTGCCATGGCCAAAATTGGGCAAAATTTAAGGTACCAATTTTATATTTTTGCCAATATTTAAAAAAATTTAACAAATTTTGATCTAATTTTTGGTATACAATTAAATTTTGATTAATTAAAGTTGTATTACTGGAAAAAAGTCCCTACCTTTAACACTTTTGGTCTTAAGTGACCAAATATCTTCTTGATTTTTTTACAAAGTCCATTATGTTTGGGCCCATAACTTTTTTAAATTTAATAATACTGACTTAATATCTGGCATGTACATAGGAACTATATAGAGGAATATTTATGGTAAATATGAAATAAACCAGATGAGTGGTTTTGATATTAGGCAGTCCTGAAATGTGAAAATAGATTTCTAATAAAAAATTGAGGTTTTTCCTTAATATCTCAAAGGAACGAAGTCCTATTGACCCAATTTTTGGCATGGTAGGAGATTATGGGGACATCTAACTGTATGCCGAAATTCAGATTCGTAGGTGCAACGGTGTCGAAACGTGCCAGTCTTACGGACGGACATCCAGACGGACGGACGGACGGACGGCACGACAGACGGACGGACGACGGACAATGGACCATGACTATAGCTCAGATGACTTATAGTCAGCTGAGCTAAAAATTATAAAAATTTGAAAAAATACAGGTGGCGCTACCAGACTGCAGGAACTGATGGAACACCTTTTGATCAATATGTATGCCAAAAATCATGACCATCAGTGTTGTAGTTATTGAGATGTTGCAGTTTTTTTTTGTCAAATTTTCCATTATTCTGGGGGGTAATTGGGAGCCCCACACCTCAAAGGATTTGGGTAACAGAGACCTAATTTCAGGTTTCCATGGAGACTTTTCATGGGTCTCCCTGTGTGTCAAGAATAAAGATTCTAGGTCCAGTCTTTACGATTTGTGCCCTGTTAACAAATGTTCACATTTTTAAAGGTCTAAAAATAGAGAAAACAATTCGTAAAATATCGAAAAATATAGGTGGTGCCACCAGTCTGCAGAAACGGATGAAACATCTAATGATCAATATGTATTCCAAAAATTATGACCATCAGTGATGTAGTTAATGAGATTTTGAAGTTTTTTTATGAAATTTTTGACAAATCTGGGGGGTACTTTGGGGCCCAATAGCTCAAAGGATTTGGGTAACGGAGACCTAATTTCTAGTTTCCATGGAGACTTTTCATGGGTCTCCCTGTGTGTCAAGAATGAAGATTCTAGGTTCAGTCTTTAAGATTTGTACCCTGTTGACAGATAACTACATCCTTAAAGGTCTCATAAATAGAGAAAAAAATTCGTAAAAAATCGAAAAATACAGGTGGCGCCACCAGTCTGCAGGAACTGATGGAACATCTCATGATCAATATGTATGCCAAAATTCATGACCATCAGTGATGTAGTTAACGAGATATTGAAGTTTTTGTATGAAATTTTTGACTATTCTAGGGGTACTTTGGGGCCCAAAAGCTCGAAGGATATAAGTAACAGAGACCTAATTTCTGGTTACCAAGGAGATTTTTCATCGACCTCTCAGAATGTTAAGTTACAAGATTGTAAGTCCGGCGGTTACGATTTGTGCCAGGTTAATGGACAGACGGACGACGGACAAAGAGTGATCGCTATAGCTCAGCATGACTGAAAGTCAGCTGAGCTAATTAAACTAGAATATGGGTAGTCCCTTGTACAAGCGACTATGTGTATCCACCAAAATCAGAGTAGAAAGGGTGCAGTGAGGCATGGATTGAGTGGCAAGGGGAAATAGAGTGAGGTGTGTTGCATATCAGCATGGATGTCTGCATAAGTCAAACCACTACTGAGATATGAGTAATTTTAGCCCATGGCAGAAAAACAGACTGACGCTGTGCAAAAATGGTTGCTGATGGCCCCTCAAATTTTGTGTATGATAAAGAGCTATAATTGATCTATACGCATGCAAATATTTGGCCAAATCGGTCAAACGGTTCCCGAGATATGAGTTTGGATGTCTGCATGAGAAACTAGAATGTAGGTGGTGCCACCTGTCATAAAATCAAGAAAGCTGTCCAGGATGTATAAACTTGCAAAATTTTAGGCAGATGTGTCAAACCACTGCCGAGATATGAGTGATTTTATCCCAAGGCAGACAAACAGATAGATGCTGTTCAAAAATTGTTGCAGGATGCGCCACCAGTTTTGGGTATGATAAAGAGCTATGTGAGATCTATACACATGCAAATTTTGGCCCAATTGATCAAACTGTTCCCTAGATATAAGCTTGGATGTCTGCAGTGTAAACTAGAATGTAGGTGGCACCACCTGTCATAAAATCAACAAAGCTGTCCAGGATGTATAAACATGCAAAATTTTAGGCAGATATGTCAAACCACTGCCGAGATATGAGCAATTTTATCCCATGGCAGACAAATAGACGAACGCTGTGCAAAAATGGTTGCAGGTGGTGCCACCAGTTTTGCGTATGATAAAGAGCTATGTGAGATCTATACACATGCAAATTTTCAGGAAGATACATCGAACCAGTCCCGAGATATAAACATGAATGTGAATGAAGGTGGCGCCACCTGTCATAAAATCAAGAGAGCTATCCAGGATGTATACGCATGCCGAATTTCAGGTGAATTAGTCAAACCACTGCAGAGATATGAGTGATTTTAACCCAAGGCAGACAAACAGATGGACACTGTGCAAACATGGTTGCAGGTGGTGCCACTATTTTTGTGTATGTTATAAAGCTAACCAAGGGCTACATTTGGACAAAAAATTTTTCCTGATCAGTCAAACGGTTCCCGAGATATGTGGGTTTATATGTGGAGACAGACGCACAAATGGATGCTGGGCAGAAAGGAAAGGTCAGAGCTCAAAACAAAATCGGGATGCAGCAATTCACATGTGACCCGAACAAAATCCCGGGTTTTGTAAAATTCCACCCAGCGGTTACAGAGGAGTTCTCTGGACATCTACGCAGCGGCGGTGGCGGTTGGCTGAAAACATAGTATCCGCAAACCTCTGTTTTGGCGGATACAATGATTGGTGAAGCAATGCATGTACAGAAAACTGACAAAAAGACAGTATGGAGCAAATATGAGTCTACAATAAACTCTTCATTAAAGACTCTTAATATAAACATTTCAAGACTTAACCTGAGAGCAACATTTCAAAGTGACTAACTCATCCAGTGAGAGAATACCACCCACCTTGGGTGTTCTATTTTTGTGATAAGGTGTGTATTTTTTTCTCTGTTCTTTTCTACTGACTGCTTAAGTTCTCACCTTGAGATGTTCTATTTTTGTTACTAGCTGTGTATGTTTTCTCTGTATTCTTTTATACTGACTGCTGAAGTTCTCTCCTTGAGATGTTCTATTTTTGTGACTAGCTATGTATTTTTCTCTTTGTTCTTTTCTACTGACTGCTGAAGTTCTCACCTTGAGATGTTCTAATTTTGTGACTAGCTGTGTATTTTTCTCTTTGTTCTTTTCTACTGACTGCTGAAGTTCTCACCTTGAGATGTTCTATTTTTGTGACTAGCCATGTATTTTTCTCTTTGTTCTTTTCTACTGACTGCTGAAGTTCTCACCTTGAGATGTTCTATTTTTGTGACTAGCTGTGTATTTTTCTCTTTGTTCTTTTCTACTGACTGCTGAAGTTCTCACCTTGAGATGTTCAATTTTTGTGACTAGCTGTGTATTTTTCTCTTTGTTCTTTTCAACTGACCGCTGAAGTTCTCGGATCTCACTCTCCCTTTCTGAAAGTATGAGCAATTCAGTTAAAGGGGCTATTCCATTACGTGATGTATATGAACTAAAGATAACCACAGAGCCTTTTATATAAATAGGCCAGATCACTGATCCCACCACACCAGGCTGTTCATGTTGTTTATATCCACGTGTTTATAACACGGGGACCCACCAAAATAATCCAAGCACATCCAACAAGGATATCTGGTGGCAACTCAGACAAACCAGAGTTTTGCAAAGGGCTTTTTGCACCCAGTGACCTTTCAATTACCTCACATATGCAACCATACACCTTAGGTTACATGACTTTCACAACATTGGCACCTGTACCTTGTTTACTAACAGCTTGTAGATAAACCAGCTCATACATCCATCATAGAAGGGTTATAAGAACTTTTCTTAACATGAATTAACTACTTTTTATTAATATGTAACACAGAGAAAGCCATAAATCACACATATTCTATGGGAAGATAGGTGAATAACTGGTTTTCACAAAACAGTACAGACTTGGCATATGCTGTGATGCAAAGCTATAATGCACATAAGATCTTAAAAACATTTATATAACAGTGAAGATGCAAATACCGTAAAATCTGTGAAATTTCGTACAGAAAAAAATAATTAAATTTGTGGAAGTCCGAAATTTAACAGTTGATTTCAGCAGTTTTAAAATTATGGTCTTGACAAGTCGGGGGTAGTGGGCGATAATAGAAGCCTCTAGTATTCACTCGCATATTTTGCATTCATCCGTGTGAACCATGAAATTTCATGAATAAAAGCATTATTTTCTATACTTGTGTTGTTTATTTTATATTATATCAGTTTGGAAAAGGAATCTGGAAATTATATCTGAAGGATTTAATCCTGTCAAGAAGCTCGGCACCCGTACATGCTTGCGTGACATCCTAGGCTTTGCCCGGAGAGATCGTTTTTCAGGTGGCTTACGCATGGATATCCCCACTAATGGTGCACAAAAAGCTAGAGGTCTTTAGGTCACTAAAGAGTTAAGGTACAGGTGCCAATGTTAAACTTCATGGACGTCAGCCAGCGCTTTGATATACCGTTTGATCTCGTGTGACTTGTTTGTTGGGTGATACGGAGCCCGGGTACTCGACACTGAGTCGTTCTGGTGTGACATCCAAGACATTTATTTTAAATGTTTTAATGGAAATTAGCAATAATTTTTAAAACTAATTAACATTTTTATTACATACACCGGAGCACTGAGCTTGCTTGAAAGAGACCAATTTGAATGTGGCTTACACACGGAAATCCCCTTTATGGTGCACATAAAGCTAGTGGTCTTGAGATCATTTACGGAGTTAATTCTTATTATCCAATTTCCAACCTCCGTCAAACTTCATGGGCATCTGTCAGTTATTCAGGGCGTGTTGCTCGCATCCCGGACAATTAATTTATTGTCACTGTAACAAAAATCTTAGTTTTCAGTCAATTTACATTCTATATGATGTAGATATTATTCATATTAATTATCAATAGCATGGCATTCACATCGATCGGACGGATAGGCTTGTTCAAATCCAGATAACAGGGTGGGGTTATGTCAGTGTTACATTCACGGCAGTCCTGCTAACGTCAAATATGGCGTAACAGACCATCGGCAGTTCGAAATTTAACATGTCATTTTAATAAATATGGTTACTGAAGAAAGACCGTGTACGAAATTCATCGAGGTACGAAATTTCACAGATTTTACGGTATACTGAATAACTATATGTACACTGATCTATCACACACAATGGAGGTATCAACTTTAATCAGAAGCTTCTGGCAAATGAAGTGCTAAAGGAAGACTGAGAAACTTGATTCTTGTATAATTTTTTTTGTACAGCAACTATATTACTTACCACAATTTTTCTCCATAAACTGTTGAATGAAGCCCTCAATGTCATCTGGACCACTACATCGAGAGCAGCCTGGCTGACCCTCCTCTGACCCAGAGGCCAGCAGGTCATTAGAGAGGTCAGAGTTCATGAGGGCTTCATTTTGTTCTTGCTGCAGTAGCTGCTGCTGGAGTTCTTTTTCATAGTCATCTAGGGATAAAACAGGAGACATTAAACCTGAATTTACAAGATGAGCATATCAAAGCAGGAAAACTTTATTGTTAAGATTTACGTAAAATAATAGGGAAAACTTATTTGCTCCAACATTCCTTTCATCTAAGTTCACTGAAATTCATGGAGAACTTTTTGAGGCATTGTTTTGACAGACAGACACATATATTAATATATATCAACACATAATCTCAACATTTTTGTGGGTAAATTCATTCTAGCATTGCTAGGAAAGGTTTAAGTACCTGAAAGGCCTTTATGTTTTCAGAAATAGCACCCATTGGATTGTTCTTCTTAGATTTTCTCTATATACCATCTGGTGGTGCCATAGACGCCATTTAAAATATCAGAGTGTTATTTTTAAAACTTAATTTAAGGACAGTTTAATACAAATCTTTAATTGACTTGTACTCATGCAATTACATATTATTGCTGAATGGTAGTTTTCCAAGAATAAGTCCATAGCCGGTAAGTAGGGATATAACCTGGAGTATGAAGAGTGCTATAGGATAAAAATGAAATACAATTATAAAGCTTTTAGCCTTTCAGGTTTTATATGCAAGATACTAGCAATAATCTAGAAGCAATAACCTGTAATAATGACATAAGATAAATACTCTGAGGTTCTACTGAAACTTCTTATGTGCCCTTAAACTGAACACTTTAACCAATGGGGTATGTCCTACCCCAGTTGACTGTTACTATCAAACTGTACAATTAGGCTTTACCCTGAAGCCAATGGTACTCTACTTTCTGTCATACCAAGCACATGCTTTGTCCATGATCTCCGAAAAAAAAGATTAAACGTACTTACTAACAATATTCTGCAGGTGCTGCTTGCCATAAAAGTGTTCCTTCCTGTTGTGCTGAGAGCGGAAATACATATTGCACACCCGGCAGTAAAGGCCGTCATCCTACATGAAAATATATGTAGTCTTTTTATAAAGTAAGAAAACAGCTGAAAAGGGTTGAAGTGAATAAGTTAAACATTGAATTTATTTCTTTTTGTCAGGATGATGTTAACTGATCATTTCCACTACATTACCAGGATTGCTGCAAGACTGGAGTATGAAGCCAAACTTTTTTATCACTATTGCCTAACAAACAGCAGAAAAGTTATTATTGAAAAATTTTATATTTTTTGGAGTCTTATTCCAATTCTGCCAACAGGCTTATTCCAATTCACAATTAATAAAACTCTTATTTTCCTTAGAAGCCTGAATTAGTATTAACAGACTGTTCTACCACTTCAATACACACAACCATGCACAAAATTATATTTGATAATTACTGGTAATTAATTCAAAGATGACCAGAATTTGGTTGGTTTTGCAATGCAAAAGTAGATATATTGCTCCTCTTCTGATCAGCCCATAGGCCTCCCATCCCCAAATTTGAGGAAAAAAAATCCTGACTATTTCAAGATGAAGGTTAGGGATACCCGTTTCCTAACACTTCCAAGATTTTTCCAGAAACATTTCACGTATCAAATTTGATGATTATGAGTGGTTCAAAAGTAATAGTGTAAAGAAAATATTTCTATTTCTGCTGATATGACCTTGAAGATGAAGGTCAAGGTCACTTTTTTTAACACTTCTTAGATTTTGGCTGGGAAATTTTACAAGTTGAATTTCATGAAATTATATCAAGTGGTTTAAAAGTTTTTCAAACAATTTCTATTCCCACTGATTTGACATTGAAGATTAAGGTCAAGGTCACCAGTTTTTTGGACTCATCATTCACCTTGGTTGAAACTGGTGTATCAAATTTGAGGGAAAAATATGCAATTATGGGGTTCACACAAATTTTCAATTTTGGCCTATTTGACCTTGATGATGAAGGTCAAGGTCATTGGTTTCAGACTTGTCTGAGATTTTGGTAGAATTTAAATTTCATATTTCATGAAAAAATGTTGAGACTTTCAAAAGCTATCACTTTCACAAGAAATGACACAGACGACGCCAACTACGGACGACAATGACAACAACAGACAAAACACTATATGTCTCCCCCAATGGGAGGGGAGACATAAATATAGTTTACCTCCAGATCATCAGAAAGTGCTGCTGCATCAATTTCTAGTCCAGTCCCCTCCTCTTCTGTGTAAAACATAAACACTTGTTAGGATGTATGAAGAATACAAGCCTGGTATGTCTGAAGTACATTTTATAAATATCATCATCAAGATGCTTGAGATTTTGAGAGGTTGCTTCAGTCTATTCCTTCCAAGACCTTTATATTTACTATGAAACTGATGAAAGTAATTCTACTGATACTGAAGGTTTTACAGATTTGGATACAAAATTTTAGTTGTTGTGTAACATATATTTTTTTTTAATTTTGGACTTGCAGTATATCATTAATGTACTTCAACAAGTGTACCAGAGCAATGATAATAAAAAATACAAATACTGAAGGCTCTGGCTATAACCAATGTGACTAATAATTACCCTGGCCATAAACAATATGATTACTGAAGCTCTGACCATAACCAATGATCACTGATGGCTCTGGCAATAATACATATAAATGATTCCTGCCATGAATCACACACCCAGGCCAATAATCAAGAATATCAGCCCTAGAAGACAATGATATGACTTGTTGTATGGTGTACCTGATCCCATGCCGTTCTGTCTCTTTTTCTTCAGGAACTGCTGGTACGCCTTTGACTGCTGATACACCTTCAGCTCCTCAATGTAACGCTTTTTGTCCTCTTCTGCCTGGTCCAGGAATTTCTGTACACAAAATTCAATGATTAAATTAATAATTAAACTAATAAATGTCTTCTTATTTCACTTGTCTCATACTGTTTTAATCTGAAAACCCTTTGCCTATTTGCATGTTTCAGTGGATTAAGGTGCCAGTTGCATGCATTTGCCATTCTGCTAATGCTACTTTATAAAAGCATGTAAAGTAACCATGGATACAGGTGATGTCAGGAAATGGGGCAAGATGGGGCAATAATTCACATTATATACATGACGGCTCATACTTATCACTGGAAGGGGTGTCACTTTAGTACAGGACTTATGGACATGATCTTCTTTCTTCATCCCCCCCATCCCCCTGCCACTGGTCCCTACTAGGAGAATGCTGCAGTCTTTTTGTGCAGCTGGGTGCCTTTTTGAATACAGTTTTTGTGAGGGATCACAGTCCTTAAAGGCCCGTTTCGAAAGGCTGAAGGAGCAGACTTTATCTATATGTATGATCATTTTATTTTTTTTGTGCATTTTATCTCCTCCTTTAATTTAAAATGGTAACAAAGTCAGAACATCTGCAATAATCCCTTTTGATTTCATACTGTTAGAAATGGCCCTAGCACACTATTATGCTGCCATCAACTAGTCAGTTTATTGCACCAGCAGCTCTGGCACATATTATCCTCTCCATTTATACATTTCAACTGGACATACATTGATAGGGATACTATAGCATTTAAATATGCAAGCATATCTTATTTATATTGGTAAGGAACTAATTTCTTGGAGTAAAGGTATGCTTAATGTACTTAAATGTATGAAAATACAGGCCTTTCAACTGGAAATGTATATGGTTAGATTTCTCTGACTTTAGTACTCCTTTCAGCATTTTCAAAGGGTATATTTAAAACAAGTCCTACCTGTTTGGCTTCCTGTGACATACTTGACCACTCATTTCCCATGATCTTTGTGATTTCAGCAAACTGCAGCTTGGGACACCCCTGCTTGATCTCCTGTCTGCGATCAATCGAGTACAACACATACCTGCAGGAAAAACCAACATGGTCTGTACTTATACAACAGCAGTCAGCAGGTACAGATGACAACAGACATTCCAGATAATTGATGAAAATGCAATTGTACGCTAAGTTAAAACTGGTGATGGGTTTGGTTTAGTACTTGTAGACTCATCATTCTGGACAAACCTAGGGCGACTAAATTTATTTTATTTAAATAATTGTGAAATAAATACCACAAATTAATTTAGAGGAATTAATAAATACTGTCTTGGTGAGAAAAGACTGTTTCTTCAATAACCCAACAGAAATATAACAGAACAATGAACAACAGTTATAACTGCTACATTTACAAAGATTTATAAAGAATTCAATGGTTAAGTGTGAATAAAAAGACCATGTACTAGTTTGCACCAGCAAAACATAAATGTTTGTGGCAGGGTGGATGATTAAATTAAATCAAATGATCACTTGAGGGTAACTTAATGAGACAGGAGATAAAAATCCCCTGTCTACTCACCCACTTGCCGGGGCTTTTGGTGCATTGCTTATTTGGTCTGGTTTACGCTTTCTCCCTTTCGGCCAGCCACCCTTCTTTTTCTGCATCATAAATGGTACATATCTTTACAAATTAAAAACCTCATGATAATAACAAACAATATCTGTTCAGTAAAATAAATTCATCATACAGCCCAGAAAATGAATACTGGAAACTTAAACCAAATATTCTTATTTGGACCTGATCCCCCTTTTGTGGGGGAAGTCCTCATGATCTTGGCAAGGAATTTGTTAGGCGTTTATAGATTCTTTTTAGAACTCTTCACGAATTGCATATTGTTACATGTTTTCATCTTCAGAATGAGAAAATCAGTTATCAAAACAATACCATTATATCAGATGAGGATTCATAACCCTTACTGGTGCTGGGTCAGTATTGCGTGCAGGAACCGCTGTGGTGGTGGTGGGCAGCTGTATGTTGATGGGTGTACATCCCGTATCCACAGGCTGAGCACTCACTACTTCCCCATGATTGTCAAATAAACTGCAAGATTGGCTGTCAATCAACCCGCTGGTCGGTACCAGTAGCTGCCCTGTAGGTGGCAGCAAATAAAACATGTGAAAATCAAAGGCAGCAAAACAAAGATCACCAGAAAACATGAAAATCCCTGATTTGCTTTTAAACCTGTTTCCAACAGTAAACTATTACAAATAACTTTAACAGGGCCCATCTAAGGTGACATCAATATATTTTATGAGTTCAGAACATTACTCATTATAAATCACCACATTTAAGTGATTGAACTGGTTAATATTAAATGTGAACAAACATTGATTATTGAACATTTATAAAACCATTCACTACTGCCAGTATAATCGGAAGTAAAAAGACTTTAACAGAAGCAAGTAAAAATGTGTTACTTTATACTTGATGATGTGCAGGGGCATCAGGTTTTTTATTATATTATTCATATGAAAGCAAAATATTTAGATATTTAAAAAAAGGCAAAAACACAAAGAGCCTGAGTTTCAGTAAAAGAGAACTGACACAAGTACAATAACATTTGAATTGTGATATATATGAGTAAAAAATGGGTACCTGACAAGTCTGCTGTGGACGAAACATTTCCTAGTGATACTACTTGATCTGACACTGACAGCACAAACCTAAAATCATAAAGAGAAGTCATCTTAAATGCATAAATATGTAAAGACATCAAAGGGATGAACAAAGGCAATTAAACATCAAATAATTGGTCCTTTGTTTAAGTCAAATATCTGCCATACCATAAATTAGTCCCCTAGACTGGAGCATGATGGTTTTCTAGGTTTACAGTATTTTTGCACCATCTCTGCATGTGATATTGTAAACCAAAATGTACTATAAAAGGACTGATCCTACAAACGATTTTGCCAGGACTCAATACCTGTACTCTTAGAAGAAGACTCAAAAGAGGGGGCTAAAGCCGCTCAATATGCAGAAAGCAAAATCCTGGGGAGATGCAAAATCCTACACTGCTTTTTCTATATCACTGTATCAAAAAGATACAGGTTTCCCCAGCTTTGTTAATAACTCATGCCTAATTAGTTAAAGGAATTTTGAAACAGTTTCTATTATCTTTCCACTGTTTTCTACATCAATCATAGATGTTCATCTAATAATGAAATAAAGACATGAATATTAATATGATTATATTTAATTCTATCATTCAATTTTTTTTCAGCTAAAGAATTTTCACATAAATATTCATTTCATTCATTTAATTTAATAAGTGTTAATTTAGTATTAAATAATTTGAGATAATATTCATTATTATTCACACTTTAGACAAAACTGAAAGTTTCATAAATATTTTGGTTAAAATTGTGTTATTAGAAAAACAGTCCTGGCAAAGCCATAAATGATTACATAAATATACTATTTTCCATGATAAATCATACCAATAATTTATTTATTAATTTTATTAGCCCGATTCAATCGGACTCAATATTATTAGGCCCGCCATATATTGAGTCCGATAGCCATACAGTGAGAGTTACTACAATATAAGCCTCAGACTACACGCCACCCAATGCCCTTGTAACCAGTCAACAGGTGTTTATTACCCTGTGCCTGCGGTCATTCTTCAGAGCCGGGCCCGTTGAAACAAAATGTAACAACATTTTAGCTGTCAATCACTCGAGTCAGCGAGGCTATCAGGGAGGTCATCACGTGCGCCTGTTCAACCGTTCTTCTCTGTCCCTACTAAACTCGCTGACACGCCTCTAGCCCGATTTAATCAGACTCAATATTATAAGGCCCTGCCATATATTGAGTCCGATAGCTATACAGTAAGAGTTTCTACAATATAAGCCTCTGACTACACACCACCCAATGCCCGTGTTACCAGTGTCAACAGGTGTTTATTACCCTGTGCCAGCCCATCACTCTTGAGAGCTGGGCCTGTTGAAACAAAATGTAACAGAATTTTAGCTGTCAATCACTCGAGTCATCGAGGCTGTCAGTGAGGTCATCAAGTGCGCCTATTGGACTGTTCTTCTCTGTCCCTACTAAACTCGCTGACATGCCTCTGGTAAAAAGGTCAGCGAGTATTTAAGAATGATTTTGAATTAAGTTTAATTTTAGTTGCTATCGAAACCATGAAACACATACTTATGGGTGTTAAACAGGTGTTATCCTGTGTCATGTTGTAAGGCAGTAAACAGGCAGTCAAAGAAGATGCAACGGATCTGTTGCAACTTCCGTTGCTTATATTGTAGAAACTCTCACAGTATGGCTATCGGACTCAATATATGGCAGGGCCTAATAATATTGAGTCCGATTCAATCGGGTTACTGCAAAACAACAAGACACAGGATTATACCATTTTAACACCAATAAGCATGTGTTTCATGGTTTCGATAGCAACTAAAATTAAACTTGGATTATCATTTTTAAAAATTTACCGACGTTTTAACCAGAGGTGTGTTAAATATATAGCAGGGCCTATTAATATTGAGTCCGATTCAATCGGGCTATAATTTTATAAATCAAATTAAAACTGTAAAATTACAAATAAAGTAATTAAATCAACACACAAGGTCCTACCTCCTGTTGCTATCCACAACTAGACGTACTCCCGGCTGGGGGTGTTGGGTTTGCGGTCCCGCGCCATCCCCCACCCCCGGGACTACTTGAGGGTTTTGGGGTGGGGGTTCGGCGTCAAAGGCCTTGACGTCTGTTGCGAGTGATGGGTCCAAGGACTGTGCCAATGAAAACACAGTGCCGTTCAAAACTACGGTAGCGTTATTACAACACTCCGTATTCGTCTCCGACAGGTCGTCCATGAGTTCCTCATGCTCATGCACTCTTAATGACACCACTTTATGATTTACATTCCTGTAAAACACAGTAAAAAAAGGCAACTGAAAACAGTTATCTGTCGCCTGTGATCACCGGAAGTTCATATGGACATCGTTTTAGTTCTCAAGTGTATCGACAGGTGTCGCTGCAAAAAATGTAGTTCTTTTTGAGTTATAGATGGCGCCGTTAACGTTAGTTGGCATTCAACCCGATGAAATGAGTGTTTGAGTAAAGATCTAATTCCACGTTTAATTGCTTTAATTTTATTCAGTCTTTTATTCAATACTTTCAAAGGTACACACGTTTGACTGCAATTAAAGTATGAACTTAAATATGTCGGAATGACGCATAATTTCACCGGAAATGTTCACCATTGCTTATAGACTGATAACTGTAGAAAGATACACCTGCACAACCTTTATCAACAGCTACACGAGGTGGTGGCCAACAGGGGCGGATTAAGGTTGCATGGGGCCCCTGGCTGTATTTCAAGCAGGGGCCCTTTTCCTCAAACATATAACCTGTGTACAAATAAACAAGACATGAAAACAAAAACAAATTTTATGCCTTTATATGCTAGCTATCAATCCATTACATGCAACATAACACAAGTATATAGCAGTAATACTGTAATAGCACGTCATCCCATCATTCACATGGCACGTTTTCGGGTTTTCTTTATGGCAAAGTCATCAATTAAGTCATCAAAATTGACTGCACTGACAATTTCAGTTTCAATGCTCATCAGGGAGAGCATACTTAGTCTCTGCTGCTGCATACAACTTCTGACTTCACTCTTTATTCTCTTCAACTTGGAGAAAGATCTCTCGCCACTGCAGTTTGACGTAAGCATACACAGATAGATACGGAGTGCAATGTGCACATTTGGGAAGCTTTGTGCACAATTTGTTTCATTAAGCAGCAACAGCATTTTTAGCTCTGGGGTTTGTTCCGTGCATTGCGTTGAGGTGTGTCCCTGTTCACTCACAGATTTAAAAAGTTCTACAAACTGAACTAACTCATTAGGGAAGCAGTCTTCAAAATCAGTTGGGTAGTCTTTCATCAAGTTTTTTGCTGCTTCTTGGGTTGCTTCACTGTCTAGCTCAGTCAAGTTTGAGAGAAATCCAAATTTCATCTCAACTTCTTGATATGCCTCTAAGCGTTGGAGAAGGGCTGAAGTCATTTTGTCAATGATAGGGAGAAACACCTCAACCCTGAACTTTTCTCTGGGCGAGAGAACTGTTTCGGCGGAGGGTCCCTCATCAAATTGTCGCTTTCTCTTTTTTTGCCGTTTGGATGATTCTTTGTACTCTTTGTCCACAGACTTTACCTTTCCCTTTTCTTCATAACGCTCGAATTCAGAACGCTGACCTTTTACAAACTCCAGAAGAGATTTCAACAAGTTTACTGCGGAGTTAAGAGACAATCCACTCTCTTGGAGGGACAAACTTGTTTTCTGGAATCGCTCCAGGATTGTGTCCCACAATTCCAGCAGGATTGTGACTTCGAGTTGCTGAAGTTTTTTCAAAAATCCTTCGGCCTCAAGTCTGCTTTCTCTTGGTTGATTTTCGTCAGTTGCTAGATCTTCAAGTGCTGCAATGTTCTCGTTGTAGCCTCTACTTACGGCCCTAACAGCATCGTGTCGCGCTGACCATCTCGTGTCAGACAAAGCTTTGTTCACAGGTAAACCTTTCAGGTGAGTTCGATGTACCTGCCAACGATGTGTAGAGGCGACAAGCCAAGCATAAAGGCTCTGCAGAAGATCAAAAAATCCGGCTGCGACAGGACAACTTTCTGCTGCACCCTTCCCAACTAAATTCAGGGAATGTGCTGTACAAGGTACGTAATGAGCAACACTGGCCCTCTGACGAAGAACAGCCTGGACGCCTTTATACTTCCCGCTTATGTTTGCAGCGTTGTCGTATGACTGTCCACGGCAATCTTGTATGTTTATGCCATGTTCATCCAAGAAATTTAGGATGATATCGGCAATTTCAGACCCTGTGTGAGAGTACATTGGTATAAATTTAATGAATCGTTCAACCGGACCAGACTTCAGAACATAGCGGACAATAACCGTCAGCTGGTCTACATGCATGACATCGGGGGTGGAGTCTACAGATATGGAGAAGTACTTTGCGGATTTGATTTCATTAATAATCACAGAGAGTACTTTTTGGCCCATCAACTGAATTACTTCTTCACAGATTGTTGAAGACAGGTATGACGCGTGTCCACGTCCCTTGTTTGCATGCTTACTGATGTGCTCTGCAAGAAATGTGTCATATTGACTCAGTAATTCAAGTATACCAAGGTAGTTACCGTTGCTAGGAGAGCCAATAAGTTCATTCTTGCCACGAAACGAAAGACCACGAATGCAAAGGAATGACTATTCTTTGGAGAACTTGTTTCCAATATTTGACCTCCATGTCATATTGCTTCACTAGATCACAGTCGATTTGACCAGTTGCTTTTCGCGCACATAATGCTGCCATCGCATCAAGATGCTGTTTCGAGTTTTCATGTTTTGAAAGCTGATCATGAGCATGTTTCCAATCATTGAAGCCGCTTGTAAGCTTACTCACCACAGATGACATTAACTTGCACACAAAACAATAAACACGACCACTGGTTTTAGAATAACATAGCCAATTTCTGTCGAACTGTTCTCCTGTCCGTGCATGAACACGTGTAAACAAGGCTGAAGTACAATACCGGCGCTGTGACTCCTTCTCCCTCTGTACCATCGATTCTTTAAATCCTTCATCTTTATGTTGACAAGAAGACGACCCACGCTGAATCCAGTAATTTCGCAGATTTTCTGGTAGTTTGTCTGGCCAAAGATGGAGATCAGTAATACAATCATCGTTAAGAGGTTGGGGAGTCTTCCTGTCACCTTCAGTTATCAAATCAGTGTCCGCCGTTGATACAGAAGGCTTTTCCACGTCTTCTCCTGTAGAAGTCGTACCCGCCTTTTTAACAGAAGGCTGTCCCGCGTCTTCTCCTGTAGAAGTCGTACCCGCCTTTGTTATAGAAGGCTGTTCCACGTCTTCTCCTGTGGAAGTCGTGGACGTAGCTGGTTTAAAGAATGATGTTAACTTTGGAGTCTTTTCTGTAATCTCACTCTCTCGTTTCTTCTTTTCAGAGGCAGCTGCACGTTTTTGTGCTCCACTCAGATAATTACGCTGCATTACTTATCTGAAATGAAAATGAAGTGATTCATATAAAACAAGTACTGAACAGCAAATGGTCGCTTAGCAGCTTGATAACAAACTGACATTACTCTAATAGTCGTTTATTACCCAGAGAAGAAAAAAAACTGGCACCTATAGCACAAATGAACAGAATCAGGGACAGGATTTGCCGATTTGGCCTTCATTTGCAAAAAAAGGAGCGGACAAAGAGGGGAATCAAAAAACAAATAATTATGTTTACATGGCCTAACTATACAAGTGAACAATTAACATTTTTTGTTTGGCCTAACGTTTGTGTTCCTACCCAAAGCATTTTTTTTTTGTTTGGCCTAACGTTTTTGCTCCTACATAATGCTTCACCCCAACCAGACTAGAGTCGGATTAACAATTTAACACCTGACGCTTGGCCTGTTTGTTAACAATCAATCCGCTACCAGTGAATAGAAAAAAACAATAAAAAACATCCTTAGTATACCTTACCTTCAGTGTTCCGAACTAACTTGGCGTAAAATCCATAAAAGTTCAGCGGTTCAGCAATCACCTCCTGCCGCCTGCATACGGAAATGTTACAAGTCGCAAGTGTACCCGTAACTTTCTCCAAAATAATTTATTCGCCCATTCTCTTCGCAGATTTTGAAATTTATTTGAATTATTTCGTTGAGACAACTTCAGACAAGTACAAAAACTCAAGAAGATCGACTGTTCATAATTTCTTAAGTGACATCGCTGATATGATTCAAGAAAGATAAAAGTGAAATTCTGAAATGCGAAGAATCACTTTCAGCAAATACTTATAGCTGCCCGCCCGCCCAACACGTTCTCGTCCTAAAATATGCACGGTAATTAATGCAGACAACGGGTGCGAACGTGGATTTGTCATGGTCTCCTATACAGAGACAGTGTATAATATAATTATTTTTGGTATTTAACAGGTAATGCCAAGACGAGTGATAAGCACATTCATAAATTAGTTGGAAATTAGAAACAATAACATAGAAACAGAATACAGCAATTAAAACACTGGTCCCAAGTTACTTCGCGCCAAAAAGACGCGTTTTGTCGGACGCTAAAACGTTTGAAGATGCTTAGTATATCTGACATGTATACTTTGCAAACGCATTTCCACCATTACGCATGCATATCTCGTGTCTGAAAAACTTGGTTGTCAGCTATCTTGCTGTCTTGACTAATTATTGTGTGTGTGTAGGTGCGTGAGTGTGTTAGTATGTGTGGTGGTTCACCGGGGGTTGGGGGGGGGGGGGGGGGGGGGGAGGTGAGCTGGTTGCCACACGACAGTACCACATCTGGTCAGTCAAAGCTCACGCTCAATCTTAGGTTTTATTATGAAACGGCTTTTTATTATCGAGTATTGACAGACCTTCAGTATTGTCATTTTGTCAAGGGGAAGGTATTTTGAAAATGTCAATATTAAATCAATTTAAATGTTTTGGGTTTCATCCGCCCGCACCGCAATAATGACAATCGGTATCTGTCCTTGTTTATTAAATAAATCTAGCAATAAATTTGTTTTACACACATTTTTTTTTCTTAAATTTGGGGGCCCCCCTAACAGCGGGGGCCCCTGGCTGCAGCCCCTTCAGCCCCCCCTTAATCCGCCTCTGGTGGCCGATTTTTTTATATTCCTCCTCGTGTCCAATTAGCAAAGAGGGACGCCGGAATACTCTCCCATTATGACACGATGGGTCTAAAACAGATAGTTTGGCATGGCTGTAGCCGTATAGCATCAACACGAGATGCCCTGAATATTATTTATGGATGATGTCAGGCAGCTGGCTTATTAAGTTCCTATCAATAATCAATTTCGTTGAATGTCTAAATTTGGTTGATACTGGTTTTAATATATTCATTCAAATTACTGGTATTTGTGCAGTTGATGTCAGCATTTAGCAAGGGGCGGTACGCTTGTAAAGTTGGTGCATCGCTTTTCAGTTGGTATGAAAAAGGTCCTTGGTTGGGTCCTACACCAGAAGCGGATCCGGGGGGGGGGGGGGTCTAGGGGGTCCCACCCCCTTTTTTTCATCAGAAACAACTTTTTTTTAAGGGCTTAAGACAAAATATTGCCGCCTGGACCCCCCTCTTTCAGACCTGAGGACCTTTTTATTAGGGTTTTCATTTGTCCTCCTGGGTTGGAACCCCCCTTTTCTTAAATCCTGGATCCGCCCCTGTACACATATGGCTGATCAATGGTATTTCTAGTATTAAGATATACCAGGGGTGTAATAAGAAGTTTATCTTGTCACATGGCATTTTGCCAAATTTTTAGACAATATATTGCATATCCCTGTGTTGAATTCAGTAATGATATAGCTTAATGTTGCTGCATCTGATGCTCAAAAGTAACACCCCCCCCCCCCTCTCTCTCTCTCTCACACACACACACACACACCATCACGTATACCATCACACACAAATTATAGGACACGCTTCATTTGTATTTATGGAAGCCCCTCATGAGTACCAGAGCCAACTGGTCCAACATCTCGAGTATTGGTCTCATATAGACGTTGCATGGACGGCACCGTTGTATTGGTCTCATATAGACGTTGCATGGACGGCACCGTTCTGGTTTTGGATCATACGCCTAACATGTCATTGATGCCCTGTTAGTTACAATGATAAGCTAAGATTTTCCTTCCGCCAGTCCGTTAGCACTTACGCGTGAAAGAAGCGCCTGGAATATTACCCAGAATTTTGCCTCCTTCATGCAGGAGGGTATGCGTTCATCCCCGTTCGTGTGTGTACACGTGTGCGTGTTTTTGTGTATGTATTATCCCTAAATATTTCGTCATTTATATGATATCTTTCCAATCGGAAGAGCTCTTTATCTTGTAACTAATATAAATTTTAAGCCAACGCAACACCCAGTATCCTTGAATTAATGCATCCCATGAGTAAGGCACAATAGGAAACAAAATAGACGGTATACTGCAAAGTATATGGTATACTGCAGTGGACGAAATAATATCCGTTTTGCTGACAAATAAAAAAAAGCACAATGTTCCCGGCTTTTGTGGTCTAGGGGTAGAATCTAGGGCTCAATTTAGGGCGGTAAGTTATGAGTTTAATCTCACCCGATAAGGGATGAGATTTTCCACGGACGCCCCAACCCTGAGTTAATTCACGGGCGCTCGGCAGGCTCAATGAGAAGGCATTGCAGCTGTGTATCACCCACAAATCAGAAGCGGATCCAGGGGGTGGGTCCAGACCCCCCCCCCCCCCCTTTCCTGGACCGTTTTTTAGAGTTTTTCATAAGTACTCCAGGCTTGGACCCACCCTTTTCCTAATTCCTGGATCCGCTCCTGCAAATGAGTGCGTTTTTTTTAGTTTCCTTGTTGTAATGACCCAGCAATAGGGAAGCTTTCACACCCAGGACCTGCAGGTGCGGTAGACACCAGGCATGTGTGACATCCGGGTATTAAATCAATGACAAGAAGTGAGTGCTCCCAACCGAAATGGGGCTCTGCAGATAACAGATGCACATACATGTACTTAGATTAAGTATTGGATCATTCAAAAGAAAACAATTACCTCTATACATATGCAAAAGAAATCTCAACAATGGTGTTCATTAGCCGAAGTCGGTTAGGTTTTTGGCATAATTCTCATAAATAGCTGACCAAACTGTTTAATTTCTATTTATTTGTTATCTATATTTTTCTATAAAGCAAATTATTTTAGTGCTCATAAGGTTCTATTATATAATTTGATTGAACAATACCTCGTGGTAAGTAAGGTTTAAACCATTTAATGTCAATATATTTACTTACATGCACACATCTCGTTGTGTCTGTCTGAATATGCTGGCTACGTTGGCTTAAATGCCTGTTGGCATGAATATGTGTTTTCTGGAATGTTAACTTTTATGACACATAAGCTGTCTGTAAAATATTGATGAATTTCGTTATTATAGGAATTTAAATAACTACTGTTCTGTTGCGCTTTTAATCATTTTTATTTCTTTGATTAAACTATAGGATGTGTTGTGTTAAAGACTGAACTCTGTGAACAAGCACATGCGGCGATGATTTACTCGATGAATCCGTCTGCGCAGTCTGTTATGCGCATATAAATGGAGAAGACATGCCAGGCTTCAAGCGTTATAACCAGGAACTGTCAGTAAATCAGCGGGCTCAGGTTAGCTTACAAGTGAAGAATTACTAGACGACAGGACTTTTTTCCTCCTGTTTCCCCAAGAAGTTTGAATTGAGTACAATAGTCGATCACGGCCGAGGCAATTAACATGCAGGATAGGACAATACAGTTCCGGGGACAGAATGGTCAACGATCTTTGATGTCCGAGTACTCACTCCTTTCCTTTCTTCTTGGTTTTCCTGATACAAACTCTTGCTCTAATGCACACTCTGTTTGGACACTACTGTAAATCCTGTGCTACCGTCCTTTCGGACTCTCTTGTGCAAAGATTATTCATTCATTGTACAGAATAAAGCGATTGCTATTATTGCTTGCCGGAAATTTTTTATTGTCCCCACCCGCAAATGTACAGTTTTGCAGCGATCGCTTTCAAACTTACACAGTTGATGTACAACCAAAATGCTCGAAGCCTGTTGAATTTTGTCATTATCAGTCAAAGGTCAAGGTAAAGGTCATCAAAAATTTGCAAAACGGTTTTCTTTCATAACTTTGTCACTGTTAGTCGCATCCATGGTTACGCATTTTGGGGAAAAATTCATGATATTCGAAAATAAGGGGTATTATTTTTCTAACTTGGTCAGTTTTTAAGCTACTGAGGTCTAGCTTTTTTTGCATCAGATAGAATACAAGTAGTATTATTTGATTATTCTACAAGTCTTGCAATATCTCGTACAATATCTCGTCAAACGAGATATTTCGAGATATCCCTTAGTGGTAGCCTAGCTAGATTCCACAAGTATGCAGAAATCATTTTGAAACTGCACTCCAACCTCCCCAACAAATCATTTTTGGGCCATATCTCGAAAATTATAAACCTCAATTACAGAAACTATAGCTTATTTTCTTCTTCTTGGTCTTCTCCATAACCTAAGTAAGTCATCTGGTCTCAGCTTTGTGACACTTTGTGTGTGTATATCTGTCTGTTTGTCAGTTCTCCTCAAATTAACCTGCTTGCTTGTTTTTGTGTCTTACTTAAAGCATGCTACAGGCCACCGTTTTGCAGGAATCGGTTTGAAACTGTTACATCTTGTGTCTTAAACTAATGTCTCGAAACGTATTTTTCATTTTCCGGTATATGGCCACACTGAAAACCAAAAATGTGTTTGGGAACACATTTAAATGTGTACGAGACTTGTATCTGAGATGAGGCATTAAAATGTGTACAGAAACACATTAATGTGTATGATAAATTTAATGTGTTTTGTAACACATCATAAATGTGTTTGGGAACACATATAAATGTCTTTCGGAACACACATAGACGTGTTTCGGAACACACACATGTGTTTGGAAACACATAGAGATGTGTAAGAGAGTTGTATCTGGGACGAGGCATTAAATGTGTACGGAAACACAGTAAATGTGTATGATAATATAAATGTGTTCTGAAACGCATTTGATGTGTTCTGAATGTGCTAAAATGTTTTCTGCAAAAGTTCCAAATACATGTAGCTTGCCTGGTCTAGAGACTGGAATAAGTAAGGAATAAAAGTATCTAATCCATATAATTCAGCTGCATATTCACCTGTAACACAGAAAACAAATCACAAAAGCAGTTACACAAATTTGAACCATTTATCATAATATTTTCACCGTATATTTATTCAGTTTATGAAAAAAATATATTATAGTCCTTGTCCTTATTGAATACAGAGACACAGGTTCTAATGATGTTTTCTGTAGTATGCAGGCCAAGAATCTGAGAAAAACACCCCAGATTATAACTAAACCAAGTGATGCACATACTATAATATACAGAAATGGGGTATATATGTAGGGTGTAAGTTGCCGAAATGTCATTATATATGGTAAATATAAGTTCAATGAGTCTGGAGTAATTGTGCATTCATCTGTGATGTAGCTCTCTTAATTGGATCACCAGCAGTCTTGAGACAGCCTCATTTAGCTCCTCTTCTTGAAGAGCATAAAGACTTGGGTGGGCTTAAGTCCTATAAAATAAGAAAACGAACGTATAAGAAATTAAAAAAAACAAACAGGCATGAAACATTGTGCAGTTGTATATTAGCATTTACTACTCGGGTGGGGGGGGGGGGCATATATGTAGCTAAGTCACCAACATAACAAGAGTGTGGCTGTATAAAAGCACGCTGCGACTGTGACAACCATAATTATAGGGTTACAAACCTGACCCTGTTCTACAACAAGCTGCCTGCTGTCTTATCAGCAGTTGTTACATGTGCCCTGTACTGAGCGAAGCTTCATGAACTTTGTGCATGGCCCTTCATGCATACACATGCATATACAGTGAACAGTTGGAATTATATAATAATAACGTCTTTGGTAATGTTAAGTTGTTAAGTACGACAAAAATATGTTATATACATGTATAATATAAATCTCCTTGCACATTCCTTGTAAACTGCATGACTGTATACATATTATTTTAGGGGCAATGTCGCAGTCAGGCAGGCATGCAATGCAGGCATCATCATCTAAATCTGGATAATTAACACTCAGTGCTCTTTCTGACTGTACATATAATTAAGACATTCCACATATAGCCGATTTTGAAAAAAACAATACATTCTTAACTTACCTCAGACCTTGCAGCATGTACTCTGCCAGTTATGTCTGCTGAGATGAAGGGCCACCCGAACAAAGACCAGACTGTTTTTGAATTTGGCGGTTATGTATCACGTGACAACCAACTCCCTCTCGGGGAAAGGCGCATACACATTACCTGTGTTTTGAAACACATACTCAAACACAGTAGATGTGTTCCCAAACACATTTCCAAACACATTTTGGAAAACAGATGTGTTTGAGCGGAATAATGCGTTTGGTAACACAGTGAGTGTGTTCTGACTAAACGAAACACATTTAATGCCTCATACACAGCAAAATTTGATGTGTTTGAGTACCGGAACACGCTAAATGTGTTCCCGTACACATTTTTGATTTTCAGTGCACTATAGGGGGGCGCTGCATTTGAACATATCATGTTTTGGGCATATCTCTAGAACTATAAACCTCAGTTACATAAACTATAGCTTATTTTCATCTTCTAAGTCTTTTCCATAACCTGGTTGAGTCATCTGGTCTCAATCTTGTGTCACTATGTCAGTATGTCAGTATGTCTGTCTGTTTGTCAGTTTTCTCAATTTTGCCTGCCTTATGGTGCTTGCGTCTTAAAATAGCATTCTATAGGCCACAGTTTTGCAGGAATCCTTTTGAAACTGGTACATCTTATGTCTTAAACTAATATCTCGAAACGTATTTTTCATTATTTTATGGATATGGCCACTTGGGGCGCTGCACTCGAACCGCCCCAACATATAATGTTTGGCCATATCTCCTGAACTATAAACCTCAGCTACATAATCTATAGCTTATTTTCTTTCTCTGGTTAAGTCATCTGGTCTCAAGTGTATGTCACTTTTTCAGTATGTCTGTCTGCTTGTCAGCTGTTTCAATTTTTCCTGCTTGCTGGTTCATGCGTCTTACGTATAACATTATTCAATTCTCAGTTTTGATAGAATCACACGTTGTAACTTACATATATCGTATATCTTACAGTTTTGCAAGTTCTATCTGTATTATCCAAAAAGGTCAAAGGTCAAGGTCATCAACATTTTTCAAAATCTTATTTTATTCATAAATTTGTTAATATAGCTCCTATCTTCTCAACCTTTGGCTTATTTTCTTCCTCTTCGACGTTGCTCATACATTTGACTAACTTTACCTCATTTCCGGCAAGCGCTCGACTTCTGGTCGTCTAGTTTAATAACAGAGAAACCATTATTTATATGTATTTAAGACGAAGTGGTATTTATACGGAGCCCGGCAAACGACATGGTCAAAATATTAATTAATCCGTGCGCACGGATTACTAATCTGTGCGCATGCACGAATTACTAGTTCTTCAGCACTGATTACTAATAGGTCTGCCTATAGGTCTGACATCTTGGATAGCCTCGGTTTATTTGAAATTATTTCAAAGGTCTATTAATACACTTCTTAACTATTGCATAAGCTCTTTTGCAGTTGTTGTGAGTTTACAGCAAGGTGAGCAAGGCCGAGAGTAATTACTGATGCCTTAGTTCCTGCACGAATTCACGCCAGTCACAGACCGAAGTAGTCCGATTTATTTGGACTAAATTATTATTAGGCCCTGCCATATATTATAATAACACTGTTAAAACAATCTGTATTTGGTTACTTTTTTCATAAAAAAAGTATTTGTAGGACAAGTAACATCATCCTCGGATGCATGGGCAATTGCACGGGAGCCTCGCTGACTTGAGAGCCAGAAAATGTTACATTTTCTTTAAACAGACCAACTGAAAGAGTGACCCGCTGGCACAGGGTAATTGCAACAACCGTTAACACTGGATAAGAGGACAATGAGTGATGTTTAGTCTGAGGTATATATGTGGTGCACATCGACATATATATTGAGACACTGGCGGGAATTCTAACGCCTGGAGTAGCGGTTTTGTTCGGTAACAGGGACCTTCCTACAATGTTTTTTTATTAATCTGGCTTGTAGGCAGTCTAATTCATGCCTTGCACTTTTCGTTATAAATGAATAGCATTACAGCCGTACACTAAAGTACTCCTACAACAAGTCGACCATACATGCATTAATTGCTGTCTGAAGGTTTAATCCTATATTACAAAGATCGCGCCTTGTAGGCTATGAAATGCTTTCCGACATGCACTAATTCTTGCCTCACAATGGTCCTTTGCACTATGGTTACTAACATTTGAACCAAGATATGACATTTTATCCACCGTCTTCAGCAGCTTGTTCTGAATATACCATCTGGGCTCCTCACAGAACAGATTCTGCCCTCTATAATAGTACATTTTTTGGGTTAAATCGTAAACCGTTTAATGTAGCAAAATGCACTGCAGATTTAATTCAGGCTAAGAGCTCATACCTTGGTTGTGAAACATGTAATGGCTCTTTAAAAATACACATCAGTTATTAATAATGCAAGTAGCTAAATAGTCAATCAACACCCATGCCGTTATGTCCACTCAAGAAGCATTGTCTTATTTTTCACAGAGTATATATACATGCTAGATATTCAACCATGACCACCTAAGAGTGAAACAGGGCACGAGCTGTATGTATATTTGCCTTTTTTCATGCACACTTATATACTAGTAAATTATAAAATATGGGAGACCGAAACCTGTAAATATATGCCGCTGTAGACAATAGCATGGATATAATGTAAGCACCAGAAGCTGATCGGGGGGGGGGGGGGGGGGGTCCGGTCCCCCTTTTTTCATCCGCCGCGACCATTGATATAAGGGTTGCAGACAAAATCTTGCGGCCTTGAACCCCCCCCCCCCCCTTTCTAATTCTTGACATTGGGACCTTTTTGAAGGTTTTTCATAGATCCTGTTTCATTTGACCCCCCCCCCCCCCCACACACACACTTTTCCTAAATCCTCGATCCGCCCCTGAGCACGGCCCTTGTTAAAATATGCATTCTTAATGACCTTGCTTATATGCACGGACTTGTCCCTATATATGGTTCCGACCTGTTTGGCGCCACAGACCGTATACCGACATGGACTTCTATACGCCAACGCCTGCACGATCACTTACAAACCAACAGGATACTTATGACAGCATTCGTTTACATCATCGTTGATTGTTGTGTGGTAAATTAAAGTGTATGATGACTGTCGGTAAATGGAAATATTTTGTAACCAAAGAGTTCCCTTTTCTATACGCCAACGCCTGCACGATCACTTACAAACCAACAAGATACTTATGACAGCATTCGTTTACATCATCGTTGATTGTTGTGTGGTAAATTAAAGTGTATGATGACTGTCAGTAAATGGAAATATTTTGTAACCAAAGAGTTCCCTTTTCTTTTATTCTATGAGCAGAATCCCCTGGAATATCATTTATGTGAGGTCACCTTGGAAACCAAGGTCAAGGTCATGCAATACGAAATACCTCCATGCACGGCATCCTGTAATTATTGAAATATAAAAGACTGTCCAAGAAAACACTCATTGGCTCTGTGGAACGTGTTATATTTGGCGGATATGCAATATTAATATACAAATATAATAAATTGAATTTTCTGCATAAATCTTTAGACTATAAATATTTGTATCTATATGTAATGTGTTCTCACTGATTTAAACATTATGGCTCGTGTATATATGTATGTGTCTATATATATATATATATATATATATATATATATATATATATATATATATATATATATATATATATATATACTCGGCTAACACGACGCGACCACTTTCTGCGGTCATGGACTCATCTAATGTAAACCATGCATATATATCCTCCCGCCAACACGGTCATCCCGGTATAAGGACCAAGGACCACTTTGCGGTAACGACACCAGATCATCATATGAATTTCTATAAATCCACAACTAGCCGTGGTAGATTTGAACACACCATCGAATATTTGAGAAAATTGAACACTCAATGTGTTTCCTGCTTCATATATATATATATATATATATATATATACATATATATATATATATATATATATATATATATATATTAGCGAGGTTAAATTTCGAGAAATTTCCTTTCATGATACTTATATACGAGTTTTTTTCCGCGATCTCACCATGCAGTCATCAAAACTTTAAAAGTTTTGAAATAAAAGGAAGTTATCCATGGGTAAATACCAATATAATCTTATATACTTATCCTGTTTTACTTTTCCAGAGTCTATCCACGTTGATTTAATAAAACTGCGCTAAGCGTGAAAAGCCGCCTATATATACTGGACGGTTTGACACATAATGAACCATCACGGAATGACAAGAACCTATAATCTCGGGACCAACCGATTCTAATGACACGTAAAAATCAAAATTACTTTCATTCCATGACCACAAACGTGCTCTTTCATGCATAGGCCGCTGAACTAAATACAATTTAAAAAGTATCCGTGTCATTTCAGAAGAACTGTTCGGGCTGATTTGTTAAATTTGTATACGCTTCAAGATTTAAGGTGTAAATGGAATTTATATCATTTCAGTTATAAATGATCCAAAGCCAAATAATCATTCAGCCACTTCCTTATAAAACTATGAAGAGTCTGACTTTCAAGACAGAATCCATGAATAAAGGTTACAGTGTCCTAATGTCTGGTTCCCAAAGAACGAACAAGTTTCTGAGGAGATTTCAGCTGCTGACGCTAACAGTACATATAAACCTTCGAAACTTTATTTTTTGTATACATGAATTTTAAATAAAGTTATAATGATTATCTCTAAGCACTCATCATGACCCAGTTTGTGGCCTTCGGTGAAGTCTGTGGTATATAGGATTAAAATTCAGATACTGAAAGCTACAACTGTCTTGCCCTTAGTGCATTTTGTATTCGTAAGGACTTTCTTTGGCAGGAAATTTTAGATCGCCCAGACGTTAAATGGGTGTATTATAATATTTTTTAGGTAACGGTATTAACAAAAAATAAAACTGCAGGCCTTTTGTAATGATATGGTGTCCAAATCTCCAACTGTAGAGCGGCTTCAGCAGAGCGCATGCCTCTGCCTGGGCCTACACATCTCCAAACTTTCAACAGTATGATCATGTCACTAGAAGGATAAACAACTAAACAGACACGGATGAAAACAAAACCTCCTTGGCGGGTAATAAGTAAAGAACACGGGTCACCAAGACCCTACTATGCTATGACGGTTATCCAGTTATATGTGTCCAGAAAATCCGCTGCTGTGATACTTGAGATTTCCTGGTCGCTGGGAAGCTTCCATAACTCAGCATGGGGTACACTTGTACTTAAAGCCTATAGCTATAAATAACAAATAGACGCCCAGTACGATGCAGGTTTATATGACAGAGCCAGATTATCAGGTCATTACTATATCGTATCAGCTGATCTTGATAGCCCACATGATCACTCACGCGATGTTTTCATTTTATACTTTATGACACTGGCATAAATAGATGTGAGGCGTGGAGCTTTAGATCTGAAAGTGAAATGGAAAATCACTGATAGAACAAGAGCTGTTTACACTGCCACTGGAAGCCAGGCCCAAGAGATTCGATATATATATATATATATATATATATATATATATATATATATATATATATATATATATATATATATATATATATATATATATATAGTGTTCCCAAAACCGATGCTGGAGTGGTCATATTACCAGGAATCTTTGAAAAGATGGGGGGGGGGATGTCTGTTACTCTAGTTTGACAGACAGTTTTGTACAGCGCACCAGACCGTGCAGACACCGTCGCCAGACGACCTGAAGCAGACAATCGTGTTGCGTGTCACTTGAAGATTTCTTAATTGTTTCCTTACGTGAAAATCTACGCATAATGTAGGATTGTCACAATGCACCCGAGGCGGAGTTTGCCCTTAACAACCTGGTAAACAGAACAATACAACCTTAATGCCAAACATCATCATCATAATGTTTTTAAATACCCATCCATTACAGCCTAAACTGAAAAAAAAACCCTACATAACCCAAGATTATAAATTGTACCCCATGAATGAATGAATGAATATTTTATTCAGAAATATAAGGCCTCGGGCCCATAGTTCCATATGTGCATATATCACATGTAGAAAAACAAAATAGACAATGTTTTCAAACTTGAAAAACAACATCACAAAGATAAAAGAAATGAAATAATAAACAAATGATAATATATGATATATGCATTCCAAAATATTAACAAACAAAAAAAAAGATCATCATGTAGAGGTCATTTCAACCATATATATAAATATACATAAATATACGGTTCTCATAAGATTAATAAATATGAAAAAGTTAATAATTACACATATATGCATGTGTATACACATATTCTCAATACATATACATGCATAACTACATATTAAGCCATATGTAATCATAAAATATATTTTATAAATACAAATATATCTTTATTAATATAATTTAAAATAAAACTTTACATATTGAACACTTTTAATGTGGACAATTTACTTAAATTTTAATATGCATATATAATAATATCTAAATATTGTACTACTCAGCTACCCAAGGACTCGTTCACAGCTTCCTGCAGATGGTCCGCATGATAAACTTGCAAAGGTGGCCAAGTAGTACCAAATAGTATTGTATCTCAATTGTTTTTATCCATATATATATAATACACATACATACATATATATACACACATTATATATATATATATATTATTTTTACTTGATCAAAATTTACATAGTTTTATTCATATATTAATATTTATAACCAGAGTAAACAAGTGACCGTTCAACTATTTCATATGGATAATCTGATTAATTTAGTTATTAACTAATGAATTTTTTCTCTTTTTGAAGGCATAGTGTACAAATGCTGCTAAACTATTAATAACATCAGTATTTTTACTTGACATAAGAGATATAAAAGAAAATCTGCCAAATTTAGAAAGGTAAATATCTCTTAGTTCATTGTATAAAGGACATTTCATTATGAAATGATATTCATTTTCTACTATAGATTCTCCAAGTTTCAAACAATAAATACAGATTCTTTGTACCCCATCCATATATTAAAACATAATCTGCATGACTTATATAGCTGTAAGTGCTATATGCTATTATAAGCTATACGTTTTACAAGGAATCAGACTATATATCATGAATAGACCGGCAGGATCCAATAGATAAAAATATATAGTTTATTATCAGACCATGGTCACGTATTTTTTTTCTCTCTCTCTATCTCAGATGTGTATATATACTTGACATATCCAATCCCATACTGACTGTACATCCGGTATATCCCGTCAGGTGAGAAAAAAAAATAAACACTGGTACGTGGCGCGCCTGGACCCGTGTGCACCTCGGCGTTCATCGTGTGCCATGCATAAGTGAAGTACGATCACGGTCTCACGTGCCCTACTTATATGCCATGAGCTCATGAATTCAGCAATAACACTTATTTAAATACATGTACCCAGAATTGAGTCACAAGGGTGTGGGATAGGTGTAGGTGGCTACATATCTATAGCACTGGGTACTCGCGGCATTTAAACCATTACTGCATAGAGGGGACTTGAAATTTGCGTGTGTATATATATATATATATATATATATATATATATATATATATATATATATAGAGAGAGAGAGAGAGAGAGAGAGAGAGAGATAGAGAGGGGGGGGGGGACTCCTTCCTTTGGTTCGATTTTCTGACATTAAACATACTGGATATTTATTTTCACTTTTAAAGATTTCCATGAAATTTATAAGCAAACAAACTCAGTAATAACTGTTAAAAATTTCATAAAAATTCACTGGAAATATGATTTCAAGTGTCAGACTTGCCTTGTTCATATTCATTATAGATATATAGACGGATGTAATATACATTGAGTACAACATACCCATTTTGCTTGTTTAAAAAAAACTTTTTTGTATATATAAAGTGTTTAATTAATTGAGGTTATTACACGTGACGGTGTATATACCCTATCATAAATGAATACTTAGAGATCAGATCTGCCACAACGCACTGGTTACCATGACGTTCACGCGCACCGGTTAGTGCATGCATGTCCTGTATATCTGGGCATGACCGCAAGGGAATGCACCCGCACGTAGGCCATAACAGTCTTGAAGGGTAAATAATCTCCAGGCCTACCAAGAACGAAAACCCTCCACCCGACTCAACCCATAACATCCATCTGTTGCACATACAGATTTATAGAGCAAATCCTCTAGGTTAGCTATATATATCAAGTGAGACCAAATAATTTACCCGCTCATCACCAACTTGCCCACAGCCTGACATAAATTTCACTATGGGCACGCGTTTTGGGTTGTATTGTTTTTAGCGCAAGTCTGTATATTATTCCATTGGCTTCTCTGGCGATCACACAGCTATTGCAGGCTTCTAATGTACTATAGTATGTTTTATTAACTCGGGCTTGAAAAAAAAAAAAAATCTGCCGAACCTGCGCCGCAGCCCCCTGCATGCACCCCTTACCATTTTTCATCCCACTGCAGGTCCCACTGTATTAACAGTCACATGTTACTGATACTGATATATGAGACACGTGACAGTCAGTCGGCTAATGTTCATGCCTTTGGATTTGGATAGTGTGTACAGCTTTTCTGCATAAAGGAACTGTTCCACACTGTATATATAGCAATGTTTTTTTCCCATAATTTACCATATATATATATATATATATATATATATATATATATATATATATATATATATATATATATATATATATATATCCCCAACCTCGTTACTTGTAGTACTTGCTGTACAAATATAGTATATTATACACACACTTGTAATGTTGACATATTATTTATATCATGTCTTAACTGTGACCTTGTTATTGCACAGTGTTGGTCAGTTTTACATATTTACTCATGTCAAGTCCTTCGTTTGCACATGTGGACCCGGCCCGGGACCACAACACACACGCGATGTAGGTCGATATACCTTGAACACACGTGACGACGTAACACGTGCATGGCGACCGAGTTTAAAAAGGATTCAAACACCCACGCAACTCATAACACCGTATAAAGAAATAACGGTACATTTATATTCACTCAGCTTCACGGTCAGATTCACCATATACTAAATCACATTTGCACGGTTACACTGTATTCAGTCAATTCACCTAATTAATATATATATATATATATATATATATATATATATATATATATTATAAAAGCCTATAGCCATATGGGCCAAAAGCTGAACAACTGTCCGCTATGCAGGTTATTCATTTTTTATCCGGAAATTTTCCACAGAAGTCTAAAAAAGATGCAACTTTATACGGACTGACAGTGTCGGATTAACATAGCATATATAGCAAAAGTAGCAAATGCTACGCATTGTAATATACTTATATCACATAATCATACAACTAATCCGACTTCATCACTGGTGAAAGTATGCCTGAAGCACAGGGCCCCTGAAATTTAAACATTTACCACTTTAAACATAAAAATAATTCATGTATATGTCTGGTGAAAGGTTGGTGTTATTTTCTTGACATAGTAATCAGCTGAATTAACCAGTTCTACCAGTGGTATAGATCAAAGGACAACAGGTGTCAGGCCTTCACATGAATACATGTGCAGGAGTAGAACTCTATTCGTACTTAGTACTCAATTAAAGAAAGTGAACCAGAATTCTTCATTTTGTTTATACATTTTGCAATTCGAAATTTTCTCCACGGTGTGGAGTTAAGGTACACTACCACTTCCAATCTCTCTCTCTCTCTCTCTCTCTCGCTCTATATATATATATATATATATATATATATATATATATATATATATATATACACACATTAAAAAAACAGATAGGTTGAATCAACCAAAAAATTGGTTGATTCCAACCAATTAAATTGGTCAAAATATGTCAAAATAATTTATTGTTTAGAACAACCAATTTATTTTGGTCGTAATCAAACACCAGGTATTGGTCGAATCAATCTAAAAATTGGTCAGAGCAACCAACACAGCTGATCATTTAAACCAACAAAATTGGTCAGTTTGACCAAAATAATTTGGTTATTCTCAACCAATGTACTTTGGTTGAGGTCAACCAAAACAAATGGGTTAAATCAAATAACAAATTGGTCACATGAACCAATTCAAATTGGTCAGAGCAGTGGACCGTTTATGTGTACACTGCTACTTTTAGTACCCTTTTCAGTTGTTTTATTCTTCAGATCGATTCAGAGTCTTCTTGTAAGTCCTTTAGTTTCGAGTTGCTCTGGTGTGGGTTTCAAGGGGAAACACCTATTCCGCCGGGTGGAGTCGAACCTGAGACCGCTCACATACAAATCCGACGTTTTGCCCCTCAGCCATTGAAGCTTGCATCTCTCGCTTCTGATTTGGAGCACTTTAGGGTCTGATGTTAAAACTGACCAATCGGTTTGGTCAGTGCTTGACCAATCAGTTGGTAAAATAACCAATATGTTGATAAAATTAACCAATTTTAAACTCAACCAAGAAAAATGGTTAAATATATGCAACCATAAATGACCAATGAGTTTGGTTACAAGTTGGTTGAAATTACCAATGTGTTGGTTAAATCAACCAATATCATCTCAAACAACCAAATTGGTCATATATGTGTGCTAAAGTAACCAATATTTTGGTTATCAATTGACCAATATATTGGTTAAACCTACATACAGTATTTTTATTCTGTTAACCAATAAAAATTGGTCAAAACAACCAACTGGTTTGGTTATAGTACTTTAGCAATGCATTGGTTAAGATAAACAATATCTTGGTTAAAACAACCAAAACTGGCTTAACCAATTAAATTGGTTATATATTTAACCAATCTGTTTTTTAGTGTATATATTCAAGCAATGCGGTTTACCATTTCAGACACAGAGTATAGCAAGAAACTGAAGAATCTGACAGAATACGATGATTATCACCAACAAACGAGCGAAATAGAGCGTTTGACGATTTCGCTGGTCTCAGTACCATTGATCTATAGTCGCAGAAACACAAACGCATCCTCAAGTGTTCAAAAGCCAATTATTGACAACTTGCTGTCCGCTCTTCCAAAACGCCAGGCTACGTATAGGCCTAATTACATAAATCAACGTATACATGTTATTTGATTAATTCCTGCATAATTTACAGGCGTTTACACCTGGTAGAATTATCTGGAGATCATCATATCTTATATATCCGGAAGACTTAGAAGAATGTCTTATGGAGGAATTTGTTAGGTTCACTGAACTGGTTATAAATGATATAGCTTTTCATATCGGCGCCAAACAAGACGTAATTCACTTTCAGTTGTATCAGCTGATCACTGATAATTCTTTGGCTTCTTGTTTTCATGGTGTAGAAAATACCTTTCGCAAACTAATATATTTATCAATTATGTTTACCAACAGCAGTCGGGAACGAACCTTTACAAAACTGAAAAGGATAAGAAATGAACTAATTAAGGAGTATAACATGGATCAATAATAATAATAATAATAATAATAATGAAAAAATATAATAATAAAAACTATAAAATAAAATAAAACAATTATATGATATGGAAAACAGCTATTACAAAATATATATATATATATATATATATATATATATATATATATATGCATATATATATATATATATATATATATATAGAGGCCTATATTAAATATGTTAATACTGCATACAAGTATTTAGAATATATCTAAAAGATAGCATAGACTGTTAATAAAACTGTACATATACGTGTTTATGTGATGACAAGCAGGCGACAGGTGCAGGTCGAGCTTGAACCCACAAGCCTCGCCGATTTCAATGTCAACAAACAAACAGGGTCCACGTGGCAGTTGTTTTTCATCTTGATTGGCAGGTGAGTCGATTCTCACCCAACAAGCCTGACGTCACCGTCACGTGACTAACGTGCTTGCAAACAAACCGAGTCGACACTGCCACTCAGGAAAGTCTCCGAAATTTGAGTCAATTTAGTGATAAAATAAAGGTTCGGGTTGTGCAGCGCGTCATTAGTTCATGCAAGGGAGCAACTGAGTCAAAAATACGGGCCAGACACGAAGTGTCAACTTATTAAAAAGCAGAAAATGGCAGCGGAAATGGAGAGACCCTCGCTGGCTGATTATGACCAAGATGGCGAATCTCTGATGAATGGAAACGTGCTCACATGTAACGAGCTGAACCACAACCTCCCGCTGAAAGAAAACAGAATTATTCGTAAAGCCAAGCGGCCTTCTAAGCAGCTGCAACTAGCGAAAGAAGTCCTGGTGGAAACGGATGGAACTGTTGACGGAGAACTGAAGGCTGTTTTGCCAAACGGTGGCACAGCGGTGGGAGGACAGCGTATTCCGTTCTCGAGAAACAGCCGCAAATCACGAAACGCCAAGGGCCGAGGCCTTCCTAAGAAAGGTACGCTCAAGTCATACAATAAAAATGATAAGTGGACCCTTGTTATAACTGTATTCAGACTGTAAAGCTGTTTTGTGGCTTAGTAATAATGTTTGTGCCCAGCATGCCTTTGTTTTGAAGTGCAACGCATTGTTTATGTTTGTGAGCTGCAGCTTCCCGCCATATTGAGTGTTTTGATTGGCCTGGATGCTTGGCCTTGAGCCTCGCTCTCAGTCTCACTTGACAGCACCAAGGGAAACGACTGGCACCGTGGACGACTTCACAAAGCATTTGCTCACAGGACGATTTTCCAGCGAGTAATTAAACGTGCTCAAGCAATTCAGAAGTAGCACAAGGCCGCAGAGGTTGATTAATGTTTAACTGACAGTGGCAGAGTTGCTAGATCCGTCCGTGATAATCATTGTAATTCAACGGTCAATGACTCTACCCATGTTATTATTGTTAATGCTGTAAATCCACGTTCTATTTTGAAAAGTTATGTCATCTCTTAAAAGGGCCCCTCTACTCTAATTCAATGTAAATATATTACAGATCCAAAAGCATAGCCTTAATAGCTTTGGTATTGCAGGATAAACTGCTATGCAACTGCAGTTTGGGAAATATGTAAAACAAGATGTCTATGTTATTACAATATATTAGGAGTAGTAGATTTTTTATGCATTTAATTACATATATGTCTTATTGTTAAAATTTGTCAAAATGGCAAAATAAAGAGAGATCATGGTGAACAAAGGCATACCAATATATTGTCACTTTTGGGTGCCAAGGAATATTTATGAGTATTACCACTTTCAACTGTGATTTCAAGATCAGTGAAATGAATTAACACAAAATCTTAAGACAAATCTGTTAAGAAAATCAGGCCTTTTTAAGACACTGCCTGGTTTACAGCTGTAGCCACTGTGACAAGGATATTATTATCTTGATAGTCACTGCTGGAGCAAGTAGCAAGGACATAAACAACTTCATGACCAGTAATCTGAGCCTCTGGGATATCCTCCCTGGCTTTTTTTCGGAACTTCTTTATTCTGGTGTCAGAATCTTAGATGCAGTGCTTCTCATCGGAAGCAAAATTAGCCTGTTCTTGCCATTGGTCTCTTGCTGCCTTAAGTTCTGTTATGATGGGGGTCACCATTTTCATGGTATCTGTCAAATCAGCAGTTTGAGTAAACTGATCTGTTTCTTTGTATCAGAGTTTGTTTGGAGTTATCATTATGTCCATCCTTTTGTTTACCCCAGTCATGTAAATGGCTAGAAGCAGAGCTTACCCTGCCGCTTGAGCTGCTGCTGTGTCTCTGGCTGCTTTCTGACAGTCTTACTCCCAAAGATTGTGCAAGATCCTGATCCTGACATCCCATGGTTACTGAGCATTTGTTCACCTTCAGTGTTATTGTTGCAAATGATTGTTTTGTCCATTCTGAGGCAGATCCGCCGATCAGGCGCCTTATTACTGCTCACATGTTCTGTCTGGGAGCCGCCATGTTTGTTGTTATGCTTCATTTGCGTCAGCATTTGAGTTTCGGCTCCTGTCATTTGTACTTTTCATGTGAGCACTTTCTGATAACCTTGGTGTGGTGTTGCTGGGATTAATATCACGCTGATAGGTTCTGGCTTGTGATTCCATCCCATGTAGGATGTTTCCCACCACATCATTTTCTGTCCTGTAATCGTTTGGCGGCATATCACTTTCACTGGCTTCCATTGAAGCTTGAGAGGTTGAGTTTCCCAAATGAGATTGTGGATACCTGCTAGGGGTTCTCCACAGATTTCTATCCAGAAAGTTTATACAACTAGTCATGTACAGGTAGAGGTGCAATAAAAGTTCTGACCGTCTGTATATAGTAAGAAAACACATTAAATTTCCAAGCATAAGATCGTTCCATAATAAACCTTTTGATGTTTAGTCACATGACCTCTCTTTATGTGTGCGCACATCTCATTTGGTCTAGATTGCTGGGTGAATGAAAGAATGATTTAAAAAAAAACTGGTTGAGTGTGTCCTGTGAATGTCAGAAATGACTTGTCTGCAGTCTTGTTAGATAGTCTCTAGCCTTTTATGAATTACATGACCTCCCTAAAATGGACTCTGTTGACTCTCTATTTCTGGGACGTCTGTACATTGCTGTTAGTAGTGTTGAGACTGATGATAGATTATCTTATTATCAGTGATCCGTCAGCTGATATACACAATCCAGTAATCAATCTGGCATTACCATAATCAATTTAACAAGTTTATCACAAAGGTAAGGTTTATAATGACGAAAATTACATTTTCATAAAATTTATGCAAACCAACTTTACAACAAATTTCAGAACATCTCTATTTCTAGGAACTATGGGAAGTCGTAGCTTTTTTGAGGGTGGCCTTGAATCTAGTGTTTGTCACATTAAGAACTATTTCTGGGAAGTCTGTACTCCTGTACATATAGCTTGTGGGGGGGGGGGGGGGACTTGAAGCCAATGTTTGTCACATCTGTATTTATACCCCTGGACATAGCTTTTGTGAGGGGGGTGGTTGGCCTTGAACCCAAAGTTTGTCACATATCTATACTGGGAAGTCTGTAGCCCAGTATGTAACTTGGGGGAGGGGGGGGGGGGGTTGGCCTTGAACCCAGGGGCAATGTTTGTGAATGTGAAGTATAAAATTGCTGAAGTGAGCATTCATGAATATGGTAAAAGTTCTTTACAGCTTGGTATGGCTGTTCACATATTAATTGTATAGTTTTCACTTTTCAATGAAAACCCCCTTGAAAAGTTAAAATTAGGAAAGTCCATCACAGGTAGCCTTTAGAACAAGGCCACTCTAATTCCAGAGAGTAACTCTTGCCGGAACAAACACTACAACACATATCAATGGTATTGATCCTATAGAAATTCTTTGAATTAAACACACTTGTCGTTTAGATTATCTCCAGAATTAATGGATGAGACCTGGGGGTGGGGGGTGTATCATTACCTTCAATAAACCAATTAAACTTGCATCAAAGTCATAACTTTTTTGACAGACCAAACAACAGAAGGAAAATATAATACTTTGTCATATATTCGGGGGGTCTGTAAAAATGAAGTTTTACCTGGTCAGTGTCTTTGTCATGGTGTAGTCAAGAGTGAACATATTTAGGCCCAAGATTTCTTTCAAATCTAAATAGTCAGCAGAATGTACTCAATGTAGTGGCTTTTGGGTCACTTGTAAAACTTGTCATTCAGTCTGATTTTTAGCTCAGCTGACTATAAGTCATCTGAGCTATAGTCGTGGTCCATCGTCCGTCCGTCCATCCGTCCGTCCGTCCGTAGATGTGGCACGTTTTGAAACCGTAAGACCTAGGAATCCAAAATTCAGCATAATGTTAGATGTCCCCAAGATCTCCTACCAAGCCGAAAACTGGGTCTTTGCGACTTTGTTCCTTTGAGAAATTAAGGAAAAACCTCAATTTTTTATTAAAATCCTATTTTCACACTTCAGGACTGCCTAATATCAAAACCACTCATCTGTTTTTCCTCATATTTACCATAAATATTCTTCTATATAGTTCCTATGTACATGCTAGAAATTAAGTCTGTTAAGTATAAATTCTTTAAGTTATGGTATTATTTTTTGACTCACCTAACATGAAAAATTTTGAAACTAGAGTCTATTTTCCCAAGTATATAACTATGTTTAATTAAGATTCAATTGTTTACCCAAAATTAGATCTGAATTTTGTAAATTTTTTAAGTAATTAGCATAAAAATAAAATCAGTACCTTAAATTTTGCCCAACTTTGACCATGGCACATTTTTTTCCTGTAAGTACCATTGATTTAATTTTCACAGCATGTAAACATAAATATTTAATTTGTTTGAATCTGAAATTTGGAAGTAAAAGCTTGAAAATTAAGCTAGTTATTGATTTTTTTCTTGAGGCTCTATTGTAGTCATTTGCTTTGATTACAGATTACAGATGCAGGGTCCCACTCCAGGTCACTGGAAGTCAGCTATGCCAGGGTTTCTGATTTGTTACAGTCACTTGGGGAGATCCCCTGCTGTGACAGGTGTACAGTTATTCTCATATCACCACCCCAATCCCCCCCCCCCCCCCGCAAACCCAACCCACCAAGTGTTCACTGTATCTCCTTAATTGTAATGCTGTTTCCACTCTGATATGCAAAAACTTTCCTTGAAAAAGTAATTCAAGGTGTAATCCAGAAGATGCAATGTTGTGTAATGCAGCATTTTTAAAGAAATCATTTTTCTTTTAAATGATTTTACCAATCATAATGGAACCCATCAGTAAGCTTAAATTATGATAAAATATGAAGCACATTATGGATAAATAAAGACACAATTAAAAATTGTGAAATCTAAATCAAGTATTTTTTTAGATATTAATTGGTTTGCAGATTTAAAGATATATTTTTGTGGTAAAAAATAAATAAACATTTGTATGCATGATGTGGTATTATCTGACAAGACTGGATTTATGATGATGCAATTGAGAATTATGAATCAACTTTTATATTCAGATATATATGTTATATTGAAAATGTATAGAAATATAAACTTAAATTTAAAAAAAAAAATGATGTGATAAAAAAATGGGGATTTATGACAAACATTTGTTCATTATTTTCCTGCATCAGCATAATTTGAGATCAGGCTTTGTTTGCCATGTTTTATGTTGTTAATTAGTTATATTTCAACTGTATATATTTCATAAAAAAACATATTTAATAATATATATTATACAAAAAAAGATTTGATTGAACAAATGTGTAAACTACTGAAATGTCAACAGTTAATCGAAAAACCAACTAATGATCATTGTAATAGTACAGATCATTTGTTCACAAACTGCTCACATGCTTTAGTTTCAACATTAGGAAACACATGGTCAGGTCACAAAATATTATTTGCAACAATTTCTTGCTCATCAATACAAACCAATCAAATAAACCAACCATGGCCTTTATTACCTCTTCCTCTTACACTTTATCTCCATTTGATATTATTTTAGATTTTTACCTTCAAGGTTAACGTCAGCTGAGCACAGTGACCCATAGGTCCCTTGTTAATCTTGTTGCTTCAGTATTTTTATAGGCCTAAATCACATGTCCAAATACCCAAACCACTCATTGGTTTGGATTATATTTTATTTCATTAAATTTTCTTAGCTCATTTACTCAGCTTTTGCTTCCATTTGAGGTACTCTGTATTTATTATTATTCATTGATATCTAATAGTTTTGTGTTATCTGAGACTTTTGTCTTTTCTCAGTGCTCCATGCCTCCTAAAGTGTCAGAAATGTCCTTTAGATGATATATTACTTGTGAGAGTATTGTTACAACATTATTTGGTTATAAGCCATTTCATGAGCTGTTTGTTTTAATATTTTGTACCAAATTTGATCAGAGCCTGATAAAAGTGATTAATTTTCACTGGCCTAATCTTATCTAGGGGTATTTTGAGCCTGACTTGATATTCAGATTTGAATAGTAGAACATTCACATGTAACAGCCATGCATATCTGCTGAGGGCCATGAACTTCCAGTCCTCGTGTCTTATCTGGTCAGAATTTCTGCCACTCAGAATTACTGTGAGTGGAAGGCGTCTAGCAATGGGATCAAGGCAGGTCTGGACTGGGCATTAAAGTCAGGCTGCCTGTTTGCAGGCCTTGATAATTGACCTGTATCTGTGGCCCTTACCCTGGTGCTTATTCATTAAATCCCTTGCACAATATTTGTTGGCCCATAAGTGGCTTGACTTAAATATATAGACATCACATGGGAGATTGAATTATTATAATATTATATATTTGTGTATAGTCATTTTTCTGATGTTCTGCTTATTCACTAACTTCAAAATGCTACAAATTGAGCTTTTAACTGGTTCTCCCTGTTATTCAGGGTATTTAGTACGCTCCCGAGGCAGCAGAAATCTTGTGCTTCTAAAGAAGCAACTGATTTTCACGCTGCCAGCTTTGACCGTTTATGATATATTTAGACACCAGATGGCGGTTTGTTGTCCACTGATATAAACGTGCGTACAATGTGACAAGCAGCCAATCAGATGCCAATTAACAAACACTCAACAGGCATCCTGGCTCCGCCCATTGCCGCGCTTCAAGCGCCGTTTGATGAGATTCCGGTCGAATTTAAATTGCTCCCTCTGCATTCTCGCATCATCGACCGATTCGATTTATGACATGTATCTGTTGTCTGCAGAACTGAAACCAGCCAGCGAGGTGTGCACGCAGCCTTTGTTGGTACGTTTCGTTTGAATTACAGCTCACCGGCCGAGCATCCTATGTGCCCAAGGCCCTAAGCAAACCACGTCAGGGGCAATTCTCTCTGAGCCTGTGGCCTGTTTAGACGGTTACGCTGGGGGATGAGCTGTCACTCAAAAAGAAATTAATATGATTGGCTCCGTGTATTCCTCGCTTGGCTTTGTCTTCCAGCACAAAGTTTCATCTGATTGGACAAAAATACAGTGCTTCCCTCTGGTGTTGCAAAGCAGGATACGAGGTCATAACAAACAGCGCCTTACGATATAGGAAGTAGCCCTATAGATAAAGCGCTGTGTAAAGAGCGTAGGTATTTAGACCATGCCTTCTAGGAGGCCTTGAGGGTCAACCATCATCCACATCATTGTTTGTCAAATTCTCCTGTTATCTGCATATGATTATTACTATAGGAATGTCTTGACAAGCATCTAGCTGAGGCAGTACGTAATATTTTCAAAAAAAAGTAGCTAAAACTCAATCATATATACCATTTTCTTGTTTTGGGACAGGTCCCAGTGACTTTGTTCAGGAAAGGTTTCTTGCTGGTTGAGTTTCCTATGGGCCAAGTGCACTGGTGTATTTCCAACAGTTGGTGGTATTACAAAGCATTTGCAAAAAAAAAAGTGAAATTTGCAAAGGGTTTATGGGAGACAACAGTAAAAAAAATGTCCCCCCCCCCCACCCGGCATTGTTCTCGACAAACCAGAATAAGTGATAGAGTAGTGCTATGACCATGGTTAAGTGCTACCACTGCCAATGAAGAAAGAGACTTTAGCTCAGTCCTGTTAAAGATCTGCAAGTGATGTGCCAATTACCCAAGGAATGTCTAAGAGTGACAAACATGGAGGAAGTTGCTAAAATTTTCTCCAATAACAAACACAGATGTTTAATAGGAATCTTTGTCAATTTGTTTCATTATTTAATTCAGTAAAATAATGGTCTTGAGCAAGTTGACATTTCTCCTTGTGACAGCTCTGTAGACAGATTTGTCACGCTTTTTATGATTATTTCAGGTGGAGCTGGTGGCAAGGGTACATGGGGAGCCCCAGGCTCTGAGATTGATGTGACGGGAGAGTGCAGTGATGAAGGGGATCCTAACTACGATTCAGATAGCCAGGTAGGTCCTGCAATTATTGTGTTATTCAAATAGTGCAGCAAAGGGGATGCAAATTGAATTACTGATGAGGTAGGCAGGTAAAGATGTCCAAAACATACTATCAAAAATTAGCAAATATTGATAATAAAAATGCCCTTCACTTGTACCAGTGTTGAATATACTGTGATTCTTTTGAAAAAAAATTGCCCCCCTCCAGGGTATTTTTCGGTGTTTTTACTTCCTTGGATCACAGACTGGTCCTTAATTGGATTTTAAAACTGGGTCTCATATTTTAATGTTAGGTGGTCCATTCATATATAAATAACATTCATGTCTAGTTATTGCCTGCAATGTATGAATGTTTTTGCATATAAAAAGCATATTCTCATATGTTGACAAACCTCTAAATTCAATATTAATTTCTCTTTAACTTTTGCTTGCTGAAATTGAATGTTATTTAATAAAAAAAAAAAAAGACAGATTATTTCATATACAAAAAACTTTTGGCTTGATAGTATTTTGTGCCAGATGTTGGCCAGTTGTGTCCATTTTCAGGTATTTTAAATCTGGACAGTTATTTGGGTCATAGGTCAAGTTCATTTGGTGTCTGCATGGGTATGAGGTGATCTTAGTAAGTCATGTCACATCGCTTGAATGCTTCTTAGAGGTCAATGGTCAAGTTGTTCAGGCTCCTGTCTGGTTGACTGAATATGGGTACATTTGTTAATCTGTGTATTCACTTTCCTGGGGGCATGCTTGATTTGAACAAATTATCTCTCTCAGTTTTGCCATTCCAACTTACTGCACATCCAAGGTGTTGGGAAACAGTTGAATCTCAAACGACTGTCCTCGAATAGCAGAACTGCCATTTAGTTTTAATTAATTAACCCTTTTCTGTCTACATTTATTTTAGATTTCTGGATATCAAGTGAATTTTGGTATTTTATTGGGTATTCTGCTAAAATGTAAGTCTGGATCTATTCAAAACATCAGCCAAAGGGTTGATTTGCTCCCTTTGTGAGATGACAGTGGCTTCTGTAGTGTTATGGTGCCCTAAATTCCCATTGCACAATACCTGTCTGGCCTCGCTTTAAAGTTTGCCCAGAATGCTGAAGTTGACATAGAGCTGGAATTTGAAGAAAAGAAAAAATACAAGGTTCATTTCTCTGACAAGCTTTTGGGAATAAAATGAGAATTTGTTTTTCTAACTGCAGGTCAGCTTTCAGTTGTTGAACATTTTATCATTTGTTCGTTTTCACAGGAGGCCCTTTGTACACAGTTCACTGCATCAAGTTCATGTACTTTCATTGCCTGTTGCTACAAAGAAAAACATTTTAGGCCAAAAAAAAAATAAGGTATGGTTCTCAGGCACTTTTTTTCAGAAATCAGTGCGAGCGGGCGGTATTTTATTTTTTACCTTTTTTTGAGTGTCTCCATAAAAATGTCATATGATCAGGGAAAAGTATGAAAATAACAATTTTTTTTGCAAAACAGGGAAAAGCACTACATAAATTGTAATATTCATCTTCTTGAAAGATAAAAATCAAAATAAAAATTGTTGATGCGGGGGGTAAAAATTGACGCGGGCGGTGCCTGAGAACCATACCTTTTATTTTTTTTTGCCTTAGTTTTGCTATTTACTATGGAAGTTGACTTGACCTATCAGGTCATTGATGATGATTGCGAGTAAAATATGTGGATTCATTTGTAAACCTTACATTATCTGCCTCATCTGTGAAGTTACTGAAGTGGGACCTTGGGTACAGAGAGAGCTAAATTATTGAGAATCTGCATGTTTGTATCCCATACAACAGTTGAATGATGTAGTAGATCCCTGATATTTGGATACTTGTGAAAGAAACGGTGCCACTTGACACTCAGAGATTTGTGTAATGGTGATATGTGGCACCACTTGCACCTACATTCAGCGAGATCGATATACGAAGCACTGCTCATAGCTTACTGATATCAGCTAGATGGAGATATGTTGCACTACTCGTAAGTTTACTGGATTTATCCAGATCGATATTGATTGTGCCATTTAAGGCACCCTGAATTCTGATAGAATGGGACAGGTGGTTACACTTGAATCGCCCTAAATTCACCAAGGTTTAGTGAGAGAGTACCACTTAAGTGATTTAGCACCACCTAAGCACGCGAAATTCTGCTAGCTGTTGAAAGGTGGCATCACTTCATTCCATCATTGAGCTAGAAGATCTAGATGGCACTGTTTCACTGTTTTACTTGACATTGTTGTAGGCCTTCGTACGAAAATATCATTTCCTGCTGCTGCCACCAGATGGCTTCAAGTACATAACCAACTCAGTAAGACTCTAAACAGTTAGTGAACTTACCATTTCTTCCTGAAATGTAGTTTCGGTAGTGAGTATAGTCGGTCACCCTATGTGGAAGCTGGGAATTTTTTTCCATTGGCCACCATGGCTAATTCATAACACAATGAATTAGCCACTTCACTACTTCATTAGCAACCATGAATTGTCCAACATTCTTTACTATTTATAGAAGTATACTTGCCATTTAATTTGAACATGTCTAAATTTAAATGATAAATAAATTAAACGATTATCTCTCGGCTGGTTCGGGCATGTCCTCTAGGCCAAAACCAGACCTGTCCTAGCCCAGGCCAATTGTATCCAGATCATATTAACCCACCTTGCCCAATTCTCAACTTTTTCTAGATTTTAATTCGGAATTATATCATACTAGCTGATAAACCCGGTTTTTACCAGGGTTTGGGAGATATATTTACTGAGATATTGAATGTTGGCTCATTTTTTATTATAAAAGTTAAAAGAAAATATAGATTTTTAGTGGGATACTCTCGGAATACGATATGTTCAAATATTTTTTTATTGTTATTTTGTGGCGCTGTGCTCGTGGCAAAAATCTTACCCCGGTATGTTTACCTTGAAGAACTGGTCAGTGATGGTTTACATTACGAACCGGAATGAGACACGGAGGCATACAGTGTTTTGTTGATATTTGACTGGTTTCTGTCGTTGGACATATAAAGAATAGGCTGATGTGAGGAACTCATGAAAGTTTAATTAAATGTACGTTACAAGGAAACTGTTCCTGAAGCAGGAAACAGAAATATGCATACATCGTAAGTAGCAGAAGCGGATTCAGCGGGACTCCATGTAGTGGGTCCGTATCCCATTTTCAACCACCGCCACCTTTTTTTCATCGTATCAGACAAATTTTGATGCCTGAAACCCCCGCCACCACCCAATCCCATCCCCACCCCAGCCCTGTTCCTGAAATTGGGACCTTGAATTAGGTTTTGTCATTAGTCCTCCTGGGTTGAACTCTCCATTTCATTAAGCGAGAAACATGTGTTTTTCTCTTTAACTGACCATGCACGTGGGTCAAATCCCTCATTGAAAGCAAGCGTTATTCATATCAACAATAGTCCTTAGTGTGAGAGGTTAAGTGACCACGATGCACGCTTTTCGGTGATTGCCGAAGGCAGTTCGGCTGTGCTCGGTAAAAAAACGGAAAAATCACTACACATATGTACATTAAAAATTTTTTATTTTCATATCGCCTTTGTCACTGCGGGGATAATAACCTTTCAAATTATGTATGGCACAATATTGTACACAACGCGGTTTTAGAGAACATTGTGAACAAACGTGAACCGAATTCCTTTTATATTAGATTAGACAAACTGCATTTGCCTTTTAAAAATGAAGAATATTTTGATAATTCTGTTTATTTTCCTGGTAGATTGAATAAGACTACTTCAAAGTTACTTGTATGTTGTTGTTGGATGATTGGTTCCCATATTGGTGCCATAAATTTAATATTTCAAAAGTTTGATACATATTGATCTTTATGTAGTCGGAATAGCCATAGTGAACTGAGTATTTGCTACTTTTATTGTTACAAGTTTGTGAAAATGCTTGGCACAAAAAAAGGATATTCCGAATGTTCACATATGTGCCAACACTGATGATCATTTGACTTGTTTTAGGAATAAGAATATACTATTACTGGGATGGCATGATTTTTAAATGGTTTTGATTCTGATGTTACACATTTACTGATAATATATATTAAAAATTTGATCCATGGGATATGACTTTCACCTACTTGTAGTTGGAATAAGATCAGTATACTGAGCTTAAGCTTATGCTTCTTATATGATTACTTCTGTTCATGCTAGTCAGAGCTCTTTTGACCCTTGAAATATGTCAGAACGAAAACTTCAAATTTAATGTAACCAAAAAAATTCAAAATGATACATGCTTGAAATTTTGGAAACAGATTACCATAAGAAAACATATGATGATTAAATTAAAAAAAATGAAAGGCATTTTTGTTACAGTAAATTTCCTAGAAAAGTCGCGACTTGTACTAGGAAATGGAATTTAAAAAAACCAGAATATTCTTGCAAAAAAAGGGTGAGACTTGTAGTACGTACTTATACGTCAAAGTCAGCTTTTCCCAGCACATGGAACGCCGTCAGTTGAGTGATAATATGTGATTCCTTTGCTTTGCAAAACGTCTTTCCCAAGTAATTTTCACCTTTAAACATCTCTTATGAAAACCTGCCTTATGTTTGGAGGACTGCCGGGTTTTCAATCTTATTGACATGAACCAAATAATTAACTTGCCCAGTTCAAGGCCTACCTGTTCTGACAAGTCACTATTCAAGTGACAATTCTTAATCTTCATTACTGTTATCAAAAGTCAATTTGACGCATATGTCAGGCTACCACACTTTGATGTACATTTCCTTTCCTTTTAAACTTTATGGGTATGTGTGTCATTATGGAAAACTCGCGGGTTTCATAGCCGTTTATACATGAAATGTTAGGTCACATGCAAATTTGCTACACTAAAGATACTCACTAAAGATACATCGTGAATTCTTTTGCCCGCCCAGTTGATCTCTTAGCACAAGTTGACCTTTGAAGCTGTGTAGCAGAAATTAAAAGTCCAGGGTCACCCGTGCAATGACCTTTAGTTTATATCCCCAGGTCAACAAAGCCTTCTGTGACTGATGTCCACAGTTGTAAACTCCTATATTAAGAACCATCAGGTCACCGTCTTGTGGATAACAATGTTATTACGTTACACATGAGGTGCGAATATATGATTTGCTTCGTGTTTTATCTGTGTCCCTTCATGACGATCATATTCCCAGTTAACAATATGGCGGCACGCAAGCATTATGGTCAATTGTGCGTTCAACTGCGTTGACTTCGTTATATTTTTTTTTAATGAAGACACATAAAGTGCAAAGAAATAAAAAACACCATATAGGTTTATAATTATTTTATTTACTGAAATGGCCACATACTTACCTACATTCCATGGGATCCAACATAGTTTGGTGTCTTGACGGATCTGGTTCAACACGGCTGACGTTGCCAGACATCCAAGCCATTTGAACATAATTACTGATAATGATGTAAATTTTCAGACTTTCCAGATATAATCAAAGAATAAAAATCAAAAGTGTCAGTAAATATACCACCAGTAAAGTTAATGGTGGTTATTTTTCTTTTAAATGACCGGTCAATAAAGCATTTATTATCCCCTTGTTGACTGAGGGTTTCAGTCATTTCATTAATACCATGCGTGTGTTGCGCCTTGATGGTCAGTTGTAACAATTAATTCAAGGGTTACCTAATTCAAGTTTAGAGTCCGTTTCAGTATTTTTATGCCCCCGCCACAAAGTGGCCGGGGCATATAGTTTTACCCATGTCCGTCATTCTGTCATTCCGTCCTTCCATCATTCCGAAATGAAACAGTTGTACAGACTTTTTTTCGCAATGCCTGCAGATATTGGCCTGATTTTTGGTGTGTGGGCAGATATAGACCAGTTACAGATCGAGTTCGCGTTTCGTCCCGGTTGACCTACTTTTGACCGTTTTACGGCTCCTAAACTTAGAAAATTTCATGAAAAATAGAAATATTCATGACAGATACACATGTATGGACTTTTTTTTCGCAATGCCTGCAGATATTGGCCTGATTTTTGGTGTGTGAGCAGATATAGACCAGTTTCAGATGGAGTTCGCGTTTTCGTCCTGGTTGACCTATTTTTGACTGTTTTACGGCTCCTAAACTTGGAAAATTTCATGAAAAATAGAAATATTCATGACAGATACACATGTACAGACTTTTTTTCGCAATGCCTGCAGATATTGGCCTGATTTTTGGTGTGTGGGCAGATATAGACCAGTTACAGATCGAGTTCGCATTTCGTCCCGGTTGACTTACTTTTGACCGTTTTACGGCTCCTGAACATAGAAAATTTCATGAAAAATATGAAATTTCATGACAAATACACATGTACAGACGTTTTTTCGCAAGGCCTGCAGATATTGGCCTGAATTTTTGTGTGTCAGCAGATATTGACCAGTTACAGATGGAGTTCACATTTTGTCCCAGTTGACCTATTTTTGACCGTTTGACGGTGCTCTAACATAGAAAATTTCATAAAAAAGGTGCACATGTATGGACTTTTTTTTCGCAGTGCCTGCAGATATAGGCCTGATTTTTGGTGTGTAGGCAGATAATGACCAGTTACAGATCGAGTTCTTGTTTTGTCTCAGTTGACCTACTTTTGACCATTTGACTGCTCCTGAACATAGAAAGTTTCATGAAAAATATAAATTTTCATAACAAATGCATATGTACTGACTTTTTTTCCTCAATGCCTGCAGATACCACCCTGATTTTTTTTGTGTGGGCAGATAATGACAGTTACAGATCGAGTTTGCGTTTCATCCTGGTTGACCTACTTTTGATTGTTTTACGGATCCTAAACATAGAAAATTTCATGAAAGACAGAAATTTTTATGGAAAATGCACATGTATGGACTTTTTTTCACAATGCCTGCATAAACTGGCATAATTTTTGGTGTGTTGCTTGATAATGACCCGTTACAAATCGAGTTTGCATTTTGCCCTTGTTGACCTACTTTTGACCATACGACACCTCCTGAACTTAAAAAATTTTCCAAATTTTACAAATGTTTCTAATTTGCCCAAGGCGGGGGCATTCGTGTCGTTCCGACACATATAGTTTCTAGAAAAATTAGGTGAATACATTCAAACCAAATCATTCATTCCATCCTTTAGTGGCCAGTTCAAAATATGTCCGGTGAGGCAGAATGGGACTCGTCACGCGTGGACAAACTTATGAATCAAGTCTCTGTTGACGATCTTCAAGTATTGAATAGTTGCTCCAGTGGAGAAAGTAAATGAAGCCATGCGATTGGCCAGTAAGTGGGACATCGTCTTGCCTCTTTCAGACTTCCACAGATTCATGAAGAGAACCTGACCTCTATTGGAGAGACTAGGGGTTCTTATTAAAAACAGGGGATATATCGGGATAACGCTGGTATTTGTAAATGACGTAAAACTCAGTTTTCGCCACGAGGGCTAAACTGCCAGAAGTTGAATTTGCGTTCTTCATATCGGTTTCGCAAAATGTGAATCGGCAAGCGCTAGCTTGCACACAGTCACCAAATATGTGTACAGAATTTAGCAAACAGACCATGGTGACCCATGGTTAATCCACGTATTGAAACCACTATTGTGACTTGACGAGATGATGACTTGCAGATGAACATTTTCAGGATGCCATAGTGGTTAAAGCTGTCAGGCTGCCGGTGAAGCAGGAGGAAGTGGCAAACCTTGTAATGCCAGTCCTGAGGGAATACCTGGAGCATGGGGACAGTGACGAAGTTGCAGTAAGTAACTCATGACAGTGTCAGATTGACACACCGGTTCTACCATAATACTTGTTGCCCCATAGAACAGAGCTCTTTGATATGATACAGGTTTTAATTTTGAGTTTACAGAAAAGTCTGTGGTATTTGGAAAATACACATGTAGGAACAGTATGGTTAATATTATTGAGGGCTAGCCGTAATACTTGTATACCTGTATATTGCAGTAGCAATATATTTTCTTTATTTAAAAGAGTGGGCTGGTTCTTTAGTCACGCAGTAGAATTTTATTTATGTAAGTTCAAGGGGCGGCTTTCATCTTGTTTTAACACAGTTTCTAAAAGGTCAACAGACTCAATAAGATTAGCTTAACAAAATATAGTCAAATACTGCTACATATCTTAAATGTCAATATGTATTCTGTTGTACTCTTGTAGTATATATACAAGTCATGTGTTAATTCTTTGCTTTATGCCATTCTTCATGCCTTGGTGTATGAACAATATGAATAGTATTAACCCCTGCCTTTAGTTAAAACAAATGTAAATTTTTCGGGGCACTTTGAGTAGGGTCCTTTCTTAAAGCATTCTATTAGTTTCATTTTCTGTAACTGAAACAGAATTCTGTTGTCATCGGTCCAGTAAAAGACCATGCAGGATCCTACTGTAATTTACAGATTTTGGTGTGGTTTCAAAGAAGTGTTATTTTGCTAAAAAATCAGCTGATACCTGTCCCTTACGCTCTTTACACAGCACTTAACCCATAGGCCAATACCTATATTGTAAGCGCTGTTTTTTATGACTGTGTATCCTGAATCTCTACACCAGAGGGGAGCACTGTATTTTGGTCCAATCAGATGAGACCTTGTGCTGGAAGACAAAACAGTTTACCAGCCAATCAAGTAATACACAAAGCTAGTGTTGGTCATTTAGTTTTCAGTGACAGCTCATCGCCCCGGCGACCATTTGAACAAGCCACAGGCTCTGAGAGAATTGCCCGACACATGGTTTCTAGGTGGAGCCTGATGCCTGTCGAGTGTTTGTTGACTTGCATTTGGTTGGCTGCTAGTCACATCAGCAGTTTTTTCAGCAGACAGGCCCATGTGCACCACCTGGTGTTTAAGTGCATCATAAGCGGTCAAAGCAGGCAGCAGGAAAATCAGTAGCTTCATAAGAAGCGCAAGATTACTGCCTCAGGAGCGTAGCTGTTCCTTAGCCACCAGACTATTTGCAGATACATTACTGCTTGGATGATGTCCTCGTAGTACTTTCATGTTGCATTCCAATACCTGTATCAAACCCTTGCTGGTTAATCCTGGAAAATGGCGACTATCAGGAGCAGCCATTTTCCACACAGACTAAAACCCAGATGTCACAAGTCCGATGATGGAGATCATAGTGCAGAGACAAAAAATGAGCACGAGGGAGACAGGTGCCCTCAACTTCTCCATAATAAGTCCCCAATTCCTGGGAGGTCAAAATGCAGACTTGAACCAGCATATAGGCTAAAATTCTCTGTAATATTTAGCTCCACACTCCAACACTACTATATATGAATAACAAACATCACACATGACATGTACGCACCATGGGTTCTGTTCATTCACTATTTTGAACTACACTGGAGGGGTATAACAAAAGGCCAGCAGGCTTTTACTACAGTTTATGATTTTCTACACACTGATTTTCTCTTTCAGGATACTCTGGAAGACATGAATGTTGGTCCACACCAGCACAAGGTGATGGAGCTGGCACTGACTCTGGCTCTGGAGCGGCACGCCCCCCAGCGGGAGATGACTTCCCGCCTGATCTCAGACCTGTACGGTCGTTTGATATCTCAGGAAGATTTGGCCAGGTGTTTCCACCAGCTGCTTGGAGAACTCAGGGATCTAACCCTTGACACACCTGAGGCTCCACAGGTAAGCATAACTGATGCTTATTACATAAGAGGAAATATTGTGGGGTTGGGACAATAACCAGTATCTGGGGTTATCAAGATATCTGACAGTTGGAATTATTGTATCGTTAGCTCCCCTTGTGATATCATGAAATGCATTTTTGTCCACAGCTTTGGTACACAAACTTTGCCCCTTAATTATAAATTACTTAAGATAGTCTTTCTTTGTTTTGAAAATTATTTTCAGTAATAACTTATTTTTATTAATTGCATAAAAATTCTATATAAAAGTAATCATTGTACTATCAAAAATGTATAGGTCTTGGTATGTTCAACATGACAGGTGTTATAGCTTTTTTGTGAGAATTTTAGCTCCTTGATTAAGTATTTATGGTGACCGACCCCAACTATACATCAAGAAATATAAATGGTAGATTAAAAAAACCTTATATACCAAAACTAGGTAATAGTCCTATAGAAAATAAACTGGAGCTCTGTAAATAAGGTTGATGGAATTTGCACATTAAATACAGCTGAATATACAGGGAAGAAATATTGGTGTTTGACCGCAAATGTCACCTGGAGCGCCATATGTAAGAATCATTGTTGCCAGGACCATGAAACTCAACAGGGAAGAATTGTTTATGCTTGACAGCATACCTCAAACTTAGTATTGTAAGGATCAGGTTAAAAGGTTGGTTCCAGTTCACATAAGCAACATGGATGTCATTTTTTAAATGCTGCCTATAACTAGCAATATATAAAGGAATAGCTGTTTTCACCAGTATATTCTCATTAAGGTGTCAAATTACCCATAATGCATTAGTCTAGAACATGACTTAGGCCTGTGCGATACTATGCATGATTACAGTTTCAGGTCAGTGAATGCCTGCTGTTGCAATCAGCTGCTGGTTATAAACATTGCTTCTTTATAGGTGTTGGGGCAGTTCATTGCCCGGGCTGTTGCAGATGACTGCCTTCCTCCTAAATTTGTCTCAGGATATAAAGGTCACGTTGACTGCCCTCATGTTAGGTATGTAAGAGTGTAATGCGATGCTCTGGTCTGTCCCAACAAGGGTTGCCCATCTTTTTATGGATATTTTGTACAAAGTTTAAATTGAAAAATACTTGCATGTGAAATTGATAATAAATGACAACTCATGAATTTATTTAGTATCAAATCATCACCATACCTTTGCCTAAAGTTTTAGTAAAACAGTTTAACATATAAGAAAAATTTTGTCATTGTATGTAGACTCTTTGTGGCACACATAGATATGACGTTGGTTTCAGGTTGTATCATAAATACAATAAACTAAAGTCAGTGTAATGATACCATCTTCACTGTCATTTCATGAAGAGGCACACAAAGTTGTTAATGTAAGCTCGGATCGGTGATTAGTTTTCTATCACAAATGGGCTTCTACTGTTTTTCATTTGTCAACGTTGAACAGAAATCTGAACATGTCATAATTTTCACCAAAAGCTATTTGGCCTTACCGAGATACCAAGGTGTGTAAAATATGATTTTCTACATTAACCAAATGTGAATATATCTTTTATCTATATCAAGAAAAAAAGATGGCAAGACTGTTCCTTGTGGTCCTTGTATCTCTTGGGATGAACTACTCTTTGAATGGATTCATGTCTCAAATGTAAATTGACTTTGTGCAAGGAGTTTATTTTTTATGTATGGTTTGTTTTACTTTTGTAGATCAGCATTGGACAAAGCAGATCTTTTACTGAGCATGAAACATGGCATTGTAAGACTGGACAATGTCTGGGGTGTTGGTGGTGGTAACCGTCCAGTCAAATACCTCATCAAACAGGTGAGTTGATAAATACAAAAGATCAGTTCTTTGGCGATTCTGAATTTAAAATAGTTTGTCTTTACAAGTTAGTCCTCTGTATTCACTATACTAGCTTGTTCCCAGTCTTCTAATGGTCCAGTCCATAGCATAAACAAACAAACATAGTAAGAGATAAAAATAAAGTCCCTTCTTTTTTTAGGTAATAACATTATGTACATTATTTGTTCACTTTTACATTATCTATTGTAATTCTTTACTGATGCATCTACTTCTGTCATTAACTTACCTTTTTCCTACATTAATTAACATAACAGGATTAGCTTGGCACCCCGTGTGTTTTAGTATCGCTTATCATGTTATTACCCATATCTCCTACTGCTATCATATATCCTGTGTCCTGATAGATTTATCTTTTAATGTCAGATGGTCCTGCTGCTGAAGGAGTACCTTTCATCCGGTGATGTGGAAGAAGCCACTCGATGCTTGCGAGAGCTGGATGTCCCCCACTTCCATCATGAGCTTGTATATGAAGTAAGTACATATACACCCACTTGAACTTTTAAAATGGAAGCTTCATACATTTTGTAAGTTTCTGAATTCAAGTAGCAGCACAGTCTCATGAGCAGTTTCACTAGTGGTAAAAATAAACTTTGTACAGTATGTTCCGTATCTCAGAAATTTTGTTCAGTGAATGGTGCAGGACGGTAGTTTGGTTCCTCATATTGATTGTTCACTTTGACAATAAGAGATTCATCTTGGGCCAAAATAAAAAAAAGGTATGGTTTCTCAGGCACTTTTTTTCAGAAATCAATGCGGGCGGGTGCTTTTTTAATTTTAAATTTTTGGTAGGTTTCGATAAAAATGTCAAATGATAAGAGAAAAGCGTGAAAATAACAGTTTTATTTTGCTAAATAAGTAAAAGCCTTACAGAACAAAGCAAATGGTATGGTTTTATCTTGAAAGAAATGTCGGAGCGGCAGCAGCTCAATTTTTTTTGGCCTTACTGGGTTTAATCATTTAAACCACCTATTTGGCCTAACCTTGGAAAATCATAAGTATGATAAACCATTTTAGATATGTGAACTTCAGCAGTGAATAATAAAGAGTATACTCCTTTCCTTAATATTAAAGAAATTAAACTTTTTATCACTAATTTGAAGTTTGTATTATTGTGTATAATTGTTTTTTGAACTTGCAGGCTGTCGTAATGGTATTAGAAGACAGTGGAGAGCTTGCAAAGGACCTGATGACCAAGTTGCTCAAATCATTAACAGATAGTGCAGTTGTAACACTTGATCAAATGAATAATGTGAGTGAATGTTGTACTGTTGTATGTTTAGGGGTCATGATTTCATTTACTGAATGTAAAATATAGACCCAACTCAAATAGTAGGGTACAAAATTATAGTGAAGTCAACTAAATAAGTGGGGTACAAAATGCTGAGCACGTGGGCAGTCCCGGTATATGTGATTTGACTTAATTTGAGTTTTAAATTTATTTATCATGCCAACTTCATCTTAAGGATGATGGGTAGGTCATGCGATCTAATGGGTGGGTCATGTGGTGTAATTTTTAGCTCAGCTGACTATAAGTCATCTGAGCTATAGTCGTGGTCCATTGTCCGTCGTCCGTCCGTCTGTCCGTCCGTCCGTCCGTCCGTAGATGTGGCACGTTTTAAAACCGTAAGACCTAGGAATCCAAAATTCAGCATAATGTTAGATGTCCCAAAGATCTCTTACCAAGCCGAAAACTGGGTCTTTGCGACTTCGTTCCTTTGAGAAATTAAGGAAAAACCTCAATTTTTTATTAAAAACCTATTTTCACACTTCAGGACTGCCTAATATCAAAACCACTCATCTGTTTTCCCTCATATTTACCATAAATATTCTTCTATATAGTTCCTATGTACATGCCAGAAATTATGTCTGTATTATATAATTTAAAAAAGTTATGGGCCCAAACATAATGCATTTTGTAAAAAATCAGGAAAGATATTTGATCACTTAACACAAAACTTGTTAAAGCTATGGACTTTTTTTCCAGTAATATAACTTTAATTTATCAAAATTAAATTGTATACCCAAAATTAGATCAAAATCTTTTAAATTTTTTTAAATATTAACAAAAATAAAAAATTGGTACCTTAAATTTTGTCCAACTTTGACTATGGCACGTTTTTTTCCTGTAAGTACTGTGGATTTAATTTTCTCAGCATGTTTTTGTTAGCATTTTGTCTGTTAACACCAAAAATTTGAAACCAGTTGATAAAAAACTGTAGATTTTATTCAAGTTTTCAAGCACCATGTAATAAATTGTTTACATCAAGCTAGTGTTATGCAGTTTTCAAGAGCTCAGCTCCCCAGCTTCAGCTCTCAGTTCCTAAAATTTGGCATACAATTAGATGTCTCCAAAATTCCCTACCATGCCAAGAATTTGGTCATTAGGACTTAATTCCTTCGAGATATTAATGAAAAACTTCATTTTTCCATTAAAAACCTATTGTTACACTTCAAGACTGCCTAATATCAAAACCACTGATGTGACTTTAATCATATATAATATACATATTTTTCTATACATTCTCTATGCATATGCCAGAAATGATGTCAGTATTGCGTAATTGTTTTAAGTTATGGGCCCAAACATAATGCACTATGTAAAAAATCAAGAAATATATTTACTCCCTTAACAAGGGGATTGCTGAAGCTAGAGTTTTTTTGCCAGGGATGTATCATTATTTAATCAAGATTCAATTGAATACCCCAAATTAGTCCTGAATTTTTCAAATTTTATATGTAATTAGTATAAATATAAAATTAGTACCTTAAATTTTGCCCAACTTTGACCATGGCACATTTGTTTCCTGTGAGCACGGTTGATATAATTTTCATATCATGCACACAAGGATTTCAGCTTTTTAGTTTAGAAAGCTGAAAGAAATTGGCCAAAAATTGTAGCTTTTATTAATGTTTTTATGAGACCATGTCAGACCTTAACTCTCTCCAGCCCCTCTTGAGTCACCTGTATGTTGACCTTGTTGAACTTTCAGCAAATTATGCATGCTTGAGGCGAGCCATACACTGTTGCAGGTAGGCAGCCGATGGCCAGCCACAGTTGATCCAGGTGTCCAACCCAACTCATCTAGTAGTTTTAACCAACAACATAACAATTAACAATAAATAAATAAATTTTTATTGTTTTTTAAAAACAAATTAAAGAAAAATAAAAAAGAATTTGTTAGTTTATAATAACAGGAAATCAACTTGCTGTTACTGATGATAAAAGAATCTTGTATCGATGGATAGAATGTCACGTACTCCAAATAACACCATGCAGTCACCTATGGTATTTTTCAGTTCAATTTTAATGATAAAAAAGTAAATCATATTATTCATTACTTATCATTAGGGATCATATGAAGGAAATTAGTGATAGACAAAGATGCAGTTGATATTATTAATCTAGATTCCTACTGTGTCTAGTGTGTACATTGATGTGAAATTAGTCCAAAATGAATATATTACATTTTTTTTTTTTTTAATATAAATAAAAGCCATAAAACCAGGTACTTTTGATCATAATTTAAATGTGTGAATTTTGTATATTCTGGATTCTCAACATAATTGTTTGGTGAAAACTGAATAAATGCCAGTAATGGTGGGAAAACTTTGCAATTGTATTTAAATACAAATATGAATATGTACTCCATTATAAAATGTCTTGCATAAAGAATTGGAATTCAGGTAAAAATGAAAGTATATGAATACCAGTGCAAATACTTTCAAAATGTATTCATGAATATATTCTTTAATATTATTTTAATAATCATTTCAGTTATATTTCATTTTAAAAAATCATAAGATTCTCTTATTATTTTTAATAAAAAATTATATTTGGGACGATATTTGTAATTTTTTTTAATAAATAGTTAAACTCTTATATCATATGTTCTGCTTATAAGTTATATGGCCAAGTCAAAATCTGTGTGACAATAGTACACCATTTGTTAATAAAATAAATGAAATCAATCCTCTTCCCTGTCTCCAAAGATAATATCATAATCATACATAAGCTAAACACCAACAATTCATAATAAAGCTTATATTTATTACCACACCAAACCAGCATATGCCTCATTCCTAAATCATATTTTTTAATCATATATAACAGCTGAGCGCCGTGACCCATAGGTCCCTTGTTTCACAAGAGGCCCAAATGGGCCAATCTGAGGTTTTAGCCTGGGCCAGGAATAATATTTCGATATTTCCACTTTTTCTGTGTTCCGTAAGGGTTCCATTTTCACCATCTCACAATATGAAATGCCTATACTCAGTGAATAACCATAATTATGTGGATTAATGATATCAAATGTTATGTGCACAAAATCTTATTAACTAAAAATATTGTTAATAGCAGGCAATAGTAAAGATCTGATATCAATTACAAGTATCAACCTTTTGAACATACACAACCTAGGCTATTTCTGTTGATGATGTAAACTTTTTACTTCGCCTTCAACAGTGGGACCTCTTATTCATGAAAATTATATTTTCGTGATAATTCCCCTTTTGCAAATATCATGAATTTGAAACCTTTGTGAACAAAAAGGCAGCCACAGAAATCTGTTTAGAGTGTTTTGTCTGATATCTGTTGACTGTCTTCAATTTGATTTTCAGGGCATGAGGAGGGTGTACAAGAACATGCCAGATATTTGTTTGGACGTGCCCGCAGCATACACATTGCTGGAGAGGTTTGTCACCCTCATGTACAAGCACAAAGTAATCAGTGATGCAATCTTCAGAGAGCTGCCTGTCAAGTAAGTACCAGCTTTGTTTATTGGAGCTGTAACTATACTCTGATGTGCATGTGCATCACAATACAAAGTCGGACATATGTTTGCATTATCATGTGTCCTTATTTAGATGTTAATGGTATAAGTTATCACCCCTTGAAAAGAAGGGGGGCGGGGTGCAACATTTAAAAAGCCATTTTGCTCACTGAATGTTTTGTGAAAAGCCACTGGTAAAAATTTAGTGAATTGGCATCTCATTAGCCAATCATTTAGATATCAATTCTAAGAAATCTTTCAAAGATTGAAAGGGAAATTTGGATGTAAATAATTCCTTGTACCTAGTTTGTATATCAAATTGTTATCAAGGCATCATGAAACCTGTGATATTATATTGTGATATAATGTATGGTAAAAGCCCCAGTGATTATGATGTAATATGCACTCTTTATTTTATATGAAATAAATGTTTCCAACAGTTTTCATTTAATACATATTATTTTCAAATCAAGGTGCAATTAATTAACCAAAGCTTAATCAAATATTATGTATTTTCAGAAGTTCAACTGAACAGTGAATCAAACTCTTCATTAGATTACATGATATATATATATTGAAAGGACCAAAAAACAACACCCATTTGTTTGTATCTTGACCACAGCAATCTCATTGTAAACATATTTATTCCAGTGGTCAGACAGAAAATGAAATAGAGGGTGAAAGATCAATAATGAAAAGGAAATTCTGAAAAATGATGCATCTGTCAGTGTAATAGTAATTTATTTACAACACACCCATGTAACATGGCTGTTGTCAATAATTTTGCAAGTCCTTGTTGATTCTTATAGATTTTGAAGTTTTTTAAGACTAAAGGCTCTTGTTACAGGGGACGCAAGCGCTTCGTTTCAGAAGGTGATGGTGGGAAGATAAAAGAGAACGGCAAAGTTTTCTGAATTTGCATCCTTTGCCAGGACCGAAAAGCCTTGTACACTACATGACAGTTGACAAGACACGGGATTGTGGTATCACTTGTTTATGAATCCATTATTGATTGTGTTTGGACTGCAAATCTTTATTAATAAATCAATGCCGGATGAAACCCAACTTTACAGTTGAGGACACTGGAGGTTCATATCACACAGACACTGGTATACAGAATGCAACAGAACGCGTGATTGTTTTGTTTTGGTTCAGTTCCTGCAAAGTTGCATATTATCACTCAGTTTGTAACATTCTTTATTCAATAGGCTCGCTGCATTTGTTACAGAACTCTTTTTCACTTATCTACTGCTTAAAAAGCAGGGTATGCTGTGTATCGCCACCTGGGAGTTGGTTCAGAGCCAAAAATGTTTTGACCTATGAAAGCTGAATAATGCTAGTTTAAACTATGCCTGACCTTTGATTTCCCCAGCTAATATTGGTCTGAACATGCCGATGGCAAAACTCAGCCTACCAGTCTGGTGAAAGCAATGTTTAAATGAAATGGTTATCTACTAATGCAGCATGATCACTGCATAAGGAGGGTATCATTTTGTTGGAAATTGGAGGTTTGTTTATATGTAGGAGCTCAGCCTGTATGCATTTATATGTATATTTGTGGTGATTTTCTACTTAAGTTGGCAGACTATGCCTGTATTACATAACGTGCACAATATGCGTTGATGACTTGATATATAGCTATTTTGTTTGTTAATTACCAATTGGTGACTTTTTAGTTAAGTTTTTGATAAGATAATTTGATGATTATATGATGTTAAAGAAATCTTTACGCACTATCATGAAGGTATTGTAAGTGCCTGTGGACCTTTACTAAGAAGACTGTCTCGTAGAGAAGCTTTTGTTAATTACAAGTTTTGTGTGATATCATACAGGCCAGATAATCATTGAATGGGGAAAAAAGAGAAGCGACATGTCCATTCAGAAATTATAAACGCAAACTACTTCCAAATCTGTACATACTAGGTGACATGTCAGTTCAGAAATTAACGCAAACTACTCCCAAATCTGTACATACTTTTGTATGAGTATACTGTGAAGCAGGACTTAATGGATACCAAATAGATATAAATATTTGCAGATTGTGATAATTATGTTGCAGTAATGTCTTAAATCTGTGACTTGGTCTGTGGAACATATATTTAATGGTGGTGGCAGTTGCTTGAAAATCCCAATTTATTCTTAATTGCTTTATGTATTCTGTTTTCCCTTTGTTACTATGCCCAGTCCCCCAGTTTTTTGGGGTTGATGGGGTTTTGTTGACACAAGGGTCAGGTTCTCTATATGCCAATGGGGACTGCTTGATTTATAGAAATAATGGTTCAGCAGAGTAGATTTAAATATAAATGCTCTCCCCTGTGGTAACCAGCTTCATTAAAAAATTATTTTATTATGAGAGGATATATTTTTATGTATACATTACTGGATTGTAAATATGGTGATGTTTAAAAGTTTAAGGCCATGGCCATTTGGTTTCAATATACCAGCAGTTTGACTGTTTGTTTGTTGTATGTCCAATAAACAGTGGACCAATACTGCTAAATGGACAAATAAAACCCAACTGGAGACCTCTTGTTTGTGTGCCTTTATTTTTAGCTCAGCTGACAATGTCATCTGAGCTATAGTCGTGGTCCATTGTCCGTCGTCTGTCCGTCAGTCCGTCCGTAGATGTGGCACGTTTTGAAACTGTAAGACCTAGGAATCCAAAATTCGGCATAGTGTTAGATGTCCCCAAGATCTCCTACCAAGCCGAAAACTGGGTCTTTTCGACTTCGTTCCTTTGAGAAATTAAGGAAAAACCTCAATTTTTTATTAAAAACCTATTTTCACACTTCAGGACTGCCTAATAGATTTGCGTCTTTGTTCCTTTGAGAAATTAAGGAAAAACCTCAATTTTTGATTAAAAACCTATTTTCACACTTCAGGGCTGCCTAATATCAAAACCACTCATCTGTTTTTCCTCATATTTACCATAATTATTCCTCTATATAGTTCCTATGTACATGCCTGAAATTATGTCTGTATTATATAATTTAAAAAAGTTATGGGCCAGAACATAATGCATTTTGTAAAAAATCAGGAAAGATATTTGATCACTTAACACAAAACATGTTAAAGCTATGGACTTTTTTAGGGAACCTGTGAGCTTATGCGATGGTGCGGCATCTGTACGTTAACCATAGCTATCTCAAAAACGGCAGGAGCTAGCATCACAAAATTTTTTGCAAATAATCAGTCATCCGAAAAACTAAATTGGATTTCGTTTATTTTTTGTCTAACTGCATTTTCTTAGATTTTATAGGGAAAAAGCTAAAAAAGCTTTAAAAATCTTCTTCTCCGAAACTGTCCAGCCAAATTGTCCAATATTTCACAGAAATGATCCCTGGAACAATCATTAGCTCAGCTGACTATAAGTCATCTGAGCTATAGTCGTGGTCCATTGTCCGTCGTCCGTCCGTCCATCCATCCGTAGATGTGGCACGTTTTGAAACCGTAAGACCTAGGAATCCAAAATTCGGCATAATGTTAGATGTCCCCAAGATCTCCTACCAAGCCGAAAACTGGGTCTTTTCGACTTCGTTCCTTGGAGAAATTAAGGAAAAACCTCAATTTTTTATTAAAAACCTATTTTCACACTTCAGGACTGCCTAATATCAAAACCACTCATCTGTTTTTCCTCATATTTACCATAAATATTCCTCTATATAGTTCCTATGTACATTTAAGAAATTATGTCTGTATTATATAATTTAAAAAAGTTATGGACCCAAACATAATGCATTTTGTAAAAAATCAGGAAAGATATTTGATCACTTAACACAAAACATGTTAAAGCTATGGACCTTTTTCCAGTAATATAACTTTAATTAATCAAAATTAAATTGTATACCCAAAATTAGCTGAAAATCTTTTAAATTTTTTAAAATATTAACAAAAATAAAAAATTGGTACCTTAAATTTTGCCCAAATTTGACCATGGCACGTTTTTTTTCCTGTGAGTACTGTGGATTTAATTTTCACAGCATGTTTTTGTTACCTTTTCAACTGTTAACACCAAAAATTTGAAACCAGTTGATCAAAAACTGTAGATTTTATTCAAGTTTTCAAGCACCATGTAACATATTGTTTACATCAAGCTAGTGTTATGCAGTTTGCAAGAGCTCAGCTCCCCAGCTTCAGTTCTTAGTTCCTTAAATTCGGCATACAGCTAGATGTCTCCAAAATCCCCTACCATGCCTAGAATTTGGTCACTAGGACTTAATACCTTCAAGATATTAATGAAAAACTTCATTTTTCCATTAAAAACCCATTGTTACACTTCAAGACTGCCTAATATCAAAACCACTGATCTGACTTTAATCATAAATAATATACATATTTTTCATTCTCTATGCACATGCCAGAATGATGTCAGTATTGCGTAATTGTTTTAAGTTATGGGCCCATACATAATGCACTTTGTAAAAAATCAAGAAATATATTTACTCCCTTAACAAGGGGATTGCTGAAGCTAGAGATTTTTTGTCAGGGATGTAACATTATTTAATCAAGATTCAATTGAATACCCAAAATTAGTTATGAATTTTTCAAATTTTATAAGTTATTAGTATAAATGTAAAATTAATAACTTAAATTTTGCCCAACTTTGACCATGGCATGTTTGTTTCCTGTGAGCACTGTTGATATAATTTTCATATCATGCACACATAAGGATTTCAGCTTTTGAGTTTAGAAAGCTGAAAGAAATTGGCCAAAAATTGTAGCTTTTATAAATGTTTTTATGAGACCCTGTCAGACTTTGGCTCTCTCCAGCCCCTCTTGAGTCACCTGTATGTTGACCTTGTTGAACTTTCAGCAAATTATGCATGCTTGAGGCGAGGCATACAGGGGAATCTAGGCAGCTTATGGCCAGCCACAGTTGATCCAGGTGTCCTACCCAACTCATCTAGTAGTTTTAACCAACTACATAACAATAAACAATAAATGAATAAATTTTTATTGGTTTTTAATAAAAAATTAAAGAAAAATAGAAAAGGAATTTGTTAGTTTATAATAACAGGAAATTAACTTGCAGTTACTGATGATATAAGAATCTTGTATCGATGGATAGAATGTCACGTATTCCAAATAACACCATGCAGTCGCCTATGGTATTTTTCAGTTCAATTTTAATGATAAAGAAGTAAATCATATCATTCATTACTAATCATTAGGGATCATATGATGGAAATTAATGATAGACAAAGATGCAGTTGATAATATTAATCTAGATTCCTAATGTGTCTAGTGTGTACATTGATGTGAAATTAGTCCAAAATGAATTTATTACAGTTATTTTTTAATATAAATAAAAGCCATAAAACCAGGTACTTATGATCATTTTTTAAATGTGTGAATTTTGTATATTCTGGATTCTCAACATCATTGTTTGGTGAAAACTGAATAATTACCAGTCATGGTGCGAATACTTTGTAATTGTATTTAAATACGAATATGATTATGTACTCCATTATAAAATTTCTTGCATAAAGAATGGGAATTCAGGTAAAAATGAAAGTCTATGAATACCAGTGCAAATACTTTCCAAATGTATTCATGAATGCATTCATGAAAATATTCTTTAATATATTTTAATAATCATTTCAGTTATATTTCATTTAAAGAAATCATATGATTCTCTTATTATTTAAAAAAAAAATATTTGGGACAATATTTGTAATTTTTTTTTAATTAATAGTTAAACCCTTATATTATATATTCTGCTTATAAGTTATATGGCCAAGTCAAAATCTGTGAGACAATAGCACTCCATTTGTTAATAAAATAAATGAAATCAATCCTCTTCCCTGTCTCCAAAGGTACTATCAAAATCATACATAAGCTAAACAACAACAACTCATAATACAGCTTATATTTATTACCACACAAAACCAGCATGTGCCTCGTTTCTAAATAATATTTTTTTATCATATATATAACAGCTGAGCGTCGTGACCCATAGGTCCCTTGTTCTCTAGTTTGTTCGAATGGTTCCGGTTCGGAGATTTTTGGCCAAGTTACAGGAGGTTGAACTTTGTTAACTGTGCAAAAAAGCATATTAAAATTTAAATCTCAGAAACGGCTGGAGCAATCATCACCAAATTTTATGCCAACATTGGTCACATTGGTTTTATCTGAAATTGAGGTATTGGTGGCGCCACCTGCATCGGCCTTTTTTGTACGGGGTCATCAGTGCCTGTATCACACCGAGGGTTACAAAAATCTGCTTCTCTGAAAGCATAAGGCCAAAATGATTAATATCGCACAGAAATGATCCTAGGGTAGTGCTTTCTGAAGTTTATTCAAATGGTCTCTTTTCAGTGACTTTTGGCTAAGTTTTGGGAAGCTGAATTTAGTCATATGCCATAACAGCCCATTTTAGCTCAGTGGCTACAAAGATCTTCTTCTCAAAAACCACTGGGCCAAATTCTTAAATCTCACACATTAATTATCCTCAGATGTTGATAATTCAAGTTTGTTCAAATGGTTTTGGTTCAGTGCTTTTTGGCTGAGTTATGGGAAGCTGAACTTAGCCAGTTTGCTGTATCTTCCTGTAGGAGTTATAAACCTGCAAAACGTTTTTCGACTGATGCCACTGAAGCCAGTTTGTTAAATATTTTACAAGAATAATCCCTACAATAATTTTTATAAGAATTGTCATTAATGGTTCCACATGAATGATTTTTGGCTGAATTATGGAGATTGAATGGAGTCATTTTACCATATATGTTAGCTGTGTGATGCTGTTACATCTAGCCTGGCACCAGTTTATAAGCATCTATTACATCATGCCACTAGACATTTAGATTTCAGGTTATATTTGGTTAATATTGACAAGAAAGTTTTTTTAAAGCTTTTAAAAATTTAGATTTATGATTTTAGTTATTCATCATACCAGGCAATATTACAATCATGGATATTCAGCTCTCTCTGGCTATATAAAGACAACTGTACGTTGATTATAAATTATTGGTATCCCAAATCAACTTAATTCAAGAATTTGCCATCAATGATATATATCTGTATTTTAATTTTGCATTCAGTATGCATCTGTAATAATTTTACATATATTCCTTATTTCTTTTTTTAGCTCAGCTGACTATAAGTCATCTGAGCTATAGTCGTGGTCCATTGTCCGTCGTCCGTCCGTCTGTCCGTCCGTCCGTCCATCCGTCCATCCGTAGATGTGGCACGTTTTGAAACCGTAAGACCTAGGAATCCAAAATTCAGCATAATGTTAGATGTCCCCAAGATCTCCTACCAAGCCGAAAACTGGGTCTTTGCGACTTCATTCCTTTGAGAAATTAAGGAAAAACCTCAATTTTTTATTAAAAACCTATTTTTACACTTTAGGACTGCCTAATATCAAATCCACTCATCTGTTTTTCCTCATATTTCCTATAAATAATCCTCTATATAATTCCTATGTACATGCCAGAAATTAGGTCTGTATTATTTAATTTAAAAAAGTTATGGGCCCAAACATAATGCATTTTGTAAATAATCAGGAAAGAAATTTTATCACTTAACACAAAACTTGTTAAAGCTAAGCACTTTTTTCCAGTAATATTACTTTTATTAATCAAAATTAAATTGTATACCCAAAATTAGATCAAAATCTTTTAAATTTTTTAAAATATTTGCAAAAAATAAAAAATTGGTACCTTAATTTTGCCCAACTTTGACCATGGCACGTTTTTTTGCTGTAACTGCTGTGGATTTAATTTTCACAGCATGTTTTTGTTAGCATTTCAACTGTTAACACCAAAAATTTGAAACCAGTTGATAAAAAACTGTAGATTTTATTCATGTTTTCAAGCACCATGTCACATATTGCTAGTGTTATGCAGTTTGCTAGAGCTTAGCTCCCGAGCTTCAGCTATAAGTTCCTTAAATTTGGCATACAGTTAGATTTCTCCAAAATCCCCTACCATGCCAAGAATTTGGTCACTAGGACTTAATTCCTTCGAGATATCAATGAAAAACTTCATTTTTCCATTAAAAACCCAATGTTACACTTTAAGACTGCCTAATATCAAAACCACTGATCTGACTTTGATTATATATAATTTACATATTTTTCTATACATTCACTATGCACATGCCAGAAATGATGTCAGTATTGTGTATTTTTTTTAAGTTATGGGCCCAAACATAATGCACTTTGTAAAAAATCAAGAAATATATTTACTCCCTTAACAAGGGCATTGCTGAAGCTAGAGATCTTTTTTGTCAGGGATGTAACATTATTTAATCAAGATTCAATTGAATACCCAAAATTAGTTCTGAATTTTTCAAATTTTATAAGTTATTAGTATAAATATAAAATTAGTACCTTAAATTTTGCCCAACTGTGACCATGGCACGTTTGTTTCCCGTGAGCACTGTTGATATAATTTTCATATCATGCACACATAAGCATTTCAGCTTTTTAGTTTAGAAAGCTGAAAGAAATTTGCCAAATATTGTAGCTTTTATTAATGTTTTTTATGAGACCCTGTCAGACTTTGGCTCTCTCCAGCCCCTCTTGAGTCACCTGTATGTTGACCTTGTTGACCTTTCATCAAATTATGCACGCTTGAGGGGAGAATCCAGGCAGCTTATGGCCAGCCACAGTTGATCCAGGTGTTCAACCCAACTCATCTAGTAGTTCTAACCAACAACATAACAATAAATTAATAAATTTTTATTGGTTTTTAATAACAAATTAAAGAAAAATAGAAAAGGAATTTGTTAGTTTATAATAACAGGAAATTAACTTGCAGTTACTGATGATATAAGACTCTTGTATCGATGGGTAGAATGTCACATATTCCAAATAACACCATGCAGTCACCTATGGCATTTTTCAGTTCATTTTTAATGATAAAGAAGTAAATCATATTATTCATTACTAATCATTAAGGATTATATGAAGGAAATTAATGTTAGACAAAGATGCAGTTGATAATATTAATCTAGATTCCTACTGTGTCTAGTGTGTACATTGATGTGAAATTAGTCCAAAATGAATTTTTTACAGTTATTTTTTAATATAAATAAAAGCCATAAAACCGTGTACTTATGATCATTATTTAAATGTGTGAATTTTGTATATTCTGAATTCTCAACATCATTGTTTGGTGAAAACTGAATAAGTACCAGACATGGTGCGAATACTTTGTAATTGTATTTAAATAAGAATATGATTATGTACTCTATTATTAAATTTCTTGCATAAAGAATGGGAATTCAGGTAAAAATGAAAGTATATGAATACTCGTGCAAATACTTTCAAAATGTATTCATGAATGCATTCATGAATATATTCTTTAATATTATTTTAATAATCATATCAGTTATATTTCATTTTAAAAAATCATATGATTCTCTTATTATTTTTAATAAAAATTATATTTGGGACAATATTTGTAATTTTTTTAATAAATAGTTAAACTCTTATATTATATGTTCTGCTTATAAGTTATATGGCCAAGTCAAAATCTGTGTGACAGTAGTACTCCATTTGTTAATAAAATAAATGAAATCAATCCTCTTCCCTGTCTCCAAAGGTACTATCAAAATCATACATAAGCTAAACAACAACAACTCATAATACAGCTTATATTTATTACCACACAAAACCAGCATGTGCCTCATTTCTAAATGATATTTTTTTATCATATATAACAGCTGAGCGTCGTGACCCATAGGTCCCTTGTTTATAAAAAGTCAGCTGAAAAGCCTTTTGTATTGGGAAAATAAATTTCAAATATATTTTAAGTAGGGACCACTTTTGTGTACAGATGGCAGCACTTGGTTTACCATTGGCAGATTGCCAGTGCCTTGATGTTGGCCATTAGCCAAGATGATGTCAGCTCTATAAATAGTTTTGGCACAGTGCCAGGATTGGAAGAAGTGCAGCAAGGTATAGGTCAAGAGTTCACTCAGTGCAGTAGCTGCATTCTATTTATAGCTTTGGCAGACTGCTCACTGCATCATATTTGGCACCAAAGTTCAGCCTGAATCTATTTATAGCTTTGGCAGACTGCCAAGTGTGTCAGATTATGCAACAGGTCAAGAGTTCACTCAGTGCAGCCAGGTACAGAGTCTAGCCAGGTGCAGGTCAAGAGTTCACTCAGTGCAGTAGCTTGAGGCAGCAATTTATCACATGTCACTCGGGGCAACTGCCTTACTCACCTAAGCCTTGTCAGCCCAGTGCATCAAACTCTGGGGAAGTTTGATGTATTGGACTGATACCTGTCTATGTGTCTTTGATGGTATTCTCATTTACAAGACAGGTGGTGCCACCTACATTGACTTTTGCAGTGCATGCGCCTGCTTATTTCTACAGAGGAATTTGATACATCAGCCTAAAATTGGGTATGTTTATACATATCGGGTAGCTTTATAGTGTACAAGACTGGTGGCTCCACCTACAATAATTTTTGTACAGTGTATGTCCCTGCTTATTTTCAGGAGGGGTTTGATATATCAGTCTGAAAATTGGGCATATATGTCTATCTCTGATAGCTTCGTTGTATACAAGACTAGTGGTGCCAGCTACAATCGTTTTTTGTGATGTGTGCACCCATGCCAGAATTTCAGCAGTGATATTTGTGTAATTGTTTCTTATTCAAAATGTTCAGTACCTGCATTGTTCATATACATGAAAAGTAATGGTCCAGCATTGAAGCATAATACCTCGTGTATTTCCCAATGCACAGGTTTTGCATTAGGCCTGTAGGCCTTGTTTGTGTTGTGTGCACCCATGCCAGAATTGCAGCAGTGATGTTTGTTTAATTGTTTCTTGTTCTAAGTGTTTAGTACTTGCATTGTTCATATACATGTTACACATGTTCTTGAAAGGAATGGTCCAGCATTGAAGCATTATACCTTGTGTAATCTCATTGCACAGGTTCGCATTAGGCCTGTAGGCCTTGTTTCAAGTAATATAACTTTAATTAATCAAAATAAAATTGTATACCCAAAATTAGATCAAAATCTTTTAAATTTTTAGCTCAGCTGACTGAAAGTCATCTGAGCTATAGCGATCACTCTTTGTCCGTCGTCCGTCTGTCCGTCTGTCCGTCTGTCTGTCTGTCCGTCTGTCCGTCTGTCCGTCCGTTAACCAGGCACAAATCGTAACCGCTGGACCTAGAACCTTGTAACTTGGGATTCTGAGAGGTCCATAAAAAATCTCCTTGGAAACCAGAAATTAGATCTCTGTTACCCATATCCTTCGAGCTATGTGGCCCCAAAGTACCCCCCAGAAAAGTCAAAAATTTCATACAAAAACTTCAATATCTCATTAACTACTTGACTGATGGTCATGATTTTTGGCATACATATTGATCATGAGATGTTACATCACTTCCTGCAGACTGGTGGCGCCACCTGTATTTTTCGATTTTTTACGAATTTTTTTCTCTATTTTTGAGAGCTTTGAGGATGCTGTCATCTGTTAGCGTGGCACAAATCATAACGACTGGACCTAGAATCTTCATTTTTGACACACTGAGAGACCTATGAAAAGTCTCCATGGAAACCAGAAATTAGGTCTCTGTTACCCATATCCTTCGAGCTATGGGGCCCAAAATTACCCCCCAGAATAGTCAAAAATTTCATACAAATACTTCAATATCTCATTAACTACATCACTGATGGTCATGATTTTCGACATACATATTGATCATGAGATGTTTCATCAGTTTGTGCAGACTGGTGGCGCCACCTGTATTTTTCAATGTTCACTAATTGTTTTCTCCATTTTTGAGACCTTTAAGGATGTAGTTATCTGTCAACAGGGTACAAATCGTAACGACTGGACCTAGAATCTTCGTTCTTGACACACAGGGAGACCCATGATAAGTCTCCATGGAAACCTGAAATTTGGTCTCTGTTACCCATATCCTTTGAGCTATGGCACTCCAAAGTACAGCTCAGAATAATGGAAAATTTGATACAAAAGCTAAAGTATCTGAACAACTAAAGCAGAGATAACCATAATTGTTTGCATGGATATTGATCATGGAGTGTTTCATAAGTTTCTGCAGACTGGTGGCACCACCTGTATTTGTTCAGTTTTTTTTTACAAAATTTTTCTGTATTTTTGAGACCTTTAAAGATATGAACATCTGTTAACAGGGCACAAATCATAAAAACTGGACCAAGAATCTTCATTCTTGACACACAGGGAGACCCATGAAAAGTCTCCATGGAAACTTGAAATTAGGTCTCTGTTACCCATATTCTTTAAGCTGTATGGGTCCAAAATACCCCCCCCCCCAGAATAATGGAAAATTTGATACAAAAACTGCAGTATTTCAATAACTACAACACTGATGGTCATGATTTTCGGCATACATATTGATCATGAGCTTTTCCATCAGTTTCTGCAGACTGGGTGTGCCACCTCTATTTTTTTTTCAAATTTTTACGAATTTTTTTCTTTTTTTTGAGACCTTTAAAGATGTGGTTATCTGTCAACAGGGTACAAATCGCAACAACTGGACCTAGAATCTTCATTCTTGTCATGCAAGGAGGCCCATGAAAGGTGCCTGTGGAAACTTGAAATTAGGTCTCTGTTACCCATATCCTTCAAGCTATAGGACCCCCAAGTATCCCTCAGAATAATGGACAATTTGATACAAAAACTGAAGTATCTGAACAACTAATGCAGCCATCACCATGATTTTTTGCATGGATATTGACCATTAAGTGTTTTTATAAGTTTCTGCAGACTGGTGGAGCCACCTGTATTTTTGTATCCGCCAAAACGAAGTTTTGCGGATACTATGTTTTTGACCGAGTTCCTCTGCCGCCGCGGCGTTCGTTTCCAGAGAGCTCCTCGGAGACTAATGGACCGATTTTTCCCAAACTTACACCTATTATCGGGTCACATGTGCCTAACCAATTTGCATTGACCTCTGACCTTTCCTCTTTATCCAGTGTCCATTTGTGGGTCTGTTTCCACTCATAAACCCTCATATCTCGGGAACCGTTTGATCGATCAGGAAATAAAATTGATACAAATGTAGCCCTTGGATTGCTTTATAACATACACAAAAAATGGTGGCACCACCTGTAACCATGTTTGCACAGTGTCCATCTGTTCATCTGCCTTGGGTTAAAATCACTCATATCTCTGCAGTGAATTGACTAATTCACCTGAAATTCGTCATGTGTATACATCCAGGATAGCTTTCTTGATTTTATGACAGGTGGCGCCACCTACGTTCACGTTCACGCTGATGACATCCAAGCTTATATCTCGGGAACCGTTTGACCGATCAGGAAATAAAATTTATACAAATGTAGCCCTTTGATAGCCCTGTAACATACACAAAAAATGGTGGCGCCACCTGTAACAATGTTTGCACAGCGTCTGTCTGTTAGTCTGCCGTGGCCTAAAATTACTCTTTTCTCTGTAGTGGTTCGACATAACTGCCTAAAATTTTGCAGGTTTATACATCGTGGACAGCTTTCTTGATTTTATGACAGGTGGCGCCACCTACATTCTAGTTAACGCTGGACACATCCAAGCTCATATCTCAGGAACCATTTGACCGATTGGGCCAAAATTGTGCATGTGTTTAGATCTCACATAGGTCTTTATCATTCACAAAACTGGAGGGGTTACCTGCAAAGATTTTTGCACAGTGTTTGTCTGGTTGTCTGCCATGGGCAAAAATCGCTCATATACATGTAGTGGTTTGACTTTTCTGCCTAAAATTTTGCAGGTGTATACAACTTGGACAGCTTTCTGGATTTGTGGTAGGTGGCACAACCTACATACACATTTAGGCTGCAGACATCCATGCTAATATGCAACATACCTCACTCTATTTCCCCTTGCCACTCAATCCATGCCTCACTATCCGATTTTGGCAGATACATGTAGTCACTTGTCGGTTACCCGTATTCTAGTTTTAAAAGTTTACACATTTTTCTCTATTTTTGAGATATATAAATACAGACTAAATCTTGGCCCGTTGGTTAATCTGTTTGATGCTTCAGTTGAATGGGTATATACTACCATCCTGATGATAAAATTTCCTTTTGCGAATCTCTTCCCAGTCAGCTGAGCGTCATGACCCATGGGTCACTTGTTTAAAATATTTGCAAAAAATAAAAAATTGGTACCTTAATTTTGCCTAAATTTGACCATGGCACGTTTTTTTCCTGTAAGTACTGTTGATTTAATTTTCCCAGCATGTTTTTGTTAGCATTTTGCCTGTTAACACCAAAAATTTGAAACCAGTTGATCAAAAACTGTAGATTTTATTCAAGTTTTCAAGCACCATGTAACATATTGTTTTCATCAGGCTAGTGTTATGCAGTTTGCAAGAGCTCAGCTCCCCAGTCTCAGCTCTCGGTTCCTAAAATTTGGCATACAATAAGATGTCTCCAAAATCCCCTACCATGCCAAGAATTTGGTCACTAGGACTTAATACCTTTGAGATATTAATGAAAAACTTCATTTTTCAATTAAAAACCCATTGTTACACTTCAATACTGCCTAATATCAAAACCACTGATCTGATATATAATATACATGTTTTTCTATACATTCTCTGTGCACATGCCAGAAATGACGTCAGTATTGCATAATTGTTTTAAGTTATGGGCCCAAACATAATGCACTTTATAAAAATCAAGAAATATATTTACTCCCTTAACAAGGGGCTTGCTGAAGCTAGAGATTTTTTGTCAGGGATGTAACATTATTTAATCAAGATTCAATTGAATACCCAAAATTAGTTCTGAATTTTTTAAATTTTATAAGTTATTAGTATAAATATAAAATAAGTACCTTAAATTTTGCCCAACTTTGACCATTTCACGTTTGTTTCTTGTGAGCTCTGTTTATATAATTTTCATATCATGCACACATAAGGGTTTCAGTTTAGAAAGCTGAAAGAAATTGGCCAAAAATTGTAGCTTTTATTAATGTTTTTATGAGACCATATCAGACCTTGGCTCTCTCCAGCCACTCTTGAGTTACCTGTATGTTGACCTTGTTGAACCTTCAGCAAATTATGCACGCTTGAGGCGAGGCATATACTGGGGCAGCCAGGCAGCTTATGGCCAGCCACAGTTGATCCAGGTGTCCAACCCAACTCGTCTAGTAGTTTTAACCAACAACATAACAATAAACAATAAATTAATCAATTTTTATTGGTTTTTAATTACAAATTAAAGAAAAATAGAAAAGGAATTTGTTAGTTTATAATAATAGGGAATTAACTTGCAGTTACTGATAATCTAAGAATCTTGTATCGATGGATAGAATGTCACGTATTCCAAATAACACCATGCAGTCACCTATGGCATTTTCAGTTCAATTTTAATAATAAAAAAGTAAATCATATTATTCATTACTAATCATTAGGGATCATATGAAGGAAATTAATGATAGACAAAGATGCAGTTGATAATATTAATCTAGATTCCTACTGTATCTAGTGTGTACATTGATGTGAAATTACTCCAAAATGAATATATTACATTTATTTTTTTTTTTAATATAAATAAAAGCCATAAAACCAGGTACTTGTGATCATTATTTAAATGTGTGAATTTTGTACATTCTGGATTCTCAACACCATTGTTTGGTGAAAACTGAATAAATACCAGACATGGTGGGAATACTTTGCAATTGTATTTAAATACAAATAAGAATATGTACTCCATTATAAAATTTCTTGCATAAAGAATGGGAATTCAGGTAAAAATGAAAGTATATGAATACCAGTGCAAATACTTTCCAAATGTATTCATGAATGCATTCATGAATATATTCTTTAATATTATTTTATTAATCATTTCAGTTATATTTCATTTTAAAAATCATACGATTCTCTTATTATTTTTAATAAAAAATATATCTGGGACAATATTTGTAATTTTTTTTAATAAATAGTTCTGCTTGTAAGTTATATGGCCAAGTCAAAATCTGTGTGACAATAGTGCTCCATTTGTTAATAAAATAAATGAAATCGATCCTCTTCCCTGTCTCCAAAGGTACTATCAAAAATCATACATAAGCTAAACAACTCATAATACAGCTTATACGTATTACCACACAAAACCAGCATGTGCCTCATTTCTATTCATATTTTTTTATCATATATAACAGCTGAGCGCCGTGACCCATAGGTCCCTTGTTTATTTAAAGCCAGCTATTCACCTGCCTTACCTGTAAAACTTATAAGATTCTGGTTTACTCTGTTTATATATTAATGATCTTCAGGTAATTCCTGTTCAGAAAGGTTCTTAAAACGCTCTGTGATTGATGTATTGGCTTGTTTATCTACAAACTGTTAGTTAACATAACATGCACCCTAGTTGACAAACAAAAAAACCATGTATCTGAATGTAATCAGTTGCATATGTGCCAAAGTTGAAAGGGCAACAACTGCAAAACTCCATCTGCAAAACTGGTTTGTCTGATTTGGTGCAAGATGTCTATGAATATATTTGGAGTATTTTTGAGGGACTCCCACATGTTAAAAATGTATGGATATAAACAAAACAGCCAGTGTGTGTGTGGGGGGGGGGTGCATTTTCAGTTAGGCCTGTTTCTATAGATGGTTCAAGTATTAATATTAAGTGAAAAAAACAAGATAATAGAATATGCCGCTTAATATGCCGTTTCATAATAAGTGTTCGAGAAGATATTTGCACCAATAAACCTTTGTAAAATTAATGAATGTTCAAACCTTTTCAATTGTAGTTCTCATGAGGCTGAAAACATTCTCTCCCAAACACTTCCCTAAAAGCCCCCTTTTTCTTTGTATGCATTAGTTGCAGCTGCAGGAATACAGAGGCCTTAATTTAATACCAGAGGGAAGACCCCTAGATATCCATTCATACAAGTTGAAGGGAGCAATTAGTTTATTTATCCTGTCTAAAAATGAACAGCATGTCTGCCTAGGGCTTGGGTAAACCTCTTGATGGTCCCAGAGATGCATATTTATTTAAACAAGGGAGGTTATGTAGTTAATTGTTTGTAAATTTGAAATTGTTTTCACCTGGATCTGTCTGCTCATTTGCTTGATGATTTGTTTGCTGAATTATGCTAATTTGACAGAACCAATTTCCATGAATCATTGTGGAGTGGCAGAACAATGGTCAAGGATAAACTTAAATTTCAAAACAGTCTAAAATAAAGGGTATGATCCAGCAATTCTTGTTCATTTTAATACAGTGGACAATTATGTGACCTGAGAAGTTGGCTACTGGTAAGGTGAACAAACAAATACCAATTAAAAAAATCAATATTCAAAAATACTTTATTCATAAAATGTATTTCCCAAAGGACTTCCAAAAATTCCTATAATCACAACATGAAATGACAGGCTGTCATGCTATATCTCCTGTCAGAATAATGTCGCTTTGACAGACATGGAAGAATAGGCTATGAGCAATACAGTAGCGACCTCATGAATATTCATGAAACCAACAGGTTGGCATATCTCATTTCATGATCTATGACAATACAAGCGATATAAATCTAACAATAATGCGGGCCTTTAGTATTGTGTACATGTACAAACTGGTATGACTGGCTGTTTATAACAGATCAGTTGGGAGATATGAATACTGTACAGTAGTACACGGTTTTGTACCCTGGCTGAGATGAAGCTGATAAAGAAATACCTCAAAGAGGATTAATGAATTCTGCACATACTGAAACAATAACACAGAGCAACCATACAGATTAAATCTGCACTTTTGTTTATGCATAAACAATAAGTGCAAACAACCAAAATTTGTGTGTGTGACTCGGTATGCCCATACAAACACCTCTATTTTGAACACCTCTTTGCTATAAGCAATAAAGGTAGTCCCATATGCAGTAAAACCTAGCCTGATGACCACCTTGATTTAGAGACCCCCTCAAAATAATTACCAATTTTTCACAGTCCAAATCTTTTACTCCTTTAGATGACTACCTCAAAATATGACCACTTTATTGTTGGGTTCCACTATATATATATATTATATGTGTGTGTGACCAGCCAGTATATATATATATATTCTCTTAATCTTTCTTACAATTAGAGAGTTTGTTATAATCTGGCCTTACTAAATGCTGAAACAGGCAAACCTGAGTGTTCCTAGGAATGAAAAATTGGGTTATATGTTTGTGAAATTTGAGATCTATCTTAGGCAAGAAAGTACATCAAGTTTTTCTCAAAATTAAAAATAAAATCAATGTCTTCCTCTAAACTAGAACTAATCTAACTACCTATCTCAATGGCAAGAGCAATGGAATGGTAATTATTTGATAAGATATAGACCATCACTGGGTCACTAATGTATTAATAATGATCGACTACAAAATATCTTCCCATAAGTTTCGTGCCCTGCCTTTTCTAAATCCAAACTTCTGCAATTCAATTGATTGCACACATTATAGGCAAAACAACCTGAACCATACAGGTAAATGCTGATATATGGTTACATCACAAGTTTATACAGACATTTAATGAGGTTTAATTTGTCTGTAACTAACACTTTTTCACTCGTGGCAAAATAAAACAAAACTGTCGTTCCATGGAATTTCGATACTGTAAATAATCCAATTCTGTCTGTATAATTCATGGCATATTCAAGTCAACATTTAACATAAAATATCTATTACCATCTCAACATCGTTGTTCTATGCTTGACACTATAGTTCATGGCATGTTCAATTCAACATAAATAAATGATCTATTTCTGATATTTTAAATAGCAGCATTAGAAGATAACAAAAAGTATCTCATTTGAAATATGTAACTAACTCATGGCATACTCTAATATATTTTGCAAATAAAAAAGTATTACACAGCAACATACAGCCAAACAAGTTTTCAGGAACTAACATATTTGTTGAGATACTCTGGTCATCCAGAAAATCCAAAGTGAATGCAATAAATATCATATTGACCTTAATAGCAAATATATCTGAAATTATTTAGATAAAACATGCATGAGTATTTGGTTATGAAGTCCCAGAGTGTCCCTTGCATCAGTGAAAAATTGAGAAGTGAACTTTGACCGATGGTTTCAGTATTATAATTTCATATATTGGTTAATGTAACTTTCCAATTCTGGACATTGTCAGTCATGACATTATCACATCAACATACTTTAATTACCTATTTCTAAAGTTTCAACTCATGACATTTCAAATCAAAATATATTCTCTATTTCAAAATACAGTGAAACCTCGTTGAAGGGACCCTCAAAAAACTTTGACACACCCGAGGTTCGACACGAGCGGGTTTTATTTGGTTATAATTTAACTACAGTTGTTCAGAATATCGAGTCTGTAACTTCGACATAAGAGAAGTATTTGACTTAAGCGAGTTCGACACAACCTGGTTCCACTGTATATCATGAATAGCTCACTATAATCTGTTTGGCAGTTGAAGTAAATTACAGAACAACCTGCAACACATCAATGAAAATTCAGTAACTAACATCTTTAATAATTATGAGAATGATGAGATATTGTGAATATCCTAAAACAGATGAAATTTAAACCATAATAATTCATAATAATGTATGCTGGCAATGCACAAGAAAATTTTGAATATCCATGCCATTTATTCAATCTAAATTTCAGTAGTTTAAATAAATATCTGTTTTAACATATTCCCATGTTTTCTTATGAAACATCACCAAAAATCGTAATGCAGTTCCTCCATATGAACCTGAGCTGTATTGATGCATTAACCCAGAAGTTCTCCATGCTGTTGTCTCAACATTTCACAGATAATGACTAATGAAACATACCAACTTGTTGATGCCAAACTGCTGTTGGATGGTTATATATCACACGAGTATCGATACAGGGACATTTGTTAACACTGGTACAAAAATTCACTTTGTATCACCAAGTATCAGTGCAACAATGAATCTTTACAGCTGCAATTTTAAGAAATATGTCTGTTCAAAGCTTAATCCAGATATTCCTGTACACTAGAATTTCCTCAGAAGAGGTTGATCTTGAAAATCTCATTAAAAGGGACCCGATCACCTATCTGACCTTTATAAACTAAAGGTAATCTCTTGGAGGTTTTATAAAAATAGGCCATAAAATGTGGATATCACAGCACACAGGCTGCTTGTTTTGTTTATATCAACGTGTTTATAATATGTGGGGGCCCGCCAAAAAAAATCAAAACAAATTCAACAAGTGCATCTGGCGGCAAGTCAGATAAGCCAGAGCTTTGCAAATGGCATTTTGCAACAAGTGACCTTACAACCTCCGCATATATGCAACCTACCACCTTCGGTTACATGTTTTCCCGTTTGGCAACAAAGCTGTGTTTACAAACATGTCGTTGATAAACAAGTCCATACGTCCTTCACAGAGGCTTTATAAGAACTGTTCATTAACCAGAATTACCCTTTGATCATTAATACAGAGAGGAAGCCAGAAATCACATTTCTTTTTCAAAAGTAGGTGAATGTGCACCTTTAAAGCTGCTCCTGTACTTCATTGGTTTTTATTATAAGTTTTCATAGCAATCACTGGGTGCATAAACAGCAGTCGAAATAAGGTTTATTATAAACTCTGCTGATAAGCATAAACTCTGCTACCTGAACACAATACAAGGTCCCTGATGCAATGTTAATTACCCTGTGTTTCCACAAGATCATGGTTTCTCTACTACTATGATAATATTTTAACACTGTACATCTACAACTAGATGACCCACCTGCATAAAAGTTCCACCCTCAACAAAGTTTTCCAATTAATAGTTTGTTGTTATATTTTAACTCTTAGCTGCATATCTTTGGCCCATGCCTGCAATAGTATTTCTGGTTGAAATCTGAAATAGTCCTAAACACCACAATAACAACCCGCCAAGCAATCGACCATCCTCCCTGGCCCCCAGAAGGCCTAATATGGAGTGATAATGGCCTAAGTTGGTCCACTCGCAACAACTTTTTACCCAAATATGAATATTGTAGCGGGGGAGGCTTTATCATAATATATTAACTTGCTGATGTCAGTGGAAACCTCCTGACCATATATGCCAAAAGATTGTTTATTTTAAGAGGACCCTAGCATTTAACAACAAATCCACTAACAAAGAAACTGGCACAAGTTAAGCATCATACACTAACATTTCAAAATATATGACCTAAATGCTGACTTTACATTAAGGCAGTCTGACTTTTTCTGTATGTCATGAACTTTTTTTAAACATATATGCATTTGATTCAACATTAATGACTACTTTTAATATAATACATATACAGCTAAATTGAAGCATCACTATTATTGCATCTTTATATGTCTATATACTGCAGAATCAAAGTCTAACATGGATTAAAACTGCTTTCCATAACTGCATCACTATTTTTGTTTCTTATACTGAACTTTCGTCCAACTATACTACAAGCAATGTATAATGTTAATACACTACAATTTCATATTATAAATTCACAATGTGTTAACATTCACATACAGGCACTTCATAATATCAAGACAGTCCAAAGAGCTTTAAAAAATAGAAATAAGCATACACATGTCATAGACCACAAGATATATTTTCTATTTTGTACATGCATCCTGCTTATTTTCACAATCTTGTTGATTTTGTGAGCAGAGAATATAACTGAATCATCCTTCTTTGTCGTCATGTGACAATCATAAACTAATCATGCTTTTTTTTTATCTCTTTATCCCTGGGACATCCCTATGTGAGGCTGATGGTTTGTGGTTCAAAAGTACCAGATCAGGTAACATTAGTTTAGACCCCAAAAATATGTAATAACAGCAAGTAGTTGTTAGCATTAATGGGTCAAACTGACCAACAACATCATTCACGAAATTGTTAACAGCAACTCCCCCTTGCAGCTTTATATAAAACCCTATTTCAAATAACTCTTTCATAACCTGATGAAGCTTGCTGTTTTATACATTATTATATCATCTACATATTACAGAATGATTTAAGAAACTGTACATGTTGTTTAGTGCTACTCTTGATGACTTTTGTGAAATTATAAATTAATCCTGAGACCTTCACACAGAATACATTACAACTATAAACTGAGCATGTTTATGGTAAATCATTCTCTGACTGAAAATCAGCGCCACCTGGTGTCCATTATGTGATTTATCATATACCTGAGCAAGAGTGGAAAACATTGTAAATCAAAATTATAAAAGAGATAAACCAACCATAATCATAGGCCATAACAATTTCCCTGCCATTATTGGCAATGACTTTTTTAAGTTTAAGGCAATGGGAAACAAATGAACCAGGGGTCATGATGCTCAGCGCTGACCAGCATGTTCTGTGGACCAATGACTCGTCAACATGTAAAAATGTAAGTAAAGGCACTGAAGTACTCACCCTATTCTTTTCCTATTTTGTATAATTTCAGGTATATATGTGTAAAATTCAATTTATGGTCTACAGCCAAATATAATTGCTGAATTTATAATGTGACTTGGCTGTTATTTGTCAGTCTTAAATTAATCACTAGGTAAAAATAAGAAATTCTAGGTTCCTACCCAGCTAACAGACAGGTGGCTGGAGGGATGACAGACAAAGACCAATCAATTTGGCTCAGCATGATGAAAGTCAAAACAAAATGGTAAACTTTTAAATTTACAGTTTTGCTCTTTGTAAACTATGCCTACATTTAGTTATATTTATAATGGGAACATCTTGAACTCTTAGCTGCAATTTACAGCATATCCTACCACCATACTTTTAATTTTTTTATCTCAATGCAAAAAGTTGTTTTAGCTTTTTTAACTTTTTCTTAACTTTTTTTCATTGTATGTTTAAACTTAACCTGTAATGGCGCCACTGAGCAGCACTGAGTGCTTGATATTGGTGTGGTAATAAATGAATAAATATTATTATTATTATTTATTATTATTATTTTTTATTATAAGTCAGATAAGCTTTAAATTCAGAATTGTTTCAAGCTAGAACACTAGATGGCACTGATAATCCACTATCGACCATAAATATTATATTATCTATTACCATAAATATGCAGTAATTTATAGAATAACATTCTGCCGTGTCTAGTGGATATGGTTTATGTTAATGCCTATGGATTTACAGTTGAATCACCAGGTATTACAGGCCTTTGTTAAAGTAGAGTACTTTAGGCATGTTGTCTCCATACTTTTGTTGAAGCTCTTCCAGCTTATCACTGTCCATCGTTTTCAACTTCTCAACCTTGATTGAGCTGTAAAAATAAAAAAATATGAAAATAACCTTAATTATAAATAATAAAATATTATGTTTTTAACCACATACATGTATAGTTGAGTGTATACTTAAGATTTATGACAACAATATTCTCTTTAATATTTATGACTTATAATTTAAACACTTTATAGACAAGCCTCTCCCACAGGGTTATTCCTTGATATATAATGATAGAAGTAAGAAAGATCAGGGTAAATAGTAAATTATATCATAAAGTCTACTCTTTAGTAATCCCTCATATGTTTCAGACATATATTAAGTCATAATGTGATCTGTCATACGTATGGGTAACAGCCAATCAACAGTCTTCTTATCTGTCAGATGACCTAGATGACCTAGGGTAATAGGCCCTGCGTGCCCCACTGAAATTACCCCAGGCCTAGTGCAGTTAGTTCATTTCTGAACGGCCAACAGACCACACACATCGATTTTCCAGCACCACAGCCTCTCCTCCACCCAGCTTATGATAAAAACGCTCATAACAGGATGGGGATGGCCTTTTTGTTCCCACCTTCAGGGAATTCCACCTAATGTAACACATATTCTTATAATGACTAGAAATGTATCAGTATGTCATATGTTTAATCTCTAGGTCTGTATTGAGAAATGCGTTATTTATATGTACAAAGTTATGTTTTAATGTCATCTCGGGGTGGCCCCTTACCATAATGTATAGTAGTTAACAGCTAAGACAAGACTAGGGCATGTACTGAACATGAATCATGGACTCTGAACCTTAAATGGACTTTTTATAGCCTGTGTTGCATATCATTAGTGTAATATAGTTAGATGGTGTCACCCCCTTTTTTGTGTCATTAATAAATGATAAATTGGCTGTCATGTTTGTGTTTCCTTGTGTGAGAGGCTTTAAGTATAAAGGGATATATTGCATGAAAAAAGTAAGTACAACATGTAAAACTGTATTACCTTCAGGTTTGTAAACTTTGAAGTAAAATAATGCAGTTGCTACATTAAATGTAAGGTAGAAGTTAAGAATATAATAACACATAGTTGGGTGTAAAATCATGAGTCTCAAACGATGGTACCATTAAGTCAAACAAAATGCATCTCGGGTATTTAGATTTGATTTCAGAAGGTGCTGCCCTCTATCGATCCATTTGAAAATCAAATTTATAGTAAGGTCACACTGTAATAATAATATTACCATCTCTGTGGAAACAGGCCACACCCAATGGGTACCATGAAGGTCAAACTGGAAGCAATAAGAAGGTTAAAATGAAGGTTAAAATGACGGTTCAAGTAAAACTCAAACATACAAACATTCATTTATGGAAGAAACAGACAATTATTCCACAAATGCTTAGTTTTACCATCTTAACTGTGCTGACAAAGTATGTGTATAAATATAATTTATAAGATAAAAATGTCCTGTTAATATATGTACATCACTCAGAAATTGGCATCTGAGTAACGTGATGCATTGGTGTGGCATAATAAGTACACAAGCAACTCCTAACTAAATGTTACTTCATATACTTATGAGAAAATCCATTCCATTCAAATTTTCTTTCTTTTCTGTATTCATTTTGACAGTGATCTTTCAGGTTGGTCTGTAGATTTGGTCTAAGCAAAGGAATATGACTGGCTATTCTGAACAGACCAATGATTATGATTGGCTGTTCTAAAGAGTTTAATGACCACTCACAAGGCTCCTATCATAAGTGTCTGGAAGGGTAGATGAGCCCATCTCATTCGCTGAAACCAGACCCTCTTTTCTAAGTTTTCCATGATTACAGGCATAATTGCTGAAAAATCCGAAAAGGTTTTCTGTTAACATTGATCATTATGGATAATTTAATAAACTGATAATTTTCACTTATTTGTCACTTGAACCAGCTATCTTAAACTTAGTTTATTATTTTTTTTTACTGATCAGATTTCAGATTTCTGTTTAAACTAGGCAAGATTGACACTACAACACATGTTTATGATAAATGTATGAATCATGTAGGTGTAAAGAAAAAAATGAGTAAATAATTCTTAAAGAATAATTTTTTGGAAAATGTAACCAATAAAAGCTGTAAAACAAGAAATAATGAATTATGTCTTTAGAAAACCTCAATTTTTTTAATGGCTTTATAACAAAGGTTATTTAGCAAAGCAGTTTAAACACATGTAAAATTCATATGACTGGTATTAATGTTAGTGATGAGGCCAGTAAAATGCTTGATGACCAGATATTTTTGGTAAGATAATGCATACTCACTCATCCCTGGAGCTGCAATTAGAATCCTGGAGAAAACCACTTGAGAAATGCCTTTGAAAGCTGCATACTGAAAGGTATACAAAGCATTAAGTGATAAAAATCTTGTTTATAGGAAGAAATCTTGTATTTTACAATCAGTCATTTCTGGGCATCATTCTGTGTATCGCTAACCTATATTCTAAAGAGTAAAGGGAAAACCTTTACAATATGTTTTAATAACTGACCTTTAAGACCTAGAGATAATCAATTGAAAAATTCTATTCTGAAACATTTAGATGGTTTATTTTTGTGTCCTGCTCAGTCAAATTCTGTATATTCCTTGAATATATTACTGATTCAAATATTAAAACTGTCTACTGGCTCTAATCTTTTAATAACTTCTGCTGGCTCTAATCTTTTAATAACCTCTGGAACATTGGTGCTCACTATATAAAGGACTCAAAATCACAGAGCTTAATAATAGCATATCATTTGTATAATGTGGCTGCAGCAGTTTCTAATAAAATAACCAGCCTAACTCAATGCATATATCTCTCCTTTAAAAATATACAAATTTAATCATGGCTATTAATTGATGGACACTGAGATAAAAGTCATGCTTTTATGACAGATTTTAATTTATAGCCACTCAGGCAACAGTCATACTTGTATGTTGGATTTTAAAAGATAGACACAGCTAGAGGAAACAGTTACTCTGTAATGATGGATATTACTGGTAATTGATACACACTGAGAGTTATATAGTAGTCATACCCTAATAATGGTTATCAAGTAAAGGACAATGAGATTGTCATACTCTAACAATGAATAATATGTAATGGACATTGAGACTGTCATACTCTAATGATGTTTATTAAGTAAAGGAAACTGAGCTTGTCATCCTCTAATGATGGATATTACTTGTAATTGATGGACACTTAGAGTGATATAGTAGTCATACTCTAATGATGGTTATCAAGTTATGGACACTGAGATTGTCATACTCTAATGATGGATATCAAGTAATGGACACAGTGATTGTCATACTCTAATAATGGATAATAATTAGAGGACACTTAAATTGTAATACTCTTATGATGGATATCAAGCAATGGACACTGAGATTGTCATACTCTTATGATGGATATAAAGGAATGGACACTGTGATTGTCATACTCTAATCATGGATATCAAGTAAAGGACACTGACATTGTCATACTCTAATGATGGATATTTAGTAATGGGCTGTGATTGTCATACTCTAATGATGTTTATTAAGTATTTGACACTGAGATTGTCATATTCTAATCATGGATATTAAGTAATGAGCACTGTGATTGTCATACTCTAATGATGGATATTAAGTAGAGGACACTGTGATTGTCATACTCTAATGATGGATATCAAGTAATGGACACTGAAATTAACATACTCTATTGATGGATATTAAGTAATGGACACTGAGACTGTCATAATCTAATGATGGATATTAAGTAATAGACACTGTGATTGTCATACTTTAATGCTGGATATTAAGTAAATGACACTGAGTTTGTCATACTCTAATGATGGATATTAAGTAGAGGACACTAAGATTGTCATTCTCTAATGATGGATATTAAGTAATTGACACTGTGATTGTCATATTCTAATCATGGATATTAAGTAATGAGCACTGTGATTGTCATACTCTAATGATGGATATTAAGAAATGGACACTGAAATTGTCATTCTCTAATGATGGATATTAAGTAATTGACACTGTGATTGTCATATTCTAATCATGGATATTAAGTAATGAGCACTGTGATTGTCATACTCTAATGATGTTTATTAAGTATTTGACACTGAGATTGTCATATTCTAATCATGGATATTAAGTAATGAGCACTGTGATTGTCATACTCTAATGATGGATATTAAGTAGAGGACACTGAGATTTTCATACTCTAATGATGGATATCAAGTAATGGACACTGAGATTAACATACTCTAATGATGGATATTAAGTAATGGACACTGAGACTGTCATAATCTAATGATGGATATTAAGAAATAGACACTGTGATTGTCATACTTTAATGCTGGATATTAAGTAAATGACACTGAGTTTGTCATATTCTAATGATGGATATTAAGTAGAGGACACTAAGATTGTCATACTCTAATGATGGATATCAAGTAATGGACACTGAGATTTTCATACTCTAATGATGGATATCAAGTAATGGACACTGAGATTAACATACTCTAATGATGGATATTAAGTAATGGACACTGAGACTGTCATAATCTAATGATGGATATTAAGAAATAGACACTGTGATTGTCATACTTTAATGCTGGATATTAAGTAAATGACACTGAGTTTGTCTTACTCTAATGATGGATATTCAGTAGAGGACACTAAGATTGTCATACTCTAATGATGGATATCAAGTAATGGACCCTGAGATTGTCATACTCTAATGATGGATATTAAGAAATGGACACTGAAATTGTCATTCTCTAATGATGGATATTAAGTAATTGACACTGTGATTGTCTAACTCTTATAATGGATATTAAGTAAAGGACACTGAGATTAACATACTCTTATGATGGATATTAAGTAATGGACACTGAGACTGTCATAATCTAATGATGGATATTAAGTAATAGACACCGTGATTGTCATACTTTAATGCTGGATATTAAGTAAATGACACTGAGATTGTCATACTTTAATGATGGATATTAAGTAGACGACACTAAGATTGTCATACTTTAATGATGGATATCAAGTAATGGACACTGAGATTAACATACTCTATTGATGGATATTAAGTAATGGACACTGAGACTGTCATAATCTAATGATGGATATTAAGTAATAGACACTGTGATTGTCATACTTTAATGCTGGATATTAAGTAAATGACACTGAGTTTGTCATACTCTAATGATGGATATTAAGTAGAGGACACTAAGATTGTCATTCTCTAATGATGGATATTAAGTAATTGACACTGTGATTGTCATATTCTAATCATGGATATTAAGTAATGAGCACTGTGATTGTCATACTCTAATGATGGATATTAAGAAATGGACACTGAAATTGTCATTCTCTAATGATGGATATTAAGTAATTGACACTGTGATTGTCATATTCTAATCATGGATATTAAGTAATGAGCACTGTGATTGTCATACTCTAATGATGTTTATTAAGTATTTGACACTGAGATTGTCATATTCTAATCATGGATATTAAGTAATGAGCACTGTGATTGTCATACTCTAATGATGGATATTAAGTAGAGGACACTGAGATTTTCATACTCTAATGATGGATATCAAGTAATGGACACTGAGATTAACATACTCTAATGATGGATATTAAGTAATGGACACTGAGACTGTCATAATCTAATGATGGATATTAAGAAATAGACACTGTGATTGTCATACTTTAATGCTGGATATTAAGTAAATGACACTGAGTTTGTCATATTCTAATGATGGATATTAAGTAGAGGACACTAAGATTGTCATACTCTAATGATGGATATCAAGTAATGGACACTGAGATTGTCATACTCTAATGATGGATATTAAGAAATGGACACTGAAATTGTCATTCTCTAATGATGGATATTAAGTTATTGACACTGTGATTGTCTAACTCTTATAATGGATATTAAGTAAAGGACACTGAGATTAACATACTCTTATGATGGATATTAAGTAATGGACACTGAGACTGTCATAATCTAATGATGGATATTAAGTAATAGACACCGTGATTGTCATACTTTAATGCTGGATATTAAGTAAATGACACTGAGATTGTCATACTTTAATGATGGATATTAAGTAGACGACACTAAGATTGTCATACTTTAATGATGGATATCAAGTAATGGACACTGAGATTGTCATACTCTAATGATGGATATTAAGTAATGGACACTGAGATTGTCATTCTCTTATGATGGATATTAAGTAATTGACACTGTGATTGTCTAACTCTTATAATGGATATTAAGTAAAGGACACTGAGACTGTCATACTCTAATGATGGACATAAATTGAAGTATGCTGAAATAATAGTCATACTTTAATCATAAACATTATCTGATGTTCACTGAGATAAAAGTCATACTTAAATCATGAACATGACATAATGCATATTGTAAAAACTTCCTACCTTAGACTCTGTAACGTAGTTACCATCTTCATCATATACAGCTATACCATTCATTATTTCACTGTCAAAAAAAAGATAATTTCCTTCATTGTAATATTTTTCACATATATAGATCCTTTACTCTTAAAAGCAGTCATTACACATGTTGCTAAAATATGCAAGATAGTAACAAGTCCTACAGGCCTAATGCGAACCTGTGCAAAGTTTGGGAGTATGAATGGAGGTTTATTTTTTAAATTTAATATTGATCCTCTTCAGTCATGCATATCTACCTAAGTCATTATGATTTCAGCAAAATAAATGTTTGGTACCTGCAAGTTTCAGACTAGGACATTTTAAAACTAGAATATGGGTAGTCGACAAGTGACTATGTGTAGGTGTGTTGCATATTAGCATGGATGTCTGCAGCGTTAATGTGAATGTAGGTGGCGCCACCTGTCATAAAATCAAGAAAGCTGTCCAGGATGTATAAACCTGCAAAATTTCAGGTGGATAAGTCAAACCACTGCCGAGATATGAGTGATTTTATCCCAAGGCAGATGAACAGATGGACACTGTGCATAAGTGGTTGCAGGTGGCGCCACCAGTTTTGCCTATGATGAAGAGCTATGTGAGATCTATACACATGCAAAATTTTGGCCCAATCGGTCAAACGGTTTCAGAGATATGAGCTTGGATGTCTGCTGAGTAAACGTGACTGTCGGTGGCGCCACCTGTCATAAAATCAAGAAAGCTGTCCAGGATGTATAAACCTGCAAAATTTCAGGTGGATAAGTCAAACCACTGCCAAGATATGAGTGATTTTATCCCAAGGCAGATGAACAGATGGACGCTGTGCAAAAATGGTTGCAGGTGGCGCCACCATTTTTTGTGTATGTTTTAAAGCTATCAAAGGGCTACATTTGTGCAAAATTTTTAGCCTGATCTGTCAAACGGTTCCCAAGATATGTGGGTTTATGTGTGGAAACAGACGCACAAATGGACAATGGGCAGCGAGGAAAGGTCAGAGATCAACCAAAAATGAGGGTGCAGCAGTTCACATGTGACCTGATGATAAACCCAATTCACTTAAAATGCAAACCAAGTTTTTTCAAACAGTTGAAAGATATAGTTCCAATAATCTGGGAATTCTGCATCTAGACATCGTGTCTAGACGTCTAGACGCTGTGTCCAGAAGTCTAGACACACTGTCTAGACACTCCCCAGAGCCAGGTCAGTTGCCATGGTGATGTCTGGACCCCACCTGTTTGTACTGAGTGACCTCTTGACTTGGCTGCTGAAACTCAGCATGTTGTCAAATCTGTATTCAATCACGAAAAGCCTTTTTCAATTGGCTACAATGCTTTTTTAAAGCTGTATTCACCGAATCTATTCTTATAAAACTGGCAGAACCCTACCATAGAATAATTCTTGTAAAGTTTAAACTAATCAGCTTAACAGTTTCATCATAAATTAGTGTATAAGCAAGAAGAGTTTAAAATTACATTTTCGCTTGTAAAAAACACATCAATATAGGTGGCACCACCAATACCTCAATTTCAGATATGACATATGTGACAAACATTGGTATGAAATTTGGTGATTTTGGCTCTAGCCTTTTCTGAGATTTTAATTTTAGTGTGCTTTTTTGGACAGATGACTAAGTTTAACCTCCTGTAACTCGGCCAAAAAACTCCGAACTGGAACCATTCGAAAAAACTTGAGAATGATTGTTCCAGGGATCATTTCTGTGTAATATTGGACAATTTGGCAGTACAGTTTCAGAGAAGAAGATTTTTTAAGCTTTTTTAGCTTTATCCCTATAAAATCTAAGAAAATGCAGTTAGGAAAAAAATTAACAAAATCTGATAGAGTTTTTCAGATGACTGTTTTAATTTGCAAAAAATTTGGTGATGCTAGCTTCTGCTGTTTTTGAGATAGCTATGGTTAACTTACAGATAACTCACGACGAATGACGGATGACACTGCACCATCGCATAAGCTTACAGGTTCGCTAAAAAATGGCAAATTTTCATGTGAATGACTCTAGCATCGTCTCTGTGTCTGTACCACCAAATAGATCGAGTTTAATCTTAGTCTGTGTAACCTGTAAAAAAATGTTGCACATAATGCATTTTGTTATAATTCATGATGAAGTCATTCATAAAATTCACATTGTAGTGTTATGGTACTATACTATCACTAAGAACTAGACATTTCTTGGCACCGCTGGTGCCATAGTATCGCCAGACAAATGAGGTTTTGTGGTATTTTGTTGATATAATGTGATGTATTTGTATTTTAGCAATGAATGTGAGAAACATTTGTACAAAATATAGGAATATTTAAAGTGAAGGCAATTGTTATGTAAAAGGTTATGTATCAATAGAAGTATATATTTAATGATGTATTGAGTTGTATATGTATGTTTGGAGTAACTTGTTTGAGAAATAAACTGCATTCCAAAATATCCAACATTTGAAAAAAAAAATTAAATTAAAAAAAAATTTAAATTAAATTAAATTTTAAAATTAAATTTAAAATTAAATATACCTCATTCCATAAACCATATCTATATAAATGCATAACATGAAAGAAATCTGTCCATTACTGTTTGACTTATAATGCTCACAGTATATACTGTCAAGTGGCAATGATGGGGTATTCAAAGGCGCAAAAAACAAGAAAAGGACAACAGGTGGTGCCACCTATCTTCTGCAAAAGACAAAACTATCCAAGATCTTCCGTCAACTTGATTTTTGGACCAATCCATGCATCCCTTTTTAAGATATTCATGATTTTATGTGATTTTCACCATATATGGTAATATTCAAGGTCAAAGCCACTCTCAAAGGAAAGGTCATGACCCCAATTTTAATATACATCATCCCATAACCCATACCTATGTACATGCATAATATTAAAGAAATCTGTCAATCAGTTTTTGACTTGTGATGCTAAAAGTACTGTCAAGTGGCATTGATGGGGGTATTAAACGGCACAAAAACAAGAAAAGGATACTAGGTGGCACCACCAGTTTCCGGTACATGACATCACTATCCAAGATCTTTGTCCAACTTGATTTTTGGATAAATCCATGAAAGATTTCTTGAGATATTTAAGAATTTGTGTGATTTTCCCCATAAATCGATCTGTTCAAGGTCAAGGTCACTCTCCTAGTTGAGGTCATGACCCCATTTTAAATAGACTTCGTCCTCTCACCTATATCTATAAATGTGTCAAGTTTGAAAAAGATCCTTGAAATATTTTTTGAGTTATTGTGTCCAAAAGAAATCTCTGCTGCGGCGGCGGCCGCGCAACTGTGCCTAAACCATAGTATCTCCAGACTATGTCTGGCGATACAATTTGTTGTAGAAACTTGTTGTAAAATCATGATACACGATTGAAAGAAGGAAGACCGATTGTTGATTATTAATCAATTATTTTACATGAAATAAGAAATCTTCTAAGACTTTATAAATCATGTTAATCACGGTAATCATCGTCATCGTGAGCCCTCTTCTGGTTCATATGGCAGCACCATTATGGTAGCAGAACATGTTATGGTCATTTTGAAAGGTCCAGGTGTAGGCAAGGTAGTTCACACGTTTGACTTCTTTGTATATGCATACATGCTTCTTTGTGACTGAATGTAAGAAGATCTAACCAATTTAATAGATTATGCAAGAAGAATGTCAATCACTGATGTAACTGAATACTTTAAAATATCGCCAAACATCTGTCTGTGGTTTCTGGGGCAAAAATGGTAAACTCATATTTAAACATTAAATATCAGGAAAATAGGTGAACCAGGTAAGTGGAACAGTGTATAATTAAATGTAAGCTCACACCTTTGATTAGTCAGCAATGATCAGACTACACAAATCTGACCATTCTGATAAGACTACCTGTCTTTCCTGTTGACAGTGCATTATTCGTCAGATATTTATGGAAGCCCAACAGCATTTTTTCTAATCTGTATCAGATATTTGTTTTAATAATCTGTTTAAATATTATTATCAAACTTCTGTCAATTGTTCACAAATTTATCATCTTGGAATTTAGATTATCACAGATCAGCTAACGATCCCAGAAAACTTGAATGGCTCCAGCTGGCATTCATGGGATAATTGTACCAGAATCTAGGTGCAGCTTTAAAGGAGATTTCTACAGCTTCTTTTTCTCAGGACATCACAGACAGGGAGGGTATGGGTTTGGATGCAACTTTTAATAGGCATGTGGCTTAAGATAGAGAATTTACAGTAATTTACCTTTGTCTAGTCAGTGGCAGATTGACCATGTTAGCTGCTGCTACTGCTACAAATGGCACATATCTCTGTAGCAATGATGAGGCTCTCTGTACATACAAAATATACATGAATAAGTTTGAGATGATCCAGGATAAAGAGTTAAGAAGGTTTCACCATAATTGTCCAATAAAGATGGATAAATACTGTTTAATCAAACAACAAGGTTACAGAAAATGCTCTAGCACTATAACACAAATTCTCCAAATATCTTACTCAAAGCTGGTAATCATTCAGTAATCTATCATTTCTCAGTAGTTGGTATCACTGATTTATACTCTTATTCTGGTTGTCTTATTATTAGAATCTATAACTCAATGCCACCTTTTTAAAAATTGTTTTTTCAAAATTTTGACCGTTTATCCAAAATCCAAACAAAGAAAAAATATTCAACAATGAGATGAATATGGATTTACCAGGACCCATCAGCTTATAATTTCAAATGATTCTACATGATAAATTGATGGAAAACCTAACAAAAGCACCACTGCCAATGTTTGTTTACTAGCTATATTTATTTATGTCTGTCAATCTCTGGTAAAGTCTGATACTTGATAGGAGGTTGGTAATCATGATGAATTGTGGGGAATTGTTTATCCGAATGACTATTATCCAAACAAAACCCAATCCCTGACCTTTTCAGATAAAAAGACTCTCTACTGCATCAATTTAATAGACACTCTTGCCATAAAAATACTGATATTTCAAATGAATCATATGACACTATTAATTAACATAAAATATCTGCCAATACTCAGCAAAAATGTTTACATAACCAATCCTAAACCTGTGCTGATAATTAATATCAACACATCTACTGAATGCTAGCTTTCAGTGTTAGTCATGAGAAATCTCATTTTGCACCTTGAGAATATTAACATTTCCTACCTTTGCTAAAAATTTCTTCAGCCCAACTGAGGCTACAACTGCACTTGTTGTTGCACTGACATATGCTACTGCCATCTGTGTTGTAGTTATGGAAGATGCTGCATTTCTGTTTGTATAATTCACTAAAGCATTAAAGGACTGGTTCACCCACTGCCAAAATATCACAGCTGTGTTGGTTCTGGAAAAAAAATGTAACTCATAGGCAAAGATGCTCAACTAAGTGGCCTAAAATAAATGAGGGGGTGAAAATTTCAAACCCAAGTTTTTGTCAGTTTAGGGAAAAAATAGAAGATACCACTGCAATGCTGGGATAACTAAGAAATCAATCAATGAAAATGAGTTTACTGGCAATTGAACAGGGGAAAAACAGGTAAAAACTTGAATGTAATCTACCTTTAAGGTAAAATTGCTCTGCATAAGTAACAGTTAAAGTGGTTTGATCCTAAAATTTAAACTACTGTTAATAACATATCCATAGTCTGTTCTTATTACCAAGTCAGTCAAACTAACCATGAAATACTAGTAGTTTATTATCTGACCTTAGTTAAGTTAAACAAGGACAGGGTGCATTTCCTTGCATGAAATACTATCAAATAAGGCATAATCAGCCTTCAATTTTTACAAATTTTGAAATTAACTAGGAAACTGAATATTTTTATGTGCATGTTACTAAGCAAATATGAAAGAAAGCAAAGTAAATTGCAGAATGCTGTTGAAAATGTCATCGAATGGCACAAAAACATTATTTAAACTGTATTTTACATGGATTGTACAAACATTTATGATAACTAAAGCAAGGCATTCAATGTGGCTCAGATGGTGGTCCAAAACAGAGATGAAATGCAAGAAAAACTTGAGGGCTCGTAGACAACCACAGACTCTGAGAAATGCTGGGAATCAACAAGCAGAGAGTCCCCAGCAGTGAGAGCCGAGTGTGTTACTCCTGGTACTTGTTTTTCATTGGTCAATACAATTTCTAGTAATGTTATATTGGAATATAAATGTATAAACGTCTAACCTGTAAAACTGCAGCATTACAGCTGTTATAGCCATGCCCCCGGGAACTTGAAATGACATACGACCAAACACGTTCTGTAGCTCCCCGGAGTCTGGATGGAAGGCCGACTGGTACAGCTTCATGGCGTACTTCACCTGTTCATCTTTTGTCCCTGGAGGCTCCTGACCAAGTCTAAACACAAAAAAGGTTATACATTAAAAAGGATGGTGGTGGTAGTCAAGCATTGTAAGGTAACTGTGTGTGGGCACACCTAAGAAATGCATATTCTTGGTCTTTAACCATAGGGAAGGAGTCAAAGTGTGTCCTTAGTGGAGTCATTTTCCATATTATCTCATGAATCCTTAGGAACTTGAGATTATTTCACAATGGGTCTATCACTGCATCAACTATGCCAGTATATTTCAGCCCATGTCAAATTGGACCATGGAAAACCGATCACAGATGAAGTAGGTACAAAGGAAAAGTCGCCTAGACCTGTCCCAAGGCTAGAATGGGTAATATACAATATAAACACTTCAGAGGGTACCATAAATGATCAAATTTCATAGTCAAGATTTCTTTTAGAGATTTTCAGGGACAAATGTTGATATTCAAACAGTTTTAGGCACAGTTTAATATGAGCTTAGCTGCTCAATGTATATGAAATATATTGGTACCTGTGAACAGATGCTTGGACAAGAGCAGTGGAACAGAGCATAACATAATTCATACATGTCTAAAAGCCAACTGTACAGAAACAATATCATATTATGATTAGGCTGTAACAATATCTTGGTACATCATGATGTTAAGGCAAATATCATACATGTATCATTAGACTCTGTGTATCAACATGATGATATTTCATCATATACCAGTAATTTTAGTGATGACCGACATTTAACATCCATTCCTAAGGACCATATAAGCCATGTAAGGGAGTGTCATCGGCAGAATCCTACTACAATCTGAAAATTGGGCATGGTGAAAAAAGTGTTATTATGGTTTAAACTTTGCCCTCACATTAGGGCTGCCATAGCATACATACTAAGACCCAGATGTTTCAGGTCCCATGTTGAAATCATAGGTATACCACTGGTTAATATTCAAAAACATCTTGTTCACTTCTTTAAATAAATAATTTTTAAATCCTATAAAAGAAGTTTGTTTATCTTTCAATGGACAAAGATGATTACTGGCTTGGATTCTAAAATATAACATACCACATACTTTATTTTTAGCATGTCATGTATCATATGTAGGAAAAATCTAAGTTACCTAGATCATATATTTGAGACCAAGAAACGTGGATGTAATTGTGAGGTTGGTCGCAAGGCAGGATTCCACTGTATTGTGAATCGTATAATTTCAAAAGACAATGGATGATTACAAGTTTAATTAAAATGATAGTTTATGAGCAAAAGAAACTGATATGACTGTATATTTCATAGGCAAAATTAATTCATAAATATGTGACCTGCAATTACCTGTATTGTTGAACCAGTTCTTTGGCTGCCATGAACTCCTCCTTGGAGTGTCTGACTGTGCGCCAGTCTGTCATCCATAAGAAATGTCGTAGTCTCCCAATAAAAGTGCTCTGGTCATACAGCGGCCTGTCAATGTTCAGCCTGGCCAGCTTACTGTCTGCTGTTGTGTCTGTCATGCTGCTGCTGTTTTCCTTGCTGCTAGTCAAAGCAACATTCAACTTTATACAACTAAGAAGTTAAAAGGAAAAGAAGTTACCAGATCTGTAAATGTTTTAACTGTATATTTGTAATGGAAAGTTAAGAGGAAAACAGGATTCTTTATCACTTCTTTGCCATATTTGATGATGAACAGTTAGCCCCGTTAATTTAACAATTATTGAGATATTCTTAAAGTTGATCAGAATAGCTGCATTTTTCGTACTTTTGATAATACACATGTATTAGTTTACAGCTTTCTCACTGTCTGTCAAAAATCATTGAATTTACAAGCAAAAGATATGCATTAATTAATTACAGATTCCTGTAAAATACAAGTTTGAATTCCTTTTGCATGCAGTATCTCAATAAACATTCAAGCAATTGCCCTTTTTTAATTTGGTCCCTGTGAATTGATGTGTATTATGGAATTTCAGACCCATCAGAAACCTTATATGGCCTTCAGGTTGCCAGCATGAAATTCCTTATGTGGCTGTGCCTTAAGGAATTTTAATTTCTAGTTTGCCTTTAAAATAAGTAAAATAAAACAATGTTGCAACTAGGTCGATCATAACTTTTGGTACCATGTCTTGTGAAAGAGCAGTGTCAGAATTTCATTAGATAGTTGATTTTACAACTAATAAAAAAAGTGACACAACAGTAGATGTTTGCAATTGTCGAGTGATCACTGGATGGGCCTCCTCCCCCCCCCCCCCCCCCAAACACCTGAAACTTAATGACAATTGAGAATCAGCTACAAAAGGTTCAATCTTAGGAATTATGTCAAGTTCAGATATTAATATCAGGTAAAAATCTGTCTCCTATGACTAATATTGTGCTCAAAGGTCAGTTTTTGAAAGTCAGCCATACTTGGAATAAATGGTTTTGGACTCCTGGGGGCATAAAAAAATCAACCCACAAAAAATTCATTAAACTGAAACAGCCTTTCCTCGATAAAGAAGGGGGAGCTAGATTTAAAGGTTGTGATTTCAGAGGTGTATGTTTGTTACCTTTCCTAAGGAGGTTATGATTTAACCTGTGTATGTTTGTTACCTTACCTGTGGAGGTTATGTTCTCACCTGTGTATGTTTGTAACTTTTGCCATGTATTTTTAACTGTCTGTTAGAAGGACTAACAGAACTATTAATTCAACCAAATTCAATGAAGTTTTGTATTGGAGTGAGACATGGGCCACAGATGGCCCAGTTTTATTTTGGCACGGGTCTGGGTAATGGGCTGCCAATCCAGTAGATCTGTTTGGCCCTGGTGTAGGTGGTACGCATTCTATTTAGTCAAACGTAATCTTCAACTAAAGTCATTAAAATGTTCACAGTCACGGAGCAGTTTTCCAAAAAAAGTTACCATATAAGATGTACTAGTATTTCTGCAGATTCTGCCTCAGACATACATCTGCAGATAACATGATCATCCTACAGGTCCCTCTTGCGAGAAACATGCATTCTGGGAAAATATCATATGTGGTTAAAATAACCTGAAAATAAGTTGCACCCAGACATTTAGTTTTAAATGCTCCAGCAAGGACTATGGTGTAAATGGACTGATATCATGGGATATTAGTCAATTTATAATTGTAAATAAGTAAATAACAAATAATTTCTTACAGAATGTTTTGGGCAAGTATAAATTAAATTAATGTTTATAATTTGTTTCTTTTTACTGCATATGCCTTCTTTATTTAACTTCTCCCTTAATTCAATAAATTGTACCCCAAACAAAACTCAACTAAAAATCCCTGTGTTGTATCAAACAAGGTCCTATTCTGCCAGTTCACCCACCTACCTGATCTGTTGAGAAGGAAAGCACCTAATGAACTAAACTCAGTGGACATCTGTTTTATGAAAAGTATGGGCAAGGCTCATGACCAGGGCAAAGGTCAGACTTTGCATAATAATACCATGTATATGGATGTAGTACCACATGATCTCAGTACTCACACAGCTGCTGGGGTTAATAATGCTAAGGTGTGTATAAACATTAGGAGATCTGAATACAGATTGGTCATGTGATTATCAACAGCTGCAAGTGGTTAGACAGTTATGGGTTAATATACTGATGGTCATGTACCGGCAAAAATTTAAGTTACAAGTTATCTCTTTTTGTTTCTCTCTCCTCTTTGTGCTATCTCTATTTTTGTATTTCCCCTTTTCTATTTTTTTTCACTCATTCTCTCTCTATCTTTCTCTCTCTCTCCTTCTTTCCCTTTCTTTTTTCCTCTTGCTCTTTTCACACTTTAGTCTTTTTCTTTTCTCCCTCTTCTTTTCTCTCTCTCACACAGTCTCTTGCACAAACACATACACACACACTGACATAAATTAATCTATAAAATTCTACCTCTATAATTTCAAGATGCTGATGTGAGGACTCATGCATCTTGGCCAGGTGTTACCTTACTGATCAGTCACAAAAACAAGGTCACTTTTAAGTTATTTACATGTACTTTATTATTAATTTACTGTAATTATTATCTCATGTAACATTTATGGTTTCATTATAAATACACATAACTTTATAATTTTACTTTATATTAAATCAAGATTTTATTTACTAATAAATCTTTGTTCATGTTCTCCTGGGTCAGAGTCTGCACAATCAAAGAGGTTATATAAATGGTATATATATTCCTTCAGTAGGAGCTCCAGTATAATATTAACTCCTTGCCACATTTGACACTCAACATGGTACTATACTTTGCTTAACTATAACATTAATTTGACACCATCATATCATTAAAGTATTTTTCTCCAGGTATTCTTTCATGGGTAATTACACCCTGAGTATGCAACTATAGTTACCTCAGCATATCACACCACAAACCACCTTTTTTATTATCATTTGCATGATCCACAAATCCCTGTGTCAACTGTTGTGAGACCTCTCCAACCATTACTCCACATTACAACCTAAGGTTTTCTTGGCTTTTCATTAATAAAAACAGGGCATATATACATAAACTATGTCTAGAATGATCTATTCTGTTCCATTAAAGTATAATAAAACTGATGTTGCATGATGACATGAGACTGTTGTTCTTCACTGAGAGGATTGTTTGATTTACAGAACTTGCACATGATTTATGAATAATGGACACTGCTTCTCATTGTATGTGAACATTTCTTGACATTAACTTTTAGTACAGCATTTGCCATCTCAATTAACCCTCAATCATTTATTTACCCATGATTAACTGACTAAAATCATACAAGTACTATAAAAATATATTATAGAATACATATCTTACAGTACTAATAACACATGAATTAATCAATATATATATCCCTTTCTTCTTTATATTTGTTTTAGATTTCAGACATATTTTGACACTCTTTATATTAACATATCAATATCTTGCTAAGGTTTTGTTGAATCTTTTCCAAATTTAACATTTTCTGCAGACTTGATTTACTTTAGGTCAATGATGATCTTTAAAAAAATTCCATTTTTAAACATTTAAAACATGAAAATAATTATGCAATACGTGTGACCTCAGGGAATCTAGCAAATATGCAAAATGGTTAACCTCAGTGAGTCTAGCCATATTAGAGAGTTCTAGGTATCAATTTTGAGAGTGCTTTAGAAAGACTGTGAACAGTAATGGGATATGAAAGAACAGATACAATTAACAATTGCTCTGACTAAACTTTATATTCATTATTTATGACTCTGAAAGAATTGACTGATTAAACAAGTATATTCCAACATCTTATTTAAACTGGTACAACAGGGAGAACATGTTTTCAGATTATTCTTATTCTGTGTTGTACAGAAAACACTGCATTAAGGGTTGTGAGAGTGGACCTATCAAGAATTTTTAAAGAGCAAATAGAGTGCACATTCGATATGTAGCCCTTTTATTTGCTTCATCAAGATATCAATATCCTATCAGTACTCAACCATGGCTATGTTTTCTTAAATTTATACAGATTCTTTTGTAATACATTGTTAATTATATACCATTGATAACTGATCTCTGAAGCAAAGCCAATAATCAATATTAACATTTCCCTGATAGGCAAACTCACGAAGTAGGATCTTACAATTAATCTTCTTTTACAACACTGCACTGTCATTGCGCTAATGATTAAACGATGGATCATCTTTACAACTGGTCACCACTGATAGGGAATTATTTAGTGATATTTATATGCTAAATGGGGCTGTCCCCATTCACTGGTGCAGCCATACATCCCTCTAAAAAGTCAAATATCATATGGATATAATCACATGCCCCTCTATTGATATATAAATAGGATTTCAAAGAATGGTTGTGAAAGGATGCTGACCCCCTACTCACCCACCCCGCTAGGGAGTGATTCTGATAACTGATACTAAAGCCGCATTTGAAAGGGTCATTAAGCCAACTGACCACATTAGTTAGCATGCAGCCAACTGCAGGGACTGTGACAAATTAATACAACATCATGTGTACCAACACTTATTAGCTATGTGGTGCACAGATTCAGTATTCAAGAAATTTGCCAGTCAAATGCTAATTTTTCAAGAGTTTACAGAAAGATTTCGCAAATTCCAGGACATTCCTAGAAGAAACAAAATTCCAGGACTTTCCAGGAATTCCAGGAGAAGTGGGAACCCTGCTTTAGTGGTTTCTCTATCAATAAAGAGGAGAAATGACCTGAAATCAGAGAACAAATATTACTAGCATGTATCCTATCATGAATTGTATCATGAGTGAAGTACTGCCATATGTATTGACCTGTGAGATAAGGTGAGATAATGTGAGATAACATATTGTTACAGCTCTATTACTGAAATATACATACATTCATGATTGATTCATTAAAGAGATATTTTCAAAACAGATTTCAATTTTTGTATATTGTGGTCTCAGGACTGCATCTTACCTGGTATGTTGTCTATGCAATGTAGGGACCTGATTATAGTAACACGTTATACATATGTAACACTCAGCCTTTGTTTATATGATTTTGTAAAACAGCAGGGCTTGGGTCATTACTGCTGATTATCATACAAGTTACATTAAATAGGTCACCACTGTATACAAGTTATATGTGATGGAGCTGTTAAGACACTCAGCTAGGGCCCAGATATGCCCAGGCTCCTAAGACTGGCTACCTGACAGACATGTCTGGTTGGCTGTCAGGTCTGAAATTCAATAGGGTTCATGCTCCAATCGGGATATCAAGCCAGATCCCTTCTGCTGGCCTGAATCTGTGATGTCACATCATCTACCAAAGGTCTTATTCACAATGGCATAGCTGGTAACTGTGAATATTGTGACATCATGCAACCCAATGGTTCATTTAATCCTATAATTGTCTAACCTCATAATAATCTGTTAAGTCACTTTAGTTGTGGATCTCACTAATAATACAATAAACTATTAATAAATAAATAACAAGGCCTAGAGGCTAATGCAAACCTGTGCAAAGTTTGGGAGTATGAATGGAGGTTTATTTTTAAAATTCAATATTGATCCTCTTAAGTCCTGCATATCTACCTTAGTCATTATGATTTCAGCAAAATGGACGTTTCGGACCTGCAAGTTTCAGACTAGGACATTTTAAAACTAGAATATGGGTAGTAGACAAGCGACTATGTGTATCCGCAGAAATCAGAGTGGGACGGGTGAAGTGAGGCATGGATTAAGTGGCAGGGGGAATAGAGTGAGGTGTGTTGCATATTAGCATGGATGTCTGCAGTGTAAACGTAAATGTAGGTGGTGCCACCTGTCATAAAATCGAGAAAATTGTCCAGGATGTATAAATCTGCAAAATTTTAGGTGGATAAGTCAAACCACTGCTGAGATATGAGTGATTTTTTCCGAAGGCAGATGAACAGATGGACGCTGTGCATAAGTGGTTGCAGGTTGCGCCACCAGTTTTGCCTACGATGAGTGCTATGTGAGATCTATACACAAGCAAAATTTTGGCCCAATCGGTCAAATGGTTCCCGAGATATCAGCTTGGATGTCTGCAGAGTAAACGTGAATGTAGGTGGCGCCACCTGTCATAAAATCGAGAAAGCTGTCCAGGATGTATAAACCTGCAAAATTTCAGGTGGATAAGTCAAACTACTTCTGAGATATGAGTGATTTTATCTCAAGGCAGATGAACAGATGGACGCAGTGCATAAATGGTTGCAAGTGGCGCAATAAGTTTTGCCTATGATGAAGAGCTAAGTGAGATCTATACAAATGCAAAATTTTGGCCCAATCGGTCAAACGGTTCCCGAGATATGAGCTTGGATGTCTGCAGAGTAAACCTGAATGTAGGTGGCGCAACCTGTCATAATATCTAGAAAGCTGTCCAGGATGTAGAAACCTGCAAAATTCCAGGTTGAAAAGTCAAACCACTGCTGAGATATAATTGATATTATCCCAAGGCAGATGAACAGATGGACGCTGTGAAAAAATGATTGCAGGTGGCGCCACCATTTTAGTGTATGTTATAAAGCTATCAAAGGGCTACATTTGTGCAAAATTTTTAGCCTGATCGATCAAACGGTTCCCGAGATATGTGGGTTAATGTGTGAAAACAGATGCACAAATGGACGCTGGGCAGTGAGGAAAGGTCAGAGGTCAACCAAAAATGAGGGTGCAGCAGTACACATGTGACCTCATGATAAACCCCATTTGCTTAAAATGCAAACCAAGTTTTTTCAAACAGTTGAAATATATAGTTCCAATAATCTGGGAATTCTGCATCTAGACATTGTGTCGAGACTTCTAGACGCTGTGTCTAGACACATTATCTAGACACCTGCCAGAGCCAGGTCAGTGGCCATGGTGATGTCTGGACCCCACCTGTTTGTACTGAGTGACCTCTTGACTTGGCTACTGAAACTCAACATGTTGTCAAATCTGTTTTCAAACACAGAAAGCCTTTTTGAATTGGCTACAATGCTTTTTTAAAGCTGTATTTACCCAATCTATTCTTATAAAACTGGCAGAACCTTACCAAAGAATAATTCTTGTAAAGTTTAAACCAATCAGCTTAACAGTTTCATCATAAATCAGTGTATAAGCTAGAAGAATTAAATTACATTTTCGCTTGTAAAAAACACATCAATGTAGATGGGGACACCAATACCTCAATTTCAGATATCCAATGTGACAAACATTGGTATAAAATTTGGTGATTATAGCTCTAGCCGTTTCTGAGATTTTAATTTTAGTGTGCTTTTTTGGACAGATGACTAGGTTCAACCTCCTGTAACTCGGCCAAAAATCTCCAGACTGGAACCATTCGAACAAACTTGAGAGTGATTGTTCCAGGAATCATTTCTGTGAAATATTGGACAATTTGGCTGGACAGTTTCGGAGAAGAAGATTTTTAAAGCTTTTTTAGCTTTTTCCCTATAAAATCTAAGAAAATGCAGTTAGAAAAAAATTAACAAAATCAGATGACTGATTATTTGCAAAAAATTTGATGACGCTAGCTTCTGCTGTTTTTGAGATAGCTATGGTTAACGTACAGACGCCACACGACGTTGCACCATCCCGTAAGGTCACAGGTTCGCTCAGAAAGGGTACTGCAAACCAGTATCCTCTCATATGGGAGCATAATTAAACTGGATGCATTTAACAGTGTGAAATCAGTAGGGCAGTTTTGTGGCCTTGATCTTTGATCCCATGACCTCAAAATCAATAGGGTTCTCCCTCTCTGGGTAGGTAAGACATGTGTGAAAGATTAAAGCTTTGGGGTGATACCTTGGCGTAAAATGCCTCCACACTCTTTTTCAAGAAATGGGTCCTGCAGCCTTGACTTTTGAACCAGTGACCTCAAACTGGTCGGATTCTTCATCTGTAGGTGGGTGAGCTTTAAGTGAAAGATGAAAAGTTTTTGTCAAATAGCTTAGCTTAAAATGCATCCAAAAACAGACAGACAGAAGGGCAGATAGAAGGACGCCAAACAGAGACATTTCTATATCCCCTTTTGCAAATTTCCGGGATAATAATCTGGGTATATGATCCTGCTGGTACAGGGATATATTGGCTGCTATTGATATCAGCCACGAGCCTCAAACCAACCATGTCGACTACCAGCTCCCAGAGGCAGGCAATATCATCAGCCAGCTCAAGTGAACCACAGACTGACCACTGATGCTATCTAGTCAACCATATCAGTTGGACATGAATCGGAGAGCACCATTTTGGCCACTATCAAATGCGGCCAATATGTCCCTAAACAATCCTGCTTATAACAACACATAATTATCAATACCTAAAAAAACAAACTTAGAATCAGCTGTCACCATGTGACTACAGAAACTGTAGGAAACAAGGGACCCATGGGTCACATCGCTCAGCTGAATTTTGGAAAATATTATTAACTGCAAAACATTTTGATTTTTTTTGGTTTTTCATGTATATTATCATTAGAAAAGCTATGAGAAAATGGCCCTGCTAAAATGAAACTCTGTAAATTATAGAATAATGGACATGAGCTAAACCATTTAGTGATGCACCAAGGGAACAAATAGGCCTACATTAAGTGTTATATAAATGTAACATTTCATAAACAAATAATGTGTGAAGGAAATTAAGTTTTCAAAAGTTAAATATAGGGCCATATGAGTTAAAAATTAATCCAACAAAGTTTGACCAATATTCCTAATTTTAATACTAAGTCAACAGTGTTATTTACACCTAGGCCCTGCCAACTTTAAGAGATATGAATGAAATGCTACAAAGTATTTATATCTTCTTAAATCTTGTCAGTTAGCACTTACATTAGATCCTAATATTTTATCACATTTGAATATTAGGATTAAATTCCTGAATTTTTTTTTCTTTAAAACAATCAAAATTGTCCCAGTCTCATCAAAAAGAATTTATTTAACATAAAAATTATAAGATTCATCTTGTTTATTAGTCCTGTGTATTGAAGGGGTGGGTGGGGGGAGGGGTCTCCATTGTTACTGCTCGTTGCTGAAAAAAATGTTAATTTTAAGATTCATCTAGTTCATAGTACAGGCCTGTCAACAGAATGAGAGTGAAGTGTGTTGCTTATTAGCATGTATGTCTGCAGCTGAAATGTGTATGTAGGTTGCGCCACCTACCACAAAACCCAGAAAGCCATCCTTGTTGTATACATATGCATAATTTTAGGCATATAAGTCAAACCACTGCCGGGATATGAGTGATTTTATCCCACAGCAGACGAACAGACGGAAACTATGCAAAAATTGTTGCAGGTGGCTCCACCAGTTTTGCATATGATAAAGAGCTATGTGAGATCTATACACATGCAAAATTTCAGGAGGATACATCAAACCAGTCCTGAGATATAAGCCTGGATGTCTGCAGCGTAAACATAAATGTAAGTGGCGCCACCTGCCACAAAATCTAGAAAGCTTTTCAAGATGTATAAACATGCAAAATTTTAGGCAGATAAGTCAATCCATTGCCGAGATAAGGGTGATTTTATCCCACAGCAGACAAACAGATGGACGCTGTGCAAAAATGGTTGCAGGTGGAGCTAACAGTTTCATGTTATAAAGAGCTATGTGAGATCTATACACATGCAAATTTTCAGAATGATAGGTCAAACCAGTCCTGAGTTCTAAGCATAGGATGTCTGCAGCCTGAACGTGAATGTAGGTGGTGCCACCTGTCATAAAATCAAGAAAGCTATCCAGGATGTATACACATGCAAAATTTCAGGTGGATAAGTCCAACCACTGCAGAGATATGAGTGATTTTATCCCACGGCAGATGAACAGATGGATGCTGTGCAAAATGGTTGCAGACGGTGTCACCATTTTTAGTGAACGTTATAAAGCTATCCAAGGCCGGGCTACATATGTGCAAAGGTTTTAGCCTGATTGGTCAAACTGTTCCGAAGATATGTAGAAAAATGTGTAAAAACAGACGCACAGATGGATGCACTGGAGAGAGGATAGGTCAGAGGTAAACACAAAATATTTTAGCACCAGTTCACATGTAAACAGTGTAAAGTTTCGGAAAAATCAGTCCAGTGGTCTCAAGAGTTCTATTCCAAAAATGAACGCTGTTGTGGTGGCTGTGGCAGTGGCGGAACCTAGTCCAAAACAGTATCCGCAAAACTTTGTTTTGGCGGATACAATTATCTACATAAGTACATTAATATCACTTGTAGTATGAGCATTGGAATACTATTTTATATAAATTTAATTATATTAACAATTCCACGGGAGTAACAGCATCTGAGATAAAACAGATCTGTATTGACTAAACACAATACTCCATAGACTCTGTCATGTTAGTGTCCACTGTCACCACTGATACTGTATGCAGACACTGTATGCTAAAGTAAGAAATGTTTTGACACCTGTCATGTGCTACACTTAACACTAACAGGTTAGGTGGTATTCATGGGAGACTTATGAAAACAATATTCTGAAATGAACACAAAGAAATTTAAATAAATTATGAATCCCACAGAGGCAAACAATCAAGGGTCCTTAGTTCCTTACCAGCAACTTCAATTTACTTGAGTCAAAACCAAGCGCGCTTGTTTACCCACAAGAACGTGGCCTGGTTTTAATGGAGTTGTAAACGGCCCATCGTCCTTGGCCTTCATGATGTAGGCGGCTCACGCAGGCGCATTCGGTTGTTTCCGGCTGCCATTTACGTGACGTCACGACATAGTTACCCGAAGCCAAAGCTGAACAACATGGTATGTTCAAGAGATTTTAAAGAAGATCTGGTTCCCCAAATTGTGGTTTACACATACATAAATTTCTGTCACGGTTCTCGATAGATAAGGAGCTTTGTTTAATTTCCCTCAATGGCGAAGAACTCCTATAATCGATAAATGTAGGGTGACACAATGGTCATTTGACACTGATTTTGACACTTGTCAGGCGTCACTGGAGACTGACTACAGAGTACAGTGTAAATCTCAGTCGCTGAGTCAATCATTGATATCATGGATAATGTTGTATTGAAACTAACAGAACACAATATTCCTGTTGGACCCATAGCCCACTAAAAGTATCTATGATAAATGGTTCATTGTTTTTTAATCATATATTAATATAAACTTTTTTTACCTGTGCACGTAGTATTACTATTTACTTGATGAAAATATTTTATAATGTAAGAATTATGTTATTTTATTATTTACACTCTGTCCCAGACCCACAGGCTGTGTTTGCATTTTCATGATCATCAATGAATTAATAGTCATTAGTTTTAGGATTTTTTTTTTAATATCTTTCAGCCTTAATTGTATGAGCAGACATTCAAAAAACTTGTCCAAGTATTAACACTGTGACTCTGTTTCATTGTTTACATGAAATTTGATAAATTAATCATGAATTCCAACATGACTTTCCACGCCTGTTATTCTCAGAGCTGTTTATAAGACATTATTGACGTCTTTGTACATGTCTGTTTTAACTACAAGCACAACTGCATATAGTCAACAGGAATTAGTGATGGACAAGTGATCAACTGTTATTATGATCAGTAAGGCCAAAAAAAAGTATGGTTCTCAGGCACTTTTTTTCAGAAATTGTGGGAACAGGGGATATTTGAATTTTTTACCTCTTTTTTTTATGTTTTGATAAAAATGTCATATGATCAAGGAGAAAGCATGAAAATAACAGAATATTTTTGCTAAAAAGGTAAAAGCTTTTACATATCAAAGGAAATCTTATCAAGATTATATTATATTATCCTCTTGAAAGATGAATCAAAATAAAATTTTTTTATGCGGGGGGCTAAAATTGACGCAGACAGTGCCTGAGAACCATACCTTTTATTTTTTTATGGCCTAAATTGATACAAACAAGCCTGATCGTTAAAGTTGCCTTATCATAATCTTCAGTTTGAATGTCTCCAATTTGCAAATAGGCTGTTATAAATATATTTAAAATTTGAAATAAATTGTATCTTATATAACCCCAAATATGTTTTTCTGTTTCAGGGTCTCTTGTCATTATTGCGAAAATTAAAACCTCAGCAGGAAAAGGAGTTGAGGATTCTCCTGCTCGGGCTTGACAATGCTGGCAAGACAACTATATTAAAAAAATTGGCTTCAGAAGATATCGCTCATATAACCCCAACACAGGTACTCCCACTCAAATTTAGATGTTTGTGTCAGGGTAGAAAATGAATATATGCATATATGTATTTTTTTTTGCTGCATGTTCTGATAACTGTGATCTCTTTGTCACTGCCTGTTTACTGTAACTTGCATAACTTTAGGCCACATGCCAAAAAAAAATCCACTCCTTTTATTTATAGGTGAGAAACTGAGATAGCTTTAGAGAATTAGCACTAAGTTCCAAGAAATGTAGCTAACAGGTACTTTGTCTCACTCCAGTCAGAGAAGGTATCATGAAAAATGTCGCTAATTAGGAAAAAATAAAGTGCTCTCATTTTGGTTTTTGGATCTCAAAATCCTTACCGGAATTCATATCTTTGGTGTTGCCTAATGTGGAAATTATCTGAGAATCCTTAGAATAATTAATTTCTATGGTGTTGCCTAATGTAGAAATTCTGTCAGAATTAAGTAAGATATTTTAGATGATACCGTTCATAGTCTGATAAACAAGAATGCCAAAGAGCATTATCATTTTGATTATATTACATTAATTATTTTGTATGTGATCATGTAAAAGAGATTGTCATTTAAATATGTATAAACTACAATCACTTAATAATTTTCATAGCCTAGTTATGAAATATTTACTATTTACCCATGACACATTCAGTCTTTATATCAGTCTCTCATATATATACACACACACACAACCAATAAACTGGCACTGTCAATATTATCAGTAATTCCCAAGAGCTGGTGCCACCAAAGCTTATCAGAATTCATCCTGTATAAGTTATTCACTATATATATGTAAGGTTTCTTCACTTCAAAAAGTTATACAGAGGTACAGTGAGGAGGTAAGCGATTAACCAGCTTAAATTTCAGGGTTGGGCAAAACCCGGGTTTTAAGCATAAAACCCAGCCCAGTGGGTTTTACTGGGTAAACCCGGGAAAACCCGGGTTTTATGGGTTTTATTGGCAATATAGTCTCAAATGGCAACTGACTAACTCAAAATTTCTTGTACCAGCTTGGGAAATACTGTGAGCAGTATGCTCATTTGCTTTAAAGTATATATAACTATATAAATATATATAATATATAACTGATATTGGTGACATATAGCAGTTATAATGATTATTTTTTAAAAATCAGGTGTCTTTAAGATGGAGTATAAACCTACCGTACTTTGTAACTCCCATTATTGTATCCCCAGACAAAGTCGGGGGATACTATGTTTTCATACCGGTCCCGCCGCCGCCGCCGCCGCCGCATATAAATCTTGTTGGCCCGATAACCCAAAAAATATATCACGGAACTTTACCAAACTTGGTATATGTATAGATATGGGTGAGAGGACGACGCCTATTTATAATGAGGTCATGACCTTTACTAGGAGAGTGTCCTTGACCTTGAATAGGTCCAATTTTGGGGAAAATCACACAAATTCTTTAATATCTCAAGAAATCTTGCATAGGTTTATCCTAAAATCATGTTGATGGAAGATCATGGATAGGATTGTCATGTTCCAGAAACTGGTGGCGCCACCTATTATTCTTTACTTGTTTTCATGCCGTTTAATACTCCCAAAATTGCCACCTTACAGTACTGTGAGCATTATAAGTCAAAAACTAATGGACAGATTTCTTTTATATTATGCATATACATAGGTATGGGTTATGGGATGATGGTTATTTAAATTGGGGTCATGACCTTTCCTATGTTAGTGGCCTTGACCTTGAATATTGCCATATATGGTGAAAATCACACTCCTCTTATGATATCTCCAGTGTTGATAGCCATATAGATTTCAAACATGACTTATGTATGGCCCACCACTAAAGTAAGAACCCTATAGGTTCGAGGGTCATGAGGTCAAAGGTCAAGGTCACTGGACTGGCATTTTAAAATATACTGTGGATGCATTTTAAGCCAAACTTTCATCCCAGGTCTTCCATCTTGAATATATAGCTCACTTGCCAATATTGGATGATCCATAGAAATTTTGGGGTCACAAGGTCAAAGGTCAAGGCCACAGGAGCTATCTGTCCAAAAATTAGTTTCTGGATGATAATTCCTTCTTTTATTGATGTATGGATTTCAAACTTGACTTGTATTTGACCCATTGGAAAAGCAAGACCTTAATTGATTTTGGGGTCATGAGGTCAAAGGTCAAGGTCACAGGAAACCTCTTTAAAAAGGTTGTGGATGCAATTTCAGCCAAAAAATTCATCCGA